>CM065804.1:44011000-45236500 GCA_033398695.1 Orobanche coerulescens
ACCAATGTAATCTTACCGCCATAGCTTTACCAACTCGTGATAATAATTACCAAAGTTCACATCTCATATCCTTTCAACAACACAATAAGCTCATACTGAAATATCTGTATTGTATCTCAACAATACCCAAGGTTCCCAAAACATTATCATAACTCATTGTTACGAAATCTACTAACTCTGTCCAACCAAATCCATCGGGTAACCTCATCACATCTCAACACGATAATCGATTGTTCATCAAAAGACAATTACCAAAGGAAATACGGAACATACCTCGAGATGCACAATACCACGACAATGCTGTCAGTCAAATCCGAGATCAGATCAATACAACATACGGACATGGTCCTAACGCAAGACCGACAAATGCATACTCATATGATAACGTCAATATGCTCACATCAATAACAACAATGTATACTTATGGATAACCCATAATATACATATGAAAAACAACAACAACACATGGTAATCCAACGATCCAGCGCACACAGCTATAGATTCCCATGATGATCCCGTCGGACCAATGCATGGTGGAATTTCCTGTTCAGCGATCCAGGGCACACAGCTATATTTTTCCATGATGACCCCATCGGACCAACGCATGGTGGACATAAGACAACAATGCACAACTGCACAAAACAACAATACACAATGCACGACAACAACAATACACAAATGCATCACAACATGATCGACACAAAATGACAAAAATGATATATTACTTGACCCGAGTCCTTCGAGAGAAATCTCGATGTCAAAACCATCACCAACAATTATCCTCAATATTCGACGGTCCAAAATGTCACCGACGGTAGATAATTCATGTCTTCGTCTTTATCAAAACGTATCCTCGATATTCAAGTCAACCAATAACAAAAATAAATCATACACATTATGATTTAAAATCCCAAAATCCGAAAACAACTTATAATCCCAAATCTCCTGTGTTCACAATTATAATCATTGTTATATGAATTATAAACGAATGAAACGGAAACCATTCATTAAATATTATAAACTGAGCAAGTAATAACTTGACTCGATACCGGCACGAAGATGATGAATCCGTTACCAATCCCATTGCCTTTATATACAAGCTCCTCGGTCCTGACCAAGGCAATCTACGAACATCCTCGAAGACGACCGCAAATCATGTTTCTAATCACCGATCGATTACCACAACATATTGCAATAATCGATAAACAACAATACAATACAATCAATAACTGACATATCCAACCAATCTGTAACACCCTCGATATATTCAGGAATATTACAGCGCCGTAAATCCTTTACATAAGAATTTACAAGGCTGAAAAAATGAAAAGACAATAACAAATACCATCATATGAAAGTAACTGAAATAAAATACAACAGTTCCGGGCCAATACAGAGAATATAAATATTCAAAGGAAGAATATTAATACATCACCAAATCCAATCTTCACAAATGATGACGTACTCGAGTACTTATTAAAAACAACACAAACAACAGACAATTAAACCCGGATGGAACATCACTCTGCACCCTCGTCGTCATGCAGCTCCAGTGGTCGTTTCCCTGCTCTCCTGGATCCTGAACATAAACAAATGTTCACCCCTGAAGGGTTAGCACAACGATGCTAGTACAAGTACCACAACATATTATTCAACATCTCATGAAGAATAATAATAACATAAATGACAAAATACCAACGAGTCTCATCCTCCGAGAAACTCATAAATAACATACACAAATGATAATCACAACATGATATCACAACATACACATGGTGATTCCGATGATCCAGTGTTCACTGCCTAGAACCCACGATGATCCCGTTAGACTAACCCGTGGTGGAAAAACCTGTCCGATGATCCAGCGCACGCTAGCATAGATCCCCCGTGATCCCGTTGGACCAACACGAGGTGGACATACAACAACGACATATATGCACAACAATATGTATAACATCAATACATATAACAATTAAAGTACTTGCCTCAATTCTATGACAAGAATAACACTTCCACGAATATCAAAACGCTCGAAGGTCACCCCTTCGATTAATCACGTTGCAAAATTCGAACCTTAAACAAAAGAAATAATATAGAATTCATCTCAAATTACGGTCAAAAGTTCATAAACTGTATCCTGTATGACATGCATAATGTACGCTACATACTCTTTGTAGCGTACGTTAAACCTACTCGTTAGCGTACGTAAGCTACAAGTCTAGCGTACGCAAACCATGTATTAACAGTTCCTCTCTGATCAATCAACTGACTAGTCTGATGATATAACGTACGTTACGTACACAACGTAGCGTATGTGAATTCTGCCCGTTAGCGTACGTAAGCTGCAGAGACTATCGTATGCTAAACATGCACCCGACAGTCTCTTCCCAGATAAGACAACTGACTCGCCTCACGAAATTCTCAGTGTTAACGTACGTTAATTCCATGCATGATACACTCATAAAAACTTGAATGATCTAATGGTGTTCAGTGTCTTACAACTTCAAGGGTAAACATATTATCATGATTTCATACTCCAATCTTTGATCGCAATTTCTCATACGTAATTTGGAAGGTCTAAGGTTGATGTCAATATCATTCTGTCATTCAAAGTATCATCTTGAAGATTGTTAACAGTCCACCTTTACAAGATACAACAAATCCTTCCATGATCAACCTCCTAGGTTCGTCTAACAACAATGATGTTAATACCAAGTCCGTGATTACTACGAAGACACTTTCCAAATTTGGATTATCAATCTTAGAAAACATCCTTTACTTGTAACAAGATTCAAATTATGATGCTCTTAACCAAGGTACTTAAAGCATAATCATCTCAACTTCCTAGACATGATGTTGGTTGAATAATTCATCCATGGAACTTAATATCTTGATAGCATGATCACAATATTCTTAAGGATACGAATCCAAGGTTGGAGATAGTAGTAACATACCTTAAGATGAATAAAACACCAAGACAATATGTAGAATCCAACTCTGGTTGCGTGTGTGCCAACTAAAGATGATTCTCCACTTCAATGATCATGTATAGTAATCTCCAATCTTCAATGACCAAGTATTAAGTAATCTAAAGGTGTAAAAGGTGGTTGGGAACTCTTTGGGGATGAATTATGTTGAAAGCCTAGTGAAAGAAACGAATGATATGAAAATGATATGATAACTTCCTGACCTTAACGTACGCTAGCCTACATGCATAACGTGCGTTAGTCGTTTAGCGTATGCTACCCAGTATACTTAGCATACGCTATCACCACCGATAGTTAACTGTCCTCATTCTGCACTCGATTACGTACGCTACACCATCAGGTTACGTACGTAAGTAACACCCATTAACATATACTAGAAAACATTCCTTAGCGTATGTTAACACTCGTTGACTTCAAAACTATCCTTGTTCATCCACGGGAATCTTATCTGGACCCATCACCCGGTTGGCGCATGTGCTAGCCGCCCAGCTCAATTATTGGCCTCTTTACGTACGATACGCTTGATTCATAGTATACGCTATAACACCCCAAACTAGGCGGATATTACAGTGCCGTGGACCCCCGACTGGGACCCACCAGGCGAATAAAAATGAATGAATTACACAGGGTAAATGTAGTACCGATCCACATTACAACATTAATTACTCCGATGAGGATTTTCATACAACACAACCAAGATATTATAGAATACATGTATATTTTATATGGAGATAAAATATACAACACTGAGTGAAATGAGCATTCAAACGGAATGTCTGCAGCGGAATAAAATGAAGGAAACATAAATGACTGAAAAGACCGGCCCCCCTACTAGTATCATTGGGACTCCTCGCCGTCAACGTGCTCTCCCCGTGCTTTTGCCTTGCCATGACCTAAAAAACAATATCCCCTAACGGGGTCAGTTAGACAGAACAACAATCCTCAAGAGTTGAATAAACACAATCCTGTTGAAAACATACGCAATCAAACATGCTATATGAATCAACTAACAATACGGCTCAAAGGAATGGCGCCACACTACGTCCGGGATGGAAATGTGTCCGTGCACAAGCCACCAACGAGTATCGATCGAATACACGTGTGTTCTTGTACCTAATCAGTCTCAAGAAGCAATCGACTCGTGTGCACAGTCTAATGTGAGGCCAACAACCAACACACGACTTAAATGTGCCCGACATGAAAATCCTACACATACCAACCGACACGCCAGTATGACCCGGAATGCCACGATATAACAAAAGTGACATCGAAAATAAATAATGACTCACCAAGATGAAATGATGGTGAAATGAATGACAGCTCAATGAAATGATTGGAACCGTCGTTCCTCGTGAATGAAGTAATTAAGTGACAGTTACAAGTTTCAATACGATTAGTACTTTATGAATGAATTATGATTATGAATGAACAACAACGAAAGGAATGAATATCCTTTTAACTGAGTAAGAATTAACTTACTCAACACCGGTGAACAACGTCCTTCCACGAACAACGTCCTAAATAAAATGTCGGTCGCTCGAACAACCTTGAATAACACAATTACCAATAATCCGTTCAATACATGTATCAAACATGATTATAACCAACTCAAACGTCGATACAACAATATCCAAACTCGTAGATGCACTCTAACGAATACGTTGAAAATATCCTTCCCGTTGGTTACAACCAAACCCAAATTATCGAAACCAACTATCAAATGATTGATTCAAACCAGAAAAACAATATCAATGGCATCAATAATCCAATAAGAATCCACAATTTAAGATTACAACAACATCAATCGGAAAATCCCCAAATTAACTGAAGTCAACCCCAAGGGTTCTTGAAATAATCCCCAAAATAGCCATTAAATCCGTAGGAATACATTTATCTAAGGTAGATAATCCATATCTAACATATTCCAACAACAATCCAAGCTTACACGAAAAAATCGGAAGGAAAAACCCAAAAATCCGAAATTCTAGATCCACGAGATTAATACCTTTGATTTGATGTATTGGAGATGATGAAGTGATGATTAATCCAACTCAAAGACTTGAAGATGATGATTGATGATTGTAGCTTGAAGAACACTCTCCAAATCGCCCGGAATCGTCCGAAACCGCCGAAGAAACAAAGAGATATGAAAAATGACGAAGTAAGGGCTGAACTGTCCTATTTATAGAAATCCCAGTTTAGCGTGCGCTAGCCCCAGTTCTTAGCGTGCGCTAACGAGTGTTTTGGGTAGTCCAGTACCCACTGTCCGAAAACGGTAGCGTGCGCTACGTACCTTTTGTAGCGTGCGCTACGGCTGTACACTTAGCGTGCGCTAACCCCGAAATGTTAGCGTGTGCTAACGAATTATCTGATGCCTAGTACTGGAGTCTAGAACCTTTTGTCCTCTGGTCTGATCGCGGTAGCGTGCGCTACAATCAATATTTAGCATGCGGTACAATATCATTTGCGTACGCTAAAAAAATCACTCATAGCGTGCGCTATGATTTAATCCCATTCAGTCCAGTAGCCACTGGACTCAACCTGATCCGACCTTAGCGCGCGCTACACCGACTGTATAGCGTGCGCTACTTCGGCCTACTAGCGCGCGCTACTTACCATTCGTAGCATGCGATACATACAACCCAACTGCATTGCAGTGCCTTCTGGACTGCCTGCTTGAAACATACTAGCGTGCGCTAGTGTTGAGAGGTAGCGTGCGCTACCCGTACTCAATTAGCGCACGCTAAAGAGCGTACGTAGCGTGCGCTACTCCTCACACACAGCACACTATGAAGATGACAACGATGATAAACACGGCACAATTCTCCAATTAGATTGATGATGAATGACGATTGATACACGGTACGGTTACTCTGAATGATGAATACAATGATTGAATATGAGTGACAAATGATCATTAATGAGTGAAAATTACTGAGTGATAATTACTGAATGATAAACACTGAATGATAATGACTGAACTACAACCGGGTATTACATACGCTATCTTTGGCTGATAACGTACGTTAAGATTCCTTCTTAGTGTACATTATCACATACTTGCATGGGCAAATTTACATGTTGCTATAATCATGCACAAGGATACAAATACGAGAAATGTCATACTTCGATTATTGATATCATAAATCTGAATAATACAGAGCTCAATTACAGATGAAATACTCAATAATTAATCCGGATATTACACAATCAACCTCAACGGTTCAATGACACCTCGATGATATACAAAACCAAATAGTATAACTCAAACCATTATGGTCTCATATCGACCATATGAACCGAAATTCGATAATTAACACTCAATATGACCGATCAACGAACCCAAAGATTCTACCATATCTCGGTTAGACATAGTCTGAACAATCCAACTCAATCCAGCATGAATTCATAACCACAACACGATATAATACACTGCCTGACCACTTAGCGCACATTAATCACTTAACATGGCGTGCGCTAAGTCACTTCAGTTAGCGTGCGCTAGCCAGTAATTCTAGCGTGCGCTAATGACATGCAGTTGCATGCATTATAGGTACCGATCAACATATGGCAATTATCAAGAACACAAAGTGATTCAGAACCATGATCAAAGCTATCAAAACAATGAAATCCGATATCCTTTAACATATAAAAAATCATCCAACTCATAATCCAAGTCATATATTCATATATCATCTTCTTCCTCAATATCAAAATCATGAATACCAAGAACCATATCAACACTTCCATAATCTATCATTACAGAGAGTAATCAACAACAATAACATCAACATCCACAAATCAGGAGAAGGATTAACCAACTTATCTCAAGAAGACGAACAACACAATTCAAACCACAAGAATCACATTAAATTCCATATATCAACAACAACATCTTCATAATCCGTTAATCCATCTCATAATCATGCTTATCAACTTTTTTATATGATAATCATCAACTCAAGAACACCAACATTCAATCCAAAACGAAATCCAAAGTGAAGAGTAATTACCTTTTTGAAAGAATGGATTGAATCTAAAGGTTGAATCCGTTCTCAATCACTTCCAAGCTCCAAATGTTGTTATGGATGATTAACTCCACCATAATCTAGTGTTTGGAACCTCAAACATCTCTCTAAGAACTCCCTCTATCGGTTTCAAGGAATGAATGGACAAAAATGAAGAATAATGGCCAACTGCACACATATATATTGTACATTATTAACGTGCGCTAACATCTTCATTTAGAGTACGTTCCATGCTTTAGCGTGCGCTAACTTACCTTGTTAGCGTACGCTATTGAGGTCTAGAGGCTACCACCTTACTTCGTACAATGATTTACATACGCAATGCCCATGCAATAGCATACATAAATGCTCCTATTTAGCGTACGCAAGTGTTCAACCATAGCGTGTGCTACTCGTAGTTGACTTCCTACAGTCTGCACCTACCCCGAAGATGCCCGTGCCCCCACATGCCGAAAGTAACCTGACAAAGCCAAGATTCCTTTGGACCAATCTGATTAGCGTGCGCTAACTATAGGCATTTGCATGCGCTAATCCTTCATAGCAAAACATCCATTGACCTTATCGGAACATGCGCTGAAAGTAGTCGTGACCATACATAGATTCCCTCTGATCTGTTCTACACTAGTGTACGCTATCCTTTGCCTTTAGCGTATGCTAAACCTGCACAATAGCGTGCGATGTGCTTGAAAGTTAGCGTGCACTAATAAGGCTATACTTAGCCATTTACACTGATCTTGCTCGTCGATTCAATATACCGAATACATATACACAACACACTATATCCTCAAATACAATTGTTGACCAAGTACGACAATTATACCAATACAGATGTCTCACTCCTTCATTTATTTTACCCATACTGTACAGATTCCATGCTGTACAACATTACTCGGATAAAATAACATTAAATAATAGTAGTAAAAATTCCGGATATTATAATTTATACATACATAGCATCACACAACATTATAAAGCATAAGACCGTGTATATCATGACCATAATCCTAATGTGATTTTTATGAGCCAACATGAAAATCACAAGAGTCAATCAAAAGGGTATAATTGGTCTTCATTGTTCTTCCAACTCCTTGGAACATCATACTCGATCAATTGGCTCCTTGAGTTCATCCAACATCTCCTTCTTGTCTTTATTACATTAATGAAAACTATCACTACTACAAAAAAGACATTTAAAATTGCTCGTTTAACATCAGTTTTGGAAAAAACGATGTTAAAAAAGACGTTGTGGCATAATTGAAAATTTTAAAGCAAATTCACATCGGTTATTCTAAAAACTGATGTTAAATTGTCTTTTAACAATGGTTCTAGTAAAATCTGATGTTAAATTCTTCATTTAACATCGGTTCTGAGATAACCGATGTTAAATTCTTCAATTACACCTTTGAGCTTGTTCTTCTCAAGGACGGATCGCAGTGAAATGGTAGATGTGTTATTTGATGCCATTCTATTATCTAAAAGATTTAAATATGCAGAGTATTTAGTCACATTTGTATTTCTCGCAAAAATACTCCCACTAAAACAAAGTACCCTCACATTACAACATTTATAATTTTAGTGGGTTAAGGTCCCATTTGGCACAAATCTAAACTCAGCTTTCGCATGACGCCTATAATAGAGCTATTTTAGGTGGATAACTCTTTATCGATTATATCATATGTAACTCTTAGATTATACTTATGGAATTTGGCATCCTATGCCCAAGCATGTTACATACCATCTTATGCCTTAAGGGTCGAAACTATTTTGAACTCCTAGTTCATTAAAACACATAGGTATCACCATTACCTATCCCACCTTATTAATATAATCCGAGCACTCAGCTTTGGCATGACCTGCTAGAGAGGATCGAAGTCTTCATAGCTGTTTTAATTAAACGACAATAAATTTTTTTTAAAGAAGGGTCTTGTCCTATGTTAGTGTCTATGTTAGCAAATATACATCTAAACATACATCACATCACACACATGCATCATTTATATATACATAGCATCACACAACATAATAAAGCATAAGACCGTGTCTAGCATGACCATAATCCTAACGTGATTTTTATGAGCCAACATGAAAATCACGAAAGTCAACCAAAAGGGTATAATTGGTCTTCATTGTTCTTCCAACTCCTTGGAATGTCATACGCGATCAATTGGCTCCTTGAGTTCGTCCTACATCTCCTTCTTATTTTCATTACATTAATGAAAAACTATCACTACTACAAAAAAGACATTTAACATCGCTCGTTTAACATCAGTTTTGGAAAAAATGATGTTGAAAAAGACGCGGTGGCACAATTTTAAAGCAAATTAACATCGGTTATGCTAAAAACTGATGTTAAATTGTCTTTTAACATCGGTTCTAGTAAAAACTGATGTTAAATTCTTCATTTAACATCGGTTCTGAGATAACTGATGTTAAATTCTTCAATTACACCTTTGAGCTTGTTCTTCTCAAGGACGGATCGCAGTGAAATGGTGGATGTGTTTTTTGATGTCATTCTATTATCTAAAAAATTTAAATATGCAGAGTATTTAGTCACATTTCTATTTCTTGAAAAACACTCCCACTAAAACAAAGTACCCTCACATTACAACATTTATAATTTTAGTGGGCTAAGGTCCCATTTTGCACAATTCTAAACTCAGCTTTGGCATGACGCCTATAATAGATTATACTTATGGAATTTGGCATCGTATGCCCAAGCATGTTATAACCCATCTCATGCCATAAGGATCAAAACTATTTTGAACTCCTAGTTCATTAAAACACAGAAGTATCACCATTACCTATTCCACCTTATTAAGATAATCCGAGCACCCAGCTTTGGCATGACCTGCTCAAGAGGGTCGAAGTTTTCACAGGTGTTTTAATTAAACGACAATAAAAAAAATTTTAACGAGGGGTCTTGTCCTATGTTTAGTGTCTATGTTAGAAAACATACATCTAAACATACATCACATCACATCACATACATGCATCATTTATACATACATATCACCACACAAATAAAGCATAAGACCGTGTATAGCATGACCATAATTGTAATACCCAGTTGTAATTCATTCATTATCATTCAGTAATTATCAGTCAGTAATTGTCACTCAGTAATTTTCACTCATTAATAATCACTCATCATTCATGATTCATTCATTTGTGTTCATCGTTGGCATTTTGTAACCGTGTATCAGTTACCGATCGTCATTCATCTCCGTTTGTGGATCGAGACGAGAGTATTATCAGTATCATCGTGAATGGTAGTCTTATGATGGAAGTATCATCTATCGCGTGTTATTAGACTTAATTACATTCATACGAGTATTTTATGTCGGATCATTCACCGTTTATAACGAGTAGATAGAGTTATCGCATTTTCATCATTTCTAGCAACGAGTTACGGTCGTAACTAATCATACATTATGGCCGTAACATGCATTTGTTGGCTTAAGGCTGTTTTGGCCGAAGACGAGATACGGCCGTAAGGTAGGTAGGCTACGACCGTAAGATGTGTTCGTGGTTTGCAGGAAATGTCGGACGAGGAGGGGTTACGGCCGTAAGGGTTGCGGCATACGGCCGTAAGTTGAGGTAGGTACGGCCGTAAGGCTTGGCCGGTTATGGTCGTACGTGTCGAGCAGGGTGCCCAGGCAGTTTCGACGAGGGCGTCATACGCCCGTAGGTTGTGCCGAGTACAGCCGTATCAGTCGAGTTACGCCCGTAAGGCAGGAGCGGATACGACCGTATGACTGTCGGCAGATTCTGGACGAAGCTGAGTTACGACCGTACGAGATGGCTAGATACGGCCATAAGGCCGTTGACTTGGGATGTTACGGCCGTTAGTAGGCCGAGATACGGCCATAACGTTCGGCAGTTTATATAGACTTGGACGGGACTTTGAGCTCATTTTCTTATTTTCCTTCACCTTGTTCCGAGAGATAGAGCTTGAGGGAGAGATTTTTCATCATCAATCACTTGGGTGTTCGGTTTTCATAATCTTAATTTGTTTGGAAAGCTTGGATAGTCGATTTAACGCGTGTTCATCGGATCTAAGTGTTTGGATCTTCAAAGGTAATATTCTTCAACATCTTGAATTTCGATTTTGTGTTGATATATGATGTTTTGGACGTTATAATCATGTTGTACGAATAGATATCCATATGATTATGAGTTTGTATAAATATTCATTGGATTATTGAAGGATTATTCAAGAACACTTTGAATATTGAGTTGGATTTGGGGGTTTTCGATTAGTTGTTGTTGTAATCACGAATTTGGATATTCATAGTGGATTATTGATTGTATTGAAGATGTTTTGTTAGTTTGAAACACTCCTTGGGGTTGTGATATGGGTATAATCGAGGGTTGATTGTAAACAATCGAAGATTGGTTACAATGTGTTTGATATAATGCCCCAATGAACTTGATTTAGTCGTATCGACATCTTGAATTAGTAATAATCGTGTTTGATGCGTATATTGAGTGGATTGTTGGTAATTATGTTATTCAAGGTTGTTCGAGCGACCGACACCTCATTTAGGACGTTTGATCGTGGAAGGACATTCTTCACCGGTGTTGTGTAAGTTAATTCTTACTCGGTTAAAAGGATACTCGTTCCTTTCGTTGTTGTTCATTCATAAATCATAATCATTCATAGTGTACTAATCATTTTGAGACGTGTAATTATCAAAATAATCATTTCATTCACGAGGAACGACGGTTCCAATCATTTCAAAGATCTATCATTCATTTCACTATTATTTCATCTCGGTGAGTCATTCTAGACCCTTGTCGGGTTGTTATTCATTAATAATCATCATGGTCACTTTTGATAGTGTGACCTTCTGGGTTCATATTGCGTGGCCGGGTGCTGATGTGTGGAATTTTTAGTCGGGCACACGATAGTCATGTGTTGGGTTCACCGATACATTGGATTGTGCACACGGTAACGCTTACCTCCGTGAGACTAATTAGGTACAAGGACGGGTGTGTCCGGGCACTCGTCTTGTGCACTCGCACAAAACATTACGGGCGTACTATGATGCTCCTCTTCAGCTTAAATTCATAACTAAAGGATATTCCATAATTGAGATATATCATGATTGTGTATATTCAACCCTTGAGGATTGTTGTTCTGTGTAACTGACCCCGTTAGGGGATATTGTTTTTAGGTCACGGCAAGGCAAAGGCACGGGAAGAGCATGTTAACGGCGAGGAGTCCCAGTGATACTAGTAGGGGGCCTAGTCCTTTCAGTCTTTCATGTCTTTCTTCATTTTATTTCCGCTGCAAAACTTCCGGTTGAATATTCATTTATTTAGGGTTGTATATTTTATCTTCATATAAAATGTACAAGTATTCTGTATTCCTGGGTGTATGGTACTAAAAGCTCCTCATCGAAGTACTTGGTAATATAATGTGGTTCGGTACTACAATTATATTATTTAATTCATTAATTTCATTCGCCTGATGGGTCCAAGTTGGGGTTCCACGACACTGTAATAGGTGCCTAGTTTGGGGTGTTACAATAATCCTAACGTGATTTTTATGAGCCAACATGAAAATCATGAAAGTCAATCAAAAGGGTATAATTGGTCTTGATTGTTCTTCCAACTCCTTGGAACGTCATACACGATCAATTGGGTTCTTGAGTTCGTCCTACATCTCATTCTTGTCTTCATTACATTAATGAAAAACTATCGCTACTACAAAAAAGACATTTAACATCGCTCATTTAACATCGATTTTTGAAAAAACGATTTTAAAAAAGATGTGGTGGCATAATAGAAAATTCTAAAGCAAATTAACATCAGTTATGCTAAAAACTGATGTTAAATTGTCTTTTAACATCGGTTCTAGTAAAAACTGATGTTAAATTCGTCATTTAACATCGGTTCTGAGATAACCGATGTTAAATTCTTGAATTACATCTTTGAGCTTGTTCTTCTCAAGGACGGATTGCAGTGAAATGGTGGATGTGTTGTTTGATGCCATTCTATTATATAAAAAATTTAAATATGCAAAGTATTTAGTCACATTTCTATTTCTCGAAAAATACTCCCACTGAAACAAGGTACCCTCACATTACAACATTTATAATTTTAGTGGGCTAAATTCCCGTTTTGCACAATTCTAAACTCAGCTTTGACATGACACCTATAATAGAGCTATTTTAGGTGCATAACTCTTTATCGATTATATCATATTTTACTCTTAGATTATACTTATGGAATTTGGCATCATATGCCCAAGCATGTTACATCCCATCTTATGCCTTAAGATTCTAAACTATTTTGAACTCCTACTTCATTAAAACACATAGGTATCACCATTACATATTCTACCTTATTAAGATAATCCGAGCACTCAAATTTGGCATGACCTGCTCAAGAGAATCGAAGTCTTCATAGCTGTTTTAATTAAACGACAATAAAAATTTTTAACGAGGGGTCTTGTTTTATGTTTAGTGTCCATGTTAGCAAACATACATCTAAATATACATCACATCACATACTTGCATCATTTATACATACATATCATCACACAACATTATAAATCATAAGACCGTGTATAGCATGACCATAATCCTAACGTGATTTTTATGAGCCAACATGAAAATCACGAAAGTCAATCAAAAGGGTATAACTGGTCTTCATTATTCTTTCAACTGCTTGGAACGTCATACGCGACCAATTGGCTACTTGAGTTCGTCCTACATCTCCTTCTTGTCTTCATTATATTAATGAAAAACTATCACTACTAGCGATGTTAAAAAAGACGCGGTGGCATAATTGAAAATTTTATAGCAAATTAACATATGTTATGTTAAAAACCGATGTTAAATTGTCATTTAACATCGGTTGTAGTAAAAAACGATGTTAAATTCTTCATTTAACATCAGTTCTGAGATAACTGATGTTAAATTCTTCAATTTCACCTTTGATCTTGTTCTTCTCAAGGACGGATCGCAGTGAAATGGTAGATGTGTTGTTTGATGTCATTCTATTATATAAAATATTTAAATATGCAGAGTATTTAGTCACATTTCTATTTCTCAAAAAATACTCCCACAAAAACAATGTACCGTCACATTGCAACATTTATAATTTTAGTGCGCTAAGGTCCCATTTTACAGAATTCTAAACTCAGCTTTGGCATGACGCCTATAATAGAGCTATTTTAGGTGGATAACTCTTTATCGATTATATCATATGTAACTCTTAGATTATACTTATGTAATTTGGCATCATACGCCCAAGCATGTTGCATCCCATCTTATGCCTTAAGATTCGAAACTATTTTGAACTCCTAGTTCATTAAAACACATAGGTATCACCATTACCTATCCCACCTTATTAAGATAATCTGAGCCTTCAGCTTTGGCATGACCTGCTCAAGAGGATCGAAGTCTTCATAGCTGTTTTAATTAAATGACAATAAATTTTTTTTAACGAGGGGTCTTATCCTATGTTTATTGTCTATGTTAGCAAACATACATCTAAACATACATCACATCACATACATGCATCATTTATACATACATAGCATCACACAACATTAAAAATCATAATACCGTGTATAGCATGACCTTATGAGCCATCATGAAAATCACGAAAGTCAGTCAAAAGGGTATAACTAGTCTTCATTGTTCTTTCAACTCCTTAGAACGTCATACGCAATCAATTGGCTCCTTGAGTTCGTCATACATCTCCTTCTTGTCTTCATTACATTAATGAAAAACAATCACTACTACAAAAAAGACATTTAACAGTGCTCGTTTAACATCGGTTTCGGAACAACCGATGTTAAAAAAGACGTGGTGGCATAATTGAGAATTTTAAAGCAAATTAACATTGGTTATGCTAAAAATAGATGTTAAATTATCATTTAACATCGGTTCTAGTAAAAACTGATGTTAAAATCTTCATTTAACATCGGTTCTGAGATAACTGATGTTAAATTCTTCAATTTCACCTTTGAGCTTGTTCTTCTCAAGGACGGATCGCAGTGAAATGGTGAATGTGTTGTTTGATGCCATTCTATTATCTAAAATATTTAAATATGCAGAGTATTTAGTCACATTTCTATTTCTCGAAAAATACTCCCACTAAAACAAAGTACCCCCACATTATAATATTTATAATTTTAGTGGGCTAAGGTCCCATTTTGCACAATTCTAAACTCAGCTTTGGCATGACGCCTATAATAGAGCTATTTTAGTTGGATACCTCTTTATCGATTATATCATATGTAACTCTTTGATTATACTTATGGAATTTGGCATCCTATGCCCAAGAATGTTACATCCTATCTTATGCCTTAAGGATTGAAACAATTTTGAACTCCTAGTTCATTAAAACACATAGGTATCACCATTACCAATCCCACCTTATTAAGATAATCCGAGCACCCGGCTTCGGCATGACCTTCTCAAGATGATCGAAGTCTTCATAGGTTTTTTAATTAAACAATAATAAAGAAATTTTAACGACGGGTCTTGTCCTATGTTTAGTGTCTATATTAGCAAACATATATCTAAACACACATCACATCACATAAATGCATCATTTATACATACATAGCATCACACAACATTATAAAGCATAAGATTGTGTATATCATGACCATAATCCTAACGTGATTTTTATGAGCCAACATGAAAATCACGAAAGTTAATGAAAAGGGTATAATTTGTCTTCATTCTTCTTCCAACTTCTTGGATTGTCATACGCGATCAATTGTCTCCTTGAGTTCGTCCTACATCTCCTTCTTATCTTCATTACATTAATGAAAAACTATCACCACTACAAAGAAGACATTTAACATCGCACGTTTAACATCGGTTTTGGAAAAATCGATTTTAAAAAAGACGCGGTGGAATAATTGAAAATTTTAAAGCAAATTAACATCGGTTCTAGTAAAAAACGATGTTAAATTCTTCATTTAACATCGGTTCTGAGATAACCAATGTTAAATTCTTCAATTACACCTTTGAGCTTGTTCTTCTCAAGGACGGATTGCAGTGAAATGGTGGATGTATTGTTTGATGTCATTCTATTATCTAAAAAATTTAAATATGCAAAGTATTTAGTCACATTTCTATTTCTCGAAGAATACTCCCACTAAAACAAAGTACCCTCACATTACAACATTTATAATTTTAGTGGGCTAAATTCCCGTTTTGCACAATTCTAAACTCAGCTTTGGCATGACACCTATAATAGAGCTATTTTAGGTGGATAACTCTTTATCGATTATATCATATTTAACTCTTAGATTATACTTATGGAATTTGGCATCCTATGCCCAAGCATGTTACATCCCATCTTATGCCTTAAGGTTCGAAACTATTTTGAACTCCTAGTTCATTAAAACACATAGGTATCACCATTACCTATCCCACCTTATTACGATAATCCGAGCACTCAGCTTGGGCATGACTTGCTCAAGAGGATCGAAGTCTTCATAGCTGTTTTAATTAAACGACAATAAAAAAATTTTAACTAGGGGACTTGTCCTAGGTCTAATGTCTATGTTAGCAAACATACATCTAAACATATATCACATCACATACATGCATCATTTATACAAACATAGCGTCACACAACATTATAAAGCGTAAAACCTTGTATAACATGACCATAATCCTAACGTGATTTTTATGAGCCAACATGAAAATCACGAAAGTCAATCAAAGGGTATAATTGGTCTTCATTGTTCTTCCAACTCCTTGGAACGTCATATACGATCAATTGGCTCCTTGAGTTCATTTTACATCTCATTATTGTCTTCATTACATTAATGAAAAACTATCACTACTACAAAAAAGACATTTAACATCGCTCGTTTAAAATCGGTTTTGGAAAAACTGATGTTAAAAAAGACGCGGTGGCATAATTGAAAATTTTAAAGCAAATTAACATCGGTTATGCTCAAAATTGATGTTAGATTGTCTTTTAACATCGGTTCTAGTAAAAACCAATGTTAAATTCTTCATTTAACATCGGTTCTGAGATAACCAACATTAAATTCTTCAATTACACCTTTGAGCTTGTTCTTCTCAAGGACGGATCGCAGTGAAATGGTGGATGTGTTGTTTGATGCCATTCAATTATCTAAAAAATTTAAATATGCAGAGTATTTAGTCACATTTCTATTTCTCGAAAAATACTCCCACTAAAACAAAGTACCCCCACATTACAACATTTATAATTCTAGTGGGCTAAGGTCCCATTTTGCACAATCCTAAACTCAGCTTTGGCATGACGCCTATAATAGAGTTATTTTAGGTGGATAACACTTTATTGATTATATCATATGTAACTCTTAGATTATACTTATGGAATTTGGCATCCTATGACCAAGCATGTTACGTCCCATCTTATGCCTTAAGGTTCGAAACTATTTTGAACTCCTAGTTCATTAAAACACATAGGTATCACCATTACATATCCCACCTTATTAAGATAATCCGAGCACCCAGCTTTGGCATGACCTGCTCAAGAGGGTCGAAGTCTTCACTGGTGTTTTAATTAAATGAAAATAAAAAAATTTTAACGAGGGGTCTTGTTCTATTTTTAGTGTTTATGTTACCAAACATACATCTAAACATACATCACATCACATACATTGCTGGGATAAACAATCCTGTACCGAGTTTTGATAAATTGCCAACATACAGCAAGTTCTGAGATATGTGATGTTAAATTCTTCAATTTCACCTTTGAGCTTGTTCTTCTCAAGGACGGATCGCAGTGAAATGGTGGATGTGTTGTTTGATGCCATTCAATTATCTAAAAAATTTAAATATGCAGAGTATTTAGTCACATTTCTATTTCTCGAAAAATACTCCCACTAAAACAAAGTACCCCCACATTACAACATTTATAATTCTAGTGGGCTAAGGTCCCATTTTGCACAATCCTAAACTCAGCTTTGGCATGACGCCTATAATAGAGTTATTTTAGGTGAATAACACCTTATCGATTATATCATATGTAACTCTTAGATTATACCTATGGAATTTTGCATCCTATGACCAAGCATGTTATGTCCCATCTTATGCCTTAAGGTTCGAAACTATTTTGAACTCCTAGTTCATTAAAACACATAGGTATCACCATTACATATCCCACCTTATTAAGATAATCCGAGCACCCAGCTTTGGCATGACCTGCTCAAGAGGGTCGAAGTCTTCACTGGTGTTTTATTAAACGAAAATAAAAAAATTTTAACGAGGGGTCTTGTTCTATGTTTAGTGTTTATGTTATCAAACATACATCTAAACATACATCACATCACATACATTGCTGGGATAAACAATCATGTACCTTGTTTTGATAAAGTGCCAACATACAGCAAGTTCTGAGATATCTGATGTTAAATTCTTCAATTTCACCTTTGAGCTTGTTCTTCTCACGGACGGATCGCAGTGAAATGGTGAATGTGTTGTTTGATGCCATTCTATTATCTAAAATATTTAAATATGCAGAGTATTTAGTCACATTTCTATTTCTCGAAAAATACTCCCACTAAAACAAAGTACCCCCACATTACAATATTTATAATTTTAGTGGGCTAAGGTCCTATTTTGCACAATTCTAAACTCAGCTTTGGCATGACGCCTATAATAGAGCTATTTTAGTTGGATACCTCTTTATCTATTATATTATATGTAACTCTTAGATTAAACTTATGGAATTTGGCATCCTATGCCCAAGCATGTTACATCCTATCTTATGCCTTAAGGTTTGAATCTATTTTGAACCCCTAGTTCATTAAAACACATAGGTATCACCATTACCAATCCCACCTTATTAAGACAATCCGAGCACCCAGCTTCGGCATGAGCTTCTCAAGATGATCGAAGACTTCATAGGTGTTTTAATTAAACAATAATAAAGAAATTTTAACGACGGGTCTTGTCTTATGTTTAGTGTCTATGTTAGCAAACATATATCCAAACACACATCACATCACATAAATGCATCATTTATACATACATAGCATCACACAACATTATAAAGCATAAGATTGTGTATATCATGACCATAATCCTAACGTGATTTTTATGAGACAACATGAAAATCACGAAAGTCAATCAAAAGGGTATAATTGGTCTTCATTGTTCTTCTAACTTCTTGGATTGTCATACGCGATCAATTGGCTCCTTGAGTTTGTCCTACATCTCCTTCTTATCTTCATTACATTAATGCAAAACTATCACTACTACAAAGAAGACGTTTAACATCACTCATTTAACATCGGTTTTGTAAAAATCGATTTTAAAAAAGACGCGGTGGAATAATTGAAAATTTTAAAGCAAATTAACATCGGTTATGCTAAAAACTGATGTTAAATTGTCTTTTAACATCGGTCCTAGTAAAAAACGATGTTAAATTCTTCATTTAACATCGGTTCTGAGATAACCAATGTTAAATTCTTCAATTACACCTTTGAGCTTGTTCTTCTCAAGGACGGATTGCAGTGAAATGGTGGATGTGTTGTTTGATGCCATTCTATTATCTAAAAAATTTAAATATGCAAACTATTTTGTCACATTTCTATTTCTCGAAGAATACTCCCACTAAAACAAAGTACCCTCACATTATAACATTTATAATTTTAGTGGGCTAAATTCCCGTTTTGTACAATTCTAAACTCAGCTTTGGCATGACACCTATAATAGAGCTATTTTAGGTGGATAACTCTTTATCGATTATATCATATTTAACTCTTAGATTATACTTATGGAATTTGGCATCCTATGCCCAAGCATGTTACATCCCATCTTATCCCTTAAGGTTCGAAACTATTTTGAACTCCTAGTTCATTAAAACACATAGGTATCACCATTACCTATCCCACCTTATTAAGATAATCCGAGCACTCAGCTTTGGCATGACTTGCTCAAGAGGATCGAATTCTTCATAGCTGTTTTAATTCAACGACAATAAAAAAAATTTAACGAGGGGTCTTGTCCTAGGTTTAATGTCTATGTTAGCAAACATACATCTAAACATATATCACATCACATACATGCATCATTTATACATACATAGCGTCACACAACATTATAAAGCGTAAGACCGTGTATAACATGACCATAACCCTAACGTGATTTTTATGAGCCAACATGAAAATCACGAAAGTCAATCAAAAGGGTATAATTGGTCTTCATTATTCTTCCAACTCCTTGGAACGTCATATGTGATCAATTGGCTCCTTGAGTTCGTTTTACATCTAATTCTTGTCTTCATTACATTAATGAAAAACTATCACTACTACAAAAAAGGCATTTAACATCGCTCGTTTAAAATCAGTTTTGGAAAAACTGATGTTAAAAAAGACGCGGTGGCATAACTGAAAATTTTAAAACAAATTAACATTGGTTATGCTAAAAACTGATGTTAAATTGTCTTTTAACATCGGTTCTAGTAAAAACCGATGTTAAATTCTTCATTTAACATCGGTTCTGAGATAACCAACATTAAATTCTTCAATTACACCTTTGAGCTTGTTCTTCTCAAGGACGGATCGCAGTGAAATGGTGGATCTGTTGTTTGATGCCATTCTATTATCTAAAAAATTTAAATATGCAGAGTATTTAGTCACATTTCTATTTCTCGAAAAATACTCCCACTAAAACAAAGTACCCCCACATTACAACTTTTATAATTCTAGTGGGCTAAGGTCCCATTTTGCACAATCCTAAACTCAGCTTTGGCATGACGCCTATAATAGAGTTATTTTAGGTGGATAACTCTTTATCGATTATATCATATGTAACTCTTAGATTATACTTATGGAATTTGGCATCATCTTATGCCTTAAGGTTCGAAACTATTTTGAACTCCTAGTTCATTAAAACACATAGGTATCACCATTACCTATCCCACCTTATTACGATAATCCGAGCACTCAGCTTTGGCATGACTTGCTCAAGAGGATCGAATTCTTCATAGCTGTTTTAATTCAACGACAATAAAAAAATTTTAACGAGGGGTCTTGTCCTAGGTTTAATGTCTATGTTAGCAAACATACATCTAAACATATATCACATCACATACATGCATCATTTATACATACATAGCGTCACACAACATTATAAAGCGTAAGACCTTGTATAACATGACCATAATCCTAACGTGATTTTTATGAGCCAACATGAAAATCACGAAAGTCAATCAAAGGGTATAATTGGTCTTCATTGTTCTTCCAACTCCTTGGAACGTCATATACGATCAATTGGCTCCTTGAGTTCGTTTTACATCTCATCCTTGTCTTCATTACATTAATGAAAAACTATCACTACTACAAAAAATACATTTAACATCGCTCGTTTAAAATCGGTTTTGGAAAAACTGATGTTAAAAAAGACGCGGTGGCATAATTGAAAATTTTAAAGCAAATTAACATCGGTTATGCTCAAAACTGTTGTTAAATTGTCTTTTAACATCGGTTCTAGTAAAAACCGATGTTAAATTCTTCATTTAACATCGGTTCTCAGATAACCAACATTAAATTCTTCAATTACACCTTTGAGCTTGTTCTTCTCAAGGACGGATCGCAGTGAAATGGTGGATGTGTTGTTTGATGCCATTCAATTATCTAAAAAATTTAAATATGCAGAGTATTTAGTCACATTTCTATTTCTCGAAAAATACTCCCACTAAAACAAAGTACCCCCACATTACAACATTTATAATTCTAGTGGGCTAAGGTCCCATTTTGCACAATCCTAAACTCAGCTTTGGCATGACGCCTATAATAGAGTTATTTTAGGTGGATAACACTTTATCGATTATATCATATGTAACTCTTAGATTATACTTATGGAATTTGGCATCCTATGACCAAGCATGTTACGTCCCATCTTATGCTTTAAGGTTCAAAACTATTTTGAACTCCTAGTTCATTAAAATACATAGGTATCACCATTACATATCCCACCTTATTAAGATAATCCGAGCACCCAGCTTTGGCATGACCTGCTCAAGAGGGTCGAAGTCTTCACAGGTGTTTTAATTAAACGAAAATAAAAAAATTTTAACGAGGGGTCTTGTTCTATTTTTAGTGTCTATGTTATCAAACATACATCTAAACATACATCACATCACATACATTGTTGGGATAAACAATCCTGTACCGTGTTTTGATAAAGTGCCAACATACAGCAAGTTCTGAGATATCTGATGTTAAATTCTTCAATTTCACCTTTGAGCTTGTTCTTCTCAAGGACGGATCGCATTGAAATGGTGTATGTGTTGTTTGATGCCATTCAATTATCTAAAAAATTTAAATATGCAGAGTATTTAGTCACATTTCTATTTCTCGAAAAATACTCCCACTAAAACAAAGTACCCCCACATTACAACATTTATAATTCTAGGGGGCTAAGGTTCCATTTTGCACAATCCTAAACTCAGCTTTGGCATGACGCCTATAATAGAGTTATTTTAGGTGAATAACACATTATCGATTATATCATGTAACTCTTAGATTATACCTATGGAATTTGGCATCCTATGACCAAGCATGTTACGTCCCATCTTATGCCTTAAGGTTCGAAACTATTTTGAACTCCTAGTTCATTAAAACACATAGGTATCACCATTACATATCCCACCTTATTAATATAATCCGAGCACCCAGCTTCGGCATGACCTGCTAAAGAGGGTCGAAGTCTTCACTGGTGTTTTAATTAAACGAAAATAAAAAAAAAATTAACGAGGGGTCTTGTTCTATGTTTAGTGTCTATGTTATCAAACATACATCTAAACATACATCACATCACATACATTGCTGGGATAAACAATCCTGTACTATGTTTTGATAAAGTGCCAACATACAGCAAGTTCTGAGATATCTGATGTTAAATTCTTCAATTTCACCTTTGAGCTTGTTCTTCTCACGGACGGATCGCAGTGAAATGGTGAATGTGTTGTTTGATGCCATTCTATTATCTAAAATATTTAAATATGCAGAGTATTTAGTCACATTTCTATTTCTCGAAAAATACTCCCACTAAAACAAAGTACCCCCACATTACAATATTTATAATTTTAGTGGGCTAAGGTCCTATTTTGCACAATTCTAAACTCAGCTTTGGCATGACGCCTATAATAGAGTTATTTTAGGTGAATAACACATTATCGATTATATCATATGTAACTCTTAGATTATACCTATGGAATTTGGCATCCTATGACCAAGCATGTTACGTCCCATCTTATGCCTTAAGGTTCGAAACTATTTTGAACTCCTAGTTCATTAAAACACATAGGTATCACCATTACATATCCCACCTTATTAATATAATCCGAGCACCCAGCTTCGGCATGACCTGCTAAAGAGGGTCGAAGTCTTCACTGGTGTTTTAATTAAACGAAAATAAAAAAAAATTAACGAGGGGTCTTGTTCTATGTTTAGTGTCTATGTTATCAAACATACATCTAAACATACATCACATCACATACATTGCTGGGATAAACAATCCTGTACTATGCTTTGATAAAGTGGCAACATACAGCAAGTTCTGAGATATCTGATGTTAAATTCTTCAATTTCACCTTTGAGCTTGTTCTTCTCACGGACGGATCGCAGTGAAATGGTGAATGTGTTGTTTGATGCCATTCTATTATCTAAAATATTTAAATATGCAGAGTATTTAGTCACATTTCTATTTCTCGAAAAATACTCCCACTAAAACAAAGTACCCCCACATTACAACATTTATAATTCTAGGGGGCTAAGGTTCCATTTTGCACAATCCTAAACTTAGCTTTGGCATGACGCCTATAATAGAGTTATTTTAGGTGAATAACACATTATCGATTATATCATATGTAACTCTTAGATTATACCTATGGAATTTGGCATCCTATGACCAAGCATGTTACGTCCCATCTTATGCCTTAAGGTTTGAAACTATTTTAAACTCCTAGTTCATTAAAACACATAGGTATCACCATTACATATCCCACCTTATTAATATAATCCGAGCACCCAGCTTCGGCATGACCTGCTAAAGAGGGTCGAAGTCTTCACTGGTGTTTTAATTAAACGAAAATAAAAAAAAATTTAACGAGGGGTCTTGTTCTATGTTTAGTGTCTATGTTATCAAACATACATCTAAACATACATCACATCACATACATTGCTGGGATAAACAATCCTGTACTATGTTTTGATAAAGTGCCAACATACAGCAAGTTCTGAGATATCTGATGTTAAATTCTTCAATTTCACCTTTGAGCTTGTTCTTCTCACGGACGGATCGCAGTGAAATGGTGAATGTGTTGTTTGATGCCATTCTATTATCTAAAATATTTAAAAATGTAGAGTATTTAGTCACATTTCTATTTCTCGAAAAATACTCCCACAAAAACAAAGTACCCCCACATTACAATATTTATAATTCTAGGGGGCTAAGGTTCCATTTTGCACAATCCTAAACTTAGCTTTGGCATGACGCCTATAATAGAGTTATTTTAGGTGAATAACACATTATCGATTATATCATATGTAACTCTTAGATTATACCTATGGAATTTGGCATCCTATGACCAAGCATGTTACGTCCCATCTTATGCCTTAAGGTTCGAAACTATTTTGAACTCCTAGTTCATTAAAACACATAGGTATCACCATTACATATCCCACCTTATTAATATAATCCGAGAACCCAGCTTCGGCATGACCTGCTAAAGAGGGTCGAAGTCTTCACTGGTGTTTTAATTAAACGAAAATAAAAAAAAATTTAACGAGGGGTCTTGTTCTATGTTTAGTGTCTATGTTATCAAACATACATCTAAACATACATCACATCACATAAATGCATCATTTATACGTACATAGCATCACACAACATTATAGAGCATAAGATTGTGTATATCATGACCATAATCCTAACGTGATTTTTATGAGCCAACATGAAAATCACGAAAGTCAATCAAAAGGGTATAGTTGGTCTTCATTGTTCTTCCAACTTCTTGGATTGTCATACGCGATCAATTGGCTCCTTGAGTTCGTCCTACATCTCCTTCTTATCTTCGTTACATTAATGCAAAACTATCACTACTACAATGAAGACATTTAACATCGCTCGTTTAACATCGGTTTTGGAAAAATCGATTTTAAAAAAGACGCGGTGGAATAATTGAAAATTTTAAAGCAAATTAACATTGGTTATGCTAAAAACTGATGTTAAATTGTCTTTTAACATCGGTTCTAGTAAAAAACGATGTTAAATTCTTCATTTAACATCGGTTCTGAGATAACCAATGTTAAATTCTTCAATTACACCTTTGAGCTTCTTCTTCTCAAGGACGAATTGCACTGAAATGGTGGATGTGTTGTTTGATGTCAATCTATTATCTAAAAAATTTAAATATGCAAAGTATTTAGTCACATTTCTATTTCTCGAAGAATACTCCCACTAAAACAAAGTACCCTCACATTACAACATTTATAATTTTAGTGGGCTAAATTCCCGTTTTGTACAATTCTAAACTCAGCTTTGGCATGACACCTATAATAGAGCTATTTTAGGTTGATAACTCTTTATCGATTATATCATATTTAACTCTTAGATTATACTTATGGAATTTGGCATCCTATGCCCAAGCATGTTACATCCCATCTTATGCCTTAAGGTTCGAAACTATTTTGAACTCCTAGTTCATTAAAACACATAGGTATCACCATTACCTATCCCACCTTATTAAGATAATCCGAGCACTCAGCTTTGACATGACTTGCTCAAGAGGATCGAAGTCTTCATAGCTGTTTGAATTAAACGACAATAAAAACATTTTGACGAGGGGTCTTGTCCTAGGTTTAATGTCTATGTTAGCAAACATACATCTAAACATATATCACATCACATACATGCATCATTTATACATACATAGCGTCACACAACATTATAAAGCGTAAGACCGTGTATAACATGACCATAATCCTAACGTGATTTTTATGAGCCAACATGAAAATCACGAAAGTCAATCAAAAGGGTATAATTGGTCTTTATTGTTCTTCCAACTCCTTGGAATGTCATCTGTGATCAATTGGCTCCTTGAGTTCGTTTTACATCTAATTCTTGTCTTCATTACATTAATGAAAAACTATCACTACTACAAAAAAGACATTTAACATCGCTCGTTTAAAATCAGTTTTGGAAAAACTGATGTTAAAAAAGACGTGGTGGCATAACTGAAAATTTTAAAACAAATTAACATCGGTTATGCTAAAAACTGATGTTAAATTGTCTTTTAACATCGGTTCTAGTAAAAACCGATGTTAAATTCTTCATTTAACATCGGTTTTGAGATAAGCAACATTAAATTCTTCAATTACACCTTTGAGCTTGTTCTTCTCAAGGACGGATCGCAGTGAAATGGTGGATCTGTTGTTTGATGCCATTCTATTATCTAAAAAATTTAAATATGCAGAGTATTTAGTCACATTTCTATTTCTCGAAAAATACTCCCACTAAAACAAACTACCCCCACATTACAACATATATAATTCTAGTGGGCTAAGGTCCCATTTTGCACAATCCTAAACTCAGCTTTGGCATGACGCCTATAATAGAGTTATTTTAGGTGGATAACTCTTTATCGATTATATCATATGTAACTCTTAGATTATACTTATGGAATTTGGCATCCTATGCCCAAGCATGTTACATCCCATCTTATGCCTTAAGGTTCGAAACTATTTTGAACTCCTAGTTCATTAAAACACATAGGTATCACCATTACCTATCCCACCTTATTAAGATAATCCGAGCACTCAGTTTTGGCATGACCTGCTCAAGAGGATCGAAGTCTTCATAGCTGTTTTAATTAAATGACAATAAAATTTTTTTAACGAGGGGTCTTATCCTATGTTTAGTGTCTATGTTAGCAAACATACATCTAAACATACATCACATCACATACATGGATAAACAATCCTGTACCGTGTTTTGATAAAGTGCCAACATACAGCAAGTTCTGAGATATCTGATGTTAAATTCTTCAATTTCACCTTTGAGCTTGTTCTTCTCAAGGACGGATCGCAGTGAAATGGTGAATGTGTTGTTTGATGCCATTCTATTATCTAAAATATTTAAATATGCAGAGTATTTAGTCACATTTCTATTTCTCGAAAAATACTCCCACTAAAACAAAGTACCCCCACATTACAATATTTATAATTTTAGTGGGCTAAGGTCCCATTTTGCACAATTCTAAACTCATCTTTGGCATGACGCCTATAATAGAGCTATTTTAGTTGGATACCTCTTTATCGATTATATCATATGTAACTCTTAGATTATACTTATGGAATTTGGCATCTTATGCCCAAGCATGTTACATCCTATCTTATGCCTTAAGGTTTGAAACTATTTTGAACTCGTAGTTCATTAAAACACATAGGTCTCACCATTACCAATCCCACCTTATTAAGATAATCCGAGCACCCAGCTTCGGCATGACCTTCTCAAGATGATCGAAGTCTTCATACGTGTTTTAATTAAACAATAATAAAGAAATTTTAACGTCTGGTCTTGTCCTATGTTTAGTGTATATGTTAGCAAACATATATCTAAACACACATCACATCACATAAATGCATCATTTATACATACATAACATCACACAACATTATAAAGCATAAGATTGTGTATATCATGACCATAATCCTAACGTGATTTTTATGAGCCAACATGAAAATCACGAATGTCAATCAAAAGGGTATAATTGGTCTTCATTGTTCTTCCAACTTCTTGGATTGTCATACGCGATCAATTGGCTCCTTGAGTTCGTCCTACATCTCCTTTTTCTCTTCATTACATTAATGAAAAACTATCACTACTACAAAGAAGACATTTAACATCGCTCGTTTAACATCGGTTTTGGAAAAATAGATTTTAAAAAGACGCGGTGGAATAATTAAAATTTTTAAAGCAAATTAACATCGGTTATGCCAAAAACTGATGTTAAATTGTCCTTTAACATCGGTTCTAGTAAAAAACGATGTTAAATTCTTGATTTCACATCGGTTCTGAGATAACCAATGTTAAATTCTTCAATTACACCTTTGAGCTTGTTCTTCTCAAGGACGGATTGCAGTGAAATGGTGGATGTGTTGTTTGATGCCATTCTATTATCTAAAAAATTTAAATATGCAAAGTATTTAGTCACATTTCTATTTCTCGAAGAATACTCCCACTAAAACAAAGTACCCTCACATTACAACATTTATAATTTTAGTGGGCTAAATTTCCGCTTTGCACAATTCTAAACTCAGCTTTGGCATGACACCTATAATAGAGCTATTTTAGGTGGATAACTCTTTATCGATTATATCATATTTAACTCTTAGATTATACTTATGGAATTTGGCATCCTATGCCCAAGCATGTTATATCCCATCTTATGCCTTAAGGTTTGAAACTATTTTGAACTCCTAGTTCATTAAAACACATAGGTATCACCATTACCTATCCCACCTTATTAAGATAATCCGAGCACTCAGCTTTGGCATGACTTGCTCAAGAGGATCGAAGTCTTCATAGCTGTTTTAATTAAACGACAATAAAAAAAATTTAACGAGGGGTCTTGTCCTAGGTTTAATGTCTATGTTAGCAAACATACATCTAAACATATATCACATCACATACATGCATCATTTATACATACATAGCGTCACACAACATTATAAAGCGTAAGACCGTGTATAACATGACCATAATCCTAAAGTGATTTTTATGAGCCAACATGAAAATCACGAAAGCCAATCAAAAGGGTATTATTGGTCTTCATTGTTCTTACAACTCCTTGGAACGTCATATGCGATCAATTGGCTCCTTGAGTTCGTTTTACATCTAATTCTTGTCTTCATTAAATTAATGAAAAACTATCACTACTACAAAAAAGATATTTAACATCGCTCATTTAAAATCGGTTTTGGAAAAACTGATGTTAAAAAAGACGCGGTGGCATAATTGAAAATTTTAAAGCAAATTAACATCGGTTATGTTAAAAACTGATGTTAAATTGTCTTTTAACATCGGTTCTAGTAAAAACCGATGTTAAATTCTTCATTTAACATTGGTTCTGAGATAACCAACATTAAATTCTTCAATTACACCTTTGAGCTTGTTCTTCTCAAGGACGGATCGCAGTGAAATGGTGGATGTGTTGTTTGATGCCATTCTATTATCTAAAAAATTTAAATATGCAGAGTATTTTGTCACATTTCTATTTCTCGAAAAATACTCCCAGTAAAACAAAGTACACCCACATTACAACTTTTATAATTCTAGTGGGCTAAGGTCCCATTTTGCACAATCCTAAACTCAGCTTTGGCATGACGCCTATAATAGAGCTATTTTAGGTGGATAACTCTTTATCGATTATATCATATTTAACTCTTAGATTATACTTATGGAATTTCGCATCCTATGCCCAAGCATGTTACATCCCATCTTATGCCTTAAGGTTCGAAACTATTTTGAACTCCTAGTTCATTAAAACACATAGGTATCACCATTACCTATCCCACCTTATTAAGATAATCCGAGCACTCAGCTTTGGCATGACCTGCTCAAGAGGTCTTCATTGTTGTTTTAATTAAACGACAATAAAAATTTTTTAACGAGGGGTCTTATCCTATGTTTAGTGTCTATGTTAGCAAACATACATCTAAACATACATCACATCACATACATGCATCATTTATACATACATAGAATCACACAACATTATAAATCATAATACCGTGTATAGCATGACCTTAATCCTAACGTGATTTTTATGAGCCAACATGAAAATGACGAAAGTCAGTCGAAAGGGTATAACTGGTCTTCATTGTTCTTCCAACTCCTTTGAACGTCATATGCGATCAATTGGCTCCTTGAGTTCATTTTACATCTCATTTTTGTCTTCATTACATTAATGAAAAACTATCACTACTACAAAAAAGACATTTAACATCGCTCGTTTAAAATCGGTTTTGGAAAAACTGATGTTAAAAAAGACGTGGTGGCATAATTGGAAATTTTAAAGCAAATTAACATCGATTATGCTAAAAACTGATGTTAAATTGTCTTTTAACATCGGTTCTAGTAAAAACCGATATTAAATTCTTCATTTAACATCGGTTCTGAGATAACCAACATTAAATTCTTCAATTACACCTTTGATCTTGTTCTTCTCAAGGACGGATCGCAGTGAAATGGTGGATGTGTTGTTTGATGCCATTCTATTATCTAAAAAATTTAAATATGCAGAGTATTTAGTCATATTTCTATTTCTCGAAAAATACTCCCACTAAAACATTTATAATTCTAGTGGGCTAAGGTCCCATTTTGCACAATCCTAAACTCAGCTTTGGCATGACGCCTATAATAGAGTTATTTTAGGTGAATAACTCTTTATCGATTATATCATATGTAACTCTTAGATTATACTTATGGAATTTGGCATCCTATGACCAAGCATGTTACGTCCCATCTTATGCCTTAAGGTTCGAAACTATTTTGAACTCCTAGTTCATTTAAAACACATAGGTATCACCATTACATATCCCACCTTACTAATCCTAAACTCAGCTTTGGCATGACCTGCTCAAGAGGTTCGAAGTCTTCACAGGTGTTTTAATTAAACGAAAATAAAAAAATTTTAACGAGGGGTCTTGTTCTATGTTTAGTGTCTATATTATCAAACATACATCTTAACATACATCACATCACATACATTGCTGGGATAAACAATCCTGTACCGTGTTTTGATAAAGTGCCAACATACAGCAAGTAGCTGTCCCGAAGACAATCATACAACAAGATGTCAAGTGCCTCAATCATACAGCCAAAGTATAAAGTGCCATCATACAGCAAGAAGCTCACCAGTCGTTATGACACCAAGTATGGAAGCTGTCATGAAACACTCATAAAACTTCTTTCCATACAACAGCACTAAGATAGCCTACAGCGTTGGAACCTTCAGCTACGGCATTGAAAACGCAACATGTTGGATACAACAAACAGGTTGTAAGTGTTGAGATCTCAATACTTATCCAACAGGACTGAAGACTGCTGAAACGCAATCTGCTTTATATGCTAAAGTCAAGCCACCATTTTAAAAGAAGTATTTAAATACTCACTGGATAAAGTATTTCAATACCATCCGACAAAGATCTTCAGACAAGGAGCAAAATCCGGATCTTGTACTGTGAAGTCAACCAACACGTTGGAACTGACTTTTTTCTCAATGGATCTATTCCCAATGGATATATCTCCAAAGGCTATATATACCCCAAAGTTTGAACATCAGAGACACACGATAACGAAATACATACGAATATTCATAAGATCAAGATCTGAAAACTGAGCAAACTGAGATATACTGAGATACACTCGTGAACATCTCAAGAATAGTATATCAAGAACAAACATATTTCTTCAAGCATACTGCCAATCTTGAGAGAAGAAATATACAAGTGCTCAACCTTGAACAACACATCATCAGCTCAAAGCTCAAGAAGTCAAACTGTTGTTCAACCAGATATCTTACATTTGAAGAAAAGCATCAGCCCTGTGTGGACTGAGAAAGACTTGCTTTTCCTGATCTGTGTGGGACGGATCTGGATTGAAGACGAAGATTCGGAACTTTGTGAGAAGAAGCAAGTCAAGTGAAAGCTTTGACCAATCTGTATGAACGGTTGAAAGCGACAGTCTTTGTATCAATCTGTGTGAATGATACAAGGATAGGTTTGATTATAGACACATAGTTGTGTACGTAGTGTTTATAATAAACATTTTCACTCCTGTGTGGAGGACCAGTGGATGTAGAGGGGTTTACCTCGAACCAATTTAAATATCGTGTCATTTACCGTCTGCAACTTATTGTTTTCATTATTGTGATTATTTTATAAGTATACATTGCATACCCTGTACGCACCAAGCAAACAGGAGAACACCTAGTTGTATTTGCAGCAACTTACCTTAACAAACTTCCGCTATGCACTCTTATTTGAAAAGCGTATAGCTTGTTGCTTAAAACATTTTCCAAGCTTTATTCTGTATACTTAGTGGCCAAAAAGTGGTATCAGAGCGGTTGATTCTAAAAAGAATCAGTCGTATTTTTTACCGAATCAGATCCCAAAATCACTTATTTTTGAAAACATCTTTATCTTTCCTAATCTTAAACATGGATACCTCACTGATTAATTGTAACACCCCCAATCCGCTTAGGGACATTACACGCCGTAGATCCTTCCGCAATGATCTACTAGGCAAGAAACCACAAAACAAACCCACACGTGGTCGATTCGACCAAAACATAAAACCGTAGACCGATTAGGTCTCCCAAAATACAACATAGCAGTACAACTGATAAACCCAAAATACAACTCGATCACAATTTACACAACATGTCTATCCTCTTAAGGATGACAAAGAACTAGAAATAAATACTTGGTCTGACATATCACTGACGGACAACCGACTACAAATGTGACTAGTATCGCTGCTTTAGATCATCCTCCCGGCCGATCCTGTGGTTGCTCTCTCTCAAATCGGAATACCTAAAAAAACATAACATAATCCCCCAACGAGGGGTTAGCGATGGAAATCGCTAGCAAGTAACCAAGCTATACAATTATGCATCAAGAATACAACCGTTATAAAATAACATTTCGACAAGGTAGTAACGCGATCCCCGAGTCTAAAGTCTTTTGAAAATTAATTCCTTTAAACAAATCATGTGAATTACTCTAGAAATCACTGTAAGAGTTTATTTAGAGACTTCAGGGGTCTCTGTGTAAAATCAGGGAAAGATTTATAATTCTTTCTTTCAAAAGGGGTTTCTTTCAAAACCATACAATTGCTTCAATTCTCACCCAAGCCTCAAAGGAAAAACAATATTCACCAATTTAACCGGGATTCAAGATTCAAACATAAAAAATTCAGAAATATCAAATCAACAGTCAAATAGTCTATGTGGCCCCGAAGGGTGCCACCCGGATTAGCTCATCGAAAATAAAATCAAACACACCCATAAGTTATCTTGACATCACACTCGCCAGTGACGATTCTCAGAGCCCTCTCCAGACCTACCCAATTAGATAACCTTATGGTCAAATCCTAATGCCTGGCGGTACTCACAAGCACGCACCTCCGGAGGCCTCAACAAACCCCACCCGGATAACATCATTCAAGCACGCCCATAAGTTATCATGACATCGCACATGCAAGTGCCGATTCTCGGAGCCCTCCCTAGACCTACCCGAATTGATAACCTTATGGTCACAACGTAATGTCTGGCCATACTCGCAAGCACGCGCCTCCGGAGGCCTCGACGGGACCCCTACCTAGATAACATCTCAACTCTCTAAGATACACAATAACAAAGGTATAATATACACCACAACCGCAACCACGTAAAACGTAAGTTAACGCATCATAATTTCCACAAAAGCACAACATTCACAGCACACCATCCTTGAGGAAAAAGACTAACTAGCGAACACTACAAGCATTACGCAATTGCACAATTCCTCGGATAACTACTCATTTCTAGTATCCATTTAGAACACAAAATAACATGACATGGTTGTTATCATTCTTCATGAAACTCGAGTTTACATTCGTAGTTACATTCATAAAATCACATCTTCATTTAAAGGTAAGTTACGGTTAAATATACCGTCACTAACAAGTCCACGTTAGATTCACGACACATCATATTCTCAAAGTATAAAGAATATAGACGAGATACTTGCCTCGAGTCCAAAGCACGCGAAACGGGAAGCTCGACCAGAAACTCTCTAATCCTCCAACTAGGGTGAAAACAAAAGAACAATGTAATACCCGTGTATTTTATGAGTGTTTTTTTAGATGTATTTTGTGGTATTGTGGTTATTTGGATTGTATGTATTGATGATTGACCTTGGTATGTTCTTGGCTGATAATTATTGAGTTTTGTGATTCTCGAATTTTGCTCGTTTTGGCCGGACTTTGCGACTTTAATTTCTGGAGGATAGCAGTTAGCGCACGCTAAGACTGTATGTCTAGCGCACGCTAACCAGGTCCGAGTAGCGCATGCTACTCTGGTGCAATAGCGTGCATTAGGCCTGCTGGACAGTGAACTCTCTGGGCTCTGGAATGGGGCGTTAGCGTACGCTATGGAAGGACTAGCGTACACTATTTCGATGTACTAGCGCATGTTACTTGTAGGATAGCGCGCGCTAGGATGTCAGGTCAGTGGGGGCAGAAATGTTTCTGGACTGCAGGTACTTGCAGGTAGCGCACGTTACTGTATGGAGTTAGCGCGCGCTAGTAGCAATCGATAGCGCATGCTAACAGATGGTTTAGCGTACGCTACTGGAGTCTGACAGAAAGTTCTGGACTGCCTTTTCTTGAGCAGTGCACTGCCCTCAGCTCGTTAGCGCACACTAAGCCTGTAGCCGTAGCGTGCGCTAATACCTCCCAGTATATATATGGGGGGCAGATTCTAGAAATATCATTTTTCACCTCTTCCTCTTCTCTTCGGCGGCTGGGCGATCTGGAGTGTAGTTAGGCGTGGGTTTCGACCATTTTTCACCACCCAACAACATTTTTGAATTCCTAGTCTCAATCTAACAAGATTTCATCCAGTGTATCATCCAAATCAAGGTAAGATTGTTCAAGCCCTAGTTTTTGGGATTTTTGAGGGTTTTGTTTAGCTCTCGTCCTTCTAGTCCGTTTTAAACCTCGAATTGGGTCGGATTATGATTGTGAGACAATAATCCCTTGTTTTTCTTGAAGTCTACGGATTTTGTTTGCGTTCCCACCTATTGATTGGAGTACGAACAACTCCGCCTTAGTAGTGTTTGATAGTTTCTCCCTAAGAGTAGAATTTGAAGGGAATCCTTCCATTTCCGTGATGTTTGTTTTGATTGGGTATTTCGATGTGTTAGGATCGAATCGTTGAAGGAAGTTCGGACCGTCCATTCATCCGTTCGTCGTTTCTCGTGTCATTCAAATTGAGGTAAGTACTTTGATTGTGTTTAATGTACTTCGTGTGAATATGTAAAAACGGGATTTGTGCCAATTGTTGATTGAGTGTGTGTGAGCCGAGTAAAACCAGTGAGGGTCCCCTGGGGTCCGGTAGGCTGCGTTTCCCTACGGATCACTCGATTGGGCTATACAACCAGAGAGAGTCTGACGAGGTCTCTTGGGGTGCGTATCTTGCGAGATGCGGGGCCAGTATAGCTCGGGAGGTTGTTTTGTGATGATGATTGTGTTGTGGTATTTTGGAATTTCTGTGATGACACTGTGATTTATGTTGATTATTCACTTATTGTACATATTCTAAAATCATTGTACTTGCACCGGCTTCTTGATGACCCCCCTTTTCGGGGGTGGATATACTTGTTGTGTATTTAGGTTCAGGACCAATGGGAGAACCAGCACAGGGTGGACACGAGCTTGGTGGGCAAGATTGATATCGTGTACTATTTTGAGTTTGATGGTCATTTTGTCAAAGTCTTGGTTGTGATTTGGTTTTGTACTGGCGTGGGTACTGTCATGTTTTATTATTGTGATGTCGTTGTACTAGATATGAACAGTTGCATCAGTTGTGGTCCTACGGGACGAGATGTTTTTGGTATTGTGTTGTATGTCATCTTGAAGTCAGTTGTTTAATAGAAGAATAAAGTTGTGGTTTATAAAAGTAAATGAGTTCTTACGTTAGTCCAAGCGTGGTAGATTCTCCAAAAAGAATCTACGGCGCTGTAATATTCCTGTAAATCACGGGGGTGTTATAGAATATGGTATCAGAGCCTAGGTTTATGGATACATAGGATGTCGGTGTTTTGGGTCTGTTAAATTGAGTCAGTTGTTGTCTACAATATCATTGGCCTGCTACCACCCCGTGTTGCCTGTGCTGGAAGACTCTTCAGATGTTGGTTGTTTCTTTCCTTCGGAAATAATTACCTTAATAGTGCAATCTATTATTCTAATCGTTTCCTTATTGAACCATTCTTATTATTCAGTATGCCGAGAGGTAGAACTATCCGTCAACGCGGTTGTGGTCGAGGCCGTGACAGAGTAGTAGTGTCTGAGTCCGAGAGGTTCGTTTCAGAATCGGCATCTCGTTCTGCGACTGGGTCAGACCCGATCTCTTCGAGAGGTTTAGATGGAGGCTCGGAGGCCGAAGTGCCTAACGTTCTTCAACAAGTCGTAACGCAAGTGCACCAACTGGCACAAGTGGTGCAGAATATTAATACTGGCAGGACGGTTGAGGATCGATGACTTCAAGAAGTTATGAAGATGAACCATCCCAGATTCGATGGTTCTGGTGATGCGAACAACTGGGATAATTGGTTAGTTGAGCTGGAGAAGATCTTTGACGGTATTGGTTGTCCTGAAGCCAAGAGAGTCCCGATTGCTCAATATCTGACAGTTGGTGACGCTTCGGACTGGTGGCGAGCTGTTAAGCCCAAGGACTGTGATGTCACTTGGGAAGAATTTAAAGAATTGATGGAAGCTCAGTATTGTCCAGCACTGGTACAGTTAGCAAGAGTCAGTGAGTTCCTCAGAGCTCAACCCGAATATGTTCCTATTTCTGAGGCAATCAAGACATACAACAAGCACTTAGTGTATGTCCAAGATCGGTTTAAGGATGAGATAGACACGATACTTCATTTCGACGCAAGGATGAAACCGGAGGTCCGAAAGTATATGGCGGGCCTTGGGTGTACTAGTTTGACAGAATATCAGGATAGAGCACTTGCTTATGAGATGGTGTCAGTTCCGGTTCCTACAGTTTCGAACTCGAAGAAACCGAAATTTTCTGGTAGTTTCCGAGGCAGTGGATCGCGTAGGCCTCAACCTTCTGTGCAATCTTCTGTTGGTTCCCCTCAGCCTAGTGGAGGAGTGCCGAAAGTATGTTTTAATTGCGGAAATCTGGGACATATCAGTTCTCGTTGCACTTCTCGCCCCATTGATTGTTTTAAGTGTGGGAAGTAGGGTCATCGTGCATTATATTGTGAGTCAGTGGGCAAAATATTCTCTAAACAGTCTCCTACTCCGGCCGGCATAGTTACGGGTCAGCCAACTCCGAGTGTCGGACGCGGCAGTGGCAGGGGTAAAACGTAGCATAAGGATGCATCTAGCATTGGATCAGCCCCACCCCGATTGTTTGAGATGAGGCTGACTGATGATGTAGGGACTGCAACTACGTCAGGTATTGTTTATATTTCGATGCACCCGGTAGATGTATTGTTTGATTCTGGAGCTAATTATTCTTTTATAGCATTGTCTTGTGTGAATCGTTTGGGTCTAGACGGTCTCTCTGCATGTGAAACTTTTATTGTTGGGCTGCCAAGTGGGGAAAAGATAGTTGGGGATCGAGAGATTGCCAATTGTCCTATAACCATTGGCAGTAAAGATTGGTCATACGATTTGATTGTGATCGATATGATGGGAGAGGATTTAATCCTCGGTGATGATTAGTTAAATCGGCATGGAGCGATAGTAGATTATCGTCGGAAAATAATTTCGATAGTCGCGTCAGATGGTACTGAACACGTTTTTGTAGGGCAGAAACCTGGTACTTCTGGGAAGATTATTCGAGCCATGAAGGCGATGAAATTAATGCGACAAGGTTGTACCAGTTATTGGTGTTACGCGTTGAAGTTGGAAGTTGGCAAGGTACAGTTGTCCTCTGTTCCAGTTGTGAATGAATTTCCAGACGTATTTCCGGATGATTTGCCGGGATTGCCACCACATCGTGAAGTGGAGTTCATCATCGAACTAGAGCCCAATGCGGCGCCAATATCCAAGGCACCGTACAGAATGGCCCCGTCGGAAATGTTAGAATTGAAGAAACAATTAGGTGAACTGTTGGACAAAGGTTATATTCGGCCTAGTGTGTCTCCATGGGGTGCACCAGTATTATTCGTACGAGAGAAAGATGGGTCCTTATGGCTATGTATTGACTATCGTGAGTTGAATAAACTTACTATCAAGAAAAAGTATCCGTTGCCAAGAATCGATGATCTATTTGACCAATTACAAGGGGCTACGGTTTTCTCCAAGATTGACTTGAGGTCAGGATATTACCAACTGCGAATTCGAGATTCGGATATCCCCAGGTCAGCATTTCGAACGAGGTATGGGCATTACGAATTCGTAGTTATGCCATTCGGTTTAACAAATGCTCCGGCGGCATTTATGCAGCTTATGAACAAAACCTTTATCAAATATCTCGATAAATTGGTTGTGGTAATTATTGACGATATCTTAATCTATTCCAAAAGTGAGACGGAGCATGCCGAACACTTGAGGATCGCGTTGAGTATTTTGAGGGCTGATAAGCTTTATGCTAAATTCTCTAAGTGCGAGTTCTAGCTTAGAGAAGTTTCTTTTCTGGGACACATCATATCAGCCAATGGTATTCGAGTAGACCCTCAAAAGGTTGAAGCAGTCTTAGCTTGGGAGCCTCCACGGAATGTTATGGAAGTTCGGAGTTTTCTGGGATTAGCGGGCTATTATCGTCGATTTGTCGAAGGATTCTCGAAAATTGCTTGACCGCTCACCTTATTATTGTAGAAAACTCAGAAATTTGAATGGAGTGACGAGTGTCAGAGGAGTTTTTATGAATTAAAGAAAAGGCTGACTACATCTACGGTCCTAGCCTTACCACAAGGAACGGAAGGTTTCACTATTTATAGTGATGCTTCTAAACAAGGATTGGGATGTGTATTGATGCAAAATGAGAGAGTATTGGCTTATGCGTCTCGAAAATTAAAGCCATACGAGATGAATTATCCTACTCATGATCTTGAGTTAGCCGTTGTGGTGTTCGCGTTCAAAATTTGGAGGCATTACTTATATGGTTCTTCTTGTCGAGCGTGTACGGATCATAAGAGCTTGAAGTATATATTCACGCATAAGGATCTCAATATGCGTCAGCGGCTATGGTTGGAATTGCTTAAAGATTATGATCTTGACATTCTTTACCATCCAGGTAAAGCGAACGTCATTGCCGATGCATTAAGCCGCAAGTCAGTCGTGTTGCAGAAGTTAGAACTACTTACCATTCAACCGAAGCTCAGACGAGGGTTGATTGATTTGGAAATTGAAGTTTGGCCTCACAGAACCCAAGGACAGTTGCGTTTCCTTGAGATTACGTCCTCCGTGATGGAAGACATTAAGTCCAAACAGTTAGATGATCTCTCAATTGTGCAGCTTCGGGAAGACAGTGTTAAAGGAAAAGCTCCTAGATTCTTAATCGATGAAGACGGAGTTCTTCGATTTGGAGGTAGAACTTGTGTACCTAATCGGGATGATCTCAAACAAGTGATTTTGAATGAAGCACATTCTACTCCGTACTCGATTCATCCGGGTATGAGTAAAATATATAAGGACTTGAAGAAGAATTTTTGGTGGCCGAACATGAAGAAAGAGGTAACGGAGTTCGTGTCAAAATGCTTGACTTGTCAGTAGGTTAAAGCTGAGCATCAGAGACCTGCCAGTAAATTGCAACCGCTACCAATTCCGGAATGGAAGTGGGAAGATATAATGATGGATTTTATCGTGGGAATGCCAAAGACGCGAACTGGAGTGAATATGATTTGGGTAATCGTTGATCGGCTAACCAAATCCGCACACTTTTTGGGCATCAGAGATACTTGGGGACCGGAGAGGTTGGCTCGGTTATTTATTGAGGAGATTGTGAGACTCCATGGTACCACAAAAGGTATAGTGTCTCATCGCGATTGGCATTTTGTGTTGCATTTCTGGAAAGCAGTACATCGAGCACTCGGTACCCAACTGAATTTCAGCACCGCTTATCATCCCCAGACAGACGGACAGTCGGAGAGGACGATCCAAATGCTGGAAGACATGTTGAGGGCTTGTGCGTTGGATTGGAGAGAAGATTGGGAGACTCATTTACCATTGATTGAATTTGCGTACAATAACAGTTAGCATAGTTATATTGGGATGGATCCGTTTGAAGCATTATATGGAGGACGGTGTAGATCGCCAATCTGTTGGGACGATCCGTACGAGTTACTTGGAGTAGAACCGGACTTGGTGGTTCAAACACGGGAAAAAGTCGCAATTATTCGGCAAAGGTTGTTGACCGCTCAGAGTCGACAAAAGTCATATGCCGACGTTCGTCGTCGACCGTTAGAGTTCCAGACGGGAGACCATGTGTTGTTGAAAGTATCGCTGACTCGTGGATTTCTTCGGTTTGGCAAGAAGGGGAAGCTTAATCCTCGTTATATTGGCCCCTTCGAGATCCTGGACAAGGTAGGTGATGTAGCTTACCGACTAGCGTTGCCTCCAACACTTAGTCATGTTCATAATGTTAGTCATGTTCATAATGTGTTTCATGTTTTACAACTGTGAAAGTATGTTCCCGATCCCATCCATGTTATTGATTATCAAGAGATTGAGGTTAATGACGATGTTACGTATGAAGAACAACCGGTAACCATACTAGAGCGACGAGTGAAACAATTGCGACGGAAAGTGATTCCGTTAGTAAAGGTCTAATGGTCTAAGCATGGAATTGAGGAGGCCACGTGGGAGACCGAGGATAGTATGCGTGCCCGATACCCCGAACTTTTTGTATCTTAAGTTTCGGGATGAAACTTATTTTTAGGGGGTAAGGGTGTAATACCTGTGTATTTTATGAGTGTTGTTTTAGATGTATTTTGTGGTATTGTGGTTATTTGGATTGTATGTATTGATGATTGACCTTGGTATGTTCATGGCTGATAATTATTGAGTTTTGTGATTCTCGAATTTTGCTCATTTTGACCGGACTTTGCGAATTTAATTTCTGGAGGATAGCAGTTAGCACACGCTAAGACATGTATGTCTAGCGCACGCTAACCAGGTTCGAGTAGTGCACGCTACTCTGGTGCAATAGCGTGCGTTTGTCCCGCTGGACAGTGAACTCTCTAGGCTCTGGAATGGGGCGTTAGCGTACGCTATGGAAGGACTAGCATACGCTATTTCGATGTACTAGCGCACGTTATTTGTAGGATAGCGCGCGCTAGGATGTCAGGTCAGTGAGGGCAGAAACGTTTCTGGACTCCAGGTACTTGCAGGTAGCGCACGCTACTGTATGGAGTTAGCGCGCGCTAGTGGCAATCGATAGCTCACGCTAACAGATGGTTTAGCGTACGCTACCGGAGTCTGACAGAAAGTTCTGGACTGCCTTTTCTTCAGCAGTGCACCACCTCAGCTCGGTAGCGCATGCTAAGCCTATAGCCGTAGCGTGCGCTAATACCTCCCAGTATATATATGGGGGGCAGATTCTAGAAATGTCATTTTTCACCTCTTCCTCTTTTCTTCGGCGGTTGGGCAATCTGGAGTGTAGTTAGGCGTGGGTTTCGACCAGTTTTCACCACCCAACAACATTTTTGAATTCCTAGTCTCAATCTAACAAGATTTCATCCAGTGTATCATCCAAATCAAGGTAAGATTGTTCAATCCCTAGTTTTTGGGAATTTTGAGGGTTTTGTTTAGATCTCGTCCTTGTAGTCCGTTTTAAACCTTGAATTGGGTCGGATTATGATTGTGAGACCATAATCCCTTGTTTTTTTTGAAGTCTACGGATTTTGTTTGAGTTCCCACCTATTGATTGGAGTATGAACAACTACGCCTTAGTAGTGTTTGATAGTTTGTCCCTAAGAGTAGAATTTGAAGGGAATCCTTCCATTTCCGTGATGTTTGTTTTGATTCGGTATTTCGATGTGTTAGGATCGAATCGTTGAAGGAAGTTCGGACCGTCCATTCATCCGTTCGTTGTTTCTCGTGTCGTTCAAATTGAGGCAAGTACTTTGATTGTGTTTAATGTACTTCGTGTGAATATGTAAAAACGGGATTTGTGCCAATTGTTGATTGAGTGTGTGTGAGCCGAGTAAAACCAGTGAGGGTCCCCTGGGGTCCGGTAGGCTGCGTTTCCCTACGGATCACTCGGTTGGTCTATACAACCATAGAGAGACTGACGAGGTCTCTTGGGGTGCGTATCTTGCGAGATGCGGGCCCAGTATAGCTCGGGAGGTTGTTTTGTGATGATGATTGCGTTGTGGTATTTCGGAATATCTGTGATGACACTGTGATTTATGTTGATTATTCACATGTTGTACATATTCTAGAATCATTGTACTTGCACCGGCTTCTTGCTGACCCCCCCTTTTCGGGGGTGGATATACTTGTTGTGTATTCAGGTTCAGGACCAATGGGAGAACCAGCACAGGGTGGACACGATCTTGGTGGGCAACATTGATATCATGTACTATTTTGAGTTGATGGTCATTTTGTCAAAGTCTTGGTTGTGATTTGGTTTTGTACTCGCGCGGGTACTGTCTTGTTTTATTATTGTGATGTCGTTGTACTAGATATGAACTGTTGCATCAGTTGTGGTCCTACGAGACGAGATGTTTTTGGTATTGTGTTGTATGTCATCTTGAAGTTGGTTGTTTAATAGAAGAATAAAGTTGTGGTTTGTAAAAGTAAATGAGTTCTTACGTTAGTCCAAGCCTGGTAGATTCTCCAAAAATAATCTACGGCGCTGTAATTTTCCTGTAAATCACGAGGGTTTTACAAACAACATAATTACTACGAAGTCGATCGCAAGGAGGATGGAAAATATTTGAAATTCCCAACAAGAATTCGTAAAAACAAAAGATCGAACAGTTGGGGTTCAATACATCCCCAAGAACATCAAGAACACCACTCGAACCCGGATACAACAAGAGACACGAATCAAATCATAGGGAGAGAATCCATCCAACCAATTGATGATATATAATAACACGATTCACGAAGAACAACTCGAATATTGAAGATTCACGAAATATAAAGGAAGGTTTACAAGATGATTACCTCGAATCAAAGTCGAAGAACACGGATTGATGTTGTTAATCCACCCCCAAGAACTTGAGGAGGATGATATCACTGAGATAAATTGCCCCAAAATAGCCCCTAAATCGCCTAGATCGTGAGGGAGAAGAAGAGAGGAGAGGAAATACAATCGTCTCCCAAAAATCCGCTGAAAAAGGGCTAATCTGACTAGCGTGCCGCGACCCGGACTGAGTGTGCTGCGGCCCGCGGCTGAAAATTGCAAGCAGCTGCCAGCTTAGTGCCGCGGTATGGCCAGCAGGGTGCCGCGGCCCGTGGTACAGCCGCGCCAGGATCACTTCTGCGAGGTGTGTGCCGCGGCGCACACTCCCTTGTGCCGCGGCGGACAGTGTTCGTGCCCAAAATTGATGAAAAACGACCTCCAAACATAACATAATCGGTCGACGCATAATCCCAACCATTTAAAGGCATGAATGAACTATCACAAACCCTAGTATGGTGACTTAACATCAAACAAAGTCGGTCCCAACACGACGGTAACATCAAATGATTCGAAAAGAGAATGAACGCAATGGAAACCCAAAACTTTGGAATAATACGGAATGATCCAACACGGTACTTGATTAAAACACCAATAAAAGTTCACAACACATCTAACAACGCTAAACGGACTTATAGGAAACACGAAACCGTAGTTTCTAACTACCATCACACGAAATGAACCAAATAGCGGAAAAAGTCGCTCAAAACACGGATTCGGGTAAAACAGACCCAGAACAAACTCTGATGACCAAACACGAAGAACAAAACCTTATCAAAATGTCAAAATGCTCGCAAGTGAGTTCTGAAAACCAGAAAAATGCCAAAACGGAAAATTACCGAAAGAGGAAATCACAGGTATTACATTAATAAGGTACCAATGTTTTCTATTAATGAGTTTGATGACTAGAGAATTAGGATGGAGGCTCATCTTGCCGTCATTCATGAAGAGATGATTTATGTAATCTAAGAAGGCCCCATAAAAATCATGAAGGTGAATACGGTCGCAAGGATTGAAGGCCAAGCTCATGCCGAGATGCTCGAGAAAGAGCGTGAACAATGGACCACAGATAATCGAAAATGCGCCAACCTCGACAATGTTGCTAAGAATGCGCTATTTGTAAGTCTTGAAAAAGACATGTTCTCGAAGGTAAAGAGCTGTAAGACAGCCAAGGAAATCTGGGAAAATCTCAAGATGATTTGCGAGGGAACTGAGCTATCAAAAGAAAACAAGATTTCAGAACTAACTCAGCAATTCGAATCTTTCAAAATGAAACCAAATGAAACTCTTGAGTAACTTGACCTCAGATTCACTAACATTGTCGGTGAACTTGAAGCGTTGTGCAAAATTTATACCCAAAAGGATAAGAACTTAAAAATTTTCACCCTAAAGTTAAAAAGTTGCCGGAAACCGAGCAACAAGAAAAAGACGAAATAAGATGTGCTTGGAAAAACAAGCTCAAGGCCCTGATCGGCGAATCAGAAGCCTCCCCCGCACCAACAAAGTCCGAAGAATGTCTTCAGGCAGTCACTGATAGTGACTCGTCTGATGATGAATTCGAAGATAAAGCCTATATGTGCTTTATGGCCAAAGACATACCGTAAGACGAAGATAGCGATGATGATGTAAGCTCAACCTCAATTACTCCTGTAAATGCATCTCATACCTTTGAAAATATGATGAATGAATTTAAGAACATTGAAAAGGCCCATCAGACATAGAAAAATGAAAACATACAACTCCAAATTTCTAACTTAGAGCTGAGGGAAGAAAACGACTTGCTCAAAGTAAATTACGAAAATATGTCTGTCGATTGTGAAAACAGCAAAGTCGATCACGAAAAACTCATGGAGAGCAATCATCAACTTGATCACGAACTAAATAACGCTAAGTCTCACAGTGAAAGCAAGACAAATGATTTCGTTCTGCTCGAAGCCAAAGTAAATACTCTCGAAAAAGGAGAACTTGAAATCATCTTGAAATCTTTCGATAAATCATCTAAAAGGATGGAAGAAATTCCAAGCACCGGGCAACATGCTCATTATAACAGTGTCTTAGGATACAACTCATTCTCCAATAAAGGGAAAACTAGTACTGTGTTCATCAGGGGTGTGGAACCCATTCCTGTATCGGAACAAATCCCAAGTCATGTCAAGGTACCTGCTGCACCGCGAATAGCAAAGGCTGCCAAATATCAAAGGTCCAAACAGTAGTACTTTCAACAGTACAGCGCGCCTAGATATTGGATACAGGAGCCTCGTTATCAATCAAGAAAGCAGGTCGCCGCACAATATCAGCAACAGTTTTGGGAATCCAACTTGAGACCCAGAAGGCAAGCTGTAAGGCTGAAGAAAATGGCTCCACATCCAAGACGGCATTCATACTGTATTAATAATAATAACCTTGAATTTTACATGCATAATAATTATCAAGGTTACAGCGACTATGTGCCTGCCCCATGTAGATACCGCAAGAATGGACCTAAACTAACCTACAACAAGCCAATTGCTGCCAGGAAAATATGGGTACCTAATGGCACTAACATCCATGGACCCAACATTCAAAGGGGACCTAAATCTACTTAATTTCTTTGCCTATAGGACATCTTAGAGAAGGACATCTAGCGGATGTTCTCGGCACTTGACAGGATAGAAAAGCAAGTTGTCAGATTACGTAGAAGGTCGCGGTCCAAAAGTGCGCTTCGGTGATAAATCTAAAGGAAGAAAAAGAGGGAATGGAACCCTACTTGTAGGAAAATTCAAAGTCACTGATGTAGCTTATGTTGAAGGCTTACAGTATAATCTACTTAGTATTAGCCAGTTCTGTGACAAACAGTTTTCGGTGAAATTCTATATAGACCACTGTAGAGCCCAGAACATTCTGACCAAAGAAGTTGTGCTCACAGGAAGCAGCTCTGGTAATATGTATATTGCTGACTGGATGCCTACGAGCTCCACAATTTCTTGTTTTGTTGCCAAAGGCACTACAGATCTAAGATGGCTATGACACAAGAGGATGTCTCACGTCAACTTCAAGACGATCAACAAGCTAGCTAGATAGGAAATGGTCAGAGGTTTGCCAAATGTGTCATTCCAAAAAGACAGCGTCTGTGGACCCTGTCAGAAAGGAAAACAAATCAAGACCACCCTGAAAAGCAAATCCTACCTTTCCACTCAAAGAGTTCTAGAAATGCTACACATGGATCTCTACAGTCCTGTAGACCCGGTAAGTTTGGGAGGTAAGAAATACTATCTCGTTATTGTTGATGATTTTTCCAGGTATGCTTGGACAATCTTCCTGAGCAAGAAGAAGGAAACCATATCAAAGGTGCCCGAGCATCTGAAAAAGCTTCAAAATGAGAAAGGGTTGAGTATCGTGTCCATTCGTTCCGACAGAGGTACTGAATTTAGTAACTACTTTATAGAGCAATACTGTTCAGAAAATGGGATACAACACGAATACGCAGCTGCCCGAACACCTCAACAAACGGTGTTGTCGAGCGAAAGAACAGGATGCTCAAAGAAGCAACAAGGACCATGATTGCCGCAAGCAAGTTGTCACAGCATTTCTGGGGTGAAGCTACCAATACAACGTGCTACACAAAATGTAACACCCCCAAAACCGTATGGGAATATTACACGCCGTAAACCCTTTCCGCAAGGATCTACCAGGCTAAACGTCCATAAACAACCAAAAGCTTGCCCGTCCAGGGTCAAACAATATAATAATACACTGGCCAAAGTCACTTACACATAAACACACACCGATGAGGTCACACAACTCTATCAACAGATCGACTAACAACATTACCCACACAGGGTCGAAATACAATACAACGGAAGACCGAATCAACTCTAACAATACAACTAAACTCTACCAACTCTCAACTCTTGATTAGTATCGCACTCGTCATCCCATTGTGCCAATCCCGTGTTGCTCCCCCGAACTCGCATGTACCGGCCTTGAGCAGACATCCACCCCCGAATACTCGGGGTTAGTAAAACTCCTTTGTTTTACTAGTGCAAGTATCAAACCATACGAAAAGTAACAAGCAAATAGCAACTACGAATTTAATACGGAAATCCATTATCAAAATGTTCCCGAGAAGTTTTAGAATTTCGAACTCAAGTAAGAGATATTTGAAAAGGAACACATCATCTCGGGGATTTTTGAAACAGAAATTCTTTTGGACCTCGTGTCCCAATTTACAAAACCTTTTCGTAAACATTAGGGCCTTAACCCAAAACTTGTTTCATAATTCAACGATTTACAATACCGAAACATTTCCATAAATCTCGTGGGGCTCGGCCCAACGTTCTTTCTTAAAACTTGTCCTTTAAAAACTTTGATTTGAAAGTATCATGCTCATGACACCGTGATCCACTGTCACGTGTCTCCGTAGGTTCAACAACCCGCACGGACTACATCACGCACAATTAAACAAACATACTCAATTCCGACACCGTGATCCACTCACGTGTCTCCGTAGGTTCAACAACCCACACGGACTATTAACTAAACATAACCAATCCCGACACCGTGATCCACATCACGTGTCTCCGTAGGCATAACAACCCGCACGGACTATATCAATCACAACAATCACACACACATCCGACACCGTAGTCCACCGCCACGTGTCACCGTAAGCCCCGTCGAGCTCACCCGGTTGGGCGCCGTGTCCGAAACTCATGGTCCACCGCCATGCGTTATCGTAGGCCTCGTCTGACCCGCACGATTGGACCTCGGCACCTCACTAAGTTCGATCCCGTAGTCCACTGCCACGAATCCTCGTAGGTCCCGTCGAACCAACACGAGTGAACTTAGCGGTCACACACATATTCACATTCACATTACATACAACAATGAGCACAATTAATCAATCACCTTGATCACCACAAAATCGTACGTTGCATGCACATAACACAACCTCGACACTCGCAACAACTATCATCAATCAACGACATTTAACCAACATAACACACATTCGGTACACAATACATTGAACAACCACGTGTGCAACCATCTCATATGTACATCGCAATCCTGCACAAATGGCACAACGCCTAACACGGATACCAATATATCACTATTATCACAAAGCCTTCAAATTTCTGAAAACACAACCTACTCAAACGGAACATATTTACGGAGGCAAGAAAAATCGTCATACAAATCATACGTAATTACTATTCACAAGATACAAGTCGTATAATAAGATACTTGCCTTAATAACCGCTACCAAACGCTCCGAAGAACACGGTTCGACCGAAGCTCGGACAGAAGGAGACAACGAACGGAAGGGTTCCGACTCGAGTTCTTCACAAGAATTCGACCCTAATTACATATAATCAATAAATCATCGATCATAAGAGGAAGAAATAATCGTAGAACGCTCGAATTCTCTTTGTGACATTTTATCGAACACCTTCAAGGCGTCGATAAAATACTCAATAAAACGACAAATCCGTGGCAATCCAACCGTGGAATAACAAGGAATTAGATATGATATATCTTAACAATCATCAATCCATCAATATTCTGAGTTAAAACGGATTAAACGGACAAATCGAACAAAATCCCCAAAACTATAATTTAGGAAAACTTGCCTTGATTCGGTCGATCGGAGCAAGTTATGGAAGGATTAATCGATGTTATGAACTTCAAAACTTCATGGATTTAACCTCTAACAACATCCCTTCATGACCATCAAAGCTCCAGCCGGAAGAGCAAGAAACGAGTGAGAAAAATGAAGAAAAACCCATTCACTGGGCCTTAAATAGGTGACAGACTCGACCGTGTCCGCCCGACACGGCCGTGGCGCGCAGATGGCAGCGAGGACTCGACCGTGTCGGCATGACACGGTCGTGTCGCGAAGGGCGCTCGGCATCGACTTCGGCCGTGTCCTGGAACACGGTCGAGCCTCCGGCAGCGTGGCTACCGGCTTATCCGGACGAAACGACACGGGCCGTGTCGGACGACACGGCCGAGTCCGGTCGGCGATGATCGCCAAATGAGCGGGTGAACGAAAACGATCATAACTCTCTCGTCAGGACTCGATTGACTCACCGTTCGAATCATTGGAAAGCTAACTCGATTCTCTATAATATTGCAAGATTCAGAATTTTTGGAGTTACCAAAAATTAATGGTGATCCAACAAAGTCGAACTCATACTTAGAAAAGTCGTTTAGAAATCCTGAATTCAACAAACCGACACCGAAACCCGCACCAGAATACGAACCGAAGATACGGTTACGAAGTACTCACAAAGACGAATCTAAGAGCTAGTAGAACACACGATTCCGACCACCCGAAGGCTCGAAATTCGACAACGGAAGGTAATTACCCCAAACTTTGGGAAATTACGAAAATGGCCCAAATGCCCGAAAATCACCATACGACAACGAATAATCAAACCGAAGCTCACAACACGTATAACAACGTTAAATGAACTTACGAAAAACCCCAAACGACAGTTTCGAACGAGATTCGCAAGAACCGAACTCAAGCGCGGAAAAGTCGCTAAAAAGCACGGAACTCAACAAAGCAGCACCGAAACGAACTCGGATGACAAAAGTGCCGAATTAAATATTCTCCGAATGACGAAACGGTCATGAGAGAGTCGTCAAAACAGACTCCGACCAAAAAAAGAAATTTACCGAAAATCGAAAATTGCGGATATTACATTCTACCCTCCTTAAAAGAAGTTTCGTCCCGAAACTTAAAACAAGTAGGGAGGAGAAATATTCCGCCAGGCAAAACTCAACAAGATACACAAGAATGCGTAACTAACGCCCAACGGCGAAATGTTACAAACAACGCAAAGGAATATACGGCGTGAAAACACGCTCCACGGCGACCAACACAACGTCGCCGTTAGGGATATAATAAAAGCAACAAATGACAAGCGTCATCAAACGGATAATATAGCCAAGTCAATTATCCGACAATCACAAAACACAACGAACGAAAATCAATATGATTGACCAACCCAACGGTACATCAATCAAAACGCGAGCCAACCGAACAAATACGGAATCCCACCGCCCAAGGGTTGGAAGATCGAAAACGAGACTAATTTCCCGAACTTAAGGGAATTAGGAAGGAGCCCGAATGCTCAACAATCACGAAACGAGAACAAAACCGAACAAACAAACGATCGAACCACAACGATCGAGACAACAAAAATCGAACAATCATGTTCAAACACGAAGGATAAGAAAATTCAAACAACAACTCCCGTGATGATCTGGTGAGAACAACAAGACGTGCATTCCCATAAGATCCACAGGAAGGGAATAGCGATTGAAAAGTCACAACGACAAATGAGTTATTCCAAAACAATACCACACTCGTTCGATCAACAAAAGCAAGGGGCGGGACAAGCTCGGAAATGTCAACGAACATAATGAGTCGAAAGAGTCGAAAACACAAGAGTTCCAAATCCGATCCACTTCGAATAAAAGAACTAATGGAACCAGATGAGGTCACTCCCGAACAAGGTTCACAAGAATCGAATCGAACCCAAAAAGTCACATCGATAACCAGATCGACTCACAACAAGATCACGATTCGTTCGAGCGATGAAACCGAAATACGAACAAGTTCATAAAGTATCAACGAACACGGCGAGTCGATAGACCTGAGAAAGAGGAAATGCGTAAGTCAAAACGATACGGGCATTACATTCGACCTCTTATAAAAGAAATGTCGTTCCCGCAACTCACAACAACTGGAGTAAGGTGACAACACAAAAAGCAAACGTCGAAATATATCCCATGGGCCTCTCGGATCCGATCCTCATATCTATATCGAAGTTCGCGCCCCGAAAGACTCGGAACCCAACTCGCAAAACTGGATCCTGTGTCTCTCGGGTCCACACTTGAAAAGCGTTGCGACGAGAAGGACAATTGGCACGCACATGCCCCCGGACAATACGTTCGAAATGCCTCGGCTCGGCATATCGAAAATACAGATGCGGTCTGATGGAACATAACACCGCAAAACAACATCTGGAGATGCCAACTCGGCATAATAAAGAATCATAACACATATCATATACAACGATTACCATCGTAAAGTAATACACACACAAACACTACAACAACGGCAGATCGTTCGCGACACCAACGGCCCGAACGATAATCAAGACATAATTACAAACATTATGAAACAATCACACATGTACACAAGCGTACAAACCCAAGCTTCAACATCTCACACTCGTGTGACAACACGCAAATCGCCACGAGGCGATAAGCAAGAAACACCGGTTCACACCTCTCACAGAGGGCTAGTACAAAGAAATGCGTGGCTACGCCTCGGCGTTCATGGCACCAATTCGATCATACTCGAGCAAACATCATAACGACAACGTGAACATCATACCTACATACCCAGCCCTCAAACGGGAATGGATAGGTTTTTAAAAAAACGAAAACCTCCTTTTGAAAATAATTTAGAAAAACACCGGTTGATCTTGAGTATCACCTTTCAAAAAAGTACAAACGTGAAACATCGTTATCGAGACTTTGGAAAACCATTTCGCATTCGATAAAAATGAGGACACTTTCTTTTCGTGAAAAACTTTCGGAAATATTCGACCCTCGGGTCTAAGTAAAAGTGTTTATAAAACATTGAAAAATATCTCAAAACATTTTGGTCCTCGAGGTAGAAGAATTCGGAAACATATCGTGGCACCTTGGAAGTACCATGAGAAAACAATTCATTTTAAACGTACGTCTTGAAATTTATTTCTAGGATACTCAAGATTTTCAAAGATAATTCAATGGGCTAGAATGCCCAAAATCTCGAGTAATTACACGGAACATTATAGCGTTGTGGGTCCCACGCCGAACCCACCAGATAAAAATATTTACAAAAACGCCAAAAGGGCCGATGACAGTAATATTTCAAAAAAAAACTCACAAAAGCCATTTACAAAATACTAAGTACCGTCACAAGAATTTTGCCAAAACGTTCAAGGCCATAACGCCAAAACTCGGTTAAAGGAATCGGTTTTCAAACTAAAACTCGATCGCCGATACCTTTTCGAAATCCGTCAAGGTTTACAACTTCCACACCATACCACACCACCCGGTGGTTCAAAGATAAAACAATAATGTGCCCGATCCTATACACATACTATATGCCACAAGTACTAAACAAAATTATATTACACAATACTGTTTAATGAAAATCATGCACCGCAATTAACTCACTAAGATAAAAATCGAGATACACAGGTACTTCGCATAAAAGAGGAGACTTACATCCACAGGTCGCACGGAGGTGACGGTCGCCCACGATACCAATCTCGTCCGACAACATAACCGACACGTTGTGACTACGCACAACTCAACTTGTCACCTGATGACTCAAACGACATGACAACACATTACTCGACAAATCACGACTTGACTCGACCCGACAGCCTAGGTTTCCGCAACCTAAGCTCTGATACCATAAATGTAACACCCCCAAAACCGTATGGGAATATTACACGCCGTAAACCCTTTCCGCAAGGATCTACCAGGCTAAACGTCCATAAACAACCAAAAGCTTGCCCGTCCAGGGTCAAACAATATAATAATACCGTCAAGGTCACTTACACATAAACACACAGACCGATGAGGTCACACAACTCTATCAACAGGACTGACTAACAACATTACCCACACAGGGGTCGAAATACAATACAACGGAAGACTGAATCAACTCTAACAATACAACTAAACTCTACCAACTCTCAACTCTTGATTAGTATCGCAGCTCGTCATCCCATTGTGCCAATCCTGTGTTGCTCCCCTGAACCTGCATGTACCGACGCAGAGCAGACATCCACCCCCCGAATACTCGGGGTTAGTAAAACTCCACTGTTTTACTAGTGCAAGTATCAAACCATACGAAAAGTAACAAGCAAATAGCAACTACGAATTTAATACGGAAATCCATTATCAAAATGTTCCCGAGAAGTTTTAGAATTTCGAACTCAAGTAAGAGATATTTGAAAAGGAACACATCATCTCGGGGATTTTGAAACAGAAATTCTTTTGGACCTCGTGTCCCAATTTACAAAACCTTTTCGTAAACATTAGGGCCTTAACCCAAAACTTGTTTCATAATTCAACAGCTTACAATACCGAAACATTTCCATAAATCTCGTGGGGCTCGGCCCAACGTTCTTTCTTAAAACTTTTCCTTTAAAAACTTTGATTTGAAAGTATCATGCTCATGACACCGTGATCCACTGTCACGTGTCTCCGTAGGTTCAACAACCCGCACGGACTACATCACGCACAATTAAACAAACATAATCAATTCCGACACCGTGATCCACTGTCACGTGTCTCCGTAGGTTCAACAACCCACACGGACTATTAACTAAACATAACCAATCCCGACACCGTGATCCACTGTCACGTGTCTCCGTAGGCATAACAACCCGCACGGACTATATCAATCACAACAATCACACACACATTCCTGACACCGTAGTCCACTGCCACGTGTCACCGTAAGCCCCGTCGAGCTCACCCGGTTGGACGCACTGTGTCCGAAACTCATGGTCCACTGCCATGCGTTATCGTAGGCCTCGTCAGACCCGCACGATTGGACCTCAGTACCTCACTAAGTTCTGATCCCGTAGTCCACTGCCACGAATCCTCGTAGGTCCCGTCGAACCAACACGAGTGAACTTAGCGGTCACACACATATTCACATTCACATTACATACAACAATGAGCACAATTAATCAATCACCTTGATCACCACAAAATCGTACGTTGCATGCACATAACACAACCTCGACACTCGCAACAACTATCATCAATCAACGACATTTAACCAACATAACACACATTCGGTACACAATACATTGAACAACCACGTGTGCAACCATCTCATATGTACATCGCAATCCTGCACAAATGGCACAACGCCTAACACGGATACCAATATATCACTATTATCACAAAGCCTTCAAATTCGGAAAACACAACCTACTCAAACGGAACATATTTACGGAGGCAAGAAAAATCGTCATACAAATCATACGTAATTACTATTCACAAGATACAAGTCGTATAATAAGATACTTGCCTTAATAACCGCTACCAAACGCTCCGAAGAACACGGTTCGGCCAGGAAGCTCGGACTCGAAGGAGACAACGAACGGAAGGGTTCCGATCTGAGTTCTTCACAAGAATTCGACCCTAATTACATATAATCAATAAATCATCGATCATAAGAGGAAGAAATAATCGTAGAACGCTCGAATTCTCTTTGTGACATTTTATCGAACACCTTCAAGGCGTCGATAAAATACTCAATAAAACGACAAATCCGTGGCAATCCAACCGTGGAATAACAAGGAATTAGATATGATATATCTTAACAATCATCAATCCATCAATATTCTGAGTTAAAACGGATTAAACGGACAAATCGAACAAAATCCCCAAAACTATAATTTAGGAAAACTTGCCTTGATTCGGTCGATCGGAGCAAGTTATGGAAGGATTAATCGATGTTATGAACTTCAAAACTTCATGGATTTAACCTCTAACAACATCCCTTCATGACCATCAAAGCTCCGGCCAGGACGAGGAAGAAAGCAGTGAGAAAAATGAAGAAAAACCCGATCTTGGGCCTTAAATAGGTGACAGACTCGGCCGTGTCCGCCGACACGGTCGTGGCGCGCAGCCGCCGGCAAGGACTCGGCCGTGTCCGGCATGACACGGTCGTGTCGCGAAGGCGCTCGGCATCGACTCGGCCGTGTCACGGAACACGGTCGAGCCTGCAGGCGGTGGCTACCGGCTTATCCCGGACGAGTACGACACGGGCCGTGTCGGACGACACGGCCGAGTCCGGTCGGCGTGATCGGCCAAATGAGCGGGTGAACGAAAACGATCATAACTCTCTCGTCCGGACTCCGATTGACTCACCGTTCGAACCATTGGAAAGCTAACTCGATTCTCTATAATATTGCAAGATTCAGAATTTTTGGAGTTACCAAAAATTAATGGTGATCCAACAAAGTCGAACTCATACTTAGAAAAGTCGTTTAGAAATCCCAATTCAACAAAACGACACCGAAACCCGAACACGAATACGAACCGAAGATACGGTTACGAAGTACTCACAAAGACGAATCTAAGAGCTAGTAGAACACACGATTCCGACCACCCGAAGGCTCGAAATTCGACAACGGAAGGTAATTACCCCAAACTTTGGGAAATTACGAAAATGGCCCAAATGCCCGAAAATCACCATACGACAACGAATAATCAAACCGAAGCTCACAACACGTATAACAACGTTAAATGAACTTACGAAAAACCCCAAACGCAGCTTTGAGCGAGATTCGCAAGAACCGAACTCAAGCGCGGAAAAGTCGCTAAAAAGCACGGAACTCAACAAAGCAGCACCGAAACGAACTCGGATGACAAAAGTGCAGAATTAAATATTCTCCGAATGACGAAACGGTCATGAGAGAGTCGTCAAAACAGACTCCGACCAAAAAAAAGAAATTTACCGAAAATCGAAAATTGCGGATATTACACAAAAAACCGATGTATCATCAACAAACATCACAACAAAACATCATACGAGGTATGGAATAACAAAACTCCATTAGTTTCGTACATTCACATATTCGGATGCAAATGTTATGTTTTGAACAACGGGAAAGATCAACTTAGAACCTTCAATGAGAAGTTGGATAAAGGGATATTTGTAGGATATTCCTCTATCATCAAAGCCTACAGAATCTTTAATAAATAGAATCTGACAATTGAGGATCAGTACATGTAGTCTTCGATGAACCTCACCATGATCCTACAGGAGTAGAAGATGTTACTCAGAATATCCAACAACTCACCATTAATGACCCTCCAACTACTATAGAACCTGTCGTTGACATAGAAATAAACCCCGCAGCTGTAAGAACAGAAGTAGATGAAGCTGGTGCTGTATAAACTGAAGCTGAAACTACAGCAACTCAAGATATAGTACAGGACGCCGAATTAGAACCCGACAGAACATGGTTGAGAGATCACCAACAGGAGTTGATCATAGGAAACATTGATGCTGGTGTATCTACCCATCGAAAAATACAGAGTACACAAGGAAATGTATTATGTGCACAAGAAGAACCCGAATCTGAGATATCTCCATTTCCTGTGTGGAAGTCTCAAGCTGAAATTAGAATATTTAATATGCGCACTATCGCTGTATTCTTAGCTCAATCCGTACCTATTTCTACAAAAGAAGCTCTAAACAATTCTCACTGGATTTCATCTACAGAAGAAGAGCTTAATGGTTTCGAAAGAAACAACGTATGGTATCTAATACCCAGACCTGAGCATCAAGCCGTAATTGGAACAAAATGGGTATTTAGAAACAAGAAGGATGCGAACGGACTTGTCATCAGAAAAAAATCCCATCTAGTTGCACAAGGCTACAGACAGGAAGAAGGCATAGACTACGATGAAACATTTGCCCCTGTAGCCAGACTAGAAGCCATTAGGATATTCCTAGCCTTTGCCGCCCATAAGAGCTTTATTGTATATCAAATGGACGTCAAGAGCGCATTCCTGAATGGAGACCTTGCCAAAGAAGTCTATGTTGAACAACCACCAGTGTTTGTCAACACAGAAGGCGGAGAACTTGTATACAGGCTAAGAAAAGCACTGTATGGACTTAATGTAATATCCGTACTTTCTATTTTTGGTAATTTCTATTTTTGGTGTATGTTCATTTCGAACGACTTGCTTGTTACTATTTTAGGATTCTGGATCTATTTTGTTCTTGGAGTTTCTCCATTTGGACGAGTTTTGGATATATTTTTACCTAATTTCATTTCGAGTTATGTTTTGTCGCATGTACGTTCGATTTTCGTAAAACTCGCTCGATTTCGCTGTTTCTTGGTTTCCATGAGTTTGTATGGTTGAGTTGTTCATGTTGTGAGTTTCGGATTGTTAATCCGACATCGTATCGTGATTTTCGGGCGTTTGAGTCCGTTTTGTAATTTCCTATAAGTTTAGGGAATTTGTCTTCCTTGTCGTATTTCAGACCCCTCAGTAGTCGGAATCGTACATTCGGTTGAGAGATTTTGCTTGCAGGCTTTTGTTTTCTTGTCATGTCTCATTGTTTGCTAACATTTGTCAAGTTTCGTATCGTTCAAGTCTGATACAGTCTGGCCGAGTCCTAACTGTACTCTGTGCAGGAACCGTTAGCGCACGCTAACGTTTTTCCGTAGCGTGCGCTATGAGGGTAGAACTAGCACATGCTAGACTTGCATTTTATGCGTGCGCTAATACATCATGGTAGAATACCCTGGAACTCGACAGAAGGTTAAGTATTTCGGAGCTGAACCATCTAGCTTACGCTAAATAAGTGTTAACGTACGCTAATTTCTAACATTAGCGCACGCTAATCTTGTAAGTCTGCGTACGCTAACGGGAGGACAGAAGTCTCTGACTGCATTCCGCACCCCGTTAGCGCACGCTAATTTTTGTGCGTAGCATGCGCTAAGCCTGTCCGATATATAAAGGACACCAGCAGCCAACTTCGTCATTTTTTCTATCCGCACTTCTTCTCTTAGGTTTTGGGCGATTCTAGATGAGGGATAGAGCCGATTTCGACAAATTTTATCATCCACTAACATCCGTGCTTTCCTTGTGCGGATTCATCAAGTTCATAACATCTTCCGCCACCCGAATCAAGGTAAGAATCCCTAAAACCCTTGTTTTGAGATTTTAGGGAAATTTTGGGGGTTTCTCGCGATTTGACCCTTTTCAACCCGATTTATTATAGATTATTACTAGACTTCAATTGTATACTTGTATTCCTTCGTAGTTCTTGAGGATTTGTGGATTAAATTCTGATTTTTCCGTTTTTCGCCAATTATAGTCGATGATACCCTAGTAGTGTTCGACGAATTGTCCCAACGGGTAGAACTAGGATGAATTCCTACGTATTCACAATGTTGAGATTGGTTGTATATCATTCTTATGTTAGGAACGGAATTGCGAAGATTATTCGGACCGAAACCTTTCCTTTCACCGTTTCTTCACTTCGTGTTATTCAAGGCTAGTACATGTATTACATTCCGTTATGTGTGTTACGGTTTCAATATGAATGATGAATTATGATCTTTTGTATCTGTGAGTTATTTGTCCATCCACTCGGAGCATTCGACGGGATGTCTGAGGGTCGATACTAAGGGGTACGGCCACAGAAGTAGACTTGGGTGCGTGTGTGGTTGAATTTCCACCCGGAGCGTTCTACGGGGCATCTGGGGGCCGATACTAAGGGGTACGGCCGGGGAAGTGGTTTCCCATCCGGAGCGTTCGACGGGGCGTCTGGGGGTCGATACCAAGGGGTACGGCCACGGGTTACCAGTTGTGGATGTTTGTGATATTGTGATGAGATAATAAACTGTTTTGGATGCCAATGTGATATTCCGGAATATAGATTTTCAAATGTTTTCTGAATGAGATGACTGTGTAAATCGTATCTGTATATAATGTAGTGTAATTGTGTACTTGCACTAACTATTCGAATGCTAACCCCTTAAATGGGGTAAATGCATCTTATGCATTTCAGGTGTCGGAAGAGATGAGGAGCGGGCATGGGATATGCACGCAAAGAATGGTCTGGTATGATGATGAGGATCGAGTCTATATTTTATGCTTTGTCATTGTATCTGTTTGGGTATTGGAGTTAGACTGATTACTTTTACACTTGGTTAAAGTCCCCTGCATGGGCAATGAATTGGTATTTGACTTATTCTTCATTTACTTCCATTAAAATGTTTTGGACGAGGCCACGACCCTATTTTACTATGATGATTATGTCTTTTGGGATTTCATTGTGGTTTATGTGTCATGTGTTATCCAGGTAGACCTCATGAGGGTTCTACGGCGTGTAACGTCCCTTACGTGATTTGGGGTGTTACATTTATGGTATCAGAGTGCCTTAGGTTATGAATGCCTAGGCTGTTGGTTAATTTTGGATCTGTCAGTCGTGTCGTTAGAGTCCGTTTTTAGGTCTAATATCATCGTGCTACCATCTCTTCGTGCTACCCGTGGCTGTAAGTCTTCTCGAACTCTTATATTTCTGTAATTCATTTACTTTGTGTAATTTGGAATTGTGAATAGTAGTACCAACTTTGTAAACTGTGAATTCTCCTTATCTTGTTCTCTTCAATTCTTTTCTTCCGTATGTTGAGAGGTCGCGGTAGACCAGCTAGGGGGCGCAACCGAGGCTGTGGTCGTGGTGCAGATAATGAGGAAGCTCCACTTTCTTAGTCCTCTGCGGGTTCGGCCTCTCATTTAGTGCCGGACATTGTACCTCTGAGTTCTGATGGGAAACAGAATTTGTCGGTCAGCCTAGATCAGCCGTCGGGAAGTAATGTTGACATGGGAGCTACTTTTGTACTTCAGCAGTTGGTAGCTCAGCTTGCCTAGATAGCTCAGGGTGGATGCCAGAATCCTCCCCCGACTCCTGAGGATGAAGCTAGTAAGTCGCTTCAAAAGGTGACTAATATGCACCCTCCTCATTTCACTGGATCTTCTGACTCCCTCAGTTGGGAGAATTGGCTTTTTCAGTTGACCAGAACTTTCGATGCCATAGATTGTCCCGATCACAGGAGGGTACACATTGCATAGTACCTCCTGGATAAGGAAGCTGTGGAATGGTGGGAGGCTTTGGCGCTCAGAGACCGCCCAGCCACTTTGGAGGAATTTAAGACTGCTATGGAGGCAGAATATTGTCCACCGCCTGTCAAAGAATGCAGGATTGTGGAATTCTTCACTGCCACACCTCAGGATGTGCCGATTTCTCAGGCCATCATCTCTTATAATCAGTAGTTGGGATTCGTGAAGGATCAGGTGAGGTCTGAGGTCGATAAAATACGTTATTTCAATATGCGCATGAAGCTGCATATCAGGCAGAGTATGGCACTGCTCATGTGTGGCACCTTGAAAGAAAACCAGGATCGCGCCCTAGCGATCGAGATGGTTGCCCTGGAATCAGAGTTGGGTTATGAGGCCAAGAAATAGAAGACAGTTGGCAGTTTTTCATCCAGCAAGAGTGGTCGATTTTCGAAATCTCAGTCTACTACTACATCAGGGAGGAGGCCGTTTCATCAGGCCGGGGGATCTCAGAGTAATTGTTCAGTCCAGTCCAGTCTGTTGCATCTGGCGGCAGAGTTTGTTTTAACTGCAACCAATATGAGCATTTGATGAAGGATTCCCCATTCCATTTAGTTACTTGCTTTACTTGCGGATAGACCAGGCACTGGGCCACTCATTACAAGAGGGCTACTAGAGCCACCAGAGCTCCGCATACCACCGCCGTTCAGAAGGAGCTTAGCGTCGATAAGAAGACTCTAGTCACTCAGGTTCCTCAGATTTCGGGCCGTGGTAGGGGTCGGGGTCAGCCGGACCGTCGAGCTGCGTCTAGTTCGGGCTCAGTCCATCCTCGATTGTATCAGATGAGGCGCACGGAGGAGGTAGACGTTCCGGTGGCGTCAGGTACCACTCAGATCCTTTCTTATCCAGTCTCGGTGCTTTTTGATTCGGGTGCTACCCACTCTTTTATTACTTCGGATTGTGTGTGTCGTATTGGTATTGACTACTTTGTTGAGTGTGAACCGTTTGTGGTGGGTATGCCTAGTGGGGATGGTATGGTTGGGAACCGGGAGGTTAGGAATTGCCCAGTGAGGATCATGACCCGGGATCGGCCCTCGTATCTCATTTGTGTAGACCTTAAGGGTGAGGATTTGATCCTCGAGGACGATTGGTTGGATCGTCACGGTGCCATCATGAACTAGCGGACTCGTACTATCTCGATAGTTGCTGAGGATGGCACAGAGCATACACTTGTTGGTTGTAAGCCGGGTAGATCGGGTAACGTGATTAGTACCTTGAAGGCGATAAAACTTCTGAACCAGGGCTGTGTAGGATACTGGTGTTACGCTTTGAAGGTGGAGGATGGTGGAATTGACATGTCGTCGATTGCAGTTGTGAATGAGTATCCTGATGTATTTCTGGGTGACTTGTCGGGATTACCACCACAACGGGAAGTTGTGTTCCCTATCGATCTAGAACCGAATGCGGCTCCTGTTTCTCGAGCGCCATACCATATGGCACTGTCGGAGATGTTAGAATTGAAGAAACAGTTGGGGGAGTTGTTAGATAAATGGTATATTCGACCGAGCGCATCGCTTTGGGGTGTGCCTGTCCTTTTTGTTAAGAGGAAGGATGGATCGCTTCGTTTATGCATCGATTATCGAGAATTAAACAAGTTAACCATCAAAAATAAGTACCTTTTGCCCCAGATCGTTGACTTATTTGATCGGCTTTAGGGAGCGATATTCTTCTCGAAGATTGACTTACGATCGGGCTACTACCAGTTGAGGATTCGGGATAGCGATATAGCAAAAGCTATTTTTCGGACGAGATATGGCCATTACGAATTTGTGGTTATGCCGTTCGGGATAACCAATGCCCCGACAGTGTTCATGCAGTTGATGTACAAAGTCTTTATTGAGTATATGGACAAATTTGTAGTCTTCTTTATCGACGACATTCTTATCTATTCCCGGAGTCAGGAGGAGCACGCCTTAAATATATGGACTATTTTAGATATTTTGAGAGTTGAGCGGTTGTACGCGAAGTTCTATAAGTGCGAGTTTTGGCTCAAGGAAGTGATATTCCTCAGGCATGTGATTTCAGTGGAGGGAGTTCGGGTAGATCCGCAGAAGATAGAGGCAGTGATGGCTTAGGAACCGCCGAGAAATGTGAAAGAAGTGAGGAGTTTTCTGGGACTTGCAGGCTATTACCATAGATTCGTCGAAGGATTTTCTAAGATCTCTAGACAACTCACCCAGTTACTCCAAAAGACTCATAAGTTTGAGTGGACCGCAGACAGGCAGGACAATTTTGATGAGTTGAAGAGACGGTTGACTACTGCACCCGTTCTAGCCTTGCCTCAGGGGAATGAGGATTTTGTGGTTTATAGTGATGCTTCGGGCCTCGGACTTGGATTTGTCTTGAAGCAGAGAGATAGAGTCATTACTTATGCGTCCCGTCAGTTGAAACCTTACGAAGCAAACTACCCTACGCATGATTTAGAATTAGCAGCGACCGTCTTCGCTTTAAAAATCTAGAGCTATTATCTCTATGGGTCGTCGTGTAATATTTACACGGACCACAAGAGTTTGAAATATATCTCCAGTCAAAAGTAGTTGAACATGAGACAGCGTAGGTGGTTGCAGCTAATTAAAGATTATTACCTCGAGATACTTTACCATCCGGGTAAAGGCAAATGTAGTGGCAGATGCGTTGAGTCGTAAGACGATGGTTCTATAGATGTTAGAGGTACTCACACCTCAGAGCAGAATCCAGCGGGATTTGATTTTTCAGGATATCGAGGTTTGGGTTCAGAGGGTTCAGGTCCAGTTATGTGCGTTAGAAATCACTTCGTCCTTGGTTGATGATATCAAGGTGAGACAATATGATGATCCATATTTAGTCCAGTTGAGAGAGGACGTGAAGAAGGGGAAAGCCCCTGGATTTGTGGTTCAGGATGATGGATTCTTGAGATTTCGCGGTAGATTATGTGTACCGAGTAATTTGGAGTTGAGACAGAAGATCTTGAGTGAAGCTCATGCTATACCTTACTCCATACATCCTGGTACGATCAAAATGTACAAGGATGTAAGGAGTAACTATTGGTGGAGCAATCTAAAGGCGGATGTTAGCGAGTTTTTGGTGAAGTGTTTGACCTGTCAGCCGGTTAAGATTGAGCATCAGCGACCCGTAAGGTTATCGCGACCACTTCCCATTCCGGAGTGGAAGTGGGAGGACATTTCTATGGATTTCATTACCGGTATGCCTAGGACTCGGACTGGAATGAACATGATTTGGGTTATCATTGATCGACTAACCAAATAAGCTCATTTTCTGGGTATTAAGGATACTTGGGGTCTGGAGAGACTAGCACGAGTGTTAATTGTAGAGATCGTGAGGTTACATGGGACTCCTAGGAGTATTGTTTCGGATCGAGATGGCCGATTTGTATCACATTTTTGGCAGGCCGTTCATGGAGCTTTGGGGACTGAGTTGAGACTCAGTACATCCTACCACCCTCAGACAGACGGGCAGTCAGAGCGGACGATATAGATGATGGAAGATATGTTGAGAGCCTGTGCTTTAGACTGGAAGGATGACTTGGAATCACACTTGCCATTGATCGAGTTCACATACAACAATAGTTGGCACGCCTCGATCAAAATGGCACCATTTGAGGCATTGTATGGGATGAGGTGCAGATCTCCGTTGTGTTGGGTTGATGCATCCGAGTTGGCTGGAACCGATATGGTAGTTGAGACGAGAGAGAAGATTGCTTTGATTCGCGATAGGTTGTTGATGGCCTAGAGTTGACATAAGTCTAATGTCGATACGCATCGCCAACCATTGGAGTTTGATGTGGGAGACCATGTATTACTTAAGGTGTCGCCGACACGGGGAGTTTACCGCTCGACCGAAAGGGTAAACTTAGTCCGAGATATATTGGACCGTTCGAGATTTTGGAGAGAGTTGTAGAGCTTGCATATCAGTTAGGATTGCTGTCATCCTTGAGTCACGTGCATAACATGTTTCATGTTTATCAGCTTAGGAGGTACGTACCGGACCCTAGCCATATTAGTGATTTTGGATAGATTGAGCTGGGGCTCCACATTACCATCGAGGAGAGGCCGATTCAGATTTTAGGGCGTCGTTTGAAGCAACTTAGGCACAAAACTATTCCTTTGGTTAAGGTGCAGTGGTCGAGACATGGATCCGAGGAAGCCATATGGGAGACGGAAGAGGATATGAAGATGAGATACCCCGAGTTATTCGCGTTGTATGTTTCGGGACGAAACTTATTTTTATGGGGAGAGAATGTAATATCCATACTTTCTATTTTTGGTAATTTCTATATTTGGTGTATGTTCATTTCAGACGACTTGCTTGTTACTATTTTGGGATTCTGGATCTATTTTGTTCTTGGAGTTTCTCCATTTGGACGAGTTTCGGATATATTTTTACGTAATTTCATTTCGAGTTATGTTTTCTCGCATGTACGTTCGATTTTCATAAAACTCGTTCGATTTTGCTGTTTCTTGGTTTCCATAAATTCGTATGGTTGAGTTGTTCATGTTGCGAGTTTCGAATTGTTAATACTACGTTGTATCGTGATTTTCGGGCGTTTGAGGCCGTTTTGTAATTTCTTATAAGTTCAGGGAATTTGTCTCCCTTGTCGTATTTCAAACCCCTCAGTAGTCGGAATCGCACATTCGGTTGAGAGATTTTGCTTGCAGGCTTTTGTTTTCTTATCATGTCTCGTTGTTTGTTGGCATCTGTCAAGTTTCGTGTCGTTCGAGTCGGATATAGTCTGGCCAAGTCCTAACTGTAGTCTGTGCAGGAACCGTTAGCGCACACTAACGTTTTTGCGTAGCGTGCGCTATGAGAGTAGAACTAGCACACGCTAGACTACATTTTATGCATGCGCTAATACATCTGGGCAGAATACCCTGGAACTGGACAAAAGGTTCAGTATTTCAGAAATGAACCATCTAGCGTACGCTAAATAAGTGTTAACGTACGCTAATTTCTAACATTAACGCACACTAATCTTGTAAGTATGCGTACGCTAACGGGAGGACAGAAGTCTCTGATTTCATTCCGCACCCCGTTAGTGCACGCTAATTTTTGTGCGTAGTGTGCGCTAAGTCTGTCCAATATATATATAGGACAGCAACAGCCAACTTCGTCATTTTTTCCATCCTCACTTCTTCTCTTCGGCTTTAGGTGATTCTAGACGAGGGATAGAGCCGATTTCGATCAATTTTATCATCCACTAACATCCCTGCTTTCCTTGTGCGGATTCATCAAGTTCATAACATCTCCCACCACCCAAATCAAGGTAAGCATCCCTAAAACCCTTGTTTTGAGATTTTGGGGGAATTTTGGGGGTTTCTCGCGATTTGACCCTTTTCAACCCGATTTATTATAGATTATTACTAGACTTCAATTGTATACTTGTATTCCTTCGTGGTTCTTGAGGATTTGTGGATTAAACTCAGATTTTTCCATTATTAGCCACTTATACTCGATGATACCCTTGTAGTGTTCGACGAATTGTCCCAACGGGTAGAACTAGGATGAATTCCTACGTATTGACAATGTTGATATTGGTTGTATATCATTCTGGTGTTAGGAACGGAATTGTGAAGATTATTCGGACCGAAACCTTTCCTTTCACCGTTTCTTCACTTTGTGTTATTCAAGGTAAGTACATGTATTGTATTCACCTTTCCTTTCACCGTTTTGTGTGTTACGGTTTCGATATGAATGATGAATTATGATCTTTTGTGTGTGTGAGTTATTTGTCCTTCCACCTGGAGCGTTCGACGGGACGTCTGGGGGTCGATACTAAGGGGTACGACCACGAAAGTGGACTTGGGTGCGTGTGTGGGTGAACTTCCACCCGGAGCGTTCGACGGGGCATCTGTGGGCCGATACTAAGGGGTACGGCCGCGGAAGTGGTTTCCCACCCGGAGCGTTCGACGGGGCGTCTGGAGGTCGATACTAAGGGCTACGGCCACGGGTTACCAGTTGTGGATGTTTGTGATATTGTGATGAGATAATAAACTATTTTGGATGCCAATGGGATATTCCGGAATATGGATTTTCAAATGTTTTCTGAATGAGATGACTGTGTAAATCGTATTTGTATATAATGTAGTGTAATTGTGTACTTGCACTAGCTATTCGAATGCTAACCCCTTAAATGGGGGAAATGCATCTTATGCATTTCAGGTGTCAGAAGAGATGAGGAGCGGGCACGGGATATGCACGCATAGGATGGTCTGGCATAATGATGAGGCTCGAGTCTATATTTTATGCTTTGTCATTGTATCTGTTTGGATATTGGAGTTAGACTGGTTACTTTTAAACTTGGTTAAAGTCCCATGCGTGGGCAATGAATTAGTATTTGACTTATTCTTCATGGACTTCCATTAAAATGTTTTGGCCAAGGCCACGGCCCTATTTTACTATGATGATTGTGTCTTTTGGGATTTCATTGTGGTTTATGTGTCAGGTGTTAGCCCGGTAGACCTCATGAGGGTCCTACGGCATGTAACGTCCCTTACGTGATTTGGGGTGTTACACTTAAGCAAGCACCCAGAACATGGTATGAGACTCTGTCCCTGTTCCTTACCAATAATGGATTCGAGAATGGTGCTGTGGACAAGACCTTATTTAAGATACAAGAAGGTGATGACCTCCTGATATACGTATATGATATTATATTTGGTTCAACTAACCTTGCTCTATGTCAAAGGTTCTCTCATCTCATGAAAAGTAAATTTGAAATGAGTATGATGGGAGAACTTACTTATTTCCAAAGATTGCAGGTAAAGCAGTTGCCTACAGAAATCTTCATCAATCAGGAAAAGTATAACAAGGAGCTTCTCAACAATTTGGGATGAACAACTCCAAATCATCGTCAACCCCCATGAGCACTTCCGTGCAAATGAGTGCTGACGAAGCTGGAAAGCCGGTTGATCAATCACTCTACAGGAAGCTTATTGGCTCACTCTTGTACCTAACAGCTAGCAAGCCCAATATCCAGTTTGTTGTAGGAGTGTGTGCTCGATATCAAGTAGCACCTAAAGAATCACACTTCACAACAGCCAAACGAATACTGAAGTACGTCAAAGGAACAGTCGATGTAGGACTTTGGTATCCTAAAGAAGTCAGATTCGATTTGGTTGGCTACAGCGACTCGGATCTTGGAGGTTGCAAGCTAGATAGGAAGAGTACTAGCGGTACTTGTCACTTTCTTGGACCTTGACTTGTGTCTTGGTTCAGTAAAAAGCAATTGGCAAACTCTCTTTCCACATCCGAATCAGAATACTATGCTGCCGGTAGTTGCTGTATGCAGATCCTCTCGATGCAACAATAGCTGTCAGACTATGGAATCAATATCAAGGAAACACCGATCATGTGCGATAGCATAAGTGCAATTGCAATAATGCATAATCCTGTATTGCACTCGCTTACTAAGCATATTCATATTAAGCATCACTTCATTAGGAATCATGTTGAGAACAAGGATGTTCGGCTCGAGAAAGTTCATACAGATATCCAGCTAGCCGACATCTTTACCAAGCCTCTCAGCACAACCAGATTCTGTATGCTTCGACAAGACTTGGGAATGCTACAACCTGATTCCCTGTAAGTTTTAATGTTTTTACTCAACATTGAGGTGGAACGCTGCAAGACCCAAGAATACAGTATCCACCGTTAATGATCTGTACACTTAGCCAATCCGACAGCACTGTAGGAATAAAAAGACATGAAATCATCCTACAGTTGACGTGTGCAATAATTAAGGGGGAATACAGTATGACCCATGAATATAATATTAATCCAAAAATTGTTGTAAGAATTGAATCCCGTATGTATCTTTTAAGGGGGAAAGTTGTATTTTCGCGGATACAGCACATACTGTGGGAAATTAATTAATAGTATACTAATATTTTATTCATTTTTGAGTCCGCGTGCCCTGTTTAAACTCAAACGTATTTGCATTTAATGCTTTACACGACATCTGGACTATTTTATATCAAACTCCGCGATTTTTCAAATTAATTAATAATTTCAAACCGCCATTTCGGGCAATAGGGGAAGTTAAAATGTCAGATGTTGGACCATTTATCATTTCAAAATTGGATGGATAAGATGTACCATGTCACGCCCACAACATCGGGAAGTACGAGGGCGCGACGTACCAGTCGATCAATCAAATAAAGTGTAGCAATAAATAGCGGAAGCTAAATAACGATTGGATAAAATTTTCAATCAACGATCTTAACCTGATATTCTAAGATTCGTTATAACAAAAGTTGATAATCAAATTACAGTGATCATAAGTTTGCAGCGGAAAAATTACAGACGATTCAAAGTACGAAACATAGTAAATTATTACAAGTCAGGATAAAAATAGAAATTCTAAGTCTAGGCGGCGGTCTTCTAATCGGTCTCTTCCACAAAGCCTTCCTCGTCTTCTGCTGGTTGCTCATTCTCTGGTTTAAAAGGGAAAACGGTGGGGTGAGACAAAAGGTATCAGTGAGTGGGTGATCGTGTGCGAGTGTGGCTTTCCTTCCTTTGAAAATTTTAAGTGATGCATGACTTTGTCAAGTTATAAGAAAAGTCAAAAAGGTTTCAAATATATGCTGTGATTTATCGAAAGATAATCGTTTAGCAGTGAAATAATATAATCATGTCACCGTGGACAGATGTCAAGTCAATCAATCATTCGATCAGTCAATCTAGATTTGAATCCTCCCGATGTGGACTTTGGATTCTAGGCTCTCCTTATTTCTCCTAGCAGTATAGGTCGTCGCCCCAAGATTTGGACCATCGCCCCTGTAGCTGAGCCTCCGCTCTCACACTTAGCGTGTTCTTCCTTATCTCTTATCTGGGATCGGTATGTCCTTAGTTGTGGGTCAATACCCGGACCACACCATAATCGTGATTATACCCCAAGTTCTACGACCCAGGTCCCCCGGAACACTCCGTTCCTCGGTTATGGGAATAGGCAACAACGGTAGCCTTGTTCATGAACTGTAGCCGCGCTGCTCGATCCAAGAATCGGTCTAACAGTCCCTACTCGATTTGGGACTCTAGAGGTGTCTCCTACAGTTCAAGAGGTAGCCCCCAGATTTTAGGTCAGCTCTTTGTTTCGTATGGGTTCAAGAGGTGGCCCCCATCCGTCGACGTGGCACTTTGTCCCGATAGAGTTAGAGGGTGGACCCGTCCGTGGCACTTTGTTTGTATAGCACTTAGTTCCCGGATCGTCACAATTGTCAGTTATTTGCATGACATGAGTAACACTTAAACATTCGATCAGTGAGATTAATTACGTCTTTTGATTAAGTATGGAATATGGTTACTTATATTTGTGGCACGGTAATATGGGATATGACTTCCATATTAAATTGAAAATATTCTCAATATTTCATCAACGGTTTTAAAGGGTTCAATTCAGATGTATTGGAGTGGTAGGTTCGATGAAAAGAAGTCGAGATTTTTTCTGAAGTTGGTCGAAACGACGTTTATACCCTTAGGTTGAGCCTAAGCATTTTTGGAGATATGAAATGAACTCGGATGGTCGTGAAAATTTATAAGAAGTTCAAAGATACAATTTCAATTTCAGATTTAAGAAGATATTATAAATTTCCAGTTTCGGGACTGAAATTTTCAGAAATTATGAAATTGCCCCAAAACTTAACAAAATTGCTCTGAGGCCTTTAGAACTAGGAATTTAGCTCGGGATTTAACAAAATGTTAGGAGATGTCTCGTGATGAACCCGGAATCCCAGATTTGCGAAAAAGTCCAGAAAATTCGGACTTGGTCTAGAATTTTTGATTTCTTGGTAGGGTTTCAACAAGATTTCGAATAGGACATACAATATTCAATTTTTCATATAATTGAAATCCAACTACCAAATCAGTTAACGTTTAAATCCAACAAATCGTATTGCATGTTAATATAACCATAACATATATTTCTAAGACATGTATTTATACAAAAATTTCCAAATTTATGCATGCTCACCATACTTCATAATTTTCGAAAGTAAAATTCAAGAAAAACGAATAGGCATGTAATTCAAAGCACAAATATCATAGCATGAATTTTTAATATGGTGATTTCAATGATTTGTCAACATCATACTTGAAGAAATTTCAGATTTACATGCATCATAAGTATTAAAAGATTATTACTTAAAGGTTCGAAAGAGTTTCACCCACCTTGGTTCTTGTCAGAACTAGTCGGTTCTAGGTCTCAAACGTTGAAAGACGATCTACCCTCTCACACTACCCGGTTCGGCCGAATCAACATGCACCAAGGATGTGTATTATTTTTGCATGAGAGGGTTTAAGTTAGTATATGAAGATTTTATTAAGTATATATTATAGAAGATATTAGAGCGAGTAAGATTACCTAGTTTACTTGAGTTTTGGATGAAAACAATTTTTCTTTATTAAAATTCGGCCCTCTCTCTCCTTCTTCAAGTGCAGATTTTTTTTTTTGTGTTGAAGTGTAAAGTGAGGCTAGGCCATTAGTGTGGGTATTTGTAGTGTGTAAGTAGGGCTTGGGGAAGTGCATATATAGTGAAGACTAGAGGCATGTTGTCTAAGGTGTGTTAAGAGAGTCTCTTGCATGGGGGAACATGAAGACTCTTGAAAATATGCCTCCTCTCTTTTTATTCCCCATTTGGCCCCCCAAATGTATATAATATATATGTATTATTTTTTTTGGTTAATTTAAGTGTATAGATATAATTGTAGTACTTGGTGATTTAATTAGTTTAGTTGGGTTATAAATTGTAAATTCAAGTCTTAGGAATTTTATTGAGTTGGGTTTGAGTCCATTAGTGAGTTTATATATAATTACGTATTGACACATAGTCCATTAGGTGAATCAATATTCTACTTTAATTTTATTATTTGGTTTATAAATATAATTTACGAAATTAATGAGTGGAATAACATAAAATTAGACGTATATTATATCATGTCATAAAACAAATGTTATTAAAGTACATAATTGATTTAGTACGTTGTACATGACACATTATCGAATTTAGGGGGTTTTACATCCTCCCCTGCTTAGAAGAATTTGGTCCCCAAATTCCTTCTTGAACAGTTCGGGATAGGATTTCTTCATTTCTTCCTCAGCTTCCCACATAGCGTCTTCCTCTCTGTTGTGATTTGACCAGGTGACTTTAACTAAAGGAATTTGCTTCTTCCTCAATTCGCGTACTTGCCGGTCGCGGATCTTGATCGGCCTTTCTTCATAGGACAAGTTATCTTTGATAGGGAGAATGTCAGAAGTAGGAATGTGCGCCGGGTATGGATGATACTTCTTTAATCTCGATACATGGAAAACGTCGTACATTCCAGCCAGATTGGATGGTAATTCCAATCGGTCCGCCAATCGTCTAATTCTTTCCATGATTTTGAATGGTCCTACATATCGGGGACTCAGCTTTACTCCTTTCCTTGACACTATTAAACCCTTCCGTGGTGTTAGCCTCAGGAAGACTTGATCTCCTACTTCAAATTCTAGATCTTTCCTACGATGATCGGCGTAACTCTTCTGTCTGCTCTGAGCAGTGCAGATCCTATCCTTAATCAATTGCACTTTATCCACGTCTTCTTTCAATAAATCTGGGTTTATTGGTGAGGTTTTTGTTCGTTGGGTCTTCGGCGTCGACTGGTCATCAATTTCCCAATGGAGCGGAGATCGACACTTCATTCCGTACAGAGCTTCATATGGTGTCATTTCGATGGTCGATTGGTAACTGTTGTCATATGCAAACTCGGCTAATGGCGGATGGTGATCCCAATTTCCTTGAAAGTCCAGTACGTCAGCTCGTAACATGTCTTCAAGGGTCTGGATGGTTCGCTCGGATTGCCCGTCGGTCTGGGGGTGAGCGCTAGTGCTAAAACTAAATGAGGTTCCTAATTCTTTATGGAAGACATTCCAAAAACGAGATACGAATCATGGGTCTCTATCAGATACTATGTCTGTTGGAACTCTATGAAGTCGAACGATCTCTCGGATATAAGTCTTAGCAAGCTTTTACAAACTGTCGTCCTTTTTAATCGGCACGAATTGTGATGATTTCGTCAATTTGTCCACGATCACCTAAATGGTGTTATGGCCTCCCCTTGTCATTGGCAGATCTGTAATGAAGTCCATAGTTATCATTTCCCATTTCCATTCAGGGACTTCTAACGGTTGTAATAGTCCTGAGGGTCGCTGATGTCCAGCCTTGACTCTTTGACTTGTGAGGCATCCGGCCACGAATTCTGCTACTTGGTTCTTCATGTTTACCCACCAAAAGAGTTTCTTTAGGGCTCAGTACATCTTGTTACCTCCTGGGTGAATCATATATCTATAACAATGAGCTTCTTTGAGAATCCGTCTTTTGAGCTCCTTGTCATGAGGTATGCATAACCGTCCCTTAAACCTTACAATTCCATCCTTAGAAATTGTGAACTCGGGTTTCTCGCCCTTAATGACCTTGTCCTTGAATTCTTCATGTTTTGAATCTCTCTCTTGGGGTAATATAATATCGTCTAATAGATTCTATTTAACTGTGAGGTTGGCGCAAATTAAACGAGCAGCTTCGTGAATGGGTTTCAGGTAGCTCAGTTCCTCGAGAGCTTGCCATTCTCGGACCATGCGTCGGGTTACTCTAGCCTTTCTACTTAAGGCATCATCCATGACATTCGCTTTCCCTGGGTGATGTTGAATCTCACAATGGTATGCTAATTGGATTAGTATACTCGAACTGACTCACCCTCGATTCGTCACACGTATTTCACTCCGGGACAGTCAATGACGGAATCGAAAGGTTGTGATAGGTATTCTTGAACCTTCGACTTGAGGATTTAGTAGGAATGTGCTTGTGACATCAAGATTTTCATTTGAGTAGTTCGACCCTGTAAACCAGGAGGCGGGGGTCAACCTCGACGTGCATCTTGACGGGGAAGTAGCAGGTCCTACTGAATACCAATATAGAATTTTTTCTCCCGTCAGTGAGCGGGTTATATGTCCTATGCGGTTATTGGCAGATGAGATCATAAGTCTTTGGCCAAAGCGTTGGAGCTAGTTGTATTGGGTACACGAGAGCTCAATGATCTCGATTTGGATTAACACATGCATAAAGTCAAGTACATATAGGGTTTGACTGACTGTGACCCTATAACTTGATCGGGACATTTGTGACATTGGATGTCTAAATTGATTTATTGGATAAATTGATTTAGGGCCTAGTGACTTAAATAAATTACTGGGTGATTAATTTAATCCATGAATATAATTTATTCATAGATAAATTAATTATGTTATTATGTATTTGATATGATTAATTAATTAGATTAATTAATCGACATAAATACATCGGACGGAATCGGAGTTTATCTGTTTGGACTCACAGGAGTCCGAAATGGACTGAACTCGTCCGGCACCTTCTAGATGGCCACCCCAATCACCTACCCCTCAATTGGTCTTGGTCTTCACTTGGTGGTGTTCAAAACTTGTGACCAATCAAGGGGACAAAATATCACTCTTGGTGATTTTGTCAAAGGGAGGTGATTTCTTGGGAGATATGATGAGAATAAATATGAAGACTAAATCTCTTTTGCATATACTTGCATAACTCACGGTTTGGGCAAGAAAAGGGAGAGAGGAAAAATCTTTCCAAGACTTCATTGCATTCTTCATAATCTTCATCTTCATTCATAAGTTTTTTTGGAGAAAATATTCGTGAGATAGAGAGATATATATTATACACTTAGAATGTAATAATAAAAGCTTCATCACTTGATTCCAGCCGTAACCTTAGAGGTTAATCAAGTGTTGTTATTCCGGTCATTTTTCCGGTGCGTGGCAAGTAGAGACGCGGTGCTTTCGGCGTTGGATCGTTCAAGGGCTTGGAGCGGATTGGATTCGTAGAGATCAAGCAAAGCTTGGGGAATAGCTCGAGAGAAGGTTACCATTTAATAAACGGACTTCGAGGGTTAGTTTCTTACAAGTCTTGCTTTTCGTTTATATATTCGTATATATGTAGCTCGATCGATCCTCATAGGGATTCAGATCGAATTAATTTTAGTTTTACCGCTTCCGCTGGGCCTTCGTTTTAGGCACCGAATCACAACAGTCGCCCCAAGATTTGGACCGTCGCCCCAGTAGCTGAGCCTTCGCTCTCACACTTAGCGTGTGCTTCCTTATCTCTTATCTGGGCTCGGTATGTCCTTAGTTGTGGGTCAATACCCGGATAACACCATAATCGCGATTATACCCCAAGTTCTACGACCCAGGTTCCTCGGAACACTCCGTTACTCGGTTATGGGAATAGGCAACAACGACAGCCTTGTTCATGAACCACATCCGCGCTTCTCGATCCAAGAATCGGTATAACCATCCCGACATGATTTGGGACTCTAGAGGTGGCTCCTACAGTTCAAGAGGTGGCCCCCGGATTTTAGGTCAGCTCTCTATTTCGTATGGGTTCAAGAGGTGGCCAACATTAGTCAACGTGGCACTTTGTCCCGATAGAGTTAGAGGGAAGACCCGTCCGTGGCACTTTGCTTGTATAGAACTTAGTTCCCGGACAGTCACAATTGTCAGTTAGTTCCCGGAGGTCGAAACGACGTTTATACCCTTAGGTTGAGCCTAATCATTTTGGAGATATGAAATGAACTCGAATGGTCGTGAAAATTTATAAAAAGGTCCAAGATACTATTTCAATTTCAGATTTAAGAAGAGATTCGGAATTTTCAGTTTCGGGACTGAAATTTCCAGAAATTACGAAATTGCCCCAAAAATTAACAAAATTGCTCTGAGGCCTTTAAAACTACGAATTTAGCTTGGGATTTAACGAAATTTTACGAGATGGCTTGTGATGAACCTGGAATACCAGATTTGTGAAAAGGTCCAGAAAATTCGGAATTGGTCCAGAATTTTTGATTTCTTGACCCCAGAATTATTTTAAAATTGCAAATTTGACTAATAAGCTTAGATATCGAACTCCGATTCACATGAAACTTTACGGACAGCCTATATGCGATAAAATATATGCTATTTAGGGTCCAAAATAGTTTATTCTCGAAAATTTCAGTTTAGTCCGAACTTTTTATATATTACAATTTACACCCCTAAAGTTCCGTTTACTCAAATCAAGTCCCGTTTGCCACAAATAAGTTATCCACATACCCAAACATAATCATTAAACATATAGTTCCAGATTTTGGTAGGGTTTCAACAAAATTTCGAATAGGACATACAATGTTCAATTTTTCATATAATCGAAATCCGACTACCAAATCGGTTACCGTTTAAATCCAACAAGTCATATTGCATGTTAATATAACCATAAAATATATCTCTAAGACATGTATTTATACAAAAATTTCCAGATTTGTGCATACTCACCATACTTCATAATTTTCGAAAGTAAAATTCAAGAAAAACGAATATACATGTAATTCAAAGCACAAATATCATAGCATGAATTTTTAATATGGTGATTTCAACAATTTTTCAACATCATACTTGAAGAAATTTCAGATTTACATACATCATAAGTATGAAAAGATTATTACTTAAAGGTTTGAAATAGTTTCACCCACCTTGATTCTTGTCAGAACTAGTCGGTTCTAGGTCTCGAACGTTGAAAGACGATCTCCCCTCTCACACTACCCGGTTCGGCCGAATCAACATGCACCAAGGATGTGTATTATTTTTGCATGAGAGAGTTTAAGTATGTATATGAAGATTTTATTAAGTATTTATTATAGAAGAGATTAGAGGGAGTAATATTACCTAGTTTACTTGGGGTTTTGATGAACTCTTTCTTCCTCCTTAAAACTCGGCCCTCTCTCTCCTTCAAGTGCAGATTTTTTTTGTGTTGAAGTGTAAAGTGAGGCTAGGCAATTAGTGTGGGTATTTGTAGTGTGTAAGTAGGGCTTGGGGAAGTGTATATGTAGTGAAGACTAGAGACATGTTGTCTAAGGTGTGTTAAGAGGGTCTCTTGCATGGGGCAACATGAAGACTCTAGAAAATATGTCTCTCCTCTTTTTCTTCCCCATTTGGCCGCCCAAATTTATATAATATATATATGTATTATTCTTATTAATTTAAGTGTATATCTATAATTGTAGTAGTTGGTTATTTAATTAGTTGAGTTGGGCTTTAAATTATAAATTCATGTCTTAGGTATATTATTGAGTTGGGTTTGAGTCCATTAGTGAGTTTATATACAATTAGATATTAACACATAGTCCATTAGGTGAATCAATATTCTATTTTAATTTTATTATTTGGTTTATAAATATAATGTACGAAATTAATGAGTCGGATAACATACAATTAGATGTAGATTATATCATGTCATAAAACAAATGTTATTAAAGTACATCATGATTTAGTACGTTGTACACGATAAGTTATCGAATTTAGGGGGTTTTACATACCAATTATGCTTGATTTCATCCTGTTCGTTCATTTAAAAACAACGGTTCGTATCACTTAAATATGACAGTTCATTGTCTGAAAACCCTAATATTCCCCGCCCACTATAAAAGGACTGTTACTTGCTCCCTTCAACTCTTTACGCTTTCTACAAAATTAAACGAGTCCTTTGAGCAAACAGCCTACATTGTTTACTGCATTTTACTGCATTTTCTTTAGATTTCACTCACTTTCTCTTCAGAAATCACTATGGCATCTTCACAGACCTCTTCTCCATCTCTTAAGAAGACCGCCACCATCATCGACGGGCGAATCATCGCCAGATCTCTAGTGGTTGAACGTGTTCATGCTGAAAATGATGACGTTGACTCCATGGAGATCATCGTCGCATGGATTCGTCAACAAGGCCTCTCTCGCCTTGGAAGCCACACTACGGAGCTCTACGATGAGCAAATGGTCGATGAATTATATCTCGACGCCTCTATTCGTTTCTTCTCTTTGGAAAGAGGAGGAAACATCTATGAAATCACTGCCACCGTCCGCAGAGTCGAAATCCATGTTCACCAAGATTTATTGCAAAATTTGTACCGGCTGCCTTCTGATGGCCCTACTATGGAGGAACATGAGACTTTTGGGTCCCAATAGATCCTCACCGCATATTGGGGATTATTCACTGGCTCTGCATCGAACGTGAATGTTCATGCCTCCTGCCATAAGAAAACTTTTTGCTTACCATTCGTTTACTTACACGACTTTTGTTACCGTGTTGTTGAGAATAAGACTGGTGCTTTTGAGATGTGCACCAACCTTCGATTCAGAATGATGGTCTCCATCATGTCTGGAGAAAAGGTCAATTGGTACCAAATTGTCCTAAAAATGCTGCAGGAAGAGGCTTATAAGCCTGCTACACAGAAGAAGTCCTTTGGTCTTATTTTCAACTATATCCTGACCAAATACGGTGTACCGCAATCCAAAGAAGCCAAGAAGATTGGCCAGTGCAAATACATTGGAGAAACCAAGCCCTCCGTATTCAACCGAGATAGACTGATTGGACGAGACCCTTTGTTAGAAATATACCCCATTATGTTGATCCCAGGGACATAACTTCGAAGTCTGAAAGCGAGGAGACATCAAAGAAAAGGAAGAGATCTCACAGCAAAACTCCCATTGCTGATCAGGAGACGAAAAGGAAGCTAAGGAGGCTTTCCAAAAGCAAGGCTGCAGAGATTACAATGATCTCTGTGGATGCCCCTTCGTCGGGGCAACCCCCTGTATTACACCCCCAGGATGTAACCCCTGCGGAAGAAATAGCTGCTACTGTTCAAATGGTAGATCCCGAGCCTTTGGCGGCAACGATGGATAAACAGCTATCTGCCAACATTGAAGGCTCTAGCGAATCGGCTGCCCCTTCGGAGCCAAAAGCCGCATCTCCTGCACGGGAACCCACACCCGTAATGGATCCATCTCCCATCAGGGTACCAACCACTATACGTAATCCCTCTTAAATACATGCTCCCACATCTATAGAGGAATCCATGCCTACAGTAGACCCATGTACTGTATGCAGCCCCTCCACCGACACTATAATCAACAAAACTCTACTGTCAGTTCAAATTGAACGAGCTTATGAATGCTTTGTTCAATGGAAATCCTACAGGGTCGCTCCGTGCGACACACTGTACAACTGCAACGTGTAGAGAGAAGAAGAATTATTTGTTCTAGAGGTAACAGACTCCCCGAACATTGAAGTCCTAATCCAATGGGACAACACTTTTGCAAGGAGCTGATATCGATCTATTTCATGAATAAAGCTGACGCTTGATTGAAACGCAAATCTATATCCGAAGACACTGTTCCTGTCAGTCCAAAAATATACCATGACTCAGACAACGATGACGATGGCTTTCAGGCCGGTCTGAGAATGAGCCGTGAGGAAACTCGAGAACAGGAGTTTTCGTGGATGCAACAACAACAGGTAGAAAGGACCTCAAGCCAACATCAGTCCCCTCACAGACAGCAAGAAACTACCCACGAACAGGAGGAATCAGTCCCTCCTGTCATTGAAGATACAACTGTTTCTCAACAGGCACCCAAGCCTTTCTCCGCACAACAAGACGATCAAGCCCGTGCTATCCCACACGAGGAATCAGTAACTCTGCGGGAGCAGGCGGACACTGATAGACAGCTGGAGGAATCAGTCCCTCCTGTACTATTGTCTACAGAAGCCCATCCGGAACAGGAGGAATCAATCCCCCTGTCACCGAGACCAATCAGGCCGAACAACCACCAGCTGCAACAGCACCTGATGCCCCTGCATCTCCAACAACGGAATCCGATGATGGTTTCCTACCCGAGGATGAACCACATCAACCGAGAAACAATGTAGTTGTCCTACAACTCAATGGATCTGATGATGAAAAGCTAGCCAAGCCCGGCTCTCCAGGATCGGAAGCTAGGAAAGAGCAACTTCATGCTCTCGGCCGTCAAACCGTTTTTATACAGGATGCTGCGATTGCTTTGCACTACGTTGAAAAGGAGATCAACTGGCTGCACAATACTGCCATATACTGCCATTGATGAAATGACGGGTGTAAAGAGAGAAATCTCCAAAGTGGAAGAAGCCTTCCGCGTTTTGCCCAGCATCTTAAGGCAAGCTCCCCATCAACTCCAACAACGCCAGGAGAAAATTATCAAGGACGAACAAGCCAAGCTCCGCATCTTTGAAGCCAAAACTATATCTGCCCTACAGGAAACAAGCTCCCAGCTTAGACGACACGATCAAAATATAGATGATATGTCGCTGGTGCTTCAATCCCTAGTTGATAAAATGTCAAGCATGGAGACCAAATAGGATAATGCGATGAAAATCCTGGAACGCCTTGATAAGAAGGTCTCTTGTCTTGATTAGGCCAAAATGGGGAAGAAGCCAGAGAGACTGGAAGACAATGGAGACTAGAGAAGGAAAAGGAGTTTGATGCTGCATTGGAAGACAGTGTCACTGCTGCAATTAATCGATTGTCATCTACTTAACATTCTGTTAGGATACAGGGTGCTCACCCTGAATTCCAAGATCCTAAATTTCCTTGGAAGAACCTTGTGCAGAAGCCGCCCGTGATGAATCTCCCGGCCAACCGACAGCCTATAGCCGATGAGATAAAGGATTGGAGGAAAAATGAACTGATGAGATACTTCGTAGTTCTTATCAGGGAATCCACCAAATTTAATAATTGCAAAATGCTGAAAGAATCTGCCGAGTAATTTACAAGGAGGCTGCACGAAGGAAAGCTACCCCTACAGCTCTAGATGAAATCCAAGCATAGGAAAGGCGAACCGGTTACCCACCCTGACGATTGGATCCTTGCTTTCGATAAATCATATGAAGGCCAAGCAATCTACTTAAATCGAAACAAGGATGCTCTGCAAAATTGGTGGAAGGGAACCGAGAATGATCCGAGAAGGCCATGGAGGCATGATCATCACAGGAGAAAGCCTATATGATTATTTGTTTTTGTGCAAATTTTGGTATTTTTGTCCAAACCTATAACCTTCCTATTATTATCAATAAAATGTCATTTTATCTTTGAAAGATTATAGCTCGTGATCTACGCTTACTGTCTTATTTGCTTGATATAAGTTATTTGATGTAAACTAACAAGTATAAAAACTTGAATAAGACAAAGCTGTAAGAACTCGTCTGTGAACAGTTCATTAGTTTAAGTTGTAATACACACCCTGTTAGATGCTATCATTTTAGAACTAGCCTGCGAGAAGTTCACATTTTTTCTATGCTGAAAACCAGAACATTCGACAGAAGACCAAGAAGAAAGCCTCTCTAATCAAATAAGTTTAAGAGGTTTTGGCATCAAGGTTTTGGCATCATCAAGAGGTTATGGCATTATCAAAAAGGGGGAAATTGTTGGGATAAACAATCCTGTACCGTGTTTTGATAAAGTGCCAACATACAACAAGTAGCTGTCTCGAAGACAATCATACAGCAAGATGTCAAGTGCCTCAATCATACAACAAAAGTATAAAGTGCCATCATACAGAAAGAAGCTCATTGGTCGTTATGACACCAAGTATGGAAGCTGTCCTGAAACACTCATGCAACATATTTCCATACAGCAGCACTAAGATAGCCTACAACATTGGAACCTTCAGCTACATCATTGTAAAATGCAACATGTTGGATACAGCAAACAAGATGTAAGTGTTGAGATCTTCAACACTAATCCAACAGGACTGAAGACAGTTGAAATGGAATCTGTTTTATATGCTAAAGTCAAGCCACCGTTTGAAAAGAAGTATTTATATAGTGAATGGAAAAAGTATTTAAATACTATTCGACAAAGATCTTCAGACAAGGAGCAAAATCCGGATCTTGTACTGTGCAAGTCAACCAACACGTTGGAACGGACTTTTTGCTCAACGGATCTATTCCCAATGGATATATCTCCAAAGGCTATATATAACCCGAAGTTTGAAGATCAGAGACACATGATACACGAATACATACGAATATTCATAAGATCAAGATCTGAAAACTGAGCAAACTGAGATATACTGAGATACACTCGTGAATATCTCAAGAATAGTATATCAAGAGCAAACATATTTCTTCAAGCATACTGCCAATCCTGAGAGAAGAAATATACACGTGCTCAACCTTGAACAACATGTAACACCCCAAACTAGGCGGATATTACAGTGCCGTAGATCCCCAACTTGGACCCACCAGGCAAATGAGAATGAATGAATTACACAAGATAAATGTAGTACCGAACTACATTACAACAATAATTACTCCGATGAGGAGTTTAGTTACAACACACCACGACAATACCGAATACTAGTGTATTTTATATGAAGATAAAATACACAACACTGAATGAAACGGAGTATTCAAATGAAAGTCTGCAGCGGAAAAATAAAGGACAATAACATGAATAACTGAAAGATCGGGGCCCCCTACTAGTATAACTAGGACTCCTCGACATCAACATGCTATTCCCGTGGGTTTGCCTTGCCATGACCTGAAAAACAAAATCCCCAGCCGGGGTCAGTTAAACAGAACAACAATCCTCAATGGTTGAAAATACACAAACATGATTTAACTGAAGTTATGAAATATCCTTAGTTATGAATTACGCTGAAGAAGAGTATCATAGTACGCCCGTAGTGTTCTGTGCAAGTGTACAAGACGAATGACCGGACACACCCGTCCTTGTACCTAATTAGTCTCACGGAGGTAATCTGTTACCGTGTGCACAGTCCAATGTATCACTCCCAATACATGGCCATAACGTGCCCGACTAAAAATTCCACACATCCGCACCCGGCCACGCAATATGAACCCAGAAGGTCATATGAACGAGAATGACCGTAATGAATATCAAAGAATAAATAATAATCTGACAAAGTTAAGAATGACTCACCGAGATGAGAGTAATAATGAAGTGATGGATAGTTTTAATGGAATGGTTGGAACTGCCGTTCCCGTTAATGATGTGATTGTTCAACAATTACAAGTCTCAATATGATTAATACAATGATGAATGAGTTATGATTATGAATGATCAACAACAAAAGGTATGAATATCCTTTTAACCGAGTAAGAATTAACTTACTCAACACCGGCGACAATTATCCTTCCACGAACAACGTCCTAATTGAGATATCGGTCGCTCGAACAACCTTAAATAATACAATTACCAACAATCCGTTCAATATACGAATCAAACACGAATATAACGAACTCAAAACGTCGATACGATTAAACCAAGTCCATAGAGGCATTAAATCAAACACGTTGTATCCAAACTCCGATTGTTTACAATCAAACCTCAATATACCAATATCAAAATCTCCAAGAAGTGTTTCAAACCAACAAAACATCTCCAATACGATCAATAATCCGTTATGAATATCCAAAAATGTGATTATAACAACAATTAGTCGAAAATCCGTAATTCCAACTCGATTTTCAACGTGTTCTTGAATAATTCCTCAATAATCCAATGAATCCTTATACAAACTCATAATCATATACATATCCCTTCATATAACATGATTATAACGTCCAAAACATCATATCTCAACACAAAATCGAAGTCCAAAGTGTTGAAGAATTTACCTCTTGAAGATCCAACCAATTCGATCCGATGAAAACGTGTAAAAACGACTATCCAAGCTTCCCAAATGATTGAAGGTGATGAAAATACACACTCAAATGATAATTGATGAAGAAATCTCTCCCTCAAGTTATTCTCTCTCGGTTGCAGGTGAAGAAGATGGAAAAAAATGGAAGCAATGAGCTCAAAATGCTCAAAAAATGAATTTATAGGGGTTGACTCGGCAGCCAGACTCGACCGTGCCCGCCTGACACGGTCGCGGCGCGCATCTGGCCAGCAGGGACTCGACCGTGTCCTGCTTGACACGGTTGCGGCGCGAAGGGGCCTACCGACAGTGACCCGTCCGCGGCGCTCGGCATTGACTCGACCGTGTCCTGGCACATGGTCGGGCCTCTGGGCAGACGGTTCTGGCCTATCCGGAAGGGTGCGACTCGGCCGTGCCAGACGACACGGTCGGTTCCTGAGGCAGACACTTCGGCATTATCCGGATGAGTACGGCACGGGCCGTGTCGGACGACACGACCGAGTCTGGTCGGCCGTGATCGGCCAAAATCTGAAAAATGAGCGGGTGAGCTAAAACGACCATAACTCTCTCGTCCGGACTCCGATTGACTCACCGTTTGAACCATTGGAAAGCTAACTCGATGCTCTATAATATTGCAAAGTTTTAGAATTTTTGGAGTTACCAAAAATTAATGGTGATCTAACAAAGTCGAACTCATATGAGGAAAGTTAAAACAATGAACAATAATGATACACAACTCGAAGTTTTTCCGAACGGTGAACACGGTGAATGAATATGATTGATGAATGATTATAAATGAGTGAAAATCCACTGAGTGACAATCACCGAATGAAATTACTGAATGATAATGACTGAATTACAACCGGGTATTACATACACCCCCCCTTAAAAGAGTTTCGTCCCCGAAACTAAGGGTCAAACAACTCGGGATAACTCTCCCGCATACTATCCTCAGTTTCCCAAGTAGCCTCTTCGACTCCGTGTCTAGACCACTGAATCTTGACCAAAGGAATCGACTTATTCTTCAACTGTTTGATTCGCCGCTCTAACACTTGTACAGGACGCTCCTCGTACGAATGATCATCCGCGATCTCGATTTCGTCGAACTGAAGTATGTGACTCGGGTCGGCAACATACTTCTGCAACTGAGAGACGTGAAACACATTATGAATCCTGCTCAAAGCCGGAGGTAAATCCAATCGATAAGCTAACTCGCCTACTCGATCCAAAATTTCAAACGGTCCAATGAATCTTGGGCTCAACATCCCCCGTTTTCCGAAACGGAAAAATACTTCGACTCGGGGATACCTTGACCAAAACATGGTCACCCGTCTCGAACTCTAGTGGTCGACGACGATTATCCGCATACGATTTCTGTCGACTCTGAGCTGTCAACATACGACTCTTGATCATAGCTACCTTCTCCCGGACGGCTATAAGTATATCGGGATCGGTGCCGATTGATTCTGACAAGTCATCCTAACACAAAGGAGATCGACAAAGACGACCGTACAAGGCCTCGTAAGGTGCCATCTTAATGGAAGCATGCCAACTATTATTATACGTGAACTCGATCAACGGTAGTTGGGCTTCCCAATCGTCCTTCCAATCGAGGACGCAAGCTCTCAACATGTCTTCTAATGTCTGAATAGTCCTCTCTGATTGTCCGTCGGACTGAGGATGAAAGGCGATCGAGATTAAGCTGAGTTCCCATAGCACGATGAACTGATTTCCAAAAATGAGACACAAATCGACCGTCACGATCGGAAACGATACTCTTAGGAGTACCGTGCAGTCTCACTATCTCTTTGATGAATAGCTGGGCAAGTCTCTCGGGACCCCACGTATCCTTGATCTCAAGGAAATGAGCTGATTTAGTTAAGCGGTCCACAATCACCCAGATCGTATTCATGCCACGACGACTCGTCGGCAAACTCGTGATGAAATCCATAGAAATGTCTTCCCACTTCCACTCTGGAATAGGGAGAGGTTTCAGCATACCCGCCGGTCGCTGATGTTCAATCTTGACTTGTTGGCAAGTTAAGCATCTCGAAACAAATTCCGCGACTTCTCGCTTCATATTACTCCACCAGTAATTTTGTTTCAAGTCCTTATACATCTTGCTGGACCCCAGATGAACAGAATAAGGGGTAGCATGAGCTTCTCTCAAAATATAGTTTTTCAACTCGTCATTCGCCGGTACGCACAACCGGTTCTTAAACCTCAAAAGTCCATCCTCGTGGACCACGAATCCAGGGGCTTTCCCCTGAGCCACATCTTCACGGATGCGCATCAATCTTTGAGTCGAACTCGATTCTCTCGATTACCTCCTCAAGTGACGATGATATCTCTAACATACAAAGTTGTCCCCGAACTCGCTGAAGCCGGACCTCGATCTCGGGTCTAAGGAATTCTGTTGAAGCTTCTTCGAATCGTAAACGAGCAAGCATCTGCTCTGCGGACTTACGACTCAAGGCGTCGGCGACAACGTTCGCCTTGCCCGGGTGGTAAAGGATCTCAATATCATAATCCTTGATTAGTTCTAACCACCGCCTCTGTCGCATATTTAACTCCTTCTGAGTAAATATATACTTTAAACTCTTATGATTGGTGAATATCTGACAGGTAACGCCATACAGATAATGACGCCAAATTTCCAACGCGAAAACCACGGTTCTGGCTCCAGATCGTGGGTTGGATAATTGACCAACTAATCCGAGGAAACATCGGATTTACTTAATATCTTTCGGAGGTTGCCAATCTCGGATAGCCTCCGTCTTCTGAGGGTCGACACGAACTCTGTCAGATGAAATTACATGCCCGAGAAAAGTCACTTCGGACATCCAGAACTCACATTAAGAAAACTTCCATAAAATTGCTCGCGTCTCAACACGTCGAGAACCTGAAGAAGATGAACCTCGTGTTCCTCTCGGCTAAGAGAATAAATCAAAATGTCGTCGATGAAGACAACAACAACTGATCTAAAAAGTCGATGAAAACCCGATTCATTAACTCCATGATTACTGCAGGAGCAATAGTTAGACCGAACGGCATAACTACGAACTCATAATGACCATAGCGTATATGAAACGCTGTCCTTGCGATATCCGATTCTCGAATCCGCAACTGGTGATATCCAGATCTTAAGTCGATCTTGGAAAATACTGAAGCTCCCTGAAGTTGATCTAAAAGATCATCAATACGAGGTAAAGGATACTACTCTTGATCATCACCCTGTTCAACTCCTAGTAATTAATACACACACGAGACGAGCCATCCTTCTCCTTCACAGATCACACTGGTGCTCCTCACGGGGACGCAATCGGTCGAAGATGACCTTTCTCGAACTATTCCTCAAGTTGAATCTTCAACTCCTGCATTCTGGTCGGGGTCATCCGATACGGTGCCTTCGATAAAGGGAACGTACCGGCTCCATCTCACTCCTGAATTCCCCTACTCTATGTGAAGGCAACTAGATAACTCGTCTGGAAATACATCGTCAATCGATGACAATGATATCACGAATGATTGAACATTTCGATTGCCCTAGAATGGTCAATCGATAAAAGAGGTACCAGTAATGATTGAACAACTCGATTGCCTTAGAAAGGTCAATCGATGAAGATGATACAATGAATGTTTGAATAACTCGATCGTCTTAGAAAGGCCAATCGATGGAAATGATGGAATGAATGATTGAACAACTCGATTGCCCTAGAAAGGCCAATCGATGGAAATGATACAATGAATGATTGAATAACTCGATTGCCTTAGAAAGGCCAATCGATGAAAATGATACAATGAATGATTGAATAACTCGATTGCCTTAGAAAGGCCAATCGATGAGAATGATATAATGAATGATTGAATAGTTCGATTGCGGAATTTCTCTGCTTTCGCCATAATAGAAATTCTACTGGAACAACAAGGATTACTTCCCTGAAGCACACATTCGACAACCAACGACGGAAAGATAGCGACCAAACGCTAACAAATACTGAGGACAGTATCAAGACGGTTAAACCAACTAATACCGAAATTACATCGTCCTAAGATAAATTCACCACGATTAGATCCATTAACCAATCGCGGTCATTAAGTAGGACTATCCCGAATTAAGTCTATTCAAGCATGATTCGAAAATGAATGAATGCGGTGTACCAGCATCAAAAGGTACACACAAGTTGAAATAAAATTACGAGTATACCTGAAATCATTCGGGCCACCGGATCGTCGATCCTCCTCATCATATGAATCTGGGACTTGCCGGTCCCCAAACCGGACGCTCCCGTCTGATAAATACGAGCTCCAACTCTATTTGCTTCCATTATCTTAAACGACGATGACAAAGCAGTCTGATTCTGAAACGCTCGTTGCTTCGGGGCCTGAGATGCCGCCGGAGCCGACTTGGAGTCCCTTCGGCAAAAACGGGCCCTATGCCCAGCAATTCCACAGTTATGGCACGTGACAGTCCGCTTCGGACATTTGGTGCTGAAATGACCCTGTTCTTCACAGTTGAAACAGGTGACGGCTGAACTGGCCGGTCGGGACTGAGATCCCGCACAACTATGCACCGTAGGAGGTCGCTCATAAATGATAGGACTCACACGAGGCTTCTTGAAGGTTGACTGACCGCCTTCGGATTGATTACGCTTCGTTGATTTCTTGCTGACAAATGAAGGTTGTTGTTCAGCACTTTCCTTAGCAGCTGGCTCATACGGGAGGGTTCTCTCGATTAATCCGGTCAGAGTGGCGCAATGATGATTGAGCAACTGCACATGGGTCATCATGGCCTGCATAAAAGTGAGTGGATCAACCCGAACATCTTCTGATCGATCCGAGTCCTGGGCACGATTTCTCGGCAGCGAGTGATTATTTCTCGGGTTTCGGTTCGCACCGCGGCCTCTCCCCGTGCATCCCCTGACAGTTCTCTCCATACTGAAGTAGGAAGGTCGCATAATGATTATATTTCCCGCATGATTAGCACGTTACGATTATGTCATGAGATGATGAAAATGAGTATACATGCTCTAACTTAGTGATTATATGTATGATTTACTGAAGTTACATGATTATCTGATGAAATTCTTAAAATGATTATCTTGAATAACTTAACAAGATTGATAATATGATCATCCAGATTGACAACTTAGTAATGAAATGAATTGAGTAATTAATGAGTTAACATGATCGTCCTGATCATTAACTGAGTATTGGAATGAATTAAGTGATTAATGAGTTAATATGATCGTCCTGATCATTAACTGAGTATTGAAATGAATTAAGTGATTAATGAGTTAATATGATCGTCCTGATCATTAACTGAGTATTGAAATGAATTAAGTGATTAATGAGTTAATATGATCGTCCTGAACATAATGAATGATGATGTTTGAGGATTGTCATTGGATGAATGATGTATGAATGACTATTGCCAGAAACTATACCATGGCGTTAGAAATCTTACAGTTCTTCCGGTCTGATTGGCTCGGCATTTGCACAGGTCACACGTGACGCGAAAGTCCAATGATACTAGTCTGATGACGATGATTTCAAATAAGACATGACTCGGAAGGTAGTATTCAAAACCACGCTCCGATACCAACTCTGTAACACCCCAAACTAGGCGGATATTACAGTGCCGTAGATCCCCAACTGGGACCCACCAGGCAAATGAAAATGAATGAATTACACAAGATAAATGTAGTACCGAACTACATTACAACAATAATTACTCCGATGAGGAGTTTAGTTACAACACACCAGGACAATACCGAATACTAGTGTATTTTATATGAAGATAAAATACACAACACTGAATGAAACGGAGTATTCAAATGAAAGTCTGCAGCGGAAAAATAAAGGACAATAACATGAATAATCGAAAGATCGGGGGCCCGTACTAGTATAACTAGGACTCCTCGACATCAACATGCTATTCCCGTGCGTTTGAGTTGCCATGACCTGAAAAACAAAATCGGCCGGGGTCGATTAAACAGAACAACAATCCTCAAGGGTTGAAAATACACAAACATGATTTAATCAAGTTATGAAATATCCTTAGTTATGAATTACGCTGAAGAAGAGTATCATAGTACGCCCGTAGTGTTCTGTGCAAGTGTACAAGACGAATGACCGGACACACCCGTCCTTGTACCTAATTAGTCTCACGGAGGTAATCTGTTACCGTGTGCACAGTCCAATGTATCACTCCCAATACATGGCCATAACGTGCCCGACTAAAAATTCCACACATCCGCACCCGGCCACGCAATATGAACCCAGAAGGTCATATGAACGAGAATGACCGTAATGAATATCAAAGAATAAATAATAATCTGACAAAGTTAAGAATGACTCACCGAGATGAGAGTAATAATGAAGTGATGGATAGTTTTAATGGAATGGTTGGAACTGCCGTTCCCATTAATGATGTGATTGTTCAACAATTACAAGTCTCAATATGATTAATACAATGATGAATGAGTTATGATTATGAATGATCAACAACAAAAGGTATGAATATCCTTTTAACCGAGTAAGAATTAACTTACTCAACACCGGCGACAATTATCCTTCCACGAACAACGTCCTAATTGAGATATCGGTCGCTCGAACAACCTTAAATAATACAATTACCAACAATCCGTTCAATATACGAATCAAACACGAATATAACGAACTCAAAACGTCGATACGATTAAACCAAGTCCATAGAGGCATTAAATCAAACACGTTGTATCCAAACTCCGATTGTTTACAATCAAACCTCAATATACCAATATCAAAATCTCCAAGAAGTGTTTCAAACCAACAAAACATCTCCAATACGATCAATAATCCGTTATGAATATCCAAAAATGTGATTATAACAACAATTAGTCGAAAATCCCTAATTCCAACTCGATTTTCAACGTGTTCTTGAATAATTCCTCAATAATCCAATGAATCCTTATACAAACTCATAATCATATACATATCCCTTCATATAACATGATTATAACGTCCAAAACATCATATCTCAACACAAAATCGAAGTCCAAAGTGTTGAAGAATTTACCTCTTGAAGATCCAACCAATTCGATCCGATGAAAACGTGTAAAAACGACTATCCAAGCTTCCCAAATGATTGAAGGTGATGAAAATACACACTCAAATGATAATTGATGAAGAAATCTCTCCCTCAAGTTATTCTCTCTCGGTTGCAGGTGAAGAAGATGGAAAAAATGGAAGAAATGAGCTCAAAATGCTCAAAAAATGAATTTATAGGGGTTGACTCGGCAGCCAGACTCGACCGTGCCCGCCTGAGACGGTCGCGGCGCGCATCTAGCCGGCAGGGACTCGACCGTGTCCTGCTTGACACGGTCGCGGCGCGAAGGGGCCTACCGACAGTGACCCGTCCGCGGCGCTCGGCATTGACTCGACCGTGTCCTGGCACACGGTCGGGCCTCTGGGCAGACGGTTCTGGCCTATCCGGAAGGGTGCGACTTGCCGCGCTGCAGACACGGCCGGTCCTCGAGGCGATACTTCGGCATTATCCGGACGAGTACGCACGGGCCGTGTCGGACGACACGACCGAACCGGCCGGCCGTGATCGCCAAAATCAAAAATGAGCGGGTGAGCTAAAACGACCATAACTCTCTCGTCCGACTCGATTGACTCACCGTTTGAACCATTGGAAAGCTAACTCGATGCTCTATAATATTGCAAAGTTTTAGAATTTTTGGAGTTACCAAAAATTAATGGTGATCTAACAAAGTCGAACTCGTATGAGGAAAGTTAAAACAATGAACAATAATGATACACAACTCGAAGTTTTTCCGAACGGTGAACACGGTGAATGAATATGATTGATGAATGATTATAAATGAGTGAAAATCCACTGAGTGACAATCACCGAATGAAATTAATGAATGATAATGACTGAATTACAACCGGGTATTACACAACACATCATCAGCTGAATGCTCAAGAAGTCAAACCGTTGTTCATCCCGAGATCTTTCATTTGAAGAAAACCATCATCCATGTGTGGACTGAGAAAGCCTTGCTTTTCCTGAACTATGTGTGACGGATCTGCATTGAAGACGAAGCTTCGGAACTGTGTGTGAATAAGCAAGTCAAGTGAAAGCTTTGACCAATCTGTGTGAACGGTTGAAAGCGACAGTCTTTATATCAATCTGTGTCAACCATACAAGGATAGGTTTGATTATAGACACGTAGTTGTGTACGTAATGTTTATAATAAACATTTTCACTCCTGTGTGGAGGACCAGTGTATGTAGAGGGGTTTACCTCGAACCACTTTAAATATCGTGTAATTTACATTCTGCAACTTACTGTTTTCATTACTGTGATTATTTTATAAGTATACACTGCATACCCTGTACACACCAAGCAAACAGGCGAAAACCTGTAATACCCGGTTGTAATTCAGTCATTATCATTCAGTAATTTCATTTGGTAATTGTCACTATGTAGTTTTTTTTCACTTGATAATAATCATTCATCTGTGTTCACCGTTCAGAATAACTTCAAGTTGTGTATCGATATTGTTCAGTGTATCTACCTTATTTGGGAATCGAGACAAGAATATTATCTTGATCGTGGTAATTGATTCATTAGTCGATGTTCACGTTGGAATTGATGTCATTTCAAATCTCCTCATTGTTCAAATTGTGTTTTGTTAGGCGAACCCTTGTAATCATTGCTTGGAACCACCATTTTGGGGTTTCCGTACTTCCATTTCGTGTTATTGTTTCCCATATATTGAGTCCTATTGCTTTTATTCTCTTCCCGGGTCATTTTTCATCATTTTAGGACCCAAGGGGGGTGTGGGCCGCGGCACAAGGAGTGTGCGCCGTGGCACACACATGTTCCAGTCTTGGCCGAGCAGCCTGTACCGTGGGCCGCGACTCATGCCGGCAGGGCCGCGGCACACTGCGGAGTCACTGCCGTGGCACACTGCCGAGTCACTGCCGTGGCACACCCGTCCGGGCCGCGGCACACTCGTGTTTCAATTGTTGGCCGACCCGTCTGTACCGGGGGCCGCGGCTCATGCCGATAGGGCCGCGGCACACTGCCGAGTCACTTCCGCGACACACTGCCGAGTTACTGCCGTGGCACATTCGTCCGGGCCGCGGCACGCTGCCGATCACTGGGGGCATTTTTTGGCCCTGTGCCGCGGCACACTTCGGCCGGGCCGCGGCACACAGTGCAGTCAGCACTATAATTGCGTTTTTTGTGCGATTCAACTCATTTCTTTCCCATTTCTTCAACCTATACGAGAGAGAGGGCTTGAGTGGGGAGATTTTCAACCATCTATCACTTGAGTGTGTGATTTTCTTCATTCCTTTCGATCGTGAAGCTCGGATCATCGATCTAACGCGTGTTCTTCGGATCAAAGTGCTTGGATCTTCAAGAGGTAATTTCTTCAACATCTTGGTGCGTGTTCTTTGATGTTGGTATAATCAAGGTTGGGTTGTTAACAATCGAAGTTTGGTCACAACGTGTTCGATATAATGCCCCAATGAACTTGGTTTAGTCGTATCGACGTTTTGAGTTCGTTATATTCATGTTTGATACGTATGTTGAACGTATTGTTGGTAATTGTGTTATTCAAGGTTGTTCGAGCGACCGATATCTCAATTAGGACGTTGTTCGTGGAAGGATAATTGTCACCGGTGTTGAGTAGGTTAATTCTTACTCGGTTAAAAGGATATTCATTCCTTTTGTTGTTGTTCATTCATAATCATAACTCATTCATCATTGAATTAACCGTATTGAGACTTATAATTGTCGTATAGTCAATTCATTCACGAGGAACGACGGTTCCAATCATTTCATTGAACTATCAATCATTTCACTAGTATTTTCATCTCGGTGAGTCATTCTTGATTTTGTCGAATTATTATTCGTGGTATTTCATCATGGTCATTCTCGTTCATATGACCTTCTGGGATCATATTGCGTGGCTGGGTGCGGATGTGTGGAATTTTTAGTCGAGCACGCGATGGTCATGTATTGGGATCGATATATTGGACTGTGCACACGGTAACGATTAACTCCGTGAGACTAATTAGGTACAGGGACGGGTGTGTCCGGTCATCCATCTTGTACACATGCACAGAACACTACGGGCGTACTATGATGCTCCTCTTCAGCGTAATTCATAACTAAGGATATTTCATAACTACAGATATATCATGATTGTGTATTTTCAACCCTTAAGGATTGTTGTTCTGTGTAACTGACCCCGTTGGGGGATTTTGTTTTCAGGTCACGGCAAGGCAAAGGCACGGGAAGAACATGTTGACGGCGAGGAGTCCCAGTGATATTAGTACGGGGCCCCGTTCTTTTCAGTCATTCATGTTGTTGTCATTTATTTTTCGCTGCATGTTATCATTCGGATACTCCGTTTCATTCAGTGTGGTGTATTTTATCTTCACATAAAATATACTAGTATTCGATATTGTCCTGGTGTGTTGTACTTAAACTCCTCATCGAAGTATTTGGTAATATAATGTGCTTCGGTACTACAATTATATTATTTAATTCATCAGTTTTCATTCACCTGGTGGGTCCCAGTCGGGGATCCACGACACTGTAATATCCCCCTAGTTTGGGGTGTTACAGAGTTGGTATCGGAGCTTGGTTTTGAATACTGCCTTCCGAGTCATGTCTCATTTGAAATCATCGTCATCGAACTAGTATCATTGGACTTTCGCGTCACGTGTGGCCTGTGCAGATGTCGAGCCAATCAGACCGAAAGAACTGTAAGATTTCTAATGCCATGGTATAATTTCTGGCAAGAATCATTCATTCATAATTCATCAGTTAACAATCCTCAATCATCATCTTCATTTTGACCAGGACGGTCATGTTAACTCGTTAATCACTCAATTCATTTCATTACTCAGTTGTTGATCAGGAAGATCATATCATTAATCTTGTTAACTTATTCAAGATAATCATTTCAAGAATTTCACCAGATAATCATGTCACCTCAGTTAATCATTCATATAATCACTGTGTTAGAGCGTGTATGCTCATTTTCATCATTTCATGACGTAAACATAACGTGATATTCATGCGGGAGATTTAATTATCATGTAACTTTCCAACTTTAGTATGGAGAGAGCAGGCAGAGGACGTGGAGGACGAGGCCGCGGTGCGGGCCGAATCCCGAGAGCTCGTGTGAATACGCGTGTGAACGCGAGGAAAAATGCTAACTCATCGTGCAGCAACGCTGCTACTCATTCACCTGGACGTGATCATTCTCTATCGGGGAGTCGTACCCGGGACGCCGCTCAGTCAGAAGGTGTTCGGGTTGACCCACTCACTTTTATGCAGGGTATGATGGCCCAAATGACTCAGATGGCACAACTAATGGAGACGATGCACAACTCAGCTAATCAAAATCAACAGGCTCCTCCGCCGCCACCTCCGAGGCAAGAGAGGAGTGTGGGTAGCATCATCGGTGACATATCTCGCCAGAGGCCGCCTACTTTTGAGGGCTCATCTGAACCGGCGGATATTGTTCATTGGCTCGAGCATTTCGAGAAGTTATTTGCTATGGTGGAGTGTCCCGAAGGACACAAAGTTTCAGTTACGGCTTACTATCTTGGTAAAGGCGCTTATTCTTGGTGGTTGTCGTTGAAGCCCACCGACGGATCATGTAATTGGGAGAAATTCAAGACTCTCGTGATGGAGAGATATTATTCGGCCCCGCTCAGAGAGGCCAAACTGTCAGAATTACTCACTCCCGACCTTTCAGCGGACGATGATGTTCTCGCCATCGCTGAGAAATTGTAGGAACTCCTTCCTTTCGCCTCATCTATCATTCATTCAGAGGCGGAAAAAATCAAGTATTTCAGCAAGAGGCTGAAACCCCGTATGAGACTACAGTTGCTTAATCATCATTGCACCACTTTGGCCGAATTTATTGAGAAAGCTCTTACTTATGAGCTTACTGCTAAGGTAATCGCTAAGCAGCAACCTTTGTCTGCTAGCAAGAAATCGAAGAATCGTAATCAGTCTAAAGGCGGTCAGACAACTTTCAAGAAGCCTCGTGCGGGCACCACTTTCTCTGAGCGACCTCCTGTGGCGCCCAGACCCGCGGAATCACAGTCCCGAGCAGCCAGTTCGGCCATCACCTGTTTTAATTGTGGGGATCTTGGTCATGTCAGCACCAAGTGTCCGAGACAGACTATCACGTGCCATAACTGTGGGATTGATGGGCATAAGGCCCGTTTTTGCCGTAGGGACTCCAAACCTACTCCGGCGTCATCTCAAGCCCCGAAACAGTCAGCTGTTCAAAATCAGGCCACTCAGTCTGCGTCGTTCAAGACGACAGGAGCGAATAAAGGTGGAGCCTTTATCCATCAGATGGGAGTGTCCGGTGCCGGGACTAGCAAGCCCCGGATTTATGAGATAAAGAAGACCGACGATTCGGAGGCCCGGATGATCTCAGGTACACACGATATTCTATCTCAACCTGAGTGTACCCTTTTTGATACTGGTGCATCGCATTCATTCATATCCGTGTCATGTTTGAGTAGACTGCGTCTGGGTAGTGCTACTAGTTGTGAGCCTTATGTCATTGGTCTACCTAATGGTAGACGAATTATTGGAAATCGTGAGATTCAGAACTGCCCGATTCAGCTTCATGGCCGTGTTTGGCTAGCTGACTTAATCGTGGTAGATTTGCCGAGAGACGACGTCATCTTGGGTATTGATTGGATGGATCGTCATGATGCCATCATTAGTGTCCGTAAGCGTATGGTCACTATTATTTCAGACGATGGGGTCTAATGTGTTTTTCAGGGAGGTAATCCCCGCTGTTCTGGTAAGGTCATCAACCTGATGAAAGCAGTTAAATTACTCAATCAGGGGTGTGTTGGTTATTGGTGCTATATGACCAACATCGAGAAATCACCAATAATGTTGACGGATATTCCGGTCGTGAGACAATATTCCCATGTATTTCCAGACGAGTTACCTGGTTTGCCTCCACAGAGAGATGTGGAATTCACGATTGAGTTGGAGCCCGGTACGTCCCTAATATCGAAGGCACCGTACCGGATGGCCCCGAACGAAATGCAGGAGTTGAAGAATCAACTTGAGGAGTTGTTCGAGAAAGGTTATATCCGACCGAGTGCATCCCCGTGGGGAGCACCAGTGTTGTTTGTCAAGAAGAAGGATGGTTCATTCCGTTTGTGTATTGATTATCGGGAGTTGAACAGGGTGACAATCAAGAATAAGTATCCTCTACCCCGTATTGATGATCTCTTAGATCAACTTCAGGGAGCTTCGGTATTTTCCAAGATCTATTTAAGATCTGGATATCATCAGTTGCGAATTCGAGAGTCGGATATCGCAAGGACAACGTTTCGTACACGCTATGGTCATTATGAGTTCGTGGTAATGCCGTTTAGGTTAACTAATGCACCTGCGGTATTCATGGAGTTAATGAATCGAGTCTTTATCGACTTTTTGGATCAGTTTGTTGTTGTCTTCATCGATGACATTTTGATTTATTCTCGTGACCGAGAGGAGCACGAGGTTCACCTTCGTCAGGTTCTCGACGTGTTGAGACGAGAGCAACTTTTTGGAAAGTTTTCCAAATGTGAGTTCTAGATGTCCTAAGTGACTTTTCTCGGGCATGTAATTTCATCAGATGGAATGCGTGTTGATCCTCAGAAGACGGAGGCTATCCGAGACTGGCTACCTCCGAAGAATGTTAAGGAAATCCGAAGCTTTCTCGGATTAGCCAGTTATTATCGGCGGTTTGTGGAAGGATTTTCTAAAATCGCTCAACCAATGACGAACCTTTTACGAAACGATAAGAAATACACGTGGTCCGACACGTGTCAGCGGAGTTTTGAGGAACTCAAGAGCCGGTTAATTTCAGCACCTGTCCTTTCTTTACCGCAAGGGACGGAAGGATTTGTGGTTTATAGTGATGCGTCCGGATAGGGTCTCGGATGTGTACTCATGGAGAACGGGAAGGTTATTGCTTATGCTTCACGGCAATTCAGACCTTACGAGGTTAATTATCCGACCCACGACTTGGAGATAGCAGCTGTGGTGTTCGCTTTGAAAATTTGGCGTCATTACCTTTATGGCATTACTTGTCAGATATTCACCGATCACAAGAGTTTAAAGTATATATTTACTCAGAAGTAGTTAAATATGCGACAGAGACGGTGGTTGTAACTTATCAAAGATTACGATATCGAGATCCTTTACCACCCGGGCAAGGCGAACGTTGTCGCCGACGCCTTGAGTCATAAGTCCGTTCAGGAGCAGATGCTTGCCCGATTAACAGTTCAGAAGGAGCTTCAGCTGGAATTCCTTAGACCCGAGATCGAGGTATGGCTTCAGCGAGTTCAGGGACAGCTTTGTATGTTAGAGATTTCATCGTCCCTTGAGGAGGCGATTAGAGTGAATCAGGGTTCAGATCCATTTTTGTTGCGCATCCGCGAGGATGTGGCACAGGGGAAAGCCCCTGGCTTTGTGGTCCACGAGGATGGACTCTTGAGATTTAAGAATCGGTTGTGCGTACCGGCGAATGACGAGTTGAAAAACTCGATTTTGAGAGAAGCTCATGCTACCCCTTATTCTGTTCATCCGGGGTCTAGCAAGATGTACAAGGACTTGAAACAGAATTACTGGTGGAGTAATATGAAGCGAGAAGTCGCAGAATTTGTTTTGAGATGCTTAACCTGTCAACATGTCAAGATTGAACATCAGCGACCGGCGGGTATGCTGAAACCTCTCCCTATTCCAGAGTGGAAGTGGGAAGACATTTCTATAGATTTCATCACGAGTTTGCCGGCGAGTCGCCATGGCTTGAATACGATCTGGGTGATTGTGGACCGCTTAACTAAGTCAGCTCATTTCCTTGAGATTAAGGATACGTGGGGTCCCGAGAGACTTGCCCAGCTATTCATCAAAGAGATAGTGAGACTGCACGGTACTCCTAAAAGTATCGTTTCCGATCGTGACGGACAGTTTGTGTCTCATTTTTGGAAATCAGTTCATCGTGTTATGGGAACTCAGCTTAACCTCAATACCGCCTTTCATCCTCAGTCCGACGGGCAATCAGAGAGGACTATTCAGACATTAGAGGACATGATGAGGGCATGCGTACTTGATTGGAAAGACGATTGGGAAGCCCAACTACCATTAATCGAGTTCACGTATAATAATAGTTGGCATGCTTCTATTAAGATGGCACCTTACGAAGCCTTGTGCGGTCGTCGTTGTCGCTATCCTATGTGTTGGGATGACCTATCCGAATCAATCGGCACCGAGCCCGATATGCTTATAGCCGCCCGGGAGAAGGTAGCTTTGATCAGGAATCGTTTGTTGACCGCTCAGAGTCGATAGAAATCATATGCAGATAATCGTCGTCGACCACTAGAGTTCGAGACAGGTGACCACGTGTTGGTGAAGGTGTCCCCAAGTCGAGGTATTTTCCGTTTCGGAAAACGGGGAAAGTTGAGTCCGAGATTTATTGGACCGTTTGAGATTTTGGAACGAGTAGGCGATCTAGCTTATCGATTGGCTTTACCTCCGGCATTGAGCCGAATTCATAATGTGTTTCACGTCGCTCAGCTACGGAAGTATGTTGCCGACCCGAGTCACATACTTCAGTTAGACGAAATCGAGATCGTAGATGATCATTCGTATGAGGAGCATCCCATACGAGTCTTAGAGAGGCGAATCAAACAGTTGAGGAATAAGGCGATTCCTTTAGTTAAAATTCAGTGGTCTAGACACAGAGTCGAAGAGGCTACTTGGGAAACCGAGGAGAATATGTGGGAGAATTATCCCGAGCTGTTTGACCCTTAGTTTCGAGGACGAAATTCTTTTAAGGGGGGAGTATGTAATACCCGGTTGTAATTCAGTCATTATCATTCAGTAATTTCATTCGGTAATTGTCACTATGTAGTTTTTTTTCACTTGATAATAATCATTCATCTGTGTTCACCATTCGGAATAACTTCGAGTTGTGTATCGATATTATTCAGTGTATCTACCTTATTCGGTAATCGAGAAAAGAATATTATCTTGATCGTGGTAATTGATTCATTAGTCGATGTTGACGTTGGAATTCATGTCATTTCAAATCTCCTCATTGTTCAAATTGTGTTTTGTTGGGCGAACCCTTGTAATCATTGCTTGGAACCACCGTTTTGGGGTTTCCGTACTTCCATTTCGTGTTATTGTTTCCCAGATATTGAGTCCTATTGCTTTTATTCTCTTCCCGGGGTCATTTTTCATCATTTTAGGACCCAAGGGGGGTGTGGGCCGCGGCACAAGGAGTGTGCGCTGCGGCACACACATGTTCCAGTCTTGGCCGAGCAGCCTGTACCGTGGGCCGCGGCTCATGCCGGCAGTGCCGCGGCACACTGCCGAGTCACTGCCGCATCACACCCGTCCGGGCCGCGGCACACTCGTGTTTCAATTGTTGGCCGACCCGTCTGTACCGGGGGCCGCGGCTCATGCCGACAGGGCCGCGGCACACTGCCGAGTCACTGCCGCGGCACATTCGTCCGGGCCGCGGCACACTGCCGATCACTGGGGGCATTTTTTGGCCCTGTGTCGTGGCACACTTCGGCCGGGCCGCGGCACACAGTGCAGTCAGCACTATAATTGCGTTTTTTGTGCGATTCAACTCATTTCTTTCCCATTTCTTCAACCTATACGAGAGAGAGGGCTTGAGTGCGGAGATTTTCCACCATCTATAACTTGAGTGTGTGATTTTCTTCATTCCTTTCGATCGTGAAGCTCGGATCATCGATCTAACGCGTGTTCTTCGGATCAAAGTGCTTGGATCTTCAAGAGGTAATTTTTTCAACATCTTGGTGCGTGTTCTTTGATGTTGGTATAATCAAGGTTGGGTTGTTAACAATCGAAGTTTGGTCACAACGTGTTCGATATAATGCCCCAATGAACTTGGTTTAGTCGTATCGACGTTTTGAGTTCGTTATATTCATGTTTGATACGTATGTTGAACGTATTGTTGGTAATTGTGTTATTCAAGGTTGTTCGAGAAACCGATATCTCAATTAGGACGTTGTTCGTGGAAGGATAATTGTCACCGGTGTTGAGTAAGTTAATTCTTACTCGGTTAAAAGGATATTCATTCCTTTTGTTGTTGTTCATTCATAATCATAACTCATTCATCATTGAATTAACCGTATTGAGACTTGTAATTGTCGTATAGTCAATTCATTCACGAGGAACGACGGTTCCAATCATTTTATTGAACTATCAATCATTTCACTAGTATTTTCATCTCGGTGAGTCATTCTTGATTTTGTCGAATTATTATTCGTGGTATTTCATCATGGTCATTCTCGTTCATATGACCTTCTGGGCTCATATTGCGTGGCCGGGTGCGGATGTGTGGAATTTTTAGTCGAGCACGCGATGGTCATGTATTGGGATCGATACATTGGACTGTGCACACGGTAACGATTAACTCCGTGAGACTAATTAGGTATAGGGATGGGTGTGTCCGGTCATCCGTCTTGTACACTTGCACAGAAAACTACGGGCGTACTATGATGCTCCTCTTCAGCGTAATTCATAACTAAGGATATTTCATAACTACATATATATCATGATTGTGTATTTTCAACCCTTAAGGATTGTTGTTCTGTGTAACTGACCCCGTTGGGGGATTTTGTTTTCAGGTCACGGCAAGGCAAAGGCACGGGAAGAACATGTTGACGGCGAGGAGTCCCAGTGATATTAGTAGGGGCCCCCGTTCTTTTCAGTCATTCATGTTGTTGTCATTTATTTTCCGCTGCATATTTTCATTTGGATACTCCGTTTCATTCAGTGTGTTGTATTTTATCTTCACATAAAATATACTAGTATTCGATATTGTCCTGGTGTGTTGTACTTAAACTCCTCATCGGAGTATTTGGTAATATAATGTGGTTCGGTACTGCAATTATATTATTTAATTCATCAGTTTTCATTCGCCTGGTGGGTCCCAGTCGGGGATCCACGGCACTGTAATATCCGCCTAGTTTGGGGTGTTACAAAACCTAGTTGATGTATTTACAACAACTTAGCTTAACAGACTTCCGCTACGCACTCTTATTTGAAAATCGTACAGCTTGTTGCTTAAAACACATTCCAAGATGTATTGTGTATACTTAGTGGCCAACATACATTCATCATTTATACATACATAGCATAACACAACATTATAAAGCATACGACCGTGTATACCATGACCATAATCCTAACGTTATTTTTATGAGCCAACGTGAAACTCATGAAAGTCAATCAAAAGGGTATAATTGGTCTTCATTGTTCTTCCAACTCCTTGGAACGTCATACACGATCAATTGGCTCCTTGAGTTTGTCCTACATATCCTTCTTGTCTTCATTACATTAATGAAAAACTACCACTACTACAAAAAAGACATTTAACATCGCTAGTTTAACATCGGTTTTGGAAAAACCGATGTTGAAAAAGACGTGGTGGAATAATTGAAAATTTTAAAGTAAATTAACTTCAGTTATGCTAAAAACCGATGTTAAATTGTCATTTAACATCGGTTCTAGTAAAAACCGATGTTAAATTCTTCATTTAACATCAGTTCTAAGATAAACGATGTTAAATTCTTCAATTTCACCTTTGAGATTGTTCTTCTGAAGGACGGATCGCAGTGAAATGGTGGATTTAATGTTTGATGCCATTCTATTATCTAAAAAATTTAAATATGCAGAGTATTTAGTCACATTTCTATTTCTCCAAAAATACTCCCACTAAAACAAAGTACCCCCATATTACAACATTTATAATTTTAGTGGGCTAAGGTCCCATTTTGCACAACTCTAAACTCATCTTTGGCATGACGCCTATAATAGAGCTATTTTAGGTGGATAACTCTTTATCGATTATATCATATGTAACTATTAGATAATACTTATGGAATTTGGCATCCTATGCCCAAGCATGTTACATTTTTTTTTTTTTTTTTTTTTTAAAAAAAAACAAAATTTATTAACTGGATCAGAAATGTGGGGGGTCGAGGCCCACTACACGCCCAAAGAGATTGAGGGAGGACGAGCCCCTCTACACGCCCCAATTAATGACAATAACAGCCGAGGAGATTATTTAAACCTAACATATGGAAAATTATTTTTATCGAGCCTAATCAAGCCATTAATCTTCCCGGACAGATCAGACGGGCTATAAAGCTGAAAATTTCTGAACTTATAACCTTCATTAGCGAGGTGGTCCGCAATGGTGTTCCCTTCCCGATAAATGTGAGAGAATGAGATATCCATGACACGCCTGAATGATGCAATTTTGTGACAGATGTTTAGCACTTGCCAATTACCCTTGTTAGGCGAGTTGACTAGAGAAAGGGCAATGGCCGAGTCCATCTCAACCCAAACCTTACGAATGTTTCTGTCGTGGCAAAGGTCCAGCGCTCTCCAAACAGCAAAAAGTACTGCAAAATTATTAGAATGGTTGCCGATAAAAACGTGAAAAGCAAACAAAGGTTCGCCCAAAAATTCCTAGCAATCCCCCACGCCCGACTCCCGGGTTGCCTTTTGAGGCCCCGTCTGTGTTGATTTTGGTTGTCCCAGGAGTCGGCCTGACCCATCTCACTATGTAGATTTTTTTCTTTTTTTTGTTATTACAATTACATGCAAAATTATTAATAAAATTGCAGGGGCAGAAATGAAGACCCAAAATATCTGAAAGAGCCGGTGCGCCTAGCTGTGCCGCACGGAATGCATTTGAGGCCTTTAATCATGAACAGTAGTCCCAAATTCGATCGCACACCAACGAGCCGTGAACGGAATCTTCTTGACCCGCATGTCGTTCCTAGAGCACCAAATAAACCACAGAATGAGTATAGGAATGATGCGTAAAATGTGGATAGCACCCGAGGCTTTATTAAACCAATGGGACATAACTAAAGAAATAGATCTGGTTTGTAAAAGAGGGATGCCCAATAAGGAACAAAAGTTGGCCCAAACCGAAGATGCGATCGGGCCATTAAGAAAAAGATGGGGCAGGTCCTCGGTGCTATCACAACAAAAACAAGAATTATCAGCAATAATGCCCGTCGTACTAAGGCCGTCCGGAGTGGGAATCCATTTTTTCAAAAGTCTAACCATGAAAAACGACATAGTAGGGGTAATAATTTTATTCCAACAATGTTTTAAAATAAGATGAGTATCATGACGTTGGCGGATAGCCTCCCACGCACTTTTAAAGGAAAAACCGCCGTGGGAGGTAAGTTTCCAGACGGCCTTATTAGCGATAGGGCCCGACTCTACATGAGTGGGATAGGTCATAACGTAATCCCCAAGATCCGAGGGAATGACGGAGAGAAGTTTGGATCGATCCCACCCGTGTGAAGTCCAAAAATTGTTAATGGTGGTGTTTAGCCGGGGGTTAGAAGCCCATTGGGACAGCGGGCTAAAGTCACACCAATTGTCGTGCCAAAACGAGATATCGCCATCACCAATATACCAAAAAATCCATTTATCAGCTAAGGAACGAATGTCACAAAGATTTTTCCATGTAGGAGAGTCATTGGGGTTGGATTTAACCACCATGGGGTGGAGACGTTTACAATAATTAGCCTTCATGAATTGGGTCCAAATATTAGATGAGGTACGAAACCTCCACCAAAGTTTAATTTGAGCCGCTTTAATGATGTCCCCCAGACTCCTACAACCAAGACCACCTTCTTCCTTAGGGTAAGAGAGCCTAACCCATGCTGCCCAATGAAGTCTCTTTCTATTGTCGTTGGAACCCCAAAGAAATTTGTCATGTTACATCCTATCTTATGCCTTAAGGTTCAAAACTATTTTGAAATCCTAGTTCATTAAAACACATAGGTATCACCATTACCTATCCCACCTTATTAAGATAATACGAGCACCCAGCTTTGGCATGACCTGGTCAAGAGGATCGAAGTCTTCATAGGTGTTTTAATTAAACGACAATAAAAAATTTTAACGAAGGGTCTTGTCTTATATTTAGTGTCTATGTTAGCAAACATAAATCTAAACATACATCACATCACATACATGCATCATTTATACATACATAGCATCAATCAACATTATAAAGCATAAGACCTTGTATATCATGACCATAATCCTAACGTGATTTTTATGAGCCAACATGAAAATCATAAAAGTCAATCAAAAGGGTATAACTGGTCTTCATTGTTCTTCCAACTCCTTGGAACGTCATACGAGGTCAATTGGCTCCTTAAGTTCGTCCTAAATCTCCTTCTTGTCTTTATTACATTAAGGAAAAACTATCACTACTACAAAAAAGACATTTAACATCGCTCGTTTAACATCGATTTTGGAAAACCGATGTTAAAAAAAACAATGTGGCATAATTGAAAATTTTAAAATAAATTAACATTGGTTATGCCAAAAACCGATGTTAAATTGTCATTTAACATCGGTTCTAGTAAAATCATATGTTAAATTCTTCATTTAACATCGGTTCGGAGATAACCGATGTTAAATTCTTCAATTTCACCTTTGAGCTTGTTCTTCTCAAGGACGGATCGTAGTGAAATGGTGGATGTGTTGTTTAATGCCATTATATTATCTAAAAAAATTTAAATATGCAGAGTATTTAGTCACATTTATATTTCTCGAAAAAGTCCAGAAAATTCAGAATTGGTCCAGAATTTTTGATTTCTTGACCCCAGAATTATTTTAAAATTGCAAATTTGACTAGTAAGCTTAGATATCGAACTCCGATTCACATGAAACTTTACGGACAGCCTATATGAGATAAAATGTATGCTATTTAGGGTCCAAAACAGTTTATTCTCGAAAATTTCAGTTTAGTCCCAACTTTTTATAAATTACAATTTACACCCCTAAAGTTCCATTTACTCAAATCAAGTCCCATTTGCCACAAATAAGTTATCCACATACCCTAACATAATCATATAACATATAGTTCCAGATTTTGTTAGGGTTTCAACAAAATTTCGAATAGGACATACAATGTTCAATTTTTCATATAATCGAAATTCGACTACCAAATCGGTTACCGTTTAAATCGAACAAGTCATATTGCATGTTAATATAACCATAAAATATATCTCTAAGACATGTATTTATACAAAAATTTCCATATTTGTGCATACTCACCATACTTCATAATTTTCAAAGGTAAAATTCAAGAAAAGCGAATATACATGTAATTCAAAGCACAAATATCATTGCATGAATTTTTAATATGGTGATTTCAACAATTTGTCAACATCATACTTGAAGAAATTTCAGATTTTCATACATCATAAGTAAGAAAAGATTATTACTTAAAGGTTTGAAATAGTTTCACCCACCTTGATTCTTGTCGGAACTAGTCGGTTCTAGGTCTCGAACATTGAAAGACGATCTCCCCTCTCACACTACCCGGTTCGGCCGAATCAACATGCACCAAGGATGTGTATTATTTTTGCATGAGAGAGTTTAAGTATGTTTATGAAGATTTTATTAAGAATATATTATAGAAGAGATTAGAGGGAGTAATATTACCTAGTTTACTTGGTGTTTTGATGAACACTTTCTTCCTCCTTCAAATTCGGCCCTCTCTCTCCTTAATGTGCAGATTTTTTTTGTGTTGAAGTGTAAAGTGAGGCTAGGCAATTAGTGTGAGTATTTGTAGTGTGTAAGTAGGGCTTGGGGAAGTGTATATGTAGTGAAGACTAGACACATGTTGTCTAAGGTGTGTTAAGAGGGTCTCTTGCATGGGGGAACATGAAGACTCTAGAAAATATGCCACTCCTCTTTTTCTTCCCCATTTGGCCGCCCAAATGTATATAATATATATATGTATTTTTTTTGTTAATTTAAGTGTATATCTATAATTGTAGTAGTTGGTGATTTAATTAGTTGAGTTGGGCTTTAAATTATAAATTCATGTCTTAGGAATATTATTGAGTTGGGTTTGAGTCCATTAGTGAGTTTATATACAATTAGGTATTAACACATAGTCCATTAGGTGAATCAATATTCTACTTTAATTTTATTATTTGGTTTATAAATATAATGTACGAAATTAATGAGTCGGATAACATAAAATTAGATGTAGATCATATCATGTCATAAAACAAATGTTATTAAAGTACATCATGATTTAGTATGTTGTACACGATAAGTTATCGAATTTAAGGGGTTTTACATACCAATTATGCTCGATTTCATCCTGTTCGTTCATTTAAAAACAACGGTTCCCATCACTTAAATATGACCGTTCATTGTCTGAAAACCCTAATATTCCCTGCCCACTATAAAAGGACTGTTACTTGCTCCCTTCAACTCTTTACGCTTTCTGCAAAATTAAACGAGTCCTTTGAGCAAACAGCCTACATTGTTTACTGCATTTTACTGCATTTTCTTTGCATTTCACTCACTTTCTCTTAAGAAATCACTATGGCATCTTCACAGACCTCTTCTCCATCTCTTAATAAGAACGCCACCATCATCGACGGGCGAATCTTTGCCAGATCTGTAGTGGTTGAACGTGTTCATGCTGAAAATGATGACGTTGACTCCATGGAGATTATCGTCGCAAGGATTCGTCAACAAGGCCTCTCTCGCCTTGGAAGCCACACTACGGAGCTCTACGATGAGCAAATGGTCGAGGAATTCTATCTGGACGCCTCTATTCGTTTCTTCTCTCTGGAAAGAGGAAGAAACGTCTCTGAAATCACTGCCACCATCCGCGGAGTCGAAATCCATGTTGACCAAGAATTATTGCAAAATTTGTACAGGCTGTCTTCTGATGGCCCGACTATGGAGGAACTTGAGACTTTTGGGTCCCAATAGATCCTCACCGCATATTGGGGATTATTCACTGGCTCTGCACGAACGTGAATGTTCATGCCTCCTGCCATAAGAAAACTTTTTGCTTACCATTCCTTTACTTACACGAATTTTGTTGCCGTGTTGTTGAGAATAGGATTGGTGCTTTTGAGATGTGCACCAACCTTCGATTCAGAATGATGGTCTCCATCATGTCTGGAGAAAAGGTCAATTGGTGCCAAATTATCCTAAAAAGGCTGCAAGAAGAGGCATCTAAGCCTGCTACATAGAAGAAGTCCTTTGGTCTTATTTTCAACTATATCCTGACCAAATACGGTGTACCGCAATCTAAAGAAGCCAAGAAGATTGGCCAGTGCAAATAAATTGGAGTAACCAAGCCCTCCGTATTCAACCGAGATAGACTGATTGGACGAGACCCTTTGTCAGAAATATGCCCCATTCTGTTGATCCCAGGGACATAACTTCGAAGTCCGAAAGCGAGGAGACATCAAAGAAAAAGAAGAGATCTCACAACAAAACTCCCCTTGCTGGTGAGGAGACGAAAAGGAAGCTAAGGATGCTTTCCAAAGGCAAGACTGCAGAGATTACAGTGATCTCTGTGGATGCCCATTCGTCGGGGCAACCCCCAGTATTACACCCCCAGGATGCAACCCCTGCGGAAGAAATAGCTGCTACTGTTCAAATGGTAGATCCCGAGCCTTTGGCAGCAACGATGGATAAACAGCTATCTGCCAACATTGAAGGCTCTAGCGAATCGGCTGCCCCTTCGGAACCAAAAGCCGCATCGCCTGTACGGGAACCCACACCCATAATGGATCCATCTCCCATCAGGGTACCAACCCCTGTACGTAATCCCTCTTCAATACATGCTCCCACACCTATAGAGGAATCCATGCCTACAGTAGACCCATGTACTGTATGCAGCCCCTCCCTCGACACTATAATCAACAAAACTCTAGTGTCAGTTCAAATTGAACAAGCTTATGAATGCTTTGTTCAATGAAAATCCTACAGGGTCACTCCATGCGACACACTGTACAACTGCAGCGAGTAGAGAGAAGAAGAATTATTTGTTCTAGAGGTAACAGACTCCCCGAACATTGAAGTCCTAATCCAATGGGACAACACTTTTGCAAGGAGCTGATATCGATCTATTTCATGAATAAAGTTGATGCTTGATTGAAAGGTAAATCTATATCCGAAGACACTATTCCTGTCAGTCCAAAAATAGACCACGACTCAGACAACGACGACGATGGCTTTCAGGCCGGTCTGAGAATGAGCCGTGAGGAAACTCGAGAACAAGAGTTTTCGTGGATGCAACAACAACAGGGAGAAAGGACCTCAAGCCAACATTAGTCCCCTCCCAGACAACAAGAAACTACCCATGAACTACCCAAGAACATGATGTTTGGAGGTTCTTATAATGTCTAGGAAGAAATATATAAAGATTGTTATATGATTAACATAGTCTTGAGATGATTGATGATGTTGTTTGTGTTTTTGGGGAGATTTTAACCATTTTAGTTAGGAATTATGATGAATTATGTAATGATTATCATAATCTTGAAATGCTTCATTTAATCTTGTGGATTAATCCGAATTCAGGATGAATTGGTGGAGGATTATCGTTTAGATATCATGTTTGTTGTATTGGTGATGTTCTTGAGGTGATAGTGTTAATATTGGTGAGATTATCTTTTTGGGATTAGTATAATGTTGTTCTTAAGTGGTTCTTGTTGAATTGTTTTCAAAAGTATTAAGAACATGATGATCATGTTATTTGATCATTGAGGAGGATTGGAGGAAGTTAGAATTCATAGTGAGAACTATGGTATTCTTTTGTGGAGTTTAATCGATTCGTGATACAATCAGGTTGTCCTTGGTGTTGTTTTCTATTGATTTTGTGTTATTAAATGAATTGTATTTCATTCAAGGTTGTTCGAGTTTTTGTGATCCTTGGAAGACGCCGTTCGTTGTTTTGTGGCAGGACGTTGATCGTGGAAGGACTTTCTCGCTTTCGGTTTGAGGCAAGTTTTATACTTGTACTAGTCAATGAGATTAATGTTATCATGTATGTGTATGAATGTGTTGTATCATTTCGAGACTTGGTCTCTCTATGATTTTGTTGATATTAGGGGATTGTTTGATATGATACCCTTCGGAAAATTATATCAAATGTTGTTGTTGTCCGATAAAAGCCGTTCAGGGCTTTGAGATACTCGTTGTTGATGTTATTGTCGATAGCCGGGTCGCGGTATCGATGTATCGATGCCGAGCGAAGGCTTTGACGTGTTCGATTATCATCTCTGTCGTCGGCAACCGATTAAAGGCACTAGGACATCTGTTCTAATTGTTTTGTTGTTATCGATTGACCATTCTAAGGCAGTCGAGGTTTTAAATTGGGATTATCGAGAATAATTCCCATCCGTTGTATCATTGTTTATCTATTGACCGTTATAAGGTAATCGACGTATTGAATTGGGGTTAGCGAAGATAATTCCCATCCGTTGTTTCGTTGTTATCGATTGGCCATTCAAAGGCAATCGAGGTATTGAATTGGGATTATCGAGGATAGTTCCCATCTGTTGTATCGTTGTTATCGATTGGTCATTCTAAGACAATTGAGGTATTGAATTGGGACTGTCGAGGATAGTTCCAATCCGTTGAGTCGTTGTGATTGATTGGCCCCTCCTAAGTCCGTCGAGGTATTTGAATTGGGACCGCCGAGGACGGTGCCCATCCGTGAGTTATTGTTGTCGTGTTGGCCGATTCAAGGCAGCACCCTATTATTCTTGTGAATTCGGTAATCCTGGGATCATTGCCATTTGTTATTAATTGTGTTTTGGAGGCTAGTATCGGCTAGTGCTCGATGGGTAAGCTTGGGGCTTGAACCTTCGCGGTTGGTTTCTATGATGATGTATGTCTTTGATTAGGTTGTTTATGATTATGGAATCATAGTGTTCTTGGTGTTTTATGAGGTATGTGCTGAAGAAGACGATGGTAAGATTTGACTAATTGGGTTACGTGTTAAAGTTACGGATCATATGATGATGAACGTGATTATGGAATCATGGTTGGATTGATTCATATTTTTGAGAATTTCATGAAGTAAATTGGGTGATTTTGACAAGTTTTGTTAAGGTGTTTATGTTTTTTTTGATATGAACATGGAATGTTGATATCTATTAAAGGTGATGATGATTGTTGATGTCAATATACAAGTGATCTGAGTGGTGATATGATTTTCGTATGGTCTTAATGATATACGAATTTTGATTATGATGGTGTTGTTTAGATTTTTGATGTTATGAGAAGTGTATGTGGAACAGTATAATGATATATGCCTTGGATTATGAATTAGGTGATTGTTGAGATGTTAGAAGACATCGGGTTATGCCGTTTGGTTGAGTATGAACGTGAATTCGTATAATTCATGTTCTTGAAGAACTCTTGAGTTATATATGTCATGATTTTATGAATAATGGATGGAATTTAGAAACATTACGGATAAATTTGGAATATGATTATTCATGATAATAACTGGTAAATTGTTTTCTATGAATTTACGAAAATGAACAAGAAGAAACCTTGTTAATTCGTATTTAAAGTTGAAATTGGAGTCGAGTATGTTAAGACACTTGGTTAAATTGATTGTTGATATGATTTTTGGATTGTGGAATCGTATTATGGTTATGAGTTCATGATTGATTGATTTACGTTATTGGATTTGTGTTTAATCGTGATATTGTGGAACCGTTGGGTTTTGTTGGTCGGTTATATTGATTGTTAATTATGATTTGTCGAGTTGCGGTTTGTATTGTGGATATGAGTTCGTAATTGTTTGAGTTATATGGTTCGGTTTTGTATATGATCGAGGTATTGTTGAGCCATTGAGTTTGATTGGTTGGTTATATCAGTTGTTGATTATTATCGAATGTGTGCTAATCGATTATTTCAATAGGTTGTGATAATTGATCGTTGATTATGACTGTTGTGTTGCGGTTGAGACAAGTTATATTGTTCATTTTATAATATTTAATGAATAGTTTCGCTTTCATTTCATTTATAATTCATATAGCAATGATATTATAAATGTAAATTGTCGGGATAATCGTTTGTATATTGTGCTCTAGTTTGGATTAAATCATAACATATATGATTTAATTGTGTTTGATTGAAGACTGAGATGTGAGTTATCTTTGGTCTGCGATATGGAATGTCGAATATCGATGATGGTTTACCGTGTCGACATTGATGTTGGGATGGTGGTTTATTGATAATAATAGATTGTACCTCATTTGAGATTATTCGAGTAACTGTGCATTTGTTCAGGATTATTTGTTCGTGGAAAGGATATTGTCTCCGGCTTTGAGGTAATGTAAGTATTGTTCAGTTATGAGGATAATCATTCTGGTGAATTATTGTATATGTTGTATGTTGATGTTTCATATAATGGGATTCATATTGATTGTTCGTTGAGGGATGTTGATCCCAGGACTGTTGTATTGAGATCGTTGATCATGTTGATCATTCATCGGGGGATGATGATTCCAGGATTGTTGTTTTGGATATTGATTGGTCGTGTCGAGTTTTCATTGTCAGTTATCATTGTTCACTTTGGTGAGTCTTTTGATCCTCATTGGATACGTGATTCTTTGAGTTTCGTTGTCATGTTGCATCATGATATATCTGGAGTCATATCTGCATGCCGATTGGTTATTGTGTAGGTCTTTTAGCCACGCACATATGGTCATGTGTTGATATTTCCACATTGGACCGTGCACACGAGACGTAGTTCGTGAGGCTAATTAGGTACATGTCCCACGTATATCCAGGATTCCGTATACGGGGTGGACATGTGCACGGACATATTTCCGGATCGGGCATACTTTGACATCCATCCTTGACCCATATTGATTGGTCGTTCATCCTCCATTTATGGTTGAGTATGTTTGATAGTTTGCGACTGTTTGCTCATACGCCCAAGGGGTATGTTCGACAGTCGGGTTATTTCTTTGAGATTCATTATATTTGATCTTGTTTGGAGTTTATCATGTTGATGGTATTCTCGGTCGTTGTTTATACTTTGTTGATTGTGTTGGAGTTTATCATGTTGATGATATTCCTGGTTGTGGTTGGACTTTGGTTGGTTGTATTGGAGTTTATCATGTCGATGATATTCTCGGTTGATGTATTGGTTGATCATTGTTATTGATCGTATGACCATACGGACTGTACGTCGATGTTTCGGGACTTGTTATTATTGTTTAGTGGTAGTTGATCTACATATATATTGTGTGTTATTGGTTTTTATCCAGATTGAGATTTGACGGTGCAATCCGACGGATAGGATTTGACACAGATGGTTCATTCCACACTTATGAGTTATGATGATGTTTTGATGATTCTTGGTATTGTTTGAACACAGTACAGATGGTTGTGGTTGAGTTTATTTCATCATTTGAGAATACGAAATGTGGATTATGGTAAGGATTGATTTGGTATGGATTGTATATGGGGTGGTAAAGTTATGACGGTAAGATTATATTGGTACTATTCTTAGTTTGTTTTTACATTGGTATGTAATTATTTATGATGATGTAATCGATATCATTGTTGAGTATTGTGGCTGACCCCGTCGTGAGCTTTATTTTTAGGTACTCGAAGATCGAGCTAGTAGCGGTCAAGAAGGGATGAGCTTCCCGGGTGATGCTGGCTGTGTAACACCCCCAATCCACTCAGGGATATTACACGCCGTAGACCCCTTTCCACAAGGAGCTACCAGGCGGGAGACTACAAATCAAAACCCACATGCGGTCAACTTGACCAAAACATAATATCGTAGACCGATCAGGTCTCTCAAAACATAGCATAACCGTACATCTGATGAAACTAAAATACAACTCGATCACATAGTACATAAAATGTCCATCCCCTCAAGGATGACAAGAACTCAAACTGACATATCACTGACAGACGACAGACTACAACTGTGACTAGTATCGCTGCAGTGCATCATCCTTCGAGCCAATCGTGTGGTTGCTCACTCTCCAGTCAGAATACCTGGAATAAATAACAAAATCCCCAACGAGGGGTTAGCGATGGAATCGCTAGCAAGTAACCAAGCTATACAATTATACATCAAGAATACAACCGTTATGAAAATAACATTTTGACAAGGTAGTAACACGATCCCCGAGTCTAAAGTCTTTTGAAAATTTATCCCTTTAAAACAAACCATGGGGATTACTCCAGAAATCACTGTAAGAGATTATTTAGAGACTTCGGGGGTCTCAGTGTAAAATCCTGAAATAAGAATGTTTTTCCTTTGCAAAAGGTTTTCTTTCAAAATCATACAAATGATTTTATTCTCAACTCAACCTCAAGACCAAAACCATATTCACCAATATAATCGGGATTCAAGATTCAAACATAAACAATTCAGAGATATCAAATCAACAGTCAACGTCTCGTGGCCCGAAGGGTCCCACCGGATTAGCTCATCAAGAATAAACTCGAACACACCCATAAGTTATCTTGACATCGCACTCGCAAGTGACGATTCTCGGAGCCCTCTCCAGACCTACCCGATTAGATAACCTTATGGTCAAATCGTAACATCTGGCCGTACTCGCAAGCACGCGCCTCCGGAGGCCTCGACGGACCCTACCCGGATAACATCATTCAAGTACGCCCATAAGTTATCATGACATCGCACTCGCAAGTGTCGATTCTCGGAGCCCTCCCCAGACCTACCCGAATTGATAACCTTATGGTCACAACGTACGTCTGGCCGTACTCGCAAGCACGCGCCTCCGGAGGCCTCGACGGGACCCCTACCCGGATAACATCTCAACTCTCTACTATACACAATAACAAAGATATAATATTCACCACAACCGCAACCACGTAACACATAGGTTAACGCATCATAACTTCAACAAGGGCACAACATCCACAGCACACCATCATTCAGGAAAAAGGCCAACGAGCAAATAATACAAGTATTACGCGATTCCACAATTCTTCAGTTAACTACTCATTTCTAGTATTTATTTTAAGCACAAAACAACATGAAGAGGTAGTTATCATTATTCTTGAAACTAAAGTTTACGTTCGTAATTACCTTCATAAAATCACATCTTGATTTACAGTAAGTTACGGTTAAATATACCGTCACTAACGAGTCCACGTTAAATTCACGACACATCACATTCTCAAAGTATAAAGAATATAGACGAGATACTCGCCTCAAGTCCAACGCACGCGGAGCAACGGGAAATCTCGACTTAATGACCGCTACCGAACACTCCGAAGAACACGATTCAACCGGGAAGCTCGGACCCCGAAGAAAACAACGAACGGGAGGGTTCCGACTCGAGTTCTTCACAAGAATTCGACCCTAACAACATATAATCAATAAATGATAGATCATGCGAGGAAGAATAATCGAAGAACGCCCGAAAACCCCTCTATGACATTTTACCGGACACCTTGAAGGCGTGGATCAAGAACTCGACCAAAACAACGAATCGATACGATAAAACCATGGAATATCAAGGTAAATGATACAATACATCTAAATAATCATCAATCCATCACAATCCTAAGTTAAATCGGATTAAACGGACGAAATCGAACAAAATACCCAAAATCCCGAAAATTAGTTTTCTAGGAAATCTGACCTGATTCGGTAGATCGGAGGATGTTATAGGATGGATGATTGATGATATGAACTCCAAGACTTCATGGATTTAACACCTGACAACATCTCTCCATGATTATCAAATCTCCAGCCGCGGAAGAGGATGAAACGAGTGAGAAAAATGATGAAAAACCCGTCTGCAGGGCCTTAAATAGGCTGCCTGCCGGCCGCCTTACGTACGTAACCGGCCATGGCTTGCGTACGTAACCGGCCATGGCCGACTCACTGCCTAGAAATGCCGGCAGCGTTACGTACGTAACCGGCCAAGGCTTACATACGTAACCGGGCTTACGTACGTAACGGCCGAGCACTACCGGCCGTAACTCGGCCTGGGCCAAGACTGTCCGGCCATGACTCGGCTCGAGCGACCCCGAAACACGAACACGAATACGAAGCGAAGATACGGTTACGAAGTACTCGCAAAGACGAATCAGCGCTAAGAGAACACGATTCCGACCACCCGAAGGCTCAAAATTTGACAACGGAAAGTAATTACCCCAAACTTTGGGAAATTACGAAAATGGCCCAAAACGTCCGAAAATCACGATACGTGATCGAATAACCAAAAAGAAGTTCACAACACGTCTAACAAAGTTAAACGGACTTACGGGAAACTCGAAACAGCAGTTTCCAATGAGATTCGCAAGAATCGAACTCAAGTGCGGAAAAGTCGCCAAAAAGCACGCAACTCAACAAAACGACACTGAAACGAACTTGGATGACAAAAAGTACAGAATTAATCATTCTCTAAATGACGAAACGGTCATGAGCGAGTCGTCAAGATGGACTTTCGCCGAAAAAAAAGAAATTACCGGAAATCGAAATTACGGGTATTACATTCTACCCCTCTAAAAAAAAGTTTCGTCCCGAAACTAAAAAAAAAAAATGAAGTCACAAACAACAAAGCACGGCCGACAAAATCTCAACGGTCTCGACGAACCGATCCCGATACCGATGCCGAAACACGATTCTGGGAAACCTCATGGAATAATTTACAATACTGAACTCTGTGGCCCTCGAGTCCACAATTATAACAAGTAATCCGTTGCGAAGGACAATTAGCTTGCACATGACCCACAACGTTGCAATTGAAACACCTCACAGTCTGACTAGGAGTCAAAGAAGACGACTTGGAACTCTTGGTTCCACCGAACGAAGAAAATGAAGGTTTCACCGAAGGACTACGCGAAACTCGACGAGAAGAAGTTCCGACTCCCACACTATCCGAAAAATCTCCAGACATCCTCTGCCTCTTCGTCTCATGCAAAGTCCCAGTAGATAACAATGCCATCTCGTACGCCATAGCTCGATTCTGATACTCTCTCAAAGTAGCACAAGTGAAACCCGACATGTACTGTCGAATCTCTGGTTTCATCCGCATATCAAAATGACGGATTTTATCTTCCTCGGTCCTCACCTGCCCCTTCACGTAAGCGAGCTGTCGACTATAATCGATAATAGCCTGCGACACGGGTACATCCTGCGGATCGGCTAGATAAAAATCTCGGATCCTCTGCACTTGGATCGGCTCCGGACAGAACTCTGCTTCCATCGACTTTTTGAACTCATCCCAAGTAACGGCACGATCATGAGGCTCAACGTCCTCCCACCAATTAGCAGCGTCACTATCGAGAAGAAACTGAGCGATAGGAATCCTCCGTTCCTCTGGACAACCAACCGCCTTGAAAATCTTTTCCAATTGAAAAAGCCAACCATCCCAGCCCAAAGTATCACTCACGCCCGCAAAACGGGGAGGACGCATACGAACCACTTCTCTAAGCAACTGAGTCGATCCGATGTTCTCGGTCACGGTAGTGTTACGCTGAACCGCCTGGATCAAATGAGTCATCTGGTCTGCCACTTGCTGAAGTATGGTAGCAACACTAATACTAACGCCATCACCGGCAGCATGATCCTGATCGCGTGACTGATTGCCACGGCCCCGTCCTCTGGCCCTCGACATACTAAACTGAACAACCGTTCGTTAAAAATGAGACATAACAACACATAACATCAATCACAAAAGAGAGTCCATACAAGACACACTGCGAAGCACGGAAATACTCTTGCTAGTAAGAGTTACCATAGAGTGTTCACACAATAAACTCATATCTGATAATTCTCATATATTTGGAAAAGAATATTTCCGACAACAACATTTATCAAGTCACCACACACTAGAATCAAGCACAAGTAAACCGCTCGAAACATTCAACACATGCCCGAGGTATCAAGCGCAGCTATCACCGCATACACGACAATATCATCAAATTTCGAACCATTCTCAGCTGTTATCACTATTTTTGAAACAACACCAAACTCTCATAAAATAGTCATAAAACTTCACACTAAAGTTGACCAAGCTCATCGATTTACAAATAACCAAGAACATCCCAATTCAGTTGAACTTTTGAAATTCTCAAGTCAAAATTTTTGAGTTAAAGCACTGAATTTCCCGAAGTTTATCAAAGTTCAAACCTTTTAACAAGAGTCACGAAAAATGGTTTAATGACCACAAATTCGAATACCATCAACATGAGAAATGATATTAGTCAACACATGTATCTCTCAAACATAAGTGCCGAACGTACATAAAAAAATGAAATTTCCTTCTCAAACAACAAAATGTTTGTAATTGTCGCTTCTTCGTGAAACGGATCAAGGATTTCTTATTTTGAAATTTTTGAAAATGTGTGAAAAATATTTTAGAAGGCTTGTCGTTCCTCATAGAGCGGAAAGGACTCATTCTGACATTTTTTTTTTTGAAATCATCAGCATCCCATTCCGTTTCGAAGCGAAACTTTCGAATCTTAGCAAAAATTTCCCAAAATCCTTTCAATCATAAAAAAATGACGGTAATAATTTACAATGTCCAAATCACTTTAAAACGCTTACTTCAGATACCGTTTGAAGGTGTCAATTGAAAATACAAGACTAACTTGTTAAAGTTTAACTATTTTCAGAATACATGCAAAACTATTGATTGACCGCACCATCGAATTATTTTCAAAAATCGGTTCTTTACACACATACTCAGACTCATAAATACAATCAAGAAAATCGTTTTCAAACCTACACGCAGCGGATATAATTATAACTATTTAAAATCAATCGAACCTGAAACTACCTGCCCAATCGGCAAACGAGATTATAAATCCAACCAAATATAATTCGCGAACACCAAGTTCAAACATACGTCAAAACTCCCCATCTGAATTCCTCATGAACTCTACCGACAATACATTCTCTGGAACACGTCAAAATTCACAGTTTTCATATTTTATTGCACCAACCGATGCCCAACCGTCAATACATTCAGTTCAATATACATACGATATAACACAAGTATTAAACACGGATTTCACCTTACAGCATTATACAAACAAAATTACGGACCACAATCACCGTACATACAGGAAATCATGAAATACCAATACCTCAAATAAAGGAGGAGACTTACGTCCACAGGCCGCACGGAGATGATGGCTGCACTACGATACTAATCACAGCGAATCACAATTGATCACAACGGATCACAATGATCACGCTTGTTCACAATTGCTCACCCGGGTGACACGACAAGACACGACTCCGACAAGACACGACTCGACAAGACCCAACTGCCTAGGTTTTCGCAAACCTAAGCTCCGATACCATTTATGTAACACCCCCAATCCACTTAGGGATATTACACGCCGTAGACCCCTTTCCACAAGGAGCTACCAGGCGGGAGACTACAAATCCAAACCCACATGCGGTCAACTTGACCAAAACATAATACCATAGACCGATTAGGTCTCTCAAAACATAGCATAACCGTACATATGATGAAACTAAAATACAACTCGATCACATAGTACATAAAATGTCCATCCCCTCAAGGATGACTAGAACTCAAACTGACATATCACTGACAGACGACAGACTACAACTGTGACTAGTATCGCTGTAGTGCATCATCCTCCGAGCCAATCCTGTGGTTGCTCACTCTCCAGTCAGAATACCTGGAATAAATAACAAAATCCCCAACGAGGGGTTAGCGATGGAATCGCTAGCAAGTAACCAAGCTATACAATTATACATCAAGAATACAACCGTTATGAAAATAACATTTCGACAAGGTAGTAACACGATCCCCGACTCTAAAGTCTTTTGAAAATTTATTCCTTTAAAAAAAACCATGGGGATTACTCCAGAAATCACTGTAAGAGATTATTTAGAGACTTCGGGGGTCTCAGTGTAAAATCCTGAAATATGAATGTTTTTCCTTTGCAAAAGGTTTTCTTTCAAAATCATACAAATGATTTTATTCTCAACTCAACCTCAAGACCAATACCATATTCACCAATATAATCGGGATTCAAGATTCAAACATAAACAATTCAGAGATATCAAATCAACAGTCAAAACGTCTCTGTGGCCCCGAAGGGTCCCACCCAGATTAGCTCATCAAGAATAAACTCGAACACACCCATAAGTTATCTTGACATCGCACTCGCAAGTGACGATTCTCGGAGCCCTCTCCAGACCTACCCGATTAGATAACCTTATGGTCAAATCGTAACATCTGGCCGTACTCGCAAGCACGCGCCTCTGGAGGCCCCGACGGACCCTACCCGGATAACATCATTCAAGTACGCCCATAAGTTATCATGACATCGCACTCGCAAGTGTCGATTCTCGGAGCCCTCCCCAGACCTACCCGAATTGATAACCTTATGGTCACAACGTACGTCTGGCCGTACTCGCAAGCACGCGCCTCCGGATGCCTCGACGGGACCCCTACCCGGATAACATCTCAACTCTCTACTATACACAATAACAAAGATATAATATTCACCACAACCGCAACCACGTAACACATAGGTTAACGCATCATAACTTCAACAAGGGCACAACATCCACAGGACACCATCATTCAGGAAAAAGGCCAACGAGCAAATAATACAAGTATTACGCGATTCCACAATTCTTCGGTTAACTACTCATTTCTAGTATTTATTTTAAGCACAAAATAACATGAAGAGGTAGTTATCATTATTCTTGAAACTAAAGTTTACGTTCGTAATTACCTTCATAAAATCACATCTTCATTTACAGTAAGTTACGGTTAAATATACCGTCACTAACGAGTCCACGTTAAATTCACGACATATCACATTCTCAAAGTATAAAGAATATAGACGAGATACTCGCCTCAAGTCCAACGCACGCGGAGCAACGGGAAAGCTCGACTTAATGACCGCTACCGAGCACTCCGAAGAACACGATTCAACCGGGAAGCTCGGACCCCGAAGAAGACAACGAATGGGAGGGTTCCGACTTGAGTTCTTCACAAGAATTCGACCCTAACAACATATAATCAATAAATCATCGATCATACGAGGAAGAATAATCGAAGAACGCCCGAAAACCCCTCTATGACATTTTACCGGACACCTTCAAGGTGTGGATCAAGAACTCGACCAAAACAACGAATCGATACGATAAAACCATGGAATATCAAGGTAAATGATACAATACATCTAAATAATCATCAATCCATCACAATCCTAAGTTAAATCGGATTAAACGGACGAAATCGAACAAAATACCCAAAATCCCCAAAATTAGTTTTCTAGGAAATCTGACCTGATTCGGTAGATCGGAGGATGTTATTGGATGGATGATTGATGATATGAACTCCAAGAATTCATGTATTTAACACCTGACAACATCTCTCCATGATTATCAAATCTCCAGCCGTGGAAGAGGATGAAACGAGTAAGAAAAATGATGAAAAACCCATCTGCAGGGCCTTAAATATGCTGCCTGCCGGCCGCCTTACGTACGTAACCGGCCATGGCTTGCATACGTAACCGGCCATGGCCGACTCACTGCCTAGAAATGCCGGCAGCGTTACGTATGTAACCGGCCAAGGCTTACGTACATAACCGGCCTTACGTACGTAACGGCCGAGCACTACCGGCCGTAACTCGGCCTGGGCCAAGACTGTCCGGCCATGACTCGGCCCGGGCCAACTCCGACGGCCCGAACGACCCCGAAACACGAACCTGAATACGAAACGAAGATACGGTTACGAAGTACTCGCAATGACGATTCCAAGCGCCAAGAGAACACACGATTCCGACCACCCGAAGGCTCAAAATTTGACAACGGAAAGTAATTACCCCAAATTTTGGGAAATTACGAAAATGGCCCAAAACGTCCGAAAATCACGATACGTGATCGAATAACCAAAACGAAGTTCACAACACGTCTAACAAAGTTAAACGGACTTACGGGAAACTCGAAACAGCAGTTTCCAACGAGATTCGCAAGAATCGAACTCAAGTGCGGAAAAGTCGCCAAAAAGCATGCAACTCAACAAAACGACACTGAAACGAACTCGGATGAGAAAAAGTACAGAATTAATCATTCTCGAAATGACGAAACGGTCATGAGAGAGTCGTCAAAATGGACTTTCGCCGAAAAAAAAGAAATTACCGGAAATCGAAATTACGGGTATTACATTCTACCCCTCTAAAAAAAAGTTTCGTCCCGAAACTAAAAAAAAAAATGAAGTCACAAACAACAAAGCACGGCCGACAAAATCTCAATGGTCTCGACGAACCGATCCCAATACCGATGCCGAAACACGATTCTGGGAAACCTCATGGAATAATTCACAATACTGAACTCTGTGGCCCTCGAGTCCACAATTATAACAAGTAATCCGTTGCGAAGGACAATTAGCTTGCACATGACCCACAACGTTACAATTGAAACACCTCCCAGTCTGACTAGGAGTCAAAGAAGACGACTTGGAACTCTTGGTTCCACCGAATGAAGAGAATGAAGGTTTCACCGAAGGACTACGCGAAACTCGACGAGAAGAAGTTCCGACTCCCACACTATCCGAAAAATCTCCAGACATCCTCTGCCTCTTCGTCTCATGCAAAGTCCCAGTAGATAACGATGCCATCTCGTACGCCATAGCTCGATTCTGATACTCTCTCAAAGTAGCACAAGTGAAACCCGACATGTACTGTCGAATCTCTGGTTTCATCCGCATATCAAAATGACGGATTTTATCTTCCTCGGTCCTCACCTGCCCCTTCACGTAAGCGAGTTGTCGACTATAATCGATAATATCCTGCGACACGGGTACATCCTGCTGATCGGCTAGATAAAAATCTCGGATCCTCTGCTCTCGGATCGGCTCCGGACAGAACTCTGCTTCCATCGACTTTTTGAACTCATCCCAAGTAACGGCACGATCATGAGGCTCAACGGCCTCCCACCAATTAGCAGCGTCACTATCGAGAAGAAACTGAGCGATAGGAATCCTCCGTTCCTCTGGACAACCAACCGCCTTGAAAATCTTTTCCAATTGAAAAAGCCAACCATCCCAGCCCAAAGTATCACTCACGCCCGCAAAACGGGGAGGACGCATACGAACCACTTCTCTAAGCTACTGAGTCGATCCGACGTTCTCGGTCACGGTAGTGTTACGCTGAACCGCCTGGATGAAATGAGTCATCTGGTCTGCCACTTGCTGAAGTATGGTAGCAACACTAATACTAACGCCATCACCGGCAGCATGATCCTGATCGCGTGACTAATTGCCACGGCCCCGTCCTCTGGCCCTCGACATACTAAACTGAACAACCGTTCGTTAAAAATGAGACATAAAAACACATAACATCAATCACAAAAGAGAGTCCATACAAGACACACTACGAAGCACGGAAATACTCTTGCTAGTAAGAGTTACCATAGAGTGTTCACACAATAAACTCATATCTGATAATTCTCATATATTTGGAAAAGAATATTTCCGACAACAACATTTATCAAGTCATCACACACTAGAATCAAGCACGAGTAAACCGCTCGAAACATTCAACACATGCCCGAGGTATCAAGCGCAGCTATCACCGCATACACGACAATATCATCAAATTTTGAACCATTCTCAGCTGTTATCACTATTTTTGAAACAACACCAAACTCTCATAAAATAGTCATAAAACTTCACACTAAAGTTGACCAAGCTCATCGATTTACAAATAACCAAGAACATCCCAATTCAGTTGAACTTTTGAAATTCTCAAGTCAAAATTTTTTAGTTAAAGCACTGAATTTCCCGAAGTTTATCAAAGTTCAAACCTTTTAACAAGAGTCACGAAAAATGGTTTAATGACCACAAATTCGAATACCATCAACATGAGAAATGATATTAGTCAACACATGTATCTCTCAAACATAAGTGCCGAACGTACATAAAAAAAATGAAATTTCCTTCTCAAACAACAAAATGTTTGTAATTGTCGCTTCTTCGTGAAACGGATCAAGGATTTCTTATTTTGAAATTTTTGAAAATGTGTGAAAAATATTTTAGAAGGCTTGTCGTTCCTCATAGAGTGGAAAGGACTCAGTCTGACATTTTTTTTTTTTTTTGAAATCATCAGCATCCCATTCCGTTTCGAAGCGAAACTTTCGAATCTTAGCAAAAATTTCCCAAAATCCTTTCAATCATAAAAAAAATGACGGTAATAATTTACAATGTCCAAATCACTTTAAAACGCTTACTTCAGATACCGTCTGAAGGTGTCAATTAAAAATACAAGACTAACTTGTTAAAGTTTAACTATTTTCAGAATCCATGCAAAACTATTGATTGACCGCACCATCGAATTATTTTCAAAAACCGGTTCTTTACACACATACTCAGACTCATAAATACAATCAAGAAAATCGTTTTCAAACCTACACGCAGCGGATATAATTACAACTATTTAAAATCAATCGAACCTGAAACTACCTGCCCAATCGGCAAACGAGATTATAAATCCAACCAAATATAATTCGCGAACACCAAGTTCAAACATACGTCAAAACTCCCCATCTAAATTCCTCATAAACTCTACCGACAATACATTCTCTGGAACACGTCAAAATTCACAGTTTTCATATTTTATTGCACCAACCGATGCCCAACCGTCAATACATTCAGTTCAATATACATACGATATAACACAAGTATCAAACACGGATTTCACCTTACAGCATTATACAAACAAAATTATGAACCACAATCACCGTACATACAGGAAATCATGAAATACCAATACCTCAAATAAAGGAGGAGACTTACGTCCACAGGCCGCACGGAGATGATGGCTGCACTACGATACTAATCACAGCGAATCACAATTGATCACAACGGATCACAATGATCACGCTTGTTCACAATTGCTCACCCGGGTGACACGACAAGACACGACTCCGACAAGACACGACTCGACAAGACCCAACTAGACCCAAGTGCCTAGGTTTTCGCAAACCTAAGCTCCGATACCATTTATGTAACACCTCCAATCCACTCAGGGATATTACACGCCGTAGACCCCTTTCCACAAGGAGCTACCAGGCGGGAGACTACAAATCAAAACCCACATGCGGTCAACTTGACCAAAACATAATACCGTAGACCGATTAAGTCTCTCAAAACATAGCATAACCGTACATCTGATGAAACTAAAATACAACTCGATCACATAGTACATAAAATGTCCATCCCCTCAAGGATGACTAGAACTCAAACTGACATATCACTGACAGACGACAGACTACAACTGTGACTAGTATCGCTGCAGTGCATCATCCTCCGAGCCAATCCTGTGGTTGCTCACTTTCCAGTCAGAATACCTGGAATAAATAACAAAATCCCCAACGAGGGGTTAGCGATGGAATCGCTAGCAAGTAACCAAGCTATACAATTATACATAAAGAATACAATCGTTATGAAAATAACATTTCGACAAGGTAGTAACACGATCCCCGAGTCTAAAGTCTTTTGAAAATTTATTCCTTTAAAACAAACCATGGGGATTAGTCCAGAAATCATTGTAAGAGATTATTTAGAGACTTCGGGGGTCTCAGTGTAAAATCCTGAAATATGAATGTTTTTCCTTTACAAAAGGTTTTCTTTCAAAATCATACAAATGATTTTATTCTCAACTCAACCTCAAGACCAAAACCATATTCACCAATATAATCGGGATTCAAGATTCAAACATAAACAATTCAGAGATATCAAATCAACAGTCAAAACGTCTCTGTGGCCCCGAAGGGTCCCACGCGGATTAGCTCATCAAGAATAAACTCGAACACACCCATAAGTTATCTTGACATCGCACTCGCAAGTGACGATTCTCGGAGCCCTCTCCAGACCTACCCGATTAGATAACCTTATGGTCAAATCGTAACATCTGGCCGTACTCGCAAGCACGCGCCTCCGGAGGCCTCGACGGCCCCTACCCGGATAACATCATTCAAGTACGCCCATAAGTTATCATGACATCGCACTCGCAAGTGTCGATTCTCGGAGCCCTCCCCAGACCTACCCGAATTGATAACCTTATGGTCACAACGTACGTCTGGCCGTACTCGCAAGCACGCGCCTCCGGAGGCCTCGACGGGACCCCTACCCGGATAACATCTCAACTCTCTACTATACACAATAACAAAGATATAATATTCACCACAACCGCAACCACGTAACACATAGGTTAACGCATCATAACTTCAACAAGGGCACAACATCCACAGCACACCATCATTCACGAAAAAGGCCAACGAGCAAATAATACAAGTATTACGCGATTCCACAATTCTTCGGTTAACTACTCATTTCTAGTATTTATTTTAAGCACAAAACAACATGAAGAGGTAGTTATCATTATTCTTGAAACTAAAGTTTACGTTCGTAATTACCTTCATAAAATCACATCTTCATTTACAGTAAGTTACGGTTAAATATACCGTCACTAACGAGTCCACGTTAAATTCACGACACATCACATTCTCAAAGTATAAAGAATATAGAAGAGATACTCGCCTCAAGTCCAATGCACGCGGAGCAACGGGAAAGCTCGACTTAATGACCGCTACCGAACACTCTAAAGAACACGATTCAACCGGGAAGCTCGGACCCCGAAGAAGACAACGAACGGGAGGGTTCTGACTTGAGTTCTTCACAAGAATTCGACCCTAACAACATATAATCAATAAATCATCGATCATACGAGGAAGAATAATCGAAGAACGCCCGAAAACCCCTCTATGACATTTTACCGGATACCTTCAAGGCGTGGATCAAGAACTCGACCAAAACAACGAATCGATACGATAAAACCATGGAATATCAAGGTAAATGATACAATACATCTAAATAATCATCAATCCATTACAATCCTAAGTTAAATCGGATTAAACGGACGAAATCGAACAAAATACCCAAAATCCCCAAAATTAGTTTTCTAGGAAATCTGACCTGATTCGGTAGGTCGGATGATGTTATAGGATGGATGATTGATGATATGAACTCCAAGACTTCATGTATTTAACACCTGACAACATCTCTCCATGATTATCAAATCTCCAGCCGCGGAAGAGGATGAAACGAGTGAGAAAAATGATGAAAAACCCGTCTGCAGGGCCTTAAATAAAGCCGCCGCCCGCCTTACGTACGTAATCGCCATGGCTTGCATACGTAATCGCCATGGCCGACTCACCGCTAGAAATGCCGGCAGCGTTACGTGCGTAATCGCCAAGGCTTACGACGTAATCGCCTTACGCATTTAACGGCCGAGCACTACCGGCCGTAACTCGGCCTGGGCCAAGACTGTCTGGCCATGACTCGGCCCGGGCCGACTCCGACGGCCCGAACGACCCCGAAACACGAACCTGAATACGAAACGAAGATACAGTTACGAAGTACTCGCAAAGACGAATCCAAGCGCTAAGAGAACACACGATTCCGACCACCCGAAGGCTCAAAATTTGACAACGGAAAGTAATTACCCCAAACTTTGGGAAATTACGAAAATTGCCCAAAACGTCCGAAAATCACGATACGTGATCGAATAACCAAAACGAAGTTCACAACACGTCTAACAAAGTTAAACGGACTTACGGGAAACTCGAAGCAGCAGTTTCCAACGAGATTCGCAAGAATCGAACTCAAGTGCGGAAAAGTCGCCAAAAAGCACGCAACTCAACAAAACGACACTGAAACGAACTCGGATGACAAAAAGTACAGAATTAATCATTCTCGAAATGACGAAACGGTCATGAGCGAGTCGTCAAAACGGACTTTCGCCGGAAAAAAAAGAAATTACCGGAAATTGAAATTACGGGTATTACAGGCTGTGGCATGTATTTAAAGAATCGAGTATTCTTTTCTGGTTGTTTTATTTCCGCTGCAAATGTATATTTTGAACTTTGTTTTTAACCGCTGCGTGTGTATTTCAAAATGAATTCCCAGTATTTTTGCCAAATCGTGTATAACTTTAAAATGGCCTTTTTGGGTATTTTGTAAATTTGGGTTATTTTGTTAAATCCCTTTTCCCTAAACTATTTTATCGGTACGTATAAGGGATGGCTTAACGTACATTTTGAAACTATTGAGTTTTGTCGTCTTCGCCTTGTACTTTCAACTGGTATTTTATGACGGTATTTGAGAACTATATTTTGGAAAATATATTTAAAATATGACCGTCTTTGCCTCTTTGGTGTGTTTGAAATGTTTGCGAAAATGAGTTTTAACCTGGTGGGTTCCGGTGCGGGGCCCACGGCACTGTAATATTTTCGAATGGTTTTGGGGGTGTTACAGAAGATGGTATCGGAGGTTTGGGTTTTGTGAAACCTGGGCAAGTGTTTTCTGTGGCTCTACCGGAGCGGTAGTAGCGTGGCTTTTGAAAATGATTTTCGGACCATTGACTCAAACCGATTTTTTTTTTGAGGTTCCAAAATTTTTTGAGATATTTTCAAATTGCTATTTGTGATATTGGTGTGTGTTGATATTATGTTGAGACTTCATACGGGAGTCGTGTGCTAGTATCACGGGAGATCATCGGCTTCATGCACATGTAAGTATATTGTTTTGGTTATTCGCTTGTGTTGACGATTGATTGCTTTCGTGATGAGTTTGGAAATTTTGATTGATCTGTTGGGTGTGACAGGATTGCAAGTTTTGTGGATGCAACAAATTTTAAGGAGGGTAGTATGTAATATCCGGATTTTCAGTATAAATTTTTCGTGTTATTTTATCTGAGATATACTGCATAGCTTGGTGTCTATACAGTATGGATAAAATAATTTGAATACTGAGACAGCTGTATTTGAATAATTGTCGTACTTGGTCGACAATTGCATTTGAGGATATCGTGTATCAGATGTATCGTATGAGAATATTTTTGGGACGAGTATATATATATATATATATATATATATATATATATATATATATATATATATATATATATGTATCCAGTATGACGAGACGGACAGGAACAGTTGGATTTGGCTAAGTGCAGAGGCCATTACGTACGCTAAGCTTAGGGGCTTACGTACACTAAGTTGGTAAGCATAACATACATTATGTATCATGCATTACGTATGTTATGAGAGGAATCATACATGATCCAGGTTGTGGATGACAGTGGGCCTGTGGTCGGAAGCTTTCGGCACGGATGTAGACAGGTGAGTCAACGGATGATTTAACATACGTTATGTAGATGGTGTTATGTACGTTAAGAGTATGAAGATTACGTACGTTATACCTATTGTGTTACGTATGTAATGGTATTAGTTGATAAGGGCAGTAGTTTTTGGATTGAGGATAATGTACTCTATTCTTAGGTGATTACGTACGCTAATGGATTGTTGCGTACGTAAGGAGTTGGATATTATGTACGTAACTGAGTTACTGTAGAAAGTCAATACCTGTATTACGTACGTTAAGGCATGGGCCTTAGGTACCTAAGACATTGAGCGAAATGAGACAATAACCTCTGGGTTGTCGTTACGTACGGTATCAAGGTTAGATAGAGTACGTAGAGGGTGTTTCACGTACGTTAATGGTTACATGTTACGTACGTAACGGTTGGAAGTTTATATAAGTGAGATGCCCGTCACTTCTTTTTTATCAGAACTTCATTTCATTTTTCGCCCTTCAACCCTTAAAGATGGATTTTAGTCCTTCTAAATTGATATGAGCTTGAGGGCATGGAAATGGAGCTTGAGATATGGAGCTATTGCTGATTCTTGAAGTGTTTTCTTGTGTATTTCATCTTCGAATAGGTATATTGGATAATCCTCTCTTTAATTTCAGATTTTCATGTTGTTGATGATGATTAGTTTGTATGATGATTGTTTATGGAGTTGTTGTGATGATTTTTGGTATTTCAGGGGAATTTTGTTAAGGAAGATGATGATATGATGATGTATGTCTTTGATTATGTTGTTTATGATTATGGAATAATAATGTTCTTGGTGTTTTGTGAGGTATGTGCTAGAGAAGACGATGGTAAGATTCGACTAATTGGTTTATGTGTTAAAGTTACGGATTATATGATGATGAACGTGATTATGGAATCATGGTTGGATTGATTAATATTTTTGAGAATTTCATGAAGTAAATAGGGTGATTTTGACAAGTTTTGTTAAGGTGTTTATGTTTTTTTTTGGATATGAACATGGAATGTTGATATCTATTAAAAGTGATGATGATTGTTGATGTCAATATACAAGTGATGTGAGTGGTGATATGATTTTCGTATGGTCTCAATGATATACGAATTTTGATTATGATGGTGTTGTTACGATTTTTGATGTTATGAGAAGTGTATGTGGAAGAGTATAATGATATATGCCTTTGATTATGAATTAGGTGATTGTTGAGATGTTAGAAGACATCCGGTGCCATTTTGTTGAGTATGAACATGAATTCAGATAATTCGTGTTCTTGAAGAACTCTTGAGTTATATATGTCATGATTTTATGAATAAGGGATGGAATTTGGAAAGATTACGGATAATTTTGGAATATGATCATTGATAATAATAATCGGTAAATTGTTTTCTATGAATTTACGAAAATGAACAAGAATGAACCTTGTTAATTCGTATTTAAAGTTGAAATTGGAGTCGAGTATGTTAAGACAATTGGTTAAATTGATTGTTGATATGATTTTCGGATTGTGGAATCGTATTATGGTTATGAGTTCATGATCGATTGATTTGGGTTGTTGGATTTGTGTTTAATCGAGATATTGTGGAACTGTTGGGTTTGTTGATCGGTTATATTGATTTTTTAATTATGATTTATCGAGTTGCGGTTTGTATTGTGGATATGAGTTCGTAATTGTTTGAGTTATATGGTGCGGTTTTGTATATTATCGAGGTATTGTTGAGCCGTTGAGTTTAATTGGTTGGTTATATCAGTTGTTGATTATTATTATCGAATGTGTGTTAATCGAATATTGTAATAGGTTGTGATAATTGATCGTTGATTATGACCGATGTGTTGCGGTTGAGGTTGAAGAGTTCGTAGATTGCTTTTGGTCGGGGCTGAGGAACTCGTAGACAAAGGCAATGGATTTGGTAACGGCTTCGTTGTATCAGTATCGAGGAAAGTTATACTTGTTCAGTTTATAATATTTAATGAATGGTTTCGCTTTCATTTCATTTATAATTCATATAGCAATGATATTATAAATGTAAATTGCCGGGATAATGGTTTGTATATTGTGCTCTAGTTTGGATTAAATCATAATGTCTATGAATTAATTGTGTTTGATTGAAGACGGAGATGTGAATTATCTTTGGTCTGCGATATGGAATGTCGGATATCGATGATGGTTTACCATGTTCACATTGATGTTGGGATGGTGGTTTATTGATATTAATAGTCTGTACCTCATTCGAGATTATTCGAGTAACTGTGCATTCATTCAGGGTTGTTGGTTCGTGGAAAGGATATTGTCTTCGGCTTTGAGGTAATGCAAGTATTGTTCAGTTATGAGGATAATTATTCTGGTGAATTGTTGTATCTGTTGTATGTTGATGTTTCGTAAAATGGGATTCATATTTATTGTTTCATTGAGGGATGTTGATCCGAGGACTGTTGTATTGAGATTGCTGATCTTGTTGATCATTCTTCGGGGGATGATGCTTCCAGGATTGTTGTTTGGGATATTGATTGGTCGTGTCGACTTTTCATTGTCAGTTATCATTGTTCACTTTGGTGAGTCTTTTGATCCTCATTGGATATGTGATTCTTTGAGTTTCGTTGTCATGTTGCATCATGACATATCTGGAGTCATATCTGCGTGCCGATTGGTTATTGTGTAGGACTTTTAGTCAGGCACATATTGTCATGTGTTGATATTTCCACATTGGACCGTGCACACGAGACGTAGTTTGTGAGGCTAATTAGGTACATGTCCCATGTATATCCTGGATTCCGTATAGGGGGTGGACATGTGCACAGACATATTTCCAGATCAGGCGTACTGTGACATCCATTGTTGAGCCATATTCATTGGTCGTTCATCCTCCATTTATGGATGGGTATGTTCGATGGTTTGCGATTGGTTGCTCATACGCCCGAGGGGTATGTTCGACAGTCGGGGTTATTTCTTTGAGATCCATTATATTGATCTTGTTTGGAGTTTATCATGTTGATGGTATTCTCATTTGTTGTTGATCCTTTGTTGATTGTGTTGGAGTTTATCATGTCGATGATATTCCTGGTTGTGGTTGGCCTTTGGTTGGTTGTATTGGAGTTTATCATGTCGATGATATTCTCGGTTAATGTATTGGTTGATCATTGTTATTGATCGTATGAGCATACAGACTGTACGTTGATGTTTCGGGACTTGTTATTATTGTTTTGTGGTAGTTGATCTACATATATATTGTGTGTTATTGGTTTTTATCCAGATTGAGATTTGACGGTGCAATTCGACGGATAGAATTTGGCACAAATGGTTCATTCCACACTTATGAGTTATGATGATGTTTTGATGATTCTTGGGATTGTTTGATCACAGTACAGATGGTTGTGGTTGAGTTCATTTCATCATTTGAGAACAAGAAATGTGAATTATGGTAAAGATTGATTTGGTATGGATTGTATATGGGGTGGTAAGGTTATGACGGTAAGATTACATTGGTAGTATTCTTACTTGGTTATTACATTGGTATGTAATTATTTATGATGATGTGATCGATATCATTGTTGAGTATTGTGGTTGACCCCGTCGTGGGCTTTATATTTAGGTACTCGAAGATCGAGCTAGTAGCGGTCGTGAAGGGATGAGCTTCCCGGGTTATGCTGGCTGTGGCATGTATTTGCAGAATCGAGTATTCTTTTCTAGTTGTTTTATTTCCACTGCAAATGTATATTTTGAACTTTGTTATTATCCGCTGCGTGTGTATTTCAAAATGACTTCCCGGTATTTTTACCAAATCGTGTATAACTTTAAAATGGCCTTTTTGGGTATTTCGTAAATTTGGATTATTTCGTTAAACCCTATTTCCCTAAAATATTTTATCGGTACGTATAAGGGGTGGCTTAACGTACATTTTGAAACTATTGAGTTTTGGCGTCTTTGCCTTGTACTTTCAACTGGTATTTTATGCCGATATTTGAGAACTATATTTTGGAAAATATTTGAGTATTTAAAATATTACCATCTTTGCCTCTTTGGCGTGTTTGAGCCTGGTGGGTTCCGGCGTGGGGCCCACGGCACTGTAATATTCTCGAATGGTTTTGGGGGTGTTGCAGAAGATGGTATCGGAGCTTTGGGTTTTGGGAAACCCAGGCATGTGTGTTATGTAGCTCTACCGGAGCGGGAGTAGCGTGGCTTTTGAAAATGATTTTCTGACCTTTGAGTCAAACCGATTTTTTTTTGAGGTTCCAAAATTTTTTGAGATATTTTCAAATTTCTATTTGTGATATTGGTGTGTGTTGGTATTGTGTTGAGACTTCGTACGGGAGTCATGTGCTAGTATCATGGGAGATCATCGGCTTCACGCACCTGTAAGTATACTGTTTTGGTTATTCGCTTGTGGTGACGATTGATTGCTTTCGTGATGAGTTTGGAAATTTTGGTTGATCTGTTGGGTGTGACAGGATGAAACTTAATTTAAGGGTGGTTGTATGTAATATCCGGATTTTTAGTATAAATTTTTCGCGTTATTTTATCTGAGATATACTGCATAGCTTGGTGTCTATACAATATGGACAAAATAATTTGAATGCTGAGACAGCTGTATTTGTATAATTGTTGTACTTGGTCGACAATTGCATATCGTGTATCAGATATATCGTATGAGAATATTCTTGGGATGAGTATATGTGTTAAGTATGTATGTATATGTATCCAGTATGACGAGACGGATAGGAACTGTTGAATTTAGCTAAGTGCATATTCCATTACGTATGTTAAGGTTAGGGGCTTACGTACACTAAGATGGCAAGCATAATGTACGTTATGTATCATGCATTACGTACGTTATGAGAGGAATCAAACATGATCCAGGCTATGGCCGACAGTGGGCCCGTGATCGGCAGCTTTCGGTGTGGATGTAGATAGGTGAGTCAACAGATGATTTAACGTACGTTATGTAGATGGTGTTACGTACGTTAAGAGTACGAAGATTACGTACGTTATAGCTATTGTGTTACGTACGTAATGGTATCTGTTGATAATGGCAGTAGTTTCTGGATTGAGGATAATGTATGCTATTCTTAGGTGATTACGTATGCTAATGGATTGTTGCGTACGTAAGGAGTTAGATATTACATACGTAACTGAGTTACTGTAGAAAGTCAACACCTGTATTACGTACGTTAAGGAATGGGCCTTAGGTACCCAAGGCATTGAACGAAATGGGACAGTAACCTCTGGGTTGTCGTTACATACGCTATCAAGGTCAGATAGCGTACGTAAAGGGTGTTTATGTACGTTAATGGTTGCATGCTACGTACGTAACAGTTGGAAGTTTATATAAGTGAGGTGCCCGTCACTTCATTTTTTTTTCAGAACTTCATTTCATTTTTCGCCCTTCAACCCTTAGAGATGGATTTTAGTCCTTCTAACTTGATAGGAGCTTGAGGGCATGAAATTGGAGCTTCAGATATGGATCTATTGCTATGTTGCACAGGTGCGGGGGGGCGGGTGCGGGTGCGGGCAGATACGGGTGCGGGGATACGGTTTTTTGAAAATGTTAGGGTGCGATACGGCAAGGATACGTCTGTTTATTTTATATTTTATTATATATAACACTTGTTAAATATAAAAAACTACAATTCAAATATCACCATAAAATCAATTCAAATACATAAAACAAGTCATACAAAAAACAATTCAAAATGGCTTTGAGCAGTGGAGCTTTCTAATGTTGTCCGTGAATACTGCTAAAGGTAAAAGTAATTACTTATTAAATGATTTACTTTTTGTATTTTAATTTATTTGATTTACTTTTTAAAAATTATAAAAAAATCTAAAAAAAAAAAATTCGGACTCGCGAATTTTTGTTTTTTTTTTGCACGGATTCGCCACGTGGCGAATCTCGTGCGAATCCCACGCGAATCGCACCCGCACCCGCACCCATGCAGTATCCGATACTGCACACTGCCCAATTTTAAAGAATCCGTGCATCATAGATCTATTGTTGATTCTTGAAGTGTTTGCTTGTGTATTTCATCTTCAAACTGGTATATTGGATAATCCTCTCTTTAATTTCAGATTTTGATGTTGTTGTTGATGATTAGTTTGTATGATGATAGTTTATGGAGTTGTTGTGATGATTCTTGGTATTTCACGAGAATTTTGTTAAGGAAGATGATGATATGATGGTCTATGTCTTTGATTATGTTGTTTATGATTATGGAATCATAGTGTTCTTGGTGTTTTGTGAGGTATGTGCTGAAGAAGACGATGATGAGATTTGACTAATTGGTTTATGTGTTAAAGTTATGGATTATATGATGATGAACGTGATTATGGAATCATGGTTGGATTGATTCATATATTTGAGAATTTCATGAAATTAATAGGGTGATTTTGACAAGTTTTGTTAAGGTGTTTATGTTTTTTTGGATATGAACATGAAATGTTGATATCTAGAAAAAAGTGATGATGATTGTTGAAGTCAATATATAAATCATGTGAGTGGTGATATGATTTTCGTATGGTCTTAATGATATACGAATTTTGATTATGATGGTGTTGTTACGATTTTTGATGTTATGAGAAGTGTATGTGGTAGAGTATAATGATATATGCCTTGGATTATGAATTAGGTGATTGTTGAGATGTTAGAAGACATCGGGTTATACCGTTTCGTTGAGTATGAACGTGAATTCGGATAATTCATGTTCTTGAAGAACTCGAGTTATATATGTCATGATTTTATGAATAAGGGATGGAATTTGGAAAGATTATGGATAATTTTGGAATATGATTATTCATGATAATAACCGGTAAATTGTTTTCTATGAATTTACGAAAATGAACAAGAAGAAACCTTGTTAATTCGTATTTAAAGTTGAAATTGGAGTCGAGTATGTTAAGACACTTGGTTAAATTGATTGTTGATATGATTTTCGGATTGTGAAATCGTATTATGGTTATGAGTTCATGATTGATTGATTTGGGTTGTTAGATTTGTGTTTAATTGAGATATTATGGAACCGTTAGGTTTGTTGATCGGTTATATTGATTGTTAATTATGTTTTGTTGAGTTGCGGTTTGTATTGTGGATATGAGTTAGTAATTGTTTGAGTTATATGGTTCGGTTTTGTATATGATCGAGGTATTGTTGAGCCGTTGAGTTTGATTGGTTGTTTATATTAGTTGTTGATTATTATCGAATGTGTATTGCAACAGGTTGTGATAATTGATCGTTGATTATGACCGTTGTGTTGCGGTTGAGGTTGAAGAGTTCGTAGATTGCTTTTGGTCGGGGCTGAGGAACTCATAGACAAAGGCAATGGATTTGGTAACGGCTTCGTTGTATCTGTAACACCCCCAAAACCATCCGGGATATTACAGCGCCGTGGGCCCCGCGCCGGAACCCACCAGGCTAAAAACCGTTTACAAAATCATTTCAAAAACGTTTAAAAATGCCAAAAGGCCAATGACGGTAATATTTTAAATACTCAAATATTTGCAAAAGCATAGTTATCAAATACCGTCATAAAATACCATTTGAAAATACAAGGCGAAGTGCCAAATCTCGACAGTTCAAAATGTACGTTAAGCTACCACTTATAGGTACTGATAAAATAGTTAGGGAAAACGGTTTAACGAAATAACCCAAGTTCGAAAAGTGCCAAAAAGGCCATTTGAAGTACACAAAAGTTGGTAAAGATACCGAAAAGCCATTTTGAAATATACACACGCAGCGGATAAAAACACAGTTCAAAATACACATTTGCAGCGGAATAAAACAACCAGAAGAGAATACTCAATACTCAAATAAATTCCACAGCCAGTATCACCTGGAAGCTCACCCCTTCACGTCCGCTACTAGGTCGATCTCCGAGTACCTAAAAATAAAGCCCACGACGGGGTCAGCCACAATACTCAACAATGATATCGATCACATCAACATAAATAATTACATACCAATGTAATAATATAGTAAGAATACTACCAAAGTAATCTTACCGTCATAACCTTACCAATCCATGGCAATTCATAACAAATCAATCCTTACCATAATACATATTTTGCATTCTCAAATGACGAAATGAACTCAACAACAATTATCTGTACTGTATTCCAAAAATACCAATAATCCTAAAAACATCATCATAACTCATAAGTGCGGAAATAATCCAATCTGTGCCAAATCCTGTCCGTCGGATTACACAATCAAATCTCAGCCTGGATAAACCAATAATACACAACGTATCTGTAGATCAACTACCACATGATAATGACAACAAATCCCGAACATCAACGTACAGTCTGAATGCTCATACGATCAATAACAATGATCAACCGATACATCACTGAGAATATCATCGACATGATAACTCCAATACGACCAACAAAGGATCAACGATAACCGAGAGTAGCATAAACATGATAACTCCGACACAATCAACAAAGGATCAACAATAACCGAGAATACCATCAACAAGGTAAACTCCAAATGATCAACAAAGGACCAATAATAACCGAGAATACCATCAACAAGGTAAACTCCAAATGATTAACAATAATGGATCTCGAAGAAATAATTCCGACTGTCGAGCATACCCCTCGGGCGTATGAACAACCAGTCGCAAACCGTCGAACATATCCAATCATACATGTAACTATGAACGACCAAACGGTATGGCTCAAAGATGGACGTCATAGTACGCTCGATCCGAATATGTGTCAGTGCACATGTCCACCTCGTATACGGAATCCAGGATATACGTGGGACAATGTACCTAATTAGCCTCAACGAACTACGTCTCGTGTGCACAGCCTTTCATGGAAAATATTCACGCATGACTATATATGTGCCCAGCTAAAAATCCTATACAATATCCTATCGGAACGCAGATATGACTCCAGATATATCACGATGCAACATGACAACGAAACTCAAAGAAACACATATCCAATAAGGATCAAAAGACTCACTGAAGTGAACAACAACATATTGTGAATGAAAAGTCGACACGACCAATCAATATTGAAAACAACAATCCTGGGATCACAATCCCCAAAGGATAATTCATACGATCAACAATCTCAGACAACAGTTCTGGGATCAACATCCCTCAAGGAGACAATCAACACACCCATTAATACCAACAATAGTCCTGGGATCAACATCCCTCAACGAACAACCAATACGAATCTCAATATACGAAGCCTCAACGTACACCATATACAACAACTCAACATAATAATTTTCTCATAACTGAACAATACATAAATTACCTCAAATCCGAAGACAACATTCTTTCCACGAACAACATCCCTGAACGAATAGACAGTTATACGAATAATCTCAAATAAGGTACCGTCCATTCAATACCAATAAACCTTTATTCCGATACTTATGTCATCACGGTAACTATCTCGATATCCGATATTCTATATCCTTGACCAAAGATAACTCATGTTTTCCTTGAACACAATTAAATCATATACTTTATGATTTAATCCAAACTAGAACACGATATACAAACCATTATCCCGACAACTTACATTTCTAACCACATTGCTCTATGAATTATAAATGAAATGAAAACGAAACCATTCCTCAAATATTATAACTGAACAAGTATAAACTTGCCTCGATACCGATACCACGAAGCTAATACCCAACCCATTGCCTTTGTCTACGAGCTCCTCAGCCCCGATCAAAAGCAAACCATGAACTCCTCAGCCTCAACCGCAACACAACGGTCATAATCCACGATCAATTATCGCAACCTAATCCAATAATCAAATGACAAAACACCCGATAATAATCAACAACCGACATAACCAACCAATCGAACTCAACGGTTCAAGACAAACCTCTAATAAACGCAGTCTGAACAAACCAAATCAAACCATCATGAATTCATAATCACAACACAAAAATACTGCACTGTCTGCCTACTTAGCGCACGTTAAATGCATAACGTGGCGTGCGCTAAGTTGCCCCCGTTAGCGTGCGCTAGCCAGTAAGCTTAGCGTGCGCTAATGCTACACAGTGGCATGCATTCCAAGCATCGACTAACACTTTGCGACTACGAATCCGAATGAAAAGGAAATCATACTCCAAGATTAACAATAACTTTCCATCTCCAAACTCATCATCATACTCGAAATCATTTTCGTATTCTTATACGAATATTATATCAAAACACATAACTTGGCTCTAGATACGAATATCCCATATTCATATCCAAAACACCAACACCTTCTATACATAATCATCATATCCCATAATTTCAGAGCTCTTCAAGAACATGGAATATCCGACATCACGTTCAAAACAACATAATCCGAGGTATATATCATAATGTTTATCATTTTCTTCATCATGCAATTCACATAATCAAACCAATCCGATAACAAGGCTCATCTCATACATAATCTGGAACACAACCTCATATCATGATTTAACTCATCTAAATCGACCACTCAAATTATCATGATTCAGAAATCCATGATTCAACCTCATCAAGTTAAACGAATCACCATTAACATGAAGAATCTTAAATAACATCCGAAAACTCTCATGATAATCCCATAAAATCTCATATAATATCGTCACATGATTATCCAACATGTTCCTCCCATGTAATCATCCTTAAAAACGAACAACTAACAAGGGATATGAATATTACCTGGATTAGATGAACCAAGAAGAAGAACACTTGAACGCCATTCCAAGAATCATGAGTAACTTGAAGAACAAGGCTTGAATCCATGCTCTCTATCTTAATCTTGTTAAAAATCACCACCTCACCATGTTTGGGAACCTCAAGAACCTCCCAAAGCTCTCTCTATCGACTGAAGTAGAAAGAATTGACTAAATGCATCTCAAACCCCATCTATACCCTTATATAATAAACATTACTAGCGTGCGCTACTCTCACAAAATAGCGTGCGTTATAGCCCTAGCGTGCGCTAACTGACTTTGTTAGGGTGCGCTATCGCAGCCCAGAAGCCACTGTCTTGCTCGTACATCAGCTTACGTACGTAATGCCATGCATTAGCGTACGTAACTTACACTGTCTAGCATACGCAAGTCCTTACATTTAGCGTGTGCTAATATCAGTTGACTTGCTGCAGTCTACATACCGCATGTGCCCCCACATGCCGATCTGACAAGGATAAGATTCCCTTTGACCGATCTAAAATTAGCGTGCGCTAACCATACGGTTTAGCGTGCGCTAGCCCTACATGACAAATACCCACTGACCTTATCTGGACACACGTCACAAGTGGCCGGGTCCCTCGCCGAAATCCCAGATTCCCTGTCGGACGATCTGATATTAGCATACGCTAACCATCCATGGTAGCGTGCACTAATTGCCGATAAACATCAACCCGGGCCAACCTGTCGGCCGCCTTCCGAACCTTTCCCAGAATGCCTTATGTATGTTAAGGATCCTCCTTAGCGTATGTAATGCGAACCTATTAGCGTATGCTAACTGCACCACGTAGCGTGCGCTACTTATACCTCGTAGCGTGCGCTAAGCATATTTCATAGTGTGCGCTAACGTGGTTGTACTTAGCCATTTCCAACTCTTCTCGTCCGTCTGACATAATGGATACGTACACTCACATACTGAATACATATACTCAATCCAATAACATCATCATTCGATATACCCAATATCAAAAGTACGATAACCTGATACACGATATCCTCAAAATAATTGTCGAACCACTACGATAGTTATACCAGTACAAATACAGCTGTCTCAGTTCTCAATTTATTTTATCCATACTGTATAGACACCAATCCATCCAGTATATCTTAGATAAAATAACGCGAAAAAAATCATACTGAAAATCCGGGTATTACATACTACCCCCCTTAAAATAAGTTTCGTCCTCGAAACTTGCAACCTGCCACAAACAACAGATCAACCCAAAATTTACAACTCATCATGAAAACAATCAATCGTTGCCACAAGCGAATAACCAAAATGATATACTTACAGGTGCGTGTAGAAGATGATCTCCCTTGATACTAGCACACGAATCCCATACGAAGTCTCAACACAACCAACACACACCAATATCACAAATAGCAATTTGAAAAGATCTCAAAAATTTTGGAAACTCCAAAAATCGATTTGACTCAAAAGTCAGAAAATCATTTTCAAAAACAACGCTGTTACCGTACCGGTAGAGCCACATAACATACATGCCCGGGTTTCAAAAAACCCAAGCTCCGATACCATCTTCTGTAACACCCCCAAAACCATCCGGGATATTACAGTGCCGAGGGCCCCGCGCCGGAACCCACCATGCTAAAAAACGTTTACAAAATCATTTCAAAAACGCTTAAAAATGCCAAAAGGCCAATGACAGTAAAATTTTAAATACTCAAATATGTGCAAAAGCACAGTTCTCAAATACCGTCATAAAATACCATTTGAAAATACAAGGCAAAGTGCCGAATCTCGACAGTTCAAAATGTACGTTAAGCTACCACTTATACGTACCGATAAAATAGTTAGGAAAAAGGGTTTAACGAAATAACCCAAGTTCGCAAAGTGCCAAAAAGGCCATTTGAAGTACACACAAGTTGGTAAAGATACCGAAAAGCCATTTTGAAATATACACACGCAGCGGATAAAAACACAGTTCAAAATACACATTTGCAGCGGAATAAAACAACCAGAAGAGAATACTCAATACTCAAATAAATGCCACAACCAGTATCACCCGGGAAGCTCACCCCTTCACGTCCGCTACTAGCTCGATCTCCGAGTACCTAAAAATAAAGCCCACGACGGGGTCATCCATAATACTCAACAATGATATCGATCACATCAACATAAATAATTACATACCAATGTAATAATATAGTAAGAATACTAGCAAAGTAATTTTACCATCATAACCTTACCAATCCATGGCAATTAATAACAAATAAATCCTTACCATAATCCATATTTCGCATTCTCAAATGACGAAATGAACTCAACAACAATTATTTGTACTGTATTGTAAAAATACCAATAATCCTCAAAACATCATCATAACTCATAAGTGCGAAAATAATCCAATCTGTGCCAAATCCTGTCCGTCGGATTACACAATCAAATCTCAACCTGGATAAACCAATAATACACAACATATTTGTAGATCAACTACCACATGATAATGACAACAAATCCCGAACATCGACGTAAAGTCCGAATGCTCATATGATCAATAACAATGATCAACCGATACATCACTGAGAATATCATCGACATGATAACTCCAATACGACCAACAAAGGATCAACGATAACCGAGAGTAGCATCAACATGATAACTCCGACACGATCAACAAAGGATCAACAATAACCGAGAATACCATCAACAAGGTAAACTCCAAATGATCAACAAAGGATCAACAATAACCGAGAATACCATCAACAATGTAAAGTCCAAATGATCAACAATAATGGATCTCGAAGAAATAACTCCGACTGTCGAGCATACCCCTCGGGTGTAATACCCGGTTGTAATTCAGTCATTATCATTCAGTAATTTCATTCGGTAATTGTCACTATGTAATTTTTTTCACTTGTTAATAATCATTCATCTGTGTTCACCGTTCGGAATAACTTCGAGTTGTGTATCGATATTGTTCAGTGTATCTACCTTATGCGGGAATCGAGACAAGAATATTATCTTGACTGTGGTAATTGATTCATTAGTCGATGTTGACGTTGGAATTCATGTCATCTCAAATCTCCTCATTGTTCAAATTCTGTTTTGTTGGGCGAACCCTTGTAATCATTGCTTGGAACCACCGTTTTGGGGTTTCCGTACTTCCATTTCGTGTTATTGTTTCCCAGATATTGAGTCATATTGCTTTTATTCTCTTCCCGGGTCATTTTTCATCATTTTAGGACCCAAGGGGGGTGTGGGCCGCGACACAAGGAGTGTGCGCCGCAGCACACACATTTTCTAGTCTTGGCCGAGCAGCCTGTACCGTGGGTCGCGGATCATGCCGACAGGGCCTCAGCACACTGCCGAGTCACTGCTGCGGCACACCCATCCGGGCCGCGGCGCACTCATGTTTCAATTGTTGGCCGACCCGTCTGTACCGGGGGCCGCGTCTCATGCCGATAGGGCCGCGACACACTGCCGAGTCACTGCCGCAGAACATTCGTCCGGGCCGCGGCACGCTGCCGATCGCTGGGGGCATTTTTTTGCCCTATGCCGCAGCACACTTCGGCCGGGCCGTGGCACACAGTGCAGTCAGCACTATAATTACGTTTTTTGTGCGATTCAACCTCATTTTTCCCATTTTCTTCGACCTATCCGAGAGAGAGGGCTTGAGGGGGAAAATATTCATCATCAATCACTTGACTATTCGTTTTTCATCATTTTCATTCGATTGTGAAGCTCAGATTGTGGATCTAACGCGATTTCATCGGATTAAAGTACTTGGATCTTCAAAGGCAATATTCATCAAACCTCTTGGATTTCGATTTTGTATTGAGATATGATGTTTTGGATGTTAAGATCGTATTGTATGAAGTGATATACGCATGATTATGGATATGTTTGATTATTCATTGGATTATTGAAGGATTATTCAAGAACACTTTGAATATTTTGTTGGATTTGGGAGTTTTCGATTAATTGTTGTTGAAATCACGATTTTGGATATTCATAATGGATTATTGATCGTATTGAAGATGTTTTGTTGGTTTGAAACACTTCTTGGGGATTTGATGTTGGTATTATTGAGGTTTGGTTATAAACAATCGAAGTTTGGCCACAAAGTGTTCGATATTATGCCCCAATGAACTTGGTTTAATCGTATCGACGTTTTGAGTTCGTTATAATCGTGTTTGATTCATATATTGAACGGATTGTTGGTAATTGTATTATTCAAGGTTGTTCGAGCGACCGATATCTCAATTAGGACGTTGTTCGTGGAAGGATAATTGTTACCGGTGTTGTGTAAGTTAATTCTTACTCAGTTAAAAGGATATTCATTCCTTTCGTTGTTGTTCATACATAATCATAATTCATTCACAAGGTACTAACCATTTCAAAACTTGTAATTGTCACTTAATTACTTCATTTACGAGGAACGACGGTTCCAATCATTTCATTGAGCTGTCATTCATTTCACCATCATTTCATCTTGGTGAGTCATTATTCATTTTTGATGTCACTTTTGTTATATCGTGGCATTCCGGTTCATACTGGCGTGCCGGTTGGTATGTGTAGGATTTTCATGTCGGGCACATTTAAGTCGTGTGTTGGTTGGTGGCCTCACATTGGACTATGCACACGAGTTGATGGCTTCGTGAGACTGATTAGGTACAAGACCACACGTGTATTCGATCGATACTCGTTGGTGGCTTGTGCACGGACACATTTCCATCCCGGACGTAGTGTGGCGCCATTCCTTTGAGCCGTACTGTTAGTTGATTCATATAGCATGTTTGATTGCGTATGTTTCGACAGGATTGTGTATATTCAACTTTTGAGGATTGTTGTTCTGTGTAACTGACCCCGTTGGGGGATATTGTTTTTCAGGTCATGGCAAGGCAAAAGCACGGGAATAGCATGTTGACGGCGAGGAGTCCCAATGATACTAGAAGGGGGCCCCAGTCTTTTCAGTCATTTATGTTTCCTTCATTTATTCCGCTGCAGACATTCCGTTTGAATACTCATTTCACTGAGTGTTGTATATTTTATCTCCATATAAAATATACATGTATTCTGTATTATCCTGGGTGTGTTGTATGAAACTCCTCATCGGAGTAATTATTGTTGTAATGTGGTTCGGTACTACATTTACCCTGTGTAATTGATTCATTTTCATTCGCCTAGTGGGTTCCAGTCGGGGGTCCACGACACTGTAATATCCGCCTAGTTTGGGGTGTTATAGAGTTGGTATCGGAGCGTGGTTTTGATTACTACCTTCCGAGTCATGTCTCATTTGAAATCATCGTCATCTGACTAGTATCATTGGACTTTCGCGTCACGTGTGACCTGTGCAAATGCCGAGCCAATCAGACCAAGAACTGTAAGATTTCTAACGCCATGGTATAATTTCTGGCAATAATCATTCATTCATAATTCACTAGTTAACAATCCTCCAACATCATTTTCATTTTAATCATGTTGATCATATTAACTCATTAATCACTCAATTCATTTCATTACTCAGTTGTTGATCTGGAAGATCATATCATTAATCTTGTTAACTTGTTCAAGATACTCATTTCAAGAATTTCATCAGATAATCATGTCACCTCAGTTAATCATTCATGTAACCACTGTGTTAGAGCGCTTATGCTCATTTTCATCATTTCATGACGTAAATCATAATGCGGTACTCATACGAAATCTATGACTATCATGCGACCTTCCTACTTTAGTATGGAGAGAGCTGTCAGGGGATGCACGGGGAGAGGCCGCGGTGCGGGCCGGAACCCAGGGAATAATCACTCACTGTCGGAAAGACGTAGCCAGGACTCAGCTCGATCGGAAGATGTTCGGGTTGACCCACTCACTTTTATGCAGGTCATGATGACCCATATGCAATTGCTTAATCATCATTGCACCACTCTGGACGAATTAATCGAGAGGACTCTCACGTATAAGCCTGCTACTAAGGAAATTGCTGAGCAACAACCTTCATCTGGCAGCAAGAAATCAACGAAGCATAATCAGTCCGAAGGCGGTCAGTCAACCTTCAAGAAGCCTCGTATGAGCCCTAACGTTTCTGAGCGACATCCTACGGCGCCTAATCCTATGGGATCTCAGTCCCGAGCAGCCAGCTCAGCCATCACCTGTTTCAATTGTGGAGAACAGGGTCATGTCAGCGCCAAGTGCCCGAGGCAGACTATCACGTGCCATAAATGCGGAATTGCGGGGCATAAGGCCCGTTTTTGCCAAAGGGACTCCAAGCTGACTCCGGTGGCATCGCAGGTCCCGAAGTGATCAGCGATTCATAATCAGACTGCTCTTTCAGCGTCGTTTAAAGCGACGGAAGTGAATAAAGGCGGAGCTCATAATTATCATACGGGAACGTCCGGTTTGGGGGCTGACAAGTCCCGGATTTACGAGATGAAGAGGACTAACGATCCGGAGGCCCGAACGAGCTCAGGTATACTCGTAATTTTATCTAAACCTGTGTGTACCCTTTTAGATACTGGTGCACCGCATTCATTCATTTCCGAATCATGTTTGATTAGACTTCATTTGGATAGTCCTATTAATTGTGGACCTTATATCATGGGTCTACCTGGCGGTAGAAGAATTTCCGGAAATCATGAGGTTGAGAACTGACTGAATTATGTTTAAATGACCGCGATTGGTTGATGGACCAAATCGTGGTGGATTTACTTAAGGACGATGTATATTGGGTATTAGTGAGATGGATCGTCATGATACCCCCTCAATGTTCGTAAACGTCTGGTCACTATCATTTCCATCGTTGGAGTCGAGTGTGTACTTCAGAGAGGTAATCCCCATTGTTCCGGAAGAATCATTAATATGATGGAAGCAGCAAATTTACTCAATCAGAGTTGTTCAATCATTCATTATATCATTGTCATCGATTGGCCATTTATAGGCAATCGAGAAATTCAATCATTCATTACATCATTTCCACCGATTGTCCGTTCTTAGGCAATCGAGATATTAAATCATTGATTATGTCATTGTTATCTCTTGACGATGTACTCTTAGACAAGCTACCTAGTTTACCTCCACTGAGGGATGTGGAATTCACGATAGAGTTGGAGCCCGGTACGTCCCCAATATCGAAGGCACCGTACTGGATGGCCCCGACCGAAATGCAGGAATTGAAGAATCAATAAGAGGATTTGACCGAGAAAGGTTATATCCGACCGAGTGCGTCCCTGTGGGGAGCACCAGTGTTGTTTGTCAAGAAGAAGGATGGTTCATTTCACTTGTGTATTGATTATCGGGAGTTGAACAGGGTGACAATCAAGAATAAGTATCCCTTACCCCGTATTGAGGAGCTCTTAGATCAACTTCAGGGAGCTTCAATATTTTTCCAAGATCGACTTCAGATCTGGATATCATCAGTTGCGGATTCGAGAGTCGGATATCGCGAGGACGGCGTTTCGAACACGCTATGGTCATTATGAGTTTGTGGTTATGCCGTTTGGATTGACTAATGCACCTGCGGTATTCATAGAGTTAATGAATCGGGTTTTCATCGACTTTTTGGATCAGGTTGTTGTTGTCTTCATCGATGACATTTTGATTTATTCTCGTAACCGAGAGGAACACGAGGTTCATCTTCATCAGGTTCTCGACGTGTTAAGACGAGAGCTACTTTATGGAAAGTTTTCCAAATGTGAGTTCTGGATGTCCGAAGTGATTTTTCTTGGGCATGTAATTTCATCGGATGGAGTGCGTGTTGATCCTCAGAAGACGGAGGCTATCCAAGATTGGTTACCTCCGAAGAATGTTAAGGAAATCCGAAGCTTTCTCGGATTAGCTGGTTATTATCGGCGGTTTGTGGAAGGATTTTCTAGAATCGCTCAACCCTTGACGAACCTTTTGCGAAAGGATAAGAAATACACGTGGTCCGACGCGTGTCAACGGAGTTTTGAGGAACTCAAGAGCCGATTAATGTCAGCACCTGTACTTTCCTTGCCGCAAGGGACGGAAGGATTTGTGGTTTATAGTGATGCGTCCGGACAGGGTCTCGGATGTGTGCTCATGCAGAATGGGAAGGTTTTGCCTATGCTTCACGGCAATTGAGACCTTACGAGGTTAATTATCCGACCCACGACCTGGAGCTAGCAACTGTGGTGTTCGCTTTGAAAATCTGGCGTCATTACCTTTATGGCGTTACTTGTCAGATATTCACCAATCATAAGAGTTTAAAGTATATATTTACTCAGAAGGAGTTAAATATGCGACAGAGACGGTGGTTGGAACTAATCAAAGATTACGATATCGAGATCCTTTACCACCCGGGCAAGGCGAACGTTGTCGCCGACGCCTTGAGTCGTAAGTCCATTCAGGAGCAGATGCTTGATCGTTTAACAGTTCAGAAGGAGCTTCAACAGAAATTTCTTAGACCCGAGATCGAGGTCTGGCTTCAGCGAGTACAAGGGCAACTTTGCATGTTAGAGATTTCATCGTCACTTGAGGAGGCAATCAGAGAGAATCAGGGTTCAGGCCCATCCTTGTTGCGCATCCGTGAGGATGTGGCTCAGGGGAAAACCCCTGGATTCGTAGTCCACAAGGATGGACTTTTGAGATTTAAGAATCAGTTGTGCGTACCGGCGAATGACGAGTTGAAAAACTCGAGTTTGAGAGAAACTCATGCTACCCCTTATTCCGTTCACCCGGGGTCTAGCAAGATGTACAAGGACTTGAAACAAAATTACTGGTGGAGTTATATGAAGCGAGAAGTCGCGGATTTTGTTTCGAGATGCTTAACATGTCAACAAGTCAAGATAGACCATCAGCGACCGGCGGGTATGCTGAAACCTCTCCCTATTCCAGAATGGAAGTGGGAGGATATTTCAATGGACTTCAACATGAGTTTGCCGACGAGTCGTCGTGGCATGAACACAATCTGGGTAATTGTGGATCGCTTAACTAAACCAGCTCAATTCCTTGAGATTAAGGATATGTGGGGTCCCAAGAGAGTTGCCCAGTTATTTATCAAAGAGATAGTGAGATTGCACGGTACTCCTAAAAGTATCATTTCCGATCGTGACGGACGATTCGTGTCTCATTTTTGGAAATCAGTTCATCGTGCTATGGGAACTCATCTTAATTTCAGCATATCTTTTCACCCTCAGTCCGACGGACAATCAGAGAGGACGATTCAGACATTAGAGGACATGTTGAGGGCATGCGTCCTCGATTGGAAAGACGATTGGGAATCCCAACTACCATTGATCGAGTTCACGTATAATAATAGTTGGCATACTTCGATTAAGATGGCACCTTACGAGGCCTTGTACGGTCGTCGTTGTCGATCTCCTTTGTCTTGGGATGACCTATCCGAATCAATCGGCACCGAGCCTGATATGCTTATAGCCGCCCGTGAGAAGGTAGCTTTGATCAGGAGTCGTTTGTTGACCGCTCAGAGTCGACAGAAATCTTATGCAGATAATCGTCGTCGACCACTAGAGTTCGAGACAGGTGACCACGTGTTGGTCAAGGTATCCCCAAGTCGAGGTGTTTTCCATTTCGGGAAACGGGGAAAGTTGAGTCCGAGATTTATTGGACCGTTTGAGGTTTTGGAACGAGTAGGCGAGCTAGCTTATCGTTTGGCCTTACCTCCGGCATTGAGCCGAATTCATTATGTGTTTCACATCTCTCAGTTGCGGAAGTATGTTGCCGACCCGAGTCACATACTTAAGTTCGACAAAATCGAGATCGCCGATGATCATTCATATGAGGAGCGTCCTATACGAGTTTTAGAGAGGCGTATCAAATAGTTGAGGAATAAGACGATTCCTTTGGTTAAAATTCAGTGGTCTAGACACGGAGTCGAAGAGGCTACTTGGGAAACCGAGGATAGTATACGGGAGAGTTATCCCGAGTTGTTTGACCCTTCGGGGACGAAACTCTTTTAAGGGGGGGTGTATGTAATACCCGGTTGGAATTCAGTCATTATCATTCAGTAATTTCATTCGGTAATAGTCACTATGTAATTTTTTCACTTGTTAATAATCATTCATGTGTGTTCACCGTTCGGAATAACTTCGAGTTGTGTATCGATATTGTTCAGTGTATCTACCTTATTCGGGAATCGAGACAAGAATATTATCTTGATCGTGGTAATTGATTCATTAGTCGATGTTGACGTTGGAATTCATGTCATTTCAAATCTCCTCATTGTTCAAATTGCGTTTTGTTGGGCGAACCCTTGTAATCATTGCTTGGAACCACTGTTTTGGGGTTTCCGTACTTCCATTTCGTGTTATTGTTTCCCAGATATTGAGTCCTATTGCTTTTATTCTCTTCCCGGGTCATTTTTCATCATTTTAGGACCCAAGGGGGGTGTGGGCCGCGGCACAAGGAGTGTGCGCCGCGGCACACACATTTTCCAGTCTTGGCCGGGCAGCCTGCACCGTGGGCTACGGCTCATGCCGACAGGGCCGCGGCACACTACCGAGTCACTGCCGCGGCACACCCGTCTGGGCCGCGGCACACTCATGTTTCAATTGTTGGCCGACCCGTCTGCACCGGGGGCCGCGGCTCATGCCGACAGGGCCGCGGAACACTGCCGAGTCACTGCCGCGGCACATTCGTCCGGGCCGCGGCACGCTGCCGATCACTGGGGGCATTATTTTGCCCTGTGCCGCGGCACACTTCGGCCGGGTCGCGGCACACAGTGCAGTCAACACTATAATTGCGTTTTTTGTTCGATTCAACCTCATTTTTCCTATTTTCTTCAACCTATCCGAGAGAGAGGGCTTGAGGGGGAAGATCTTCATCATCAATCACTTGACTATTCGTTTTTCATCATTTTCATTCGGTTGTGAAGCTCGGATTGTGGATCTAACGCGATTTCATCGGATTAAAGTACTTAGATCTTCAAAGGTAATATTCATCAAACCTCTTGGATTTCGATTTTGTATTGAGATATGTTGTTTTGGATGTTAAGATCGTGTTGTATGAAGTGATATACGCATGATTATGGATATGTTTGATTATTCATTGGATTATTGAAGGATTATTCAAGAACACTTTGAATATTATGTTGGATTTGGGAGTTTTCGATTAATTGTTGTTGAAATCATGATTTTGGATATTCATAATGGATTATTGATCGTATTGAAGATGTTTTGTTGGTTTGAAACACTTCTTGGGGATTTGATGTTGGTATTATTGAGGTTTGGTTATAAACAATCGAAGTTTGGCCACAAAGTGTTCGATATTATGCCCCAATGAACTTGGTTTAATCGTATCGACGTTTTGAGTTCGTTATAATCGTGTTGGATTCATATATTGAACGGATTGTTGGTAATTGTATTATTCAAGGTTGTTCGAGCGACCGATATCTCAATTAGGACGTTGTTCGTGGAAGGATAATTGTTACCGGTGTTGTGTAAGTTAATTCTTACTCAGTTAAAAGGATATTCATTCCTTTCGTTGTTGTTCATACATAATCATAATTCATTCACAAGGTACTAACCATTTCAAAACTTGTAATTGTCACTTAATTACTTCATTTACGAGGAACGACGGTTCCAATCATTTCATTGAGCTGTCATTCATTTCACCATCATTTCATCTTGGTGAGTCATTATTCATTTTTGATGTCACTTTTGTTATATCGTGGCATTCCGGTTCATACTGGCGTGCCGGTTGGTATGTGTAGGATTTTCATGTCGGGCACATTTAAGTCGTGTGTTGGTTGGTGGCCTCACATTGGACTGTGCACACGAGTTGATGGCTTCATGAGACTGATTAGGTACAAGACCACACGTGTATTCGATCGATACTCGTTGGTGGCTTGTGCACGGACACATTTCCATCCCGGACGTAGTGTGGCGCCATTCCTTTGAGCCGTACTGTTAGTTGATTCATATAGCATGTTTGATTGCGTATGTTTCGACAGGATTGTGTATATTCAACTCTTGAGGATTGTTGTTCTGTGTAACTGACCCCGTTGGGGGATATTGTTTTTCAGGTCATGGCAAGGCAATAGCACGGGAATAGCATGTTGACGGCGAGGAGTCCCAATGATACTAGAAGGGGGCCCCAGTCTTTTCAGTCATTTATGTTTCCTTCATTTATTCTGCTGCAGACATTCCGTTTGAATACTCATTTCACTAAGTGTTGTATATTTTATCTCCATATAAAATATACATGTATTTTGTATTATCGTGGGTGTGTTGTATGAAACTCCTCATCGGAGTAATTATTGTTGTAATGTGGTTCGGTACTACATTTATCCTATGTAATTCATTCATTTTCATTCGCCTAGTGGGTCCCAGTCGGGGGTCCACGGCACTGTAATATCCGCCTAGTTTGGGGTGTTACATCGGGCGTATAAACTGTAATACCCGTAATTTCGATTTCCGGTAATTTCTTTTTTTCGGCGAAAGTCCGTTTTGACGACTCACTCGTGACCGTTTCGTCATTCCTAGAATGATTGATTCTGCACTTTTTGTCATCGAGTTCGTTTCGGTGTTGTTTTCTTGAGTTCCGTGCTTTTTGGCGACTTTTCCGCACTTGAGTTCGATTCTTGCGAATCTCATTCGAAACTGCTGTTTCGAGTTTCCCGTAAGTCCGTTTAACTTTGTTAGACGTGTTGCGAGCTTTGGCTTGGTGTTTCGATCGTGTATCGTGTATTTCGGACGTTTTGGGCCATTTTCGTAATTTCCCAAAGTTTGGGGTAATTACTTTCTGTTGTCGAATTTTGAACCTTCGAGTGGTCGGAATCGTGTGTTCTCTTAGTTCTCAAATCCATCTTTGCGAGTACTTCGTAACCGTATCTTCGATTCGTATTCAGGTTCGAGTTTCGGGGTCGTTCGGGCCGTCGGAGTTGGCCCCGGCCGAGTCATGGCCGGGCAGTCCGGGCCCAGGCCGGCACTGGCCGAGTTACGGACGGTAGTGCTCAGCAGTTACGTACATAAGGCCGGTTACGTACGTAACGCTGCCGACAGAATTGGGGTAGTGACTCGGTTACGTACGTAAGCCTTGGCCGGTTACTTACGTAACCCGGCCGGCAGGCAGCCTATTTAAGGCCCTGCAGTCGGGTTTTTCACCCATTTTCTCACTCTCTTCCTTCTCTTCCGCAGCTGGAGGTGTGGGAATCATGGAGAGATGTTGTTGGACAATCAATATATGAAGTCTTGGAGTTCATATCATCAATCATCCATCCTATAACATCCTTTGATCGAGCGAATCAAGGTTAGATTTCTAGAAATCTAGTTTTGGGGAATTTGGGTATTTTGGTTGATTTCGTCCGTTTAATCCGATTTAACTTAGGATTGTGATGGATTGATGATTATTTAGATGTATTATATCATTTCCCTTGTTATTCCATGGTTGGATCGTATCGATTCGTTGTTTGGGTCGAGTTCTTGACCGATGCCTTGAAGGTGTCCGGTAAAATGTCTTAGAGGGGTTTTCGGGCGTTCTACCATTATTCTTCCTTGTATGATCGATGATTTATTGATTATATGTTGTTAGGGTCGAGTTTCTTGCGAAGAAACCGAGTTGAACCCTTCCGTTCGTTGTCGTCTTTCTTTTCGATAGCATCGGGCATTTCGAAGCTTTCCGGTTGAGCCGAGTTCGTCGGGATACTTGCGTGCCAATTTTGAGGCAAGTACCTTGTTCATACGCTTCTCGTTTTGTGAATATGATTATCGGTGGTCGTCTTGGTGTGTTTGTTTGGTTAATTGCAAATGAATTTTCAAAAGATTGTTTTGGCCTCGTTAAAGGCTCTCTTTCAAAATGCGTGTGTGTTTTGTGAACGGTGTGTTTTGGGAATTGATTATGGTTTGATTATTTTGAACGTTGAAGGCTTTGATGATACCCCCTATTGTTTAAAGTTATGGAATCGTGTATTCCGTATTTAATCTTGTTATTGTGTTTTAAAGAGTTTGATAATGGTGTCGGATTATTGGCCATCTCTAGTGAGTATTCTTAATGAACTTACATTATTAGCATATTAGTATTGCATGAGTAACGTGTGTGTGTGTATGCTCACTACGGGTTAGATCCGATGGGGTCTCGGTAGGGGTCCATAGAGGCGTGGGTCCGCGAGCTTGCTTTTAACCACTACGGGTTAGATCCGACGGGATCTCGGTAGGGGTCCACAGAGGCGTGGGTCCGCGGTTAATTGTGGTGCATTTTACAATATGTTTTGGATTATTGGCGTTTCCGGGAACGAGCGTTTTTGAACAGTTTTCATGATTGCATGCATTGACTAAGTGTGTAAGAGGTAAGTTGTTCGTTTTGCCTACTTGGCTAGGATGGCACTAGAGTATTTTGTTGTTTCAGTTAAATCCTTTAATTATGGATTTTGATATTGGAAAACGAACCTTGTTGTCGTTCTCTTGTATTGCGAGTTGATGAGATTTGGGGCTAAAATCCCAATGGTTTTCTAAAGGTTGTTTTACGGAAAGTAAACCTTTGGGGCGGTAACCCCTCTCGTCTTTTGGGTTTTGAAAAGTGGGATTTGATAATCCTAATTTGTTTTCTTCTATTAAAACTCTCGATGGCATTCTAAACTGTTTTATAAATTATTTCCATTGATTTGTGACCTTTCAGTTTTGGAATATTTTTCTCAAACTCTTGCCTCGGGAAGTACTTTTCATTTCGTTTGACTCTTTGAGGATTCCCGGTTATTGTTATTCGTGGAATGTGAATTGTATGACTCGTATTTTGAACTTTGTTCTTGCACTAGCAAAAAAGTGGAGTTTTGCTAACCCCCGAGTATTCAGGGGGTGGATGTCTGTTTTTGCATTCAGGTTTTGGAGCATAGTACAGGATCGGCATGAAGGATGATGAAATATGAACGATACTAATCACACGAGGACCCGTTGATGTCGTATTGGTTTAGTTGTATTTTATTTCCGCTGCAGTATTCTTTCCCCGTTGTACGGGAGTATGTTGTATTCGACCCCTGCGTGGGCAAGTATTGTAATCGAGTTGTATGATTTTATTGAAAGGCCAAATCGGCCTACTGAGTCTTTTTAGCCTTAAAGGCATTGTCGAGTTGTTCGTTTGTTGTTACCATCCTGGTAGATCCTTGATGAAAGGTTCTACGACGTGTAATATCCCTGAGCGGATTGGGGGTTTTACATAAATGGTATCGGAGCTTAGGTTGTGGAAACCTAGGCTGTCGGGTCAAGTCGTGTTGTTCGAGTCTTGTTTCGTCGGATTTTATCTGACTGATTCGTGTCGCGATCCGTCGTATGAGTTTGTTGGTTGTGATTAGTATCGTGGGGCGACCATCATCTTCGTGCGACCTGTGGATGTAAGTCTCGCTTCTTTGTGTTGTGCCTCGTGTGACACGAGCTATTTTTGTGATTATTTGTTAAGTGATGGAATCCTCTTATGGATTTTGATTTCTTGATATGCGGTTATTTGACCCTCATATTTCGTTCATATGAGGAGTAGTGTTGCTGGATTGTGCATGTTTGACTTTATTTCTTTTATCTGCTGCGTGAGTTCTTTTGTAATGGCTTTCGGTATTTTACCGACTGAGTTTTATTTCGAAAACCGATTCCCTTAACCGAGTTTTTGGCATTATGGCCTTGATCGTTTTGGTGAAATTCTTATGACGGTATTTAGTATTTTGTAAATGGCTTTTATGAGTTTTTGAAATATTACCGTCATCGGCCCTTTTGGCGTTTTTGTAAATGGTTTTTATCCTGGTGAATTCCGGCGCGGGACCCACAGCGCTATAATGTTCCGTGTATTTACCTGAAATTTTTTTGGGCATTCTAGCCCATTGAATTATCTTTGAAAACCTTGAGTATCTTAGAAATAAATTTCGAGACGTACGTTTAAAATGAATTATTTTCTCATGGTACATCCAAGGTGCCACAATATGTTTCAAAATTCTTCTACCTCGAGGACCCAAAATATTTTGAGATATTTTCACTGTTTTATAAACACTTTTACTTAGACCCGAGGGTCGAATATTCTGAAAGTTTTTCACTAAGAGAAGGTGTCCTCATTTTTGTTCAAACGCAAGATGATTTTCAAAGTCTCGAAAATGATGTTTGTTCAACTTTTTGTAAAATGATACTCAAGATCAACTGGTGTTTCCAAACTCTTTCCAAAAGGTGGTTTTCGTTTTTAAAACCTATCATTCCTGTTTGCGGACCGGAAATGCATGTATGGTTTTCGAACTTTCGTTACGGTGTTAACCCCGAATTGTGATTGAATTGGTGGCGTGAGCGTCGAGTCGTTCGCCACGCATGTGTTTTGTTAACCCTTTTGGGAGGTGTGATGATGATCTTTAATGTTGCCATTTCGTGGTGGCTTGCGTGTTATCGCACCTGTGTGAGCTGTTAAAGCCTAGATTTTTATGCGTTTATGCACATGTGTGATTGTTCATGAGGTTTGTGATTGTGTGCTGGCTATCGTTCGGGATGTTGTAATCTTCGAACAATGCCGTGGTTATTGTGATTTTAGTATGTGTTGATATGTTATGCGAAGTTGGCATCTCCGGTTTGTTGTTTTGCGACGTTATATTCCATTGTACCTAGCAGTTGTAATTTCGGTATGCCTAGCCGAGGTGTTTCAACCGTGGTGTGCCGGGGGCATGCACGTACCAATTATCTTTCTCGTCACAGGATCCAGTTTTGCGAGTTGGGTTCCGAGTCTTTCGGGGTGCGAACTTCAGTACAGATATCAGGATCGGATCTGGGAGGCCCATGGGAGATTTTTCTGTCGGTTGCTTTTTCTGTCGTTACCTTGATTTTGTTGTTGTGAGTTTCAGTGACGACACTTATTTTAGAAGAGGTCGAATATAATACACGTATTACTTTTGGCTTCTGCATTTTCTCTTTCTCAAGTCTATCGATTCGCTCATGTTCGTTGATACCTTCCGGACTTGTTCTGTATTTCGGTTTCGTCGTTCGAACGAGCTGTGATCTTGTTTTGGGTCGATCTGGTTATTGTTGTGACTTTTTCGAGTTCGGTTCGATTCTTGTAAACCTTGTTTGGAAGTAACATCTTTTGGTTCTATTAGTTCTTTTATTCGAAGTGGATCGGATTTTGAACTTCTGCATTTTCGATTCTGTCGACTCATTTATGTTTGTTGACATTTTCTGAGCTTGTTCTGCCCCTTGCTTTTGTTGATCAAACGAGTATGGTATTGTTTCGGAATAATTCGTTTGTCGTTGTAACTTTTCAATCGCTATTCCCTTTCCTGTGGATCTTATGTGAAGGCACATGTTGTTGTTTTCACCAGATCATATATTGTCTCGAGTCGAGATGTGAACCTTGGAGTTGTTGTTTGAATTTTATTGTTCTTCGTGATTCGAACATGATTGTTCGATTTTTGCTGTCTCGATCGTTTGATTGTTTGGTTTTTGTTGATCTCGTTTCGTGATTGTTGAACGTTCAGACTCCTTCGTAATTCCCTTAAGTTCGGGAAATTAGTCTCGTTTCGATCTTCCAACCCTTGGGCGGTGGAATTCCGTATTTGTTCAGCGTTTGGCTCGCGTTTTGATTGAGGAACCGTTGGGTTGGTCAATCGTATTGATTTTCGTTCGTTCTGTTTTGTGATTGTTCGGATAATAGACTCAATTGTATTATCTGTTTGATGACGCTTGTCACTTGTTTCTTTTATTATGTCTCTACCGGTGGCGTCGTGTTGGTCGTCATGGAGCGTGTTTTCACGCCGTATATTCCGTTGCGATGTTTGTAATGTTTCACCGTTGGGCATTAGTTACGCATTCTTGTGCATCTCATTGAAATATTCCTGGTGGTATATTTCCTCTCCCTACTTGTTTTAAGTTTCGGGACGAAACTTCTTTTAAGGAGGGTAGTGTGTATTACCCGTAATTTTGATTTCCGGTAATTTCTTTTTTTTTGGCGAAAGTCCGTTTTGACCACTCACTCGTGACCGTTTCGTCATTCCGAGAATGATTGATTCTGCACTTTTTGTCATCCGAGTTCGTTTCGGTATTGTTTTCTTGAGTTCCGTGCTTTTTGGCGACTTGTCCGCACTTGAGTTCGATTCTTGCGAATCTCGTTCGAAACTGCTGTTTGGAGTTTCCCGTAAGTCCGTTTAACTTTGTTAGACGTGTTGCGAGCTTTGGCTTGGTGTTTCGATCGTGTATCGTGTATTTCGGACGTTTTGGGCCATTTTCGTAATTTCCCAATGTTTGGGGTAATTACTTTCTGTTGTCGAATTTTGAACCTTCGAGTGGTCGGAATTGTGTGTTCTCTTAGTGCTCGAACTCGTCTTTGAGAGTACTTCGTAACCGTATCTTCGATTCGTATTTAGGTTCGGGTTTCGGGGTCGTTCGGGCCGTCGGAGTTGGCCCCGGCCGAGTCATGGCCGGGCAGTCCGGGCCCAGGCCGGCACTGGCCGAGTTACGGCCGGTAGTGCTTGGCAGTTACGTATGTAAGGCCGGTTACGTACGTAAGCCTCGGCCGGTTACATACGTAACGCTGCCGGCAGAATTGGGGCAGTGATTCGATTACGTACGTAAGCCTTGGCCGGTTACGTACGTAACCCGGCCGGCAGGCAGCCTATTTAAGGCCCTGCAGTCGGGTTTTTCACTTATTTTCTCACTCTCTTCCTTCTCTTACGCGGCTGGAGGTATGGGAATCATGGAGGGATGTTGTTGGACAATCAATCTATGAAGTCTTGGAGTTCATATCATCAATAATCCATCCTATAACATCCTTTAATCGAGCGAATCAAGGTTAGATTTCTAGAAATCTAGTTTTGGGGAATTTGGGTATTTTGGTTGATTTCGTCTGTTTAATCCGATTTAACTTAGGATTGTGATGGATTGATGATTATTTAGATGTATTATATCATTTCCCTTGTTATTCCATGGTTGGATCATATCGATTCGTTGTTTGGGTCGAGTTCTTGACCGACGCCTTGAAGGTGTCCGGTAAAATGTCTTAGAGGGGTTTTCGGGCGTTCTACGATTATTCTTCCTCGTATGATCGATGATTTATTGATTATATGTTGTTTGGGTCGAGTTTCTTGTGAAGAAACCGAGTTGAACCCTTCCGTTCGTTGTCGTCTTTCTTTTCGATAGCATCGGGCATTTCGAAGCTTTCCAGTTGAGCCGAGTTCGTCGGGATACTTGCGTGCCGATTTTGAGGCAAGTACCTTGTTCATACGCCTCTCGTTTTGTGAATATGATTATCGGTGGTCGTCTTGGTGTGTTTGTTTGGTTAATTGCAAATGAATTTTCAAAAGATTGTTTTGGCCTCGTTAAAGGCTCTCTTTCAAAATGCGTGTGTGTTTTGTGAACGGTGTGTTTTAGGAATTGATTATGGTTTGATTATTATGAACGTTGAAGGCTTTGATGATACCCCCTATTGTTTAAAGTTATGGAATCGTGTATTCCGTATTTAATCTTGTTATTGTGTTTTAAAGAGTTTGATAATGGTGTCGGATTAGTGGCCATCTCTAGTGAGTATTCTTAATGAACTTACATTCTTAGCATATTAGTATTGCATGAGCAACGTGTGTGTGTGTATGCTCACTACGGGTTAGATCCGACGGGGTCTCGGTAGGGGTCCACAGAGGCGTGGGTCCGCGAGCTTGCTTTTAACCACTACGGGTTAGATCCGACGGGGTCTCGGTAGGGGTCCACAGAGGCGTGGGTCCGCGGTTAATTGTGGTGCATTTTACAATATGATTTGGATTATTGGCGTTTCCGGAAACGAGCGTTTTTGAACGGTTTTCATGATTGCATGCATTGACTAAGTGTGTAAGAGGTAAGTTGTTCGTTTGGCCTACTTGGCTAGGATGACACTAGAGTATTTTGTTGTTTGTGTTAAATCCTTTAATTGTGGATTTTGATATTGGAAAACGAACCTTGTTGTCGTTCTCGTGTATTGTGAGTTGATGAGATTTGGGGCTAATATCCCAACGGTTTTGTAAAGGTTGCTTTACGGAAAGTAAACCTTTGGGGCGGTGACCCCTCTCGTCTTTTGGGTTTTGAAAAGTGGGATTTGATAATCTTAATTTTGTTTTCTTCTATTAAAACTCTCCATGGCATTCTAAACTGTTTTATAAATTATTTCCATTGATTTGTGACCTTTCGGTTTTGGAATATTTTTCTCAAACTCTTGCCTCGGGAAGTACTTTTCGTTTCGTTTGACTCTTTGAGGATTCCCGGTTATTGTTATTCGTGGAATGTGAATTGTATGACTCATCTTTTGCACTTTGTTCTTGCACTAGCAAAACAGTGGAGTTTTGCTAACCCCCGAGTATTCGGGGGGTGGATGTCTGTTTTTGCATTCAGGTTTTGGAGCATAGTACAGGGTCGGCATGAAGGATGATGAAAGATGAACGATACTAATCACACGAGGACCCGTTGATGTCATATTGGTTTAGTTGTATTTTATTTCCGCTGCAGTATTCTTTCCCCGTTGTACGGGAGTGTGTTGTATTCGACCCCTGCGTGGGCAAGTATTGTAATTGAGTTGTATGATTTTATTGAAAGGCCAAATCGGCCTACTGAGTCTTTTTAGCCTTAAAGGCATTGTCGAGTTGTTCGTTTGTTGTTACCAGCCTGGTAGATCCTTGAGGAAAGGTTCTACGGCGTGTAATATCCCTGAGTGGATTGGGGGTGTTACATGAACAACCAGTCGCAAACCGTCGAACATATCCAATCATACATGGAACTATGAACGACCAAATGGTATGGTTCAAAGATGGACGTCATAGTATGCCCGATCCAAATATGTGTTAGTGCACATGTCCACTCCGTATACGGAATCCAGGATATACGTGGGATATTGTACCTAATTAGCCTCAACGAACTACGTCTCGTGTGCACAGCCCTTCACGGAAAATATTCATGCATGACTATATATGTGCCCGGCTAAAAATCCTACACAATATCCAATCGGAACGCAGATATGACTCCAGATATGTCACGGTGCAACATGACAACGAAACTCAAAGAAACACATATCCAATAAGGATCAAAAGACTCACCGAAGTGAACAACAACAGATTGACAATGAAAAGTCGACATGACCAATCAATATTCAAAACAACAATCCTGGGATCACAATCCCCAAAGGATAATTCATACGATCAAAAATCTCAGACAACAGTTCTGGGATCAACATCCCTCAAGGAGACGATCAACACACCCATTAATACCAACAATAGTCCTGGGATCAACATCCCTCAACGAACAACCAATACGAATCTCAATATACGAAGCCTCAATGTACAACATATACAACAACTCAACATAATAATTATCTCATAAATGAAAAATACATAAATTACCTCAAAGCCGAAGACAATATTCTTTCCACGAACAACATCCCTGAACGAATACACAGTTATACGAATAATCTCAAATAAGGTACCGTCCATTCAATACCAATAAACCTTTATTCCGATACTTATGTCATCACGGTAACTATCTCGATATCCGATATTCTATATCCCTGACCAAAGATAACTCACGTTTTCCTTGAACACAATTAAATCATATACTTTATGATTTAATCCAAACTAGAACACGATATACAAACCATTATCCCAACAACTTACATTTCTAACCACATTGCTATATGAATTATAAATGAAATGAAAACGAAACCATTCCTCAAATATTATAACTGAACAAGTATAAACTTGCCTCGATATCGATACCACGAAGCTATTACCGAACCCATTGCCTTTGTCTACGAGCTCCTCAGCCCCAATCAAAAGCAAACCACGAACTCCTCAGCCTCAACCGCAACACAACGGTCGTAATCCACGATCAATTATCGCAACCTAATGCAATAATCAAATGACAACACATCCGATAATAATCAACAACCGACATAACCAACCAATCGAACTCAACGGTTCAACACAAATCTCGAATAAACGTAGTCTGAACAAACCAAATCAAACCATCACGAATTCATAATCACAACACAAAAATACTGCACTGTCTGCCTACTTAGCGCACGTTAAATGCATAACGTGGCGTGCGCTAAGTTGGTCCCGTTAGCATGCGCTAGCCAGTAAGCTTAGCGTGCGCTAATGCTACACAGTGGCATGCATTCCAAGCATCGACTAACACTTTGCGACTACGGATCCGAATGAAAAGGAAATCATACTCCAAGATTAACAATAACTTTGCATCTCCAAACTCATCATCATACTCGAAATCATATTCATATTCTTATACGAATATTATATCAAAACACATAACTTGGCTCTAGATACGAATATCCCATATTCATATCCAAAACACCAACACCTTCTATACATAATCATCATATCCCATAATTTCAGAGCTCTTCAAGAACATGAAATATCCGACATCACGTTCAAAACAACATAATCCGAGGTATATATCATAATGTTTATCATTATCTTCATCATGCAATTCACATAATCAAACCAATCCGATAACAAGGCTCATCTCATACATAATCTGGAACACAACCTCATATCATGATTTAACTCATCTAAATCGACCACTGAAATTATCATGATTCAGAAATCCATGATTCAACCTCATCAAGTTAAACGAATCACCATTAACATGAAGAATCTTAAATAACATCCGAAAACTCTCATCATAATCCCATAAAATCTCATACAATATCGTCACATGATTATCCAACATGTTCCTCACATGTAATCATCCTTAAAAACGAACAACTAACAAGGGATACGAATATTACCTGGATTAGATGAACCAAGAAGAAGAACACTTGAACGCCATTCCAAGAATCATGAGTAACCTGAAGAACAAGGCTTGAATCCATGCTCTCTATCTTAATCTTGTTAAAAATCACCACCTCACCATGTTTGGGAACCTCAAGAACCTCCCAAAGCTCTCTCTATCGACTGAAGGAGAAAGAATGGACTAAATGCATCTCAAAACCCGTCTGTACCCTTATATAATAAACATTACTAGCGTGCGCTACTCTCATAAAATAGCGTGCGTTACTGCCCTAGCGTGCGCTAAGTGACTTTGTTAGCGTGCGCTATCACAGCCCAGAGGCCACTATCTTGCTCGTACATCAGCTTACGTACATAATGCCCATGCATTAGCGTACGTAACTTACACTGTCTAGCATACGCAAGTCCTTACATTTAGCGTGCGCGAATATCAGCTGACTTGCTACAGTCTACGTACCGCATGTGCCCCCACATGCCGATTTGACAAGGATAAGATTCCCTTTGACCGATATAAAATTAGCGTGCGCTAACCATACGGTTTAGCATGCGCTAGCCCTACATGACAAACACCCACTGACCTTATCTGGACACGCGTCACAAGTGGCCGGGTCCACTCGCCGAAATCCAAGATTCCCTGTCGGACGATCTGATATTAGCGTACGCTAACCATCCTTGGTAGCGTGCGCTAATTGCCGATAAACATCAACCCGGGCCTACCTGTCGGCCGCCTTCCGAACCTTAACCAGAATGCCTTATGTATGTTAAGGATCCTCCTTAGCGTACGTAATGCGAACCTATTAGCGTATGCTAACTGCACCACGTAGCGTGCGCTACTCATACCTCGTAGCGTGCGCTAAGCATATTTCATAGCGTGCGCTAACGTGGTTGTACTTAGCCATTTCCAACTCTTCTCGTCCGTCTGACATAATGGATACGTACACTCACATACTGAATACATATACTCAATCCAATAACATCATCATTCGATATACCCAATATCAAAAGTACGATAACCTGATACACGGTATCCTCAAAATAATTGTCGAACCACTACGACAGTTATACCAGTACAAATACAGCTGTCTCAGTTCTCAATTTATTTTATCCATACTGTATAGACACCAAGCCATCCAGTATATCTTAGATAAAATAACGCGAAAAAAATCATACTGAAAATCCGGGTATTACATACTACCCCCATTAAAATAAGTTTCGTCCTCGAAACTTCCAACCTGCCACAAACAACAGATCAACCCAAAATTTCCAACTCATCATGAAAACAATCAATCGTCGCCACAAGTGAATACCCAAAACGATATACTTACAGGTGCGTGAATACGATGATCTCCCTTGATACTAGCACACGACTCCCATACGAATTCTCAACACAACCAACACACACCAATATCACAAATAGCAATTTGAAAAGATCTCAAAAATTTTGGAAACTCCAAAAATCGATTTGACTCAAAAGTCAGAAAATCATTTTAAAAAACAACGCTGCTACCGTACCGGTAGAGCCACATAACATACACGCCCGCGTTTCAAAAAATCCAAGCTCCGATACCATCTTCTGTAACACCCCCAAAACCATCCGGGATATTACAGCGCCGTGGGCCCGCGCCGGAACCCACCAGGCTAAAAACCGTTTACAAAATCATTTCAAAAACGTTTAAAAATTCCAAAAGGCCAATGATGGTAATATTTTAAATACTCAAATATTTGCAAAAACATAGTTCTCAAATACCGTCATAAAATACCATTTGAAAATACAAGGCGAAGTGCCAAATCTCGACAGTTCAAAATGTACGTTAAGCTACCACTTATACGTACCGATAAAATAGTTAGGAAAAAGGGTTTAACGAAATAATTCGCAAAGTGCCAAAAAGGCCATTTGAAGTACACACAAGTTGGTAAAGATACCGAAAAGCCATTTTGAAATATACACACGCAGCGGATAAAAACACAGTTCAAAATACACATTTGCAGCGGAATAAAACAACCAGAAGAGAATACTCAATACTCAAATAAATGCCACAGTCAGTATCACCCGGGAAGCTCACCCCTTCACGTCCGCTACTAGCTCTATCTCCGAGTACCTAAAAATAAAGCCCACGACGGGGTCAGCCACAATACTCAACAATGATATCGATCACATCAACATAAATAATTACATACCAATGTAATAATATAGGAAGAATACTACCAAAGTAATCTTACCGTCATAACCTTACCAATCCATGGCAATTCATAACAAATCAATCCTTACCATAATCCATATTTCGCATTCTCAAATGACGAAATAAACTCAACAACAATTATTTGTACTGTATTCTAAAAATACCAATAATCCTCAAAACATCATCATAACTCATAAGTGCGAAAATAATCCAATCTGTGACAAATCCTGTCCGTCGGATTACACAATCAAATCTCAACCTGGATAAACCAATAATACACAACGTATCTGTAGATCAAATACCACATGATAATGACAACAAATCCTGAACATCGACGCACAGTCCGAATGCTCATACGATCAATAACAATGATCAACTGATACATCAGTGAGAATATCATCGACATGATAACTCCCAATACGACCAACAAAGGATCAACGATAACCGAGATTAGCATCAACCTGATAACTCCGACACGATCAACAAAGGATCAACAATAACCGAGAATACCATCAACAAGGTAAACTCCAAATGATCAACAAAGGACCAATAATAACCGAGAATACCATCAACAATGTAATCTCCAAATGATCAACAATAATGGATCTCGAAGAAATAACTCCGACTGTCGAGCATACCCCTCGGGCGTATGAACAACCAGTCGCAAACCTTCGAACATATCCAATCATACATGGAACTATGAACGACCAAACGGTATGGCTCAAAGATGGACGTCATAGTACGCCCAATCCAAATATGTGTCAGTGCACATGTCCACCCCGTATACGGAATTCACGATATACGTGGGACAATGTACCTAATTAGCCTCAACGAACTACGTTTCGTGTGCACAACCCTTCACGGAAAATATTCACGTATGAATATATATGTGCCCGGCTAAAAATCCTACACAATATCCAATCGGAACGCAGATATGACTCCAGATATGTCACGATGCAACATGACAACGAAACTCAAAGAAACACATATCCTATAAGGATCAAAAGACTCACCGAAGTGAACAACAACAGATTGACAATGAAAAGTCAACACGACCAATCAATATTCAAAACAACAATCCTGGGATCACAATCCCCAAAGGATAATTCATACGATTAAAAATCTCAGACAACAGTTCTGGGATGAACATACCTCAAGGAGACGATGAACACACCCATTAATACCAACAATACTCCTGGGATCAACATCCCTCAACGAACAACCAATACGGATCTCAATATATGAAGCCTCAATTTACAACATATACAACAACTCAACATAATAATTATCTCAATAACATCACCATTCGATATACCCAATATCAAAAGTACGATAACCTGATACACGATATCCTCAAAATAATTGTCGAACCACTACGACAGTTATACCAGTACAAATACAACTGTCTCAGTTCTCAATTTATTTTATACATACTGTATAGACACCAAGCCATCCTGTATATCTTAGATAAAATAACGCAAAAAAAATCATACTGAAAATATGGGTATTACAGTATCGGTATCGAGGCAAGTTATACTTGTTCAATTTGTAATATTTAATGAATGGTTTCGCTTTCATTTCATTTATAATTCATATAGAAATGATATTATAAATGTAAATTGTCGGGATAATGGTTTGTATATTGTGCTCTAGTTTGGATTAAATCATAACGTATATGATTTAATTGTGTTTGATTGAAGACAGAGATGTGAGTTATCTTTGGTCTGCGATATATAATGTCGGATATCGATGATAGTTTACCGTGTCGACATTGATGTTGGGACGGTGGTTTATTGATATTAATATACTCTACATCATTCGAGATTATTCGAGTAATTGTGCATTCTTTCAGGGTTGTTTGTTCGTGGAAAGGATATTATTTTCGGCTTTGAGGTAATGTAAGTATTGTTCAGTTATGAGGATAATTATTCTGGTGAATTGTTGTATATGTTGTATGTTGATGTTTCGTATAATGGGATTCATATTGATTGTTTCGTTGAGGGATGTTGATCCCATGACTATTGTATTGAGATCGTTGGTCGTGTTGATCATTCATCGGGGGATGATGATTCCAGGATTGTTGTTTTGGATATTGATTGGTCGTGTCGACTTTTCATTGTCAGTTATCATTGTTCACTTTGGTGAGTCTTTTGATCCTCATTGGATATGTGATTCTTTGAGTTTTGTTGTCATGTTGCATCATGACATATCTGGACTCATATCCGCGTGCCGATTTGTTATTGTGTAGGACTTTTATCCAGGCACATATGGTCATGTGTTGATATTTCCACATTAGACCGTGCACATGAGACGTAGTTCGTGAGGCTAATTAGGCACATGTCCCACGAATATCCCGGATTCCGTATACGGGGTGAACATGTGCACAGACATATTTCCGGATCGGGCGTACTGTGACATCCATCCTTGAGCCATATTGATTTGTCATTCATCCTCCATTTATGGTTGGGTATGTTAGACGGTTTGCGACTGGTTGCTCATACGCCCGAGGGGTATGTTCAACAGTCGGGGTTATTTCATTGAGATCCATTATATTTGATCTTGTTTGGAGTTTCGCATGTTGACGGCATTCTCGGTCGTTGTTTATCCTTTGTTGATCGTGTTGGAGTTTATCATGTTGATGATATTCCTGGTTGTGGTTGGCCTTTGGTTGGTCGTATTGGAGTTTATCATGTCGATGATATTCTCGGTTGATGTATTGGTTGATCATTGTTATTGATCGTATGAGCATACGGACTGTACGTTTGATGTTTCGGGACTTGTTATTATTGTTTTGTGGTAGTTGATCTACATGTATATTGTTTGTTATTGGTTTTTATCCAGATTGAGATTTGACGGTTCAATCCCACGGATAGGATATGGCACAAATGGTTCATTCCACACTTGTGAGTTATGATGATGTTTTGATGATTATTGGTATTGTTTGAATACAGTACAAATAGTTGTGGTTGAGTTCATTTCATCATTTGAGAATACGAAATGTGGATTATGGTAAGGATTTATTTGGTATGGATTGTATATAGGGTGGTAAGGTTATGACGGTAAGATTACATTGGTAGTATTCTTACTTTGTTATTACATTGGTATGTAATTATTTATGATAATGTGATCGATATCATTGTTGAGTATTGTGGCTGACCCCATCGTGGGCATTATTTTTAGGTACTCGTAGATTGAGCTAGTAGTGGTCGTGAAGGGATGAGCTTCCTGGGTGATACTGGTTGTGGCATGTATTTGGAGAATCGAGTATTCTTTTCTGGTTGTTTTATTTCCGCTGCAAATGTATATTTTGAACTGTGTTTTTATCCGCTGCGTGTGTATTTAAAAATGACTTCTCGGTATTTTTACCAAATCATGTATAACTTTAAAATGGCCTTTTTGGGTATCTCGTAAATTTGGGTTATTTTGTTAAACCCTTTTTCCCTAAACTATTTTATCGGTACGTATAAGGGGTGGCTTAATGTACATTTTGAAACTACTGAATTTTGGCCTTGTACTTTCAACAGGTATTTTATGATGGTATTTGAGAACTATATTTCAGAAAATATTTGAGTATTTAAAATATTACCGTCTTTGCCTCTTTGGCGTGTTTGAAACGTTTGGAAAATGAGTTCTAGCCTGGTGGGTTCTGGCGCGGGGCCCATGGCACTGTAATATTCTCGGATGGTTTTGGGGGTGTTACATCGGTTATGCTAAAAAATGATGTTATATTGTCTTTTAACACCGGTTCTAGTAAAAACCGATGTTAAATTCTTCATTTAACATCGGTTCTGAGATAACCGATGTTAAATTCTTCAATTTCACCTTTGAGCTTGTTCTTGTCAAGGACGGATCGCAGTGAAATGGTGGATGTGTTGTTTGATTCTATTATACTATCTAGAAAATTTAAATATGCAGAGTATTTAGTCACATTTACTTTTCTCGAAAAATACTCCCACTAAAACAAAGTACCCTCACATTTCAATATTTATAATTTTAGTGGGTAAAGGTCCCATTTTGAACAATTCTAAACCCAGCTTTGGCATGACGCCTATAATAGAGCTATTTTAGGTGGAAAACTCTTTATCGATTATTTCATATGTAACTCTTAGATTATACTTATAGAATTTGGCATCCTATGCCCAAGCATGTTACATCCCATCTTGTGCCTTAAGGTTCGAAACTATTTTGAACTCCTAGTTCATTAAAACACATAGGTATCACAATTACCTATCCCACCTTATTAAGATAATCTGAGCACCCAGCTTTGGCTTGATATGCTCAAGATGATTGAAGTCTTCATAGGTGTTTTAATTAAACGACAATAAGAAAATTTGTACAAGGGGTCTTGTCCTATGTTTAGTGTCTAAGTTAGCAAACAAACCGTAATATCCGTACTTTCTATTTTTAGCAGTTTCCATTTTTGGTGCATGTCTATTTTTATCGACTCGCTTGTAAACGTTTCAACATTTTGAATCTATTTTGTTCTTGGAGTATTTCCATTTGGACGAGTTTCGGGGATGTTTTTACTTAATTTCATTTTATGTTATGTTTTGTCGCATGTACATTCGATTCTCGTAAAACTCGTTCGACTCCATTGTTTATTTGGTTACATGAGTTTGTATGGTTTAGTTGTTCATGTTGTGAGTTTAGGTTTGTTAATCCGACGTTGTATCGTGATTTTCGGAGGTTTGGGCCGTTTTGTAATTTCCTATAAGTTTAGGGAATTTCATCTTCCTTGTCGTATTTTGAATTCCCCGGTAGTCGGAATTGTATTTTATTTCAGCATTAGCTTCGTAGTCATGAATATTTCATATCCACGTTTTTGGGTTTTGTCCTTGTGTTGCGTCTCGACTTCGTACCGCCCTGTGCAGTTAACTGCATTCAGCAGTGTTAAACTGCTGCATGCATAACGTATGTTATTCATGCTTTATACCATGCGCTATCGATACCTGCATAACATACGTTACACCCTTGTGATAACATACATTATGGTCCTCAGCGTTTTGGATAGTGGCTTCCACCCAATTTTTGCCAAGTTCTTACGTACGTTAACTCGCGACTGTTACGTATGTAAGCTCCCTTATAGGATACGCTAATTGTCTGATGTAGCGTACGCTATCGTCCTCAGCAAATCGGGCAGATTGTTCTACCAATCCCTTACATACACTAACACCTGAGTGTTACGTACGTAATGAGTATAGCGTATGTTAACATCAGCATGTTAACGTACGTAACGAGTGAGCAGGTTTTATAAACCCGAGTTGACCTTTATTTCGTCATTCTTCTTTTCTTCCTTCCCGTCTGAGAGCTGCGCTCCTAGTAACGATCCGAGCGATTCTTCAAGTCTTGTCAGTGGAATTCCTTGGGAGATTGAGTATTGTGTTCTAAGTGAAGTTTATCATCATCGTAATCATCTTCCTCCATCCGAATCCAAGGTATTTGACTTAGAACCCTACTTTTATCTATTTTGGGTTTTTTTTGGGATTTGTCGAGAATTAACTCGAACTGTTCATTTATGTTGTGATATTTCTTATCGATTATTGTTGTTGGGTGATTCCCAATCCATTTCCGTCGTGTTTAATCCATGGATTTTTGATTTGGGGATGTTTTGTGAAAATCATCGCCCGTATTCGTCATTTGTGTATGTTTATGATTATTATTCGGGGTTGTGGGCGTATTCCATTCGATTATTGTTACCGTGTAGGACTGAGTTGTGTTAGTCCTTCGTTTAGGAATGGTCGTGTTCCCTCCGGGTCATTCATAGTAATTTTTTGTTCCCGTTTCGTCGAAGATGTCTTAAAGGCAAGTACTTAACGTTTGTTTACATATTCTGGTATTTGGATTATGGCTTCCCGTATATGTTATGGATGTTAATGTGTATGTTCACATAGGGATGGTCCGACGGGGCCTCTGGGAATACTTAGTGCCGTGTGTATACGTATCACGAACTGGGGTTAACCACCCAGGGATGGTCCGACGGGGCCTCTGCGGGGTGCGGTGGCCGTGAGTCTCGTACCAACGGTTACCTTTGAAATGTTTTGTTGGAGAAATGTATTTTGTGCTCGTGCACCGTAATATTCCGGAATATAAATGTTTTCTAAAATTATTTTTTGGCGCATATCTCATCTGATTAGAATGGTAGTTCAAATGGATTGTACTTGCACTAGCAGTTGTCGCTAACCCCTTAAATGGGGGAAATACTTTTGTATTTTAGGTACATGTCTCGGAGGCGAACGAGCACGCGGGCAGTACGAGGATGATGGGCAAGAGTGAATATGTTCAAATGGTCGTTCTTTGATGTCATGTCTTTTAAATTTTATTAATCATATTGTTTGCTTTAGTACTCGAGTACTTCTTCTTTTGGAACATTGTGACTGTTGTGTACCAGATTTGGGTTTTGGTTGATGTTGCATTGCATTGTTGAGTCCGGTCTACTTATTTGGTATGTCTTGGATTGGGAAATTGTTCGTATGTTGATGATATCTATCACTATTGTCATGTCGAGTTTATGTGTTAGCCTGGTGGATTCCAAGGGGTGGGGTCCACGGCGCTGTAATATGGCCTGATCGTCTTGGGGGTGTGACACATACATATAAACATACATCACATCACATACATGCATCTTTTATATATACATAGCATCACACAACATTATAAAGCATAATACCGAGTATATCATGACCATAATCCTAACGTTATTTTTATAAGCCAACATGAAAATGACGAAAGTCAATCAAAAGGGTATAATTGGTCTTCATTGTTCTTCCAACTCCTTGGAACATCATACGCAATCAATTGTCTCCTTGAGTTCATCCTACATCTCCTTCTTGTCTTCATTACATTAATGAAAAACTATCACTACTACAAAAAAGACATTTAACATCGGTTTTGGAAAAACCAATGTTAAAAAATACGCGGTGGAATAATTGAAAATTTTAAAGCAAATTAACATCAGTTATGCTAAAAACAGATGTTATATTGTCTTTTAACATCAGTTCTGAGATAACCGATGTTAAATTCTTCAATTTCACCTTTGAGCTTGTTCTTGTCAAGGACGATCGCAGTGGAATGTGGATGCGTTGTTTGATGCCATTCTATTATCTAAAAAATTTAAATATGCAGAGTACTTAATCACATTTGTTTTTCTCGAAATATACTCCCACTAAAATAATGTAACCTCACATTACAACATTTATAATTTTAGTGGACTAAGGACTCATTTTGCACAATTTTAAACTCAGCTTTGGTATGACGCCTATAATAGAGCTATTTTAGGTGGATAACTCTGTATCGATTATATCATATGTAAATCTTAGATTATTCTTATGGAATTTGTCATCCTATTGTAACACCCCCAAATCCCATTGGGTCATTACAGTGCCGTGGATCCCACACCAGGAGATCCACCAGGCGAACACGACCAAAATACAACAAACTGACCACAAGGGAGAATCACAGTCCCTACTGTAATGCCCGCGATTCTCATTCCAGTTATTTTGGATTTTTCTTTGGATATTTCCCGGTTGCCGAGCACCAATATTATTTTCTCAACGACTAATTTGGTGGTTGTGACCTTATGTGGTGACTTGTTATCCATCATTTTCATTTCGGATCGATATTTTTTGTAACACCCCCAAATCCTATTGGGTTATTACAGTGCCGTGGACCCCACGCCAGGAGATCCACCAGGCGGACATGACTAAAATACGTTAAATTAAACAACAAGGGAAAATCACAGTCCCTACCATGATATCCAACACAATATTCCGATAGGGAATTTCAACGACAAAAGTGGCCTACATGGCCAAAATGAAATACAACAGCATCCACGAACATCTGTTCGGGTAATACAACACGACAACAACTGACAAGACTGGAGTACACTCCAACTGACTGACCAACAATGAACAACTCGGACTAGTATCGCTCGAATGCCTCGTCGCCATCGTCATGCCCCTGTGCCTCAACTCTCTCCTCGCAAGCACCTAAAACATGAAAACATGTTCCGCCCCCATGGGGTCAGTCATCCAGATAATGAATATCAAATACATGTATAACATGATATGCATCCAAAGGCAGAATGAAACGGTACAATGATAATAATAATACGAGATGCTCACAAACCAATGTAAGAACCGAGCATTCGTGAAATACTATGCCCACGGCATACTATTAATACCTGTTCAACAGGTTAGAACATAAGTGCCCAACGGCGAATCATAATCACAGAGTACCACAATGAATTACACGACATGAACCAAACCAGAACTGAATTAATTATGAATCACAATGCCCGAAGGCTCCAATGAAATTACCAAGACAATCACAAAGGCCTTAAAGACATTCAGCGGAAGTTAACAAATATCATAAACACTTGAAACCGGAACAGCCCGAAGCTATAGTTAATGAGGGCTAATAAGGTCATAACCACGACCGTGACCTACTGAGTTGTAGGTGTTGGGAAGCCAACCGCGAAGGTTCAAGCCCCAAACTTACCCATAAGGTCATAAACGCGACCGTGACCTACTAAGTTGTAGGTGTTGGGAAGCCAACCGCGAAGGTTCAAGCCCCAAGCTTACCCATAAGATCATAAACACGACCGTGACCTACTAAGTTGTAGGTGTTGGGAAGCCAACCGCGAAGGTTCAAGCCCCAAGCTTACCCATAAGATCATAAACGCGACCGTGACCTACTAAGTTGTAGGTGTTGGGAAGCCAACCGCGAAGGTTCAAGCCCCAAGCTTACCCATAATAAGCACTAGCCGAGACTAGCCTCCAAAAATATAATAAATCACAAATGACAACGATTCATAGATTACCGAATTCGTGAGAATGATAGTGTGCTACCTTGAGTCGGCCAACACGATAACAATGATGCAGCGGATGATTCCATGAATGATTGAGTGTTTCGATTACCTTAGAACGGCAAATCGATAAGAGTAATATAAAGGATACCTCGGCACCTTTAATCGGTTATCGACGACGAAGATGAGAAATGAATACGCTAATGCCTTTAATCGGACAATACAGTTTTAATGACAACCCCAACAGGAATAACAATGATTTCAACGATGTTTTAGATTGACATCTATATGAACAACAATCGATACATCGATACCGCGAACCGGCTATCGACAATGACATTAATGATGAGTAATACAATGCCTTGAATCGGCCGTTAACGAACAACAATGACATTTGGCAAAATTGCCGGAAGGTATCGTATCGAACGATCTCTTGATATCAATGAATTCATGAAGAGACTAAGTCTCGGAATGATACAACACATCTATACACATACATGATGACATTAGCTCATTGACTAGTACAAGTATAAAACTTGCCTCAACCGAAGGCGATGAATTCCTTCCACGAACAACGAACAGCGTCCTCCGATAAACACAAGTACTCGAACCACCTTGAATGAAATACAATTCGTTCAATAACACAATATCAATCGAAATCAACATAACGAGAAAGAAACTCTTTGAGGCATTTAATCGAACACTAAATGTTCAAAGTTCCTCAAGAGCCTAAAATCATCAATCGGGTTGAATGAATCGAAAATATGGATATACAATCCATAGAACACGATTAATAATGTTTACTAACATCAACCGATTCATCAAAATCGGACTAGAATCGAAAATCAAGAACAAATCTCGAAAAATCCAATCCTAGGAGATTTCAAGAAATTACCTCGATCCGACGAAGAACAATGATTTGATGATGATATAATCGATAAGGATCCTCAAAAACGCTTAGAAATCGAGTGGAATCGACCAAAACTCCACTTCCGATTTTCCTGTCGCCCGCACCTGCAGTGCGAAAAGTGATGAAATGAAGGTCGCCCGTCCACGGCCTATATATGGCCGACAGGTTACGGCCAGTAACGGCAGCCTTACGGCCGTAACTCGGACACCTTACGGCCGTACTCGTGAGCCTTACGGCCGTAACCGGCATTCGTCAAAAATCTGCCCAGCACCAGCCGGACACTTACGGCCGTAACTCGCCCACCTTACGGCCGTAACCGGCCTTCGTCAAAATCCGCCCAGCGCTCGTACGGCCGTACCCGATCACGCTTACGGCCGTAACTCGGGCACCTTACGGCCGTAACCGGCACCTTACGGCCGTAACTCGGCCAGGCCAGCCTGCTCGTAGTGACTCGGCCGTGGCCACTCCGACGGCCCGGACGACCCCGAAACCCGAACCTGAGTAGAAATCGAAGATACGGTTACGAAGTACTCGCAAAGACGAATCCAAGCACTAAGAGAACACACGATTCCGACCATCCGAAGTGTCGGAATTCGACAACGGAAATAATTACCCCAGACTTTGGGAAATTACAAAAATGGCCCAAAACGTCCGAAAATCATGATACGTGATCGAAACACCGAACCAAAGCTCGCAACATGAATAATAACATTAAATAAACTTGCGAGAGACTCGAAACAACAGTTTCGGACGAGATTCGCAAGAATCGAGCTCAAGTGCGGAAAAGTCGCTAAAAAGCACGGAACTCAACAAAACGACACCGAAACGAACTCGGATGACAAAAAGTACAGAATTAATTATTCTCGAAATGACGAAACGGTCATGAGCGAGTCGTCAAAACGGTCTTCCGCCGAAAAAAAGAAAATTACCGAAAAAAATCGAAATTGCGGATATTACATTTTTCTCCACTGGCGTTTTGTCGTGTTCGTTCCTGGCATTTTTGGATAATCAAGTCATCGAGTCATGGCGTGCGGGCACTGGCCGGATGGGTGCGGGTACTGACCGGATGGGTGCGGATGCTGGCCGGACGGGTGCGCACGCTGGCCGGACAGGTGCGGCAGGAACCGGCATAGCGCACGCTACTATCGGAAGGTTGCGCTAACTCGACCGGAATAGGGCATGCTAACCGGCCGACCAGTGCACGCTATCGGGCTGGACAGTGAGGTTCTGAGGTTCTAGGATCGGGAAGGATCGGCAGGTAGCGCACGCTACTGCTGGTCGTTGCGTGCGCTAATCGGCAGATGTAGCGTACGCTATCGTCCGCCCAGAGCATGCTACCTGGCCGAACATTTTAGTACAGGAGGTTCTGGATGGGACGACTAGTGCACACAACCACCCACGTAGCGCGTGCTACCGAGGTCGGACAAGAAGTCTCTGGATTGCGGCTCAGGCCGATAGCGCACATGTCTAGCGCATGATGGTGGGCCTCGACCGAACGTTCTCTACCATGACCGCCCGTTAGCGCGCGCTAGCTCGGAAGTCTAGCGCACGCTAGTGCACCCTAGTATAAATATGGTCAAGCAACCCAGTTTCATTCATTTTTCCATTTCTCATAGAGCCTTGGGGAACTTAAAGGTGTGATGTTAAACAATTAATCAATGAAGTTCATGAGCCTATATCATCGATTGATCATCCCATAAGATCCTTAGATCCAGCGAATCAAGGTTAGTTCTCCGAAAATCCTAGTTTTTGGAAAATTGGGGATTTTGTTTGATTTCGTAGGTTTGATCCGTGTTAACTTAGATTAGTGATTGATTATTGATTATTAAGTTGTATTCTACCCATTGCATTGTCGTTTCATGGTTCGATTGCTAATGATCCATCATTTTGTTGAGTTCTTAATCGACACCTTGAAGGTGTCTGGTAAAATGTTATAAAGGGGATTCAGGCGTTCTGGGATTATTCTTCCTCGTACTATCGTTGATTTTGATGTCATGATGTTAGGGTCAGGTTCCTTATGAAGAACTCGATTCATAAATCTTCCATTCGTCATTTCCCAATCGATCGAGTTATCGTTGTTTTCCGCCCGAAGAATTGTAGGTGTTCGAGGTTCCAGGTCGAGCCTTGTTCGTCGGAGTGTCCTGTATCAATTATCGAGGCAAGTATATTGCCTATACACTTAATGTTTCGTAGTTGTAATAGTTGGTAATTGACTATGTGTGCGATCGGAATGTTTTTAATGAACTTACAAAATAATTGGTATATTCTTGATAAAAGCCTTCACAAAGATCTACTTGTGTTTGTGAATGAATGTCATGTTTCGAGAATGTGTATTAGTGTTGTGCATTGGAGTGACTTGTTTGTCGATGGTGCCGTTGTGTGTGATTTCATCGTTAGTGGACCTAAAGATTATGTCTTTTTGGCAATAGGTGTGTATGTGTGTGGATATGTGTGTTTACTGATGAGTATGTGATGCTGTATAATATTAGTTGTGAGTATGTGTCGGGTTAAGTGGCCATTCCTAGAAAGTACCTTGATTTACATTTTATGTACTTCGGGGGAATGTGTTTTTGGTAAACGTGATTTGTGCAATTTGTTGATTGAGTGTGTGCGAGCCGAGTAAAACCAGTGAGGGTCCCCTGGGGTCCGGTAGGCTGCATTTCCCTACGGATCACTCGGTTGGGCTATACACCAGGGAGGGCCTGACGAGGTGTCTCTGGGGTGTGTATCTTGCTCGAGAGGTACAAGGCCAGTATAGCTCGGGAGTTTGTTTTGTGATTATGATTATGGCATGTTGTTGTTTTCGATAATTGTGATATGTCCGGAATATCACAACGCTTTCATTCTCGGTGTGAGATACATCATACGTAAGGTCTTGGTACTTGGCTGGAATGGAACCAATATAGCATCATATATGATTCGTTTCTTGGTTGAGATATTTTTGACAAAAGGATGCGGGCCCTGTGATTGTTTCCGTGCATTGTTGTCTGGTTATGTATCGAGTTTGACCATTGGGTTATTCACTCGAGTAGGTGATGTGGATGATTGGGTCGTAGACCCCGTGTTTTGTGACCGGATTTGCATTCTTGAAAAAACAATTCTGTGGCCCGTGGCCCTTTGTAGTATTTGATAAATTGAGGATTCATTAGCCCAAAAATGTCTTTCTAAAACTCCCGAGACTTTTTAAATGCTTTTCGAAGAAACTACAAGTCTCATTTCAACTTTTACGGTTTAAACTATTTTATCCAATGAGATATCTCGGGAAGTCTTCGTTGGGTTGAATTGTGGAATTGATCAAGTTATTATATTCTTCGAGTATGTTGTGTATAGCTCGTATTTGCACTTTATACTTGCACCAGCAAAACAGTAGAGTTTTGGTAACCCCCGAGTATTCGGGGAGTTGATAAGTGTCAGTTTTATACACTTATCCATGGTTTGTATCGATATATTTCACCCATAATTGAGCTAGTCTACTCGTTTTTGCTTTGAATTAATTAGCTTTTAATAATTTTATTATTTATCAGATGAAGATGTAAATTTAGTCTTAATCGGATTGAATTACTGATTTACTCAAGAAATAACATGTGTATAAAATATTCTCTCTGTTGAATTTTTATGTATTCATGTTGTAGGGCTTTCCGAGATGAGTTCGTCAGTCTTTCCGGATTCAAAATCAGAGTTATATATCAATAGTTATCATCCGAAGAAGATTTAGGGCAAAAACGCAAAGTCTAAGAAATTCTGGGCTGAAAATGAAGTCTGAAACTCCATACGGGCGTGTACGGGCGTAACTCACAAAAATGCAAATTTACGAAGCCATGTTACGGCCGTAACTCCTCAATGTTACGGTCGTAAGTCATCATAGTTACGGCCGTAACTCCTCAATGTTACGGCCGTAACTCTTGTCAGATTGTGATCATTGTCTAATTTTTTATACTTTTGGTCTATTATTGAGGGGATGGATGCCATTGATCCGATCTATTGTAATAATGCTGGAGTTTTGGAACTATTAGATGACTTTAGGTGTATAAATAGACCCCTTAGATCCATCATTATTCATCATTCATCTTATTATTTTCTCACTTTGTAATACTTTTTCTTTTTGTGTGAAGAACACACTTGTGTTCTTGAGTGATTTTTGTTAGTGTGGTTTAGCTTATGTTGTTGAGGGAGTTTATCGTTTCTTTCTCCTTTATCTACTAAGGGAGTTAGGATCAATTCTTTCCCTTTTTCAACTATTAATGACCACTCAAGCTTGTAATATATTGAATAAACCCTTAATGGGCTAAGTTACTTAAGTTGGGATTATAAACAAGGTTAGTCATGTTATTTAAGTTTGTATAAATATCTATTATGAATTACTCATTATTGTGTGTGATTTTAATTGTTTTACCAATCTTTATTTATTTGGCCAATAAATGAGGATATTTATGGTCTTCATATGTTTCGAAAGAAAATATGTTTTATTAGATCAAATGATCTTCACTCTAAGTTGTTCTAGGGGATATAAATATACCTCTAGACCTTAGATGATTCTTTGAGTTATTTTCATAAAACCTAATGCTATGTATTGAAGCCAATCAACATAGAAATATAGTGGATTGATTCAATATATAAGAGGCGTTTTGACATTCGAAAGAGGAACCGTCTTTTTAAGGAAAATTGAATCTACACAACATAATAAGTAAATTCATCTTATGATCTCCTATACATCTTCTATAACTAATGATGAGGTAAGTTTGTAATCCCAACTATTTCATTTTATCTCTTATTAATCTATTATTAGTGCAATCTTTAATTTACTTGAATATTAGAACTATTATTGCAATTTCTTTGTAATTGTCAAATCAAACTCTTAAATTGTGTGTTTCAATCATATAAATCTATATAACAAATATCTAAATAGTGTATAATTCAATATATAACCTAACTTTCTCGTGGGATCGATAAACCGGACGCAAAAAGTCCACTTACTACTTGATACGATATCGTGCACTTGCGATAGTTACACTAAAGACGTGTCAAGTTTTTTGGCGCCGTTGCCGGGGAAGTATAAGTGTTATATTTGAAATCTTACATTGTGAACTATTGTTATAGGATACATTTTCTCAATGTTGTAACTTAGTACTCAATTGTGTTTGTCCGGTCAAGTGGCGGATAACGGTACTCCGTGACTATTAAAGTCGGATTCTTCAGTTTCCCACAACAACTGATATTTGTAGATATTTTCTCTTTTATTTTTATTTTTTTATCATGGAAGAAACTTTGAATAAAATTGAAAAGAGATTTCCCTTTCTCAGCAAAAATGTCATTTTAAAAATTTATAAGACGAGACTTGAAAGGATGAGGTTGTTTATGAATAAAAGCATACCTTTTGACATAAGATTCATTATTGAAGCCAAAGTGAGAATAGCAGGTGAATTCACAGAAATACCTACTAGATTTTTACCAGGGCTTGGAAAAAGTTCATATGCCAAGAAACGACGAGCAAAGAAAATAGCCGTTTGCTATAAATGTGCTAGATGGAACTGTAATTTAAAATGTCGATATTTAGGAATTCCATATACAAACAGAGAAGATAAAATTCAGTTCATTAAGGATGGTTTGAATAAAGAGAATTTAGATAATATCGAAATTTCTCTTGACACGCATCCTAGTGGACTCGTACATTACGGAATTCGGTGTTTGTGGAATACATTCAAACCAGAATATGAACAATGTCTTGGGAATTTGACGTTAAAAGACCCTGTTAGCCAATTTGTAAGAAAATTGGATGGGAAGCTTCTCCCCGACTCATAGAAGGCGTTTAGGCCGTTTTTGAACATAAAATAAGAGGAAGATGTGAGCCACAATCACAACTACTGTACATACACGTGAGTATCTTTTATTTTTGTCGTAAGGTGAGATTTTATGAATAAAAAAAGGGGTGATACACAATAAATGCATTCATTATTCTGTTGAGTAGTTGAAGCGCAATCAACGAAATCTCAAACTTGTTAAACAAATTTACCTCATTTTTTCTTCTATAAATAAACATTGTGCTTGTTTCTTTTATTCATCCCTCAAACATGTACTTTTCTCTTTTTCTCTCAAATAAATTTCTTTTCAAAAATGGAGTCATCATCTTCCACAAAAATATTTAGCACAGTCTGCATTTTTGGTGGAGCTAGTTATGGAAAAGAGGCATGCTTTACTGAAGCAGCCCACAACTTGGGTCGTACCTTAGGAGAAAAATGCATTCATGTAGTTTACGGAGGAGAAAGTCTAGGATTAATGGGACGAGTTGCTGCTTCTGCCTATATGGAAGGAGTAAGAGTGTTGGGAATAATTCCAAAACCTCTGGCTAAAAGTAAAATCACCGGGGCAACTATTGGAGATGAGTTTAGAGCTGCAAATACGCAAGATCGCATAACTCACATGATAAATAATTCTGGCGCCTTTATCACCCTTCCCGGTGGTTTTGGCACTCTTGAGGAACTTTTTCATGTGGTTACCAGAGCCCAGCTAAATGTTCATCAAAAACCAATAGGTCTGCTTAATGTCAATGGTTTCTTTGATGGTTTACTATCTTTCATCAACTACTCTACTGAAAAGGGTTTTATTTCCGAGCATGCTAAACGAATCATAGTCGTTGCAACAACACCAGAAGAACTAATCAAAAAACTCATTGAATTTGTTCCTCAACCAGATCCAGCTCTAGCTAAAATTGTCTGGATGGAAGATTTTACCGTGAGAAAATGAAAAGTGGATTCATTCCTCTCCCTTTGATAACCCATGTCGGACCTCTTGTATTTTTACTTTCTGTTGTGTGTAAAAATCGTGCTAAATGATGGAGGCTTAAGGAGTTTCTTTTTGAACTCTTGACGCGCATCTATTCACGATTTATGTATTGTTATTTTATTGCTATAATTTTTATTGTTTGTTTTCTTTATAAAAGCATTGATGGCAGCGTAAGCCGAATCTTTGGACTTTCTTGAAGCGCATCTTAAAAATTGTGTTATACTTCCGAGTATATTTTATTTTCTTTTGTTATTTGCCTTGTATATTTTGCAGATTCTAAAAGGCGTTAGCTCAAGCATCAGCTTTCATAACAGGGAGTATTATGTTTTTTCTCACTTGCTTTTCATTTCTAAAAACTCGGGACAGTTTTATTTTCAAGTTTGGGGGTGTTTTGGAACTTTTGTGTTTATTTTGTTTGTTTTTTGAACTGTGGTGTTTATTTTGTTTTGAATCGTATGATTGTGTTAATGATGTGTAGTGTGTGGTGTTTTTTTATTATTTGGCATTGATTTTTTAGGTTTACTATATATATATATATATATATATATATATATATATATATGAGATTTCTAGATCTGGCCATAACACCAATAAGTTAGCTATATACAAACTTCTAAAATCGTTTTAATCGGATAAAAATTTGTACGTTCCAAAATTTTTGAGCCTTAATCTCTCTTTCCAAGCCTTGTAGTCATCATTTAAAATCCAGTCATTCGTTACCTTGAGAAAGTAAGAATCAGTCGGTTGATGAAAAATAAAACTGAAATTTACTTAATTTGTGGAGTTTTTGATTTTTCATGCTTAGCTAATAATGATTTTCGGCAAAGATTCTATTCCCTAGAAAAAAAGGGAGTCATTGGTGAAAAAAGCTACACGTTAGCAAATAACGGTGTGAAAGCTATCACCTAAAAAAAAGATAGAAGATGTATTGATGAAAAGAGCTACACGTTAGCAAATAACGGTGTGAAAACTATCACCTAAAAAAAAGAGAGATGGAAAAAGATGTGTTGCTGAAAAGAGCTATATGTTAGCAAATAATGATGTGAAAGATATCACTAAAAGGGATGTAGTTTATGAGCAGATTTGAATTAATTAGCGGCTGAATTTCAATACACTCAATTTTGTGAACAATCACAATATTTGATGACGCCGATAAAATTCTTCTTCATATTGAGTCGAAAAATAAACGAGTGATCGAGAGCAACCATTAAATGGAGTCGTGTGTATCACGAGTGGGAAAGAAATAATCAACCTTTTGGGGGAAAAACCTTGCATTTTGGAATTACAAAATAAAACCGTGTTTTAACTTTAAAATCATTTAGTAGATTTATTTTGAATCTTGATTCATTTCTATCTACTGTATAAAGCTGGTTGTTGTGTATTAATGGCATTTTGATCTCCTTTTCTCTTTTTATATGATTATTTTTCTAAATTTATGTGTGTATTATTATTTTTGTGTCTTATTTTTATTTTTATTTTTGGAGTGTGATTAATAAAGAGTCTTGCTCGGGACTAGCAAGAATTCAAGTTTGGGGATGTGATAAGTCTCAGTTTTATACACTTACCCATGGTTTGTATCGATATATTTCACCCATAATTTAGCTAGTCTACTCATTTTTGCTTTGAATTAGTTAGATTTTAATAATTTTATTATTTATCAGATGAAGATGTAAATTTAGTCTTAATCAGATTGAATTAGTGATTTACTCAAGAAATAACATGTGTATAAAATATTCTCTTTGTTGAATTTTTATGTATTCATGTTGTAGGGCTTTTCGAAACGAGTTCGGCAGTCTTTCCGGATTCAAAATCAGAGTTATATATCAAAAGTTATCATCCAAAGAAGATTTGGGGCAAAAACGCAAAGTCTAAGAAATTCTGGGCTGAAAATGAAATCTGAATCCCCATACGGGTGTGTACGGGCGTAACTCAAAAAAATGCAAATTTACGAAGCCATGTTACAGTCGTAACTCCTCAATGTTACGGCCGTAAGTCATCATAGTTACGGCCGTAACTCCTCAATGTTACGGCCGTAACTCTTGTCAGATTGTGATCATTGTCTATTTTTTTATACTTTTGGTCTATTATTGAGGGGATGGCTGGCATTCATCCGATCTATTGTAATAATGCTGGAGGTTTGGAACTATTAGCTGACTTTAGGTGTCTGAATAGACCCCTTAGATCTATCATTATTCATCATTCATCTTATTATTTTATCACTTTGTAATACTTTTTCTTTTTGTGTGAAGAACACACTTGTGTTCTTGAGTGATTTTCGTTAGTGTGGTTTAGCTTATGTTGTTGAGGGAGTTTATCTTTTCTTTCTCCTTTATCTACTAAGGGAGTTAGGATCAATTCTTTCCCTTTTTCAACTATTAATGACCACTCAAGGTTGTAATATGTTGAATAAACCCTTAATGGGCTAAGTTACTTAAGTTGGGATTATAAACAAGGTTAGTCATGTTATTTAAGTTTGTATAAAGATCTATTACGAATTACTTATTATTGTGTGTGATTTTCATTATTTTACCAATCTTTATTTATTTGGCCAATAAATGACGATATTTATGGTCTTCATATGTTTCGAAAGAAAATATGTTTGATTAGATCAAATGATCTTCACTCTAAGTTGTTCTAGGGGATAGAAATATACCTCTAGACCTTAGATGATTCGTTGAGTTATTTTAATAAAACCTAATGCTATGTATTGAAGCCGATCAACATAGAAATATAGTGGATTGATTCAATATATATGTTGTAATACCCGTAATTTCAATTTTTCGGTAATTTTCTTTTTTTGGTGGAAGTCTATTCTGACGACTCGCCCATGACCGTATCGTCATTTTAAGAATATTTAATTCTGCACTTTTTGTCATCCAAGTTCGTTTCGGTATCATTTTGTTGAGTTTCATGTTCTTAAACGGCTTTTCCGCACTTGAGTTCGATTCTTGCGAATCTCGTCTGAAACTGTTGTTTCGAGTTTCTCGTAAGTTCATTTAATGTTATTATTCATGTTGCGAGCTTTGTCTTGGTGTTTCGATCGTGTATGGTGTATTTCAAACGTTTTGGGCCTTTTTCGTAATTTCCCAAAGTTTGGGGTAATTACTTTCCGTTGTCGAATTTCGAGCCTTTGGGTGGTCGGAATCATGTTTATCTAAGCGCTTGGATTCGTCTTTGCGAGTACTTCGTAACCGTATCTTCGATTCATATTCAGGTTCGGGTTTCAGCGTCGTCCGGGCCGTCGGAGTGGCCACGGCCGAGCCACGGCCGCACAGTTTGGAACTGGCCTGGCCTGGCCGAGTTACGACCGTAAGGTTCCGGTTACGGCCGTAAGTAATCGGCATGCTGTAACACCCCCAAATCCCATTTGGTCATTACAGTGCCGTGGATCCCACCCCAGGAGATCCACTAGGCGAACATGACTAAAATACAACAAACTGACCAAAAAGGGAATCACAATTCCTACACTGACATCCAACATAATATTCCGATACGGAATTTCAATGACAACAGTGGGCCTACATGGCCTAAATAAAATACAGCGACATCCACGAGCCTAGCTCAGATGATACAAAATGACAACGACCGAACAAAACTGGAGTACTCCTGACTGACATGAACACCAAAACATCTCGGACTAGTATCGCTCGAATGTCTCGTCGCCACCGTCATGCCCCTGTGTCTCAACTCTCTCCTCGCAAACACCTAAAACATGAAAACATGTTCCGCCCCCACGGGGTCAGTCATCCAGATAATGATTATCAAATACATGTACAACGTGATATGCATCCAAAGGGCAGAATGAATAGTATAGTAATGGTAATACGAGATGCTCACAAACCAAAGTAAGAATCGAGCATTCGTGGAATACTATGCCCACGGCATACGATCAATACCTGCTCAACAGGTTAGAACACAAGTGCCCAACGGCGAATCATCAATACAGAACACAACAATACATCACTCGAAGGTAACCCAAGCCAAACACTGAAATAGATACGAATCACAATGCCCGAAGGCTCCAACAGGAATACCGATACATCACAATGGCCTAACAGCCGAACAACCCGAAGCTGTTTATCATCATAATACCCTGAATGTCACTCAGCCGAAGCTGTCAATCACCACAATGGCCCGAAGCCAAAACAGCCCGAAGCTGTATCAATGAGGGCCGAAGCCACGGCACGAAGCCGTATCACAATGAGGGCCGAAGCCCCGGCACGAAGCCGTATCACAATGAGATCATCCAATGACCGTGACCTGCTGAATTGCAGGTGCTGGGAAACCAACCGCGAAGGTTCAAGCCCCAAGCTTACCCATAATGAGATCATTAACATGACTGTTACCTACTGAACTGTAGGTGTTGGGAGACCAACCGCGAAGGTTCAAGCCCCAAGCTTAGCCATAATCAGATCATTAACATGACCGTGACCTACTGAACTGTAGGTGTTGGGAAACCAACCGTGAAGGTTCAAACCCCAAGCTTACCCATCGAGCACTAGCCGAGACTAGCCTCCAAAACATAATTAATCACAACAGTAACAATCCCAAGATTACCAAATTCACAAGAATAATAGCGTACTGCCTTGAGTCGGCTAACGACAACAACAACTCATGTATGGGCACCGTCCACGGCGGTCCCAATTCAAATACCTCGACTGCCTTGGAATGGCCAATCGATCACAACAACTTAACGGATGGAAACTATCCTTGACAGTCCCAATTCAATACATCAATTACCTTAGAACGGTTAATCGATAACGATGACACAACGGATGGGAATTAACTTTGATAATCCCAATTAAATACATCGATTACCTTAGAACGGTTAATCGATAACCAATGATACAACGGATGGGAATTATCTTCGATAATTCCAATTAAATACATCGATTACCTTAGAACGGTCAATCGATACACAATGATACAACGGATGGGAATTATCTTCGATAATTCCAATTAAATACATCGATTACCTTAGAACGGTCAATCGATACACAATGATACAACGGATGGGAATTATCTTCAATAATCCCAATTAAATAAATGGATTACCTTAGAACGGTCAATCGATACACAATGATACAACGGATGGGAATTATGTTCGATAATCCCAATTAAATAAATCGATTACCTTAGAACGGTCAATCGATACACAATGATACAACGGATGGGAATTATCTTCGATAATCCCAATTAAATACATCGATTACCTTAGAATGGTCAATCGATACACAATGATACAACGGATGGAAATTATCTTCGATAATCCCAATTAAATACATCGATTACCTCAGAACGGTCAATCGATACACAATGATACGGTAGAGTGGATGTCCCGGCATCTTAAACTGACCACCGAAACAGATATAATAAACGAATATATCAAACGCCTTTAGTCGGCCAATGAAACATCATAGTGACAGTTCCAATTCAATAATAACGATTCAACGATGCCTCAGAACGACATTCACGTCAACAATAATAATCGATACATCGATGACGCGAACCGGCTATCGACAACAAGAATCTCAATGCCTTAAACCGGCCGTTAACGAATAACAATCACATCTGGCATAATCACCGAAGGGTATTGCATCAAACAATTCCCGAATATCAACAAATCACGAAGAGACTAAGTCTCGAAATGATACAATACATTCATACACATATATGATAACATTAATCTCATTGACCAGTACAAGTATAAAACTTGCCTCAAACCGAAGGCGAGAAAGTCCTTCCACGATCATCGTCCTGGCACGAAACGACGAACGGCGCCTCCCGACAATCACAACACTCGAACAACCTTGAATAAAAACGATTCATTCAAAAACACAAAATCAATAGAAAACAACGACAAGGACAAAGGCCGATTCAAACACGAATCGATCACACCGCACGAACGAATATCATAGTTCTCAACTATGAATTCCAACATCCTCCAACACCTCGATGATCATTACGTTCTTAACACTTTTGAAATCCATTCAACAAGATTCACTTAAGAACAATTATCAAAACAAACATCTCAAAATGATAATATCACCAATATCATCAAATTGATCCTCCTACAATGATAATATTATCAATATTATCATTATCACCCAAAGAACATCATCAACTCATGATGTCTGAAACAAAAATCCTTCATCAATACATCATGAATTCGGATTAAACAACAAGATTCACTCAACCATTTTCAAATTATGATAATCACCCCTTAAATTATCATAAATCCTTACTAAAATGGTTAAAATCTTTCAAGAACACCACCAACAACAAAAATCATCTCAAGGCTATGTTAATCATATAACAATCTTAACATAATCCTTCCTAGACATGATTAAAAACCTCCAACAATCTAAAACATCAAGAACATAATCCAACTCAAGTGATACTATCATGTTCTTCATCAAAAGTTTATCAAAACCATGAAGAATCATGATATACTCCATTAATCAAACAATACCCAAAGAAAACAACAACAAAAACTTGAAAATCACTTGAAGAACAAGAGATTGAGGGAACTTACCGAAGAAGAACAAGAAGAAGCCTCCAAACACCAAAGGAGAACCAACAAGCTTCAAACTTCAAGCTTCAATCCAAGCTAGGATGATCAAGATCGAGTTGGAAGGTGCTAAACATCAATAACAAGTCCAAACGGACGATTCTAGGGAGAGAAATTATGTTTTGGTTCGTGAGGAAATGAAATACGAAGCTAACATAAATAGACTGACAAACTCATTACGTACGTTATACACTATGGTTAACGTACGTAAGAGACATTACGTACGCTATGCCATGACATTAACGTATGTAATGAAAAATCCAGAACTAACTGGACTAAAATACGGAGGCCTTAACGTACGTAAACAAGAACTTATTACGTACGTTAACAAGACCTGCATTACGTACGTAGATCTCACCTCTTAACGTACGTAAGGGCCCGTTGACTGCAATAGTGAGATCCGATCGGAAGATGCTCAGGACCCACCGGCCGAAAGTGACTACGAGGAAGGTTCCTGCCACTTACCAAGCATTGCGTACGTAACCTTACGGGCATAACGTACGTAATAGCAACACGCTAGCGTACGTAATGCTACATCCGTAGTGTACGCTAAGGCTATGAACTTAGCCAAAAATCCAAACTCTCCAACCAACATTCAAACGACGAAACTAACCCGACGACAAGTATAATATTTCGATCCCGAAATATTCCAATACAATATACATTGTATCACAAGATCGGTACGAAGGATGATGGAAGACAATGATACTAAACACATAAAGACCAGTGTTGAGTATTTTAGTACAGTGTTGTTATCTGATGAGTATGTGATACTAATCAACCAAGGATTATGTCTTTTTGGCAAGAGGTGTGTATGTGTGTGGATATGTGTGTTTACTAATGAGTATGTGATGCTGTATAATATTAGTTGTGAGTATGTGCCGGGTTAAGTGGCCTTTCCTAGGAAGTACCTTGATTTACATTTGATGTACTTCGGGGGAATATGTTTTTGGTAAATGTGATTTGTGCGATTTATTGATTGAGTGTGTGCGAGCCGAGTAAAACCAGTGAGGGTCCCCTGGGGTCCGGTAGGCTGCATTTTGTAACGCCCCAAACTAGGCGGATATTACAGTGCCGTGGACCCCCGACTGGGACCCACCAGGCGAATGAAAATGAATGAATTACACAGGTAAATGTAGTACCGAACCACATTACAGCATCAATTACTCCGATGAGGAGTTTTATACAACACACCCAGGATGATACTGAATACAAGTATATTTTATATGGAGATAAAATATACAACAATGAGTGAAATGAATATTCAAACGGAATGTCTGCAGCGGAATAAATAAAAGAAACATAATGATCAAAAAGTGGGCCCCCTACTAGTATCACTGACTCCTCGCCGTCACCGTGCTCTCCCGTGCCTTAGCCTTGCCATGACACGAAAAGCAGTATCCCCAACGGGCCGGGCATACGTAACAACAATCCTCAAGGGTTGAAAATACACAATCATGATATATCTGAAATTATGAATTATCCTGTCGAAACATACGCAATCAAACATGCTATATGAATCGACTATCAGTACGGCTCAAAGGAATGGCGCCACACTACTTCCGGGATGGAAATGTGTCCGTGCACAAGCCACCAATGAGTATCGATCAAATACACGTGTGGCCTTGTAACTAATCAGTCTCACGAAGCCATCAACTCGTGTGCACAGTCCAATGTGAGGCCACCAACCAACACACGACTATAATGTGCCCGACATGAAAATCCTACACATACCAACTGGCACGCCAGTATGACCCGGAATGCCACAATATGACAAAAGTGACAATGAAAATGAATAATGACTCACCAAGATTAAATGATGGTGAAATGAATGGTAGCTCAATGAAATGATCGGAACCGTCGTTCCTTTTGACTGAGGTGATTAATTGACAATGACAAGTTTTGATATGGTTAATACAACGATGAATGAGTTACGATTATGAATGAACAACGACAAAAGGAATGAATATCCTTTTAACCGAGTAAGAATTAACTTACACAATACCGATGAAGAATGTCCCTCCACGAACAACGTCCCAAAATGAAATGTCGGTCGCTCGAACAACCTTGAACAACAATAGTTACCAACAACCGATCAATACACGAATCAAATACGATCATAACCGACCCAAACGTCGATACAACAATATCCGAACTCGTAGATGTACTCTAACGAAAACGTTGAGATACCCGTTGGTTAAAACCAAACCCAAATTATCGAACCAACGCCAACATGATTGATTCAAACCAGTAAAACCTTATCAATGACATCAATAATCTCATAGAAATCCACCATTCAAGTTTATAATAACGACAATCGGAAATCCCCAAAATAACCGAAGTCAACCCCAAGGGTTCTTGAAATAATTCCGAAAATAACCATTAAATCCGTAAGAATATACTTATCAAAGGTAGATAATCCATATCTAACATATTCCAATGATAATCCAAGCTTATACGAAGAAATCGGAAGGAAAACCCAAAAATCCGAAATTCTAGATCCAAGAGATTAATACCTTTGATTCGATGCGATGAAGATGATGAAATGATGATTAATCCGAAAGATGAGCTTGAAGATGATGATTGATGATTACACCTCGAAGAATCCTCTCCGAATCGCTCGAAATCGCCCAAAAATACCGAAGGAATGAAATGAGATGAATAAATGACGAACTCTGACTAAACTGTCCAATTTATAGTCAGTCCAGGTTAGCGTGCGCTAGCCCTTGTGCGTAGCGTGCGCTAACGAGTAATTTGGGTAGTCCAGTACCCACTGTCCGAACACGGTAGCGCGCGCTACGTACCTTCTTGTAGCGTGCGCTACGACCATACTACTAGCGTGCGCTAAAATCCATTGTTAGCGTGCGCTAACGAAATATTTGACGCCCAGTACTGGAGTCCAGAAAACCGTCCGCCCTCTGATCTGACCTCGATAGCGTGCGCTACAACAACCGATTAGCGTGCGCTATAATATTGATTGCGTATGTTAAATATAACTCATAGTGTGCGCTATGAATTAACCCAGTGCAGTCCAGTAGCCACTGGACTCAACCTGATCCGTCCCTAGCGCGCGCTACTCCACATATATAGCGTGCGCTACTACAACCCGTTAGCGCGCGCTACTTACCACTCGTAGCGTGCGCTACAAATAACTCACCTGCAGTCCAGTACCTTCTGGACTGCTGCCAGGGTAACCTTAGCGTGCGCTAAAGCTGAGTGGTAGCGTGCGCTACCTATACCCAATTAGCGTACGCTAAAAGGAGTATGTAGCGTGCGCTACTCCTCACGCACAGCTCGCAACGAAAACGACAATGATGATAAACACGGCACGAAACTCAAATCAGATTAGTGATGAATGACGATTGATACACGATACAATTACTCTGAATGATGAATACCATGACTGAATATGAGTGACTAATGATCAATGATGAATGAAATTACTGAGTATCAATTACTGAATGATAATTACTGAATTACAACTGGGTATTACATACACCCCCCCTTAAAAGAGTTTCGTCCCCGAAACTAAGGGTCAAACAACTCGGGATAACTCTCCCGCATACTATCCTCGGTTTCCCAAGTAGCCTCTTCGACTCCGTGTCTAGACCACTGAATTTTAACCAAAGGAATCGTCTTATTCCTCAACTGTTTGATTCGCCGCTCTAAAACTCGTATAGGACGTTCCTCATATGAATGATCGTCGGCGATCTCGATTTCGTCGAACTGAAGTATGTGACTCGGGTCGGCAACATACTTCCGCAACTGAGAGACGTGAAACACATTATGAATTCGGCTCAACGCCGGAGGTAAAGCCAATCGATAAGCTAACTCGCCTACTCGATCCAAAATCTCAAACGGTCCAATGAATCTCGGACTCAACTTCCCCCTCTTCCCAAAACGGAAGATACCACGACTCGGGGATACCTTGACCAACACGTGGTCACCTGCCTCGAACTCTAATGGTCGACGACGGTTATCCGCATATGATTTCTGTCGACTCTGAGCTGTCAACAAACGACTTCTGATCAAGGCTACCTTCTCACGGGCGGCTATAAGCATATCGGGCTCGGTGCCGATTGATTCTGATAAGTCGTCCCAACACAACGGAGATCGACAACGACGACCATACAAGGCCTCATAAGGTGCCATCTTGATCGAAGCATGCCAACTATTATTATACGTGAACTCGATCAATGGTAGTTGGGCTTCCCAATCGTCTTTCCAATCGAGGACGCATGCCCTCAACATGTCCTCTAAAGTCTGAATGGTCCTCTCTGATTGTCCGTCGGACTGAGGATGAAAAGCGGTACTGAGATTAAGCTGAGTTCCCATAGCACGATGAACTGATTTCCAAAAATGGGACACAAACCGTCCGTCACGATCGGAAACGATACTTTTAGGAGTACCGTGCAGTCTGACTATCTCTTTGATGAACAGTTGAGCAAGTCTCTCAGGACCCCACGTTTCCTTGATCTCAAGGAAATGAGCTGATTTAGTTAAGCGGTCCACGATCACCCAGATCGTATCCATGCCACGACGACTCGTCGGCAAACTCGTGATGAAATCCATAGAAATGTCTTCCCACTTCCACTCGGGAATAGGAAGGGGTTTCAGCATACCCGCCGGTCGCTGATGTTCAATCTTAACTTGTTGACAGGTTAAGCATCTCGAAACAAATTCTGCGACTTCTCGCTTCATATTACTCCACCAGTAATTTTGTTTCAAGTCCTTGTACATCTTGATAGACCCCGGATGCACAGAATAAGGGGTAGCATGAGCTTCTTTCAAAATCGAGTCTTTCAACTCGTCATTCGCCGGTACGCACAACCGATTCTTAAACCTCAAAAGTCCATCCTCGTGGACCACAAATCCAGGGGCTTTCCCCTGAGCCACATCCTCTCGGATGCGCAACAATGATGGGTCCGAACCCTGATTCTCTCGGATTTCCTCCTCGAGTGACGATGAAATCTCTAACATACAAAGCTGCCCCTGAACTCGCTGAAGCTGCACTCGATCTCGGGTCTAAGGAATTCCTCCGAAGCTCCTTCGAATCGTTAAACGGGCAAGCATCTGCTCCCGAACGGACTTACGACTCAAGGCGTCGGCGACAACGTCGCCTTGCCCGGTGGTAGAGGATCTCGATATCATAATCTTTGATTAATTCCAACCACTGCCTCTCGACGCATATTTAACTCCTTCGAGTAAATATATACTTTAAGCTCTTATGATCGGTGAATATCGATGTAACGCCATAAAGATAATGACGCCAAATTTTCAAAGCGAACACCACTACCGCTAGCTCCAGTCGTGGGTTGGATAATTAACCTCGTAAGGTCTCAATTGCCGTGAAGCATAGGCAATAACCTTCCCGCTCGCATGAGTACACATCCGAGACCCCGTCCGACGCATCACTATAGACCACAAATCCTTCCGTCCCTCGCGGCAAGGAAAGTACAAAGCCGACATTAACCGGCTCTTGAGTTCCTCAAAACTCCGTTGACACGCGTCGGACCACGTGTATTTCTTATCCTTCCGCAAAAGGTTCGTTAAGGGTTGAGCGATTCTAGAAAATCCTTCCACAAACCGCCGATAATAACCCGCTAATCCGAGAAAACTTCGGATTTCCTTAACGTTCTTCGGAGGTAACCAATCCCGAATAGCCTCCGTCTTCTGAGGATCGACACGAACTCCGACTGATGAAATTACATGTCCGAGAAAAGTCACTTCGGACATCCAGAACTCACATTTGGAAAACTTCCCAAAAAGTTGTTCTCGTCTCAACACGTCGAGCACTTGATGAAGGTGAAACTCGTGTTCCTCCCGGTCACGAGAATAAATCAAAATGTCATCGATGAAGACAACAACAAACCAATCCAAAAAGTCGATGAAGACCCGATTCATTAATTCCATGAATACCGCAGGTGCATTAGTCAAACCGAACGGCATAACCACAAACTCATAATGACCATAGCGTGTTCGAAACGCCGTCCTCGCGATATCCGACTCTCGAATCCGCAACTGATGATATCCAGATCTTAAGTCGATCTTGGAAAATACTGAAGCTCCCTGGAGTTGATCTAAGAGATCATCAATACGGGGTAAGGGATACTTATTCTTGATCGTCACCCTGTTCAACTCCCGATAATCAATACATAAGCGGAATGAACCATCCTTCTTCTTGACAAATAACACTGGTGCTCCCCACTGGGACGCACTCGGTCGGATATAACCTTTCTCGAACAACTCCTCAAGTTGGTTCTTTAATTCCTGCATTTCGGTCGGGGCCATCCGGTACGGTGCCTTCGATATCGGGGATGTACCAGGCTCCAACTCAATCGTGAATTCCACATCCCTCTGTGGAGGCAAACCAGGTAACTCATCTGGAAAAACATCGGCATATTCCCTCACCACCGGAATATCCGTCAATATTACTGATGATTTCTCGGTTTTGGCCATATAGCACCAATAACCGACACATCCCTGATTGAGTAACCTTACTGCTTTCATCAAATTAATGACTTTACTGCAATGTACCGATTACCTCCCTGAAACACACATTCGACTCCATCGTCTGAAATGATAGTGACCAAACGCTTTCGGACACTAATGATGGCATCATGACGATCCATCCAATCAATACCCAAGATGATGTCGTCCCTCGGCAAATCTACTACGATTAGGTCCGCTGGCCATACACGACCATGAAGCTGAATCGGACAATTCTGAATCTCACAACTTCCGATAATTCGTCTACCATCAGGTAGGCCAATGACATAAGTCTCACAACTAGTAGCACTACCCAGACGTAGTCTACTCAAACATGACTCGGAAATGAATGAATGAGATGCACCAGTATCAAAAAGGGTACACACAGGTTGAGATAGAATATCGAGTGTACCTGAGATCATTCGGGCCTCGGGATCATCGGTCTTCTTCATCTCATAAATTCGGGACTTGCCGGCCCCCGAACCGGACGCTCCCGTCTGATAGCTCTTGGCTCCGCCTTTAGCTCCTGTCGTCTTGAACGACGCTGACTGAGTGGCCTGATTCTGCACCGCTGAATGACCTGTGGCTTGAGATGACGCCGGAGTGGGTTTACAGTCCCTACGGCAAAAACGGGCCCTATGCCCAGCAATCCCACAGTTGTGGCACGTGATGATCGCTTCGGACATTTGGTGCTGAAATGACCTGCTCTCACGCTGAAACAGTGATGGCCGAACTGGCCGCTCGCGACTGAGATTCCGCGGGTTTAGACGCCGTGGGAGGTCGCTCAGAAAAAGTAGAGCCCGCACGTGGTTTCTTGAAAGTGGCCTGACTCCCGTCAGACTGATTACGGTTCTTGGACTTCTTGCTAGCTGATGAGGGTTGTTGCTTAGCAATCTCCTTAGCCGTAAGCTCGTAAGTAAGAGCCTTGTCAATGAACTCGGACAGAGTGGCACAGTTATGATTAAGTAACTGAAGTCTCATACGGGGTTTCAGCCTCTTGCTGAAATACTTGATCTTGTCCGCTTCTGAGTGAATGATAGATGAGGCGAACGAAAGAAGTTCCTGAAATTTTTCGGCGATGGCGAGAACATCATCATCCGCCGAAAGGTCGGGAGTGAGTAATTCCGACAACTTGGCCTCCCTGAGTGGGGCCGGATAGTACCTCTCCATCATGAGAGTCTTGAACTGATCCCAAGTACATGATCCGTCTGTGGGCTTCAACGATAACCACCATGAATGAGCGCTCTTACCGAGATAGTAAGCCGCAACTGAAACTTTATGCCCTTCAGGGCAATCCACCATAGCAAATAACTTCTCAAAATGCTCAAGCCAATGAACAATATCCGCCGGCTCAGATGAGCCCTCAAAAGTAGGTGGTCAGCGAGAGATATCGCTAATGATATTGCTTACACCCCTCTCTTGCCTCGAGGTGGCGGCGGAGGAGCCCGCTGATTTTGATTGACGGAGTTATGCATCGTCTCCATCAACCGAGCCATCCGGGTCATTTGGGCCATCATGCCCCGCATAAAGCGAGTGGGTCAACCCGACACCCTCCGACCGAGCCGTGTCCCGGTACGACTCCCAAAGTGAATGATCGCGCCTGTGTGAATGAGTGGCGTCGCTGCTCGATGAGTTAGCATTATTCCTGGCATTTGCACGTGTATTCGCACGAGTTCTCGGGATTCGGCCCGCTCCACGGCCTCGTCCTCCACGTCCTCTGCCAGCCCTTTCCATACTGAAGTGGAAAGTCATATGATGATGATATATCTCGCATGAGTATCACATTATGATTATATTATGAAATGATGAAAATGAGCATACGCGCTCAAATACAGCGATTACATGAATGATTAACTGAGGTGACATGATTATCTGATGAAATTATTGAAATGAGTATCTTGAATAATTTAACAAGATTGATGATATGATCTTCAATATCAACAACTGAGTAATGAAATGAATTGAGTGATTAATGAGTTAACATGACCATCTTGGTCCAGTGAAAATGATGGTTGAGGATTGTTAACTGATGAATTATGAATGAATGATTAATGCCAGAAATTATACCATGGCATTAGAAATCTTACAGTTCTTGGTCTGATTGGCTCGGCATTTGCACAGGTCACACGTGACGCGAAAGTCCAATGATACTAGTCCGATGACGATGATTTCAAATGAGACATGACTTGGAGGGTAGTATTCAAAACCACGCTCCGATACCAACTCTGTAACGCCCCAAACTAGGCGGATATTACAGTGCCGTGGACCCCCGACTGGGACCCACCAGGCGAATGAAAATGAATGAATTACACAGGTAAATGTAGTACCGAACCACATTACAGCATCAATTACTCCGATGAGGAGTTTTATACAACACACCTGTGATGATATCAATACAAGTATATTTTATATGGAGATAAAATATACAACGGAGTGAAATGAATATTCAAACGGAATGTCTCGGCGGAATAAATAAAAGAAACATAATGATCGAAAAGACTGGGCCCCTACTAGTATCACTGACTCGCCGTCACCGTGCTCTCCCGTGCCTTAGCCTTGCCATGACTGAAAAGTATCCCCAACGGGCCGGGCCATACGTAACAACAATCCTCAAGGGTTGAAAATACACAATCATGATATATCTGAAATTATGAATTATCCTGTCGAAACATACGCAATCAAACATGCTATATGAATCGACTATCAGTACGGATCAAAGGAATGGCGCCACACTACGTCTGGGATGGAAATGTGTCCGTGCACAAGCCACCAACGAGTATCGATCAAATACACGTGTGGCCTTGTACCTAATCGGGCCTCACGGCCATCAACTCGTGCACACCCAATGTGAGGCCACCAACCAACACACGACTATAATGTGCCCGACATGAAAATCCTACACATACCAACCGGCACGCCAGTATGACCCGGAATGCCACAATATGACAAAAGTGACAATGAAAATGAATAATGACTCACCAAGATTAAATGATGGTGAAATGAATGGTAGCTCAATGAAATGATCGGAACCGTCGCTCCTTATGACTGAGGTGATTAATTGACAATGAAAAGTTTTGATACGGTTAATACAACGATGAATGAGTTACGATTATGAATGAACAACGACAAAAGGAATGAATATCCTTTTAACCGAGTAAGAATTAACTTACACAATACCGATGAAGAATGTCCTTCCACGAACAACGTCCCAAAATGAAATGTCGGTCGCTCGAACAACCTTGAACAACAATAGTTACCAACAACCGATCAATACACGAATCAAATACGATCATAACCGACCCAAACGTCGATACAACAATATCCGAACTCGTAGATGTACTCTAACGAAAACGTTGAGATACCCGTTGGTTAAAACCAAACCCAAATTATCGAACCAACGCCAACATGATTGATTCAAACCAGTAAAACCTTATCAATGACATCAATAATCTCATAGAAATCCACCATTCAAGTTTATAATAACGACAATCGGAAATCCCCAAAATAACCGAAGTCAACCCCAAGGGTTCTTGAAATAATTTCGAAAATAACCATTAAATCCGTAAGAATATACTTATCCAAGGTAGATAATCCATATCTAACATATTCCAATGATAATCCAAGCTTATACGAAGAAATCGGAAGGAAAACCCAAAAATCCGAAATTCTAGATCCAAGAGATTAATACCTTTGATTCGATGCGATGAAGATGATGAAATGATGATTAATCCGAAAGATGAGCTTGAAGATGATGATTGATGACTACACCTCGAAGAATCCTCTCTGAATCGCTCGAAATCGCCCAAAAATACCGAAGGAATGAAATGAGATGAATAAATGACGAACTCTGACTAAACTGTCCAATTTATAGTCAGTCCAGGTTAGCGTGCGCTAGCCCTTGTGCGTAGCGTGCGCTAACGAGTAATTTGGGTAGTCCAGTACCCACTGTCCGAACACGGTAGCGCGCGCTACGTACCTTCTTGTAGCGTGCGCTACGACCATACTACTAGCGTGCGCTAAAATCCATTGTTAGCGTGCGCTAACGAAATATTTGACGCCCAGTACTGGAGTCCAGAAAACCGTCCGCCCTCTGATCTGACCTCGATAGCGTGCGCTACAACAACCGATTAGCGTGCGCTATAATATTGATTGCGTACGCTAAATATAACTCATAGCGTGCGCTATGAATTAACCCAGTGCAGTCCAGTAGCCACTGGACTCAACCTGATCCGTACCTAGCGCGCGCTACTCCACATATATAGCGTGCGCTACTACAACCCGTTAGCGCGCGCTACTTACCACTCGTAGCGTGCGCTACAAATAACTCACCTGCAGTCCAGTACCTTCTGGACTGCTGCCAGGGTAACCTTAGTGTGCGCTAAAGCTGAGTGGTAGCGTGCGCTACCTATACCCAATTAGCGTACGCTAAAAGGAGTATGTAGCGTGCACTACTCCTCACGCACAGCTCGCAACGAAAACGACAATGATGATAAACACGGCACGAAACTCAAATCAGATTAGTGATGAATGACGATTGATACACGATACAATTACTCTGAATGATGAATACCATGACTGAATATGAGTGACTAATGATCAATGATGAATGAAAATACTGAGTATCAATTACTGAATGATAAATACTGAATGATAATTACTGAATTACAACTGGGTATTACACATTTCCCTACGGATCACTCGGTTGGGCTATACACTAGGGAGGGCCTAACGAGGTGTCTCTGGGGTGTGTATCTTGCTCGAGAGGTACAAGGCCAGTATAGCTCGGTAGTTTGTTTTGTGATGATGATTATGGCATGTTGTTGTTTTCAATAATTGTGATATGTTCGGAATATCACAATGCTTTCATTCTCGGTGTGAGATACATCATACGTAAGGTCTTGGTACTTGGCTGGAATGGCACCAATATAGAATCATATATGATTCGTTTCTTGGTTGAGATATTTTTGACAAAAGGATGCATGCCCTTTGATTGTTTCCGTGCATTGTGGTTTGGTTATGTATCGAGTTTGACCATTGGGTTATTCACTCGAGTAGGAGATGTGGATGACTGGGTCGTAGACCCCGTGTTTTGTGACCGGATTTGGATTCTTGAAAAAACAATTCTTTGGCCCGTGTCCCTTTGTAGTATTTGATAAGTTGAGGATTCATTAGTCCAGAAATGTCTTTATAAAACTCCCGATACTTTTTTAATGCTTTTCAAAGAATCTACATGTCTCATTTCAACTTTTACGGTTTGAACTATTTTATCCAATGATATATCTCGGGAAGTCTTGGTTGGGTTGAATTGTGGAATTAATCAAGTTATTATATTCTTCGAGTATGTTGTGTATAGCTCGTATTTGCACTTTATACTTTCACTAGCAAAACAGTGGAGTTTTGGTAACCCCCGAGTATTCGGGGGGTGGATGTCTGTATTGCGTCCAGGTACTTGCAGGTTGCTGGGGAGCGAATCACAAGATCGGTACGAAGGATGATGGAAGACAACGATACTAATCACATAAAGACCAGTGTTGAGTATTTTAGTACAGTCTTGTTGTCTAATCATTCCGTTGTGGTATATTCCCGTCTTATGGGAATGTTGATGTATTCTAACCCTGCATGGGTAGAATTTATGGGAAGGAGTTATGTATGTTTGATGTTTATGTTGTGGCAAAAGACCAAATCGGTCTAATGATTCATTATTTAGCCTAATTGGCATGTAATGTGATGTATTGTTTTTGTATTTAGCATAGTAGGTCCTCACGGAGAGGGTTTGCGGCGCTGTAATATTCCCGAGTGGTTTGGGGGTGTTACAATATATGGTATTAGAGCTTAGGTTGTGGAAACCTAGGTTGTCGGGTCATGTCATGTACTGTCGAGTCTTGTCTTGTCAGACTTTGTCTGACTGAGTCGTGTCGCGACGCGTCGTCTGAGGTGTCAGTCGTGATTAGTATCGAGGTGCAACCATCATCTTCGTGCGATCTGTGGATGTAAGTCTCCCTACTTTGTTGTGTCTCGTGTTATACGAGTTTACGTGATTTTGTGTTAGGATGTGGAGTTTGAATGTGACTTGTGGATATGTAATCCATGCTTGTTTGATCCACATATTGCGCTGGAATGGAGAACGGTGCCGGTGTATACATATACCGTTTTTACTATGATAATGGCCTTGGTGAGGTTACGCAAGAAAAAGTTGACAATGTGATAACTCAAGGGTTTAAATGTTCTTGGGAGTCACGTAATTTAAATTTTAAAACATCCTCCAAAGGAGAAAAAAGTTTGATTTTCATATGATGACCTAAAGGCCCAATTTTTTTTTTAAAATTCAAACTACTAATATTTCCTTTTCATATTGTATTATAAGTTTTCAAAACACAATTCTTAAAACTACAATGAGGTCTATAAATGTACTAAAGATGTGACTCTCGCTTTCAACTTTTCGATTTCATGATTTTTAGTCTAGAAGTATGTGACGATGTTCTCGTTGTTTGGGCAATAGTGTCAGTTCTATGATTAAAATAGTGATGTGAATGCTGACTCATTCGGTTTGTGTTCATTGAGATAGCCCTCTTTAATAAAAGGTGAGATTTCGGTTTTTGAAATCGATGGATATGAGATTCGAATGTTGTTATTGTTTATTTGTGACCATCGATTCTAGTAATGTCATATATATGTTCGCGATCATGTTGATGAGTTGGAGCAGCTAGCGAACGCTAAGTATGAGGCTAGCGCGAGCTATCGTGGCTCGGGTAGCGCATGCTAAATCTTTGTTGTAGCGCACGTAAATCAGCCTGGGCATAGGCTGGAGAACCGCATTTTTAACCATTAAGTCTAACTTTTGCAACTAATGACCTGTGACTGTATTCTATGTGCGTTGTCTAACGACGATAACTGTTGTGTGTGAATATGTGTTATGACTTTTCGTAAGCGCTAGGTGGTAATTGACTGTGTTTGATGAATTGATAAATTTTGTTTACTCCGTGCATGTATGAAAACGCTTTTTGTGATAAATTTGACAATTCTATTAATCGCGGCTCCATGTGGACTTTGAAAATTATTTGGAATCGGCGATCCGGCCTAGGATTCTCAAATAAAACCTCGACGGTGTTTGAGAGAGTTGTTTTAAAGTACCTTGAATATTTTGTAAAATGTTACCGTCGTTCACTTTTGTGTAGTGTTGGGAGAATTTTCGAAAATGATTTTTTTTAATGTATTGTTGTACTTTCAAATAATTCGAGTACATGATTTTCAAAAATCTTCCACGCCATAAAATTTTTGTACTCCAAATTCCACTACGATTTTTATTTTCAAAAATATATAGTGAAAGATGAAAATTTTTTTTTACTCGATTTAAACTTCAAATTCGAATTCAGTGCATGTACGAATGGTTTGATGATCTTGAATGGTTACCTTGTTTATTATTAACAGTGATGATGACGCGTAGTGGCGTGGTGATTTTAATAATGCCGGTTGCAAGGAAATATTGTTTTGCAAATAATTTCAAAAATGAGACGGTTAAAGTCTTTGTTTACAAGTTTTAATAAAACAGCCCGAGGTACCAAAAATACTTTTAAAGTTTTATTTTGAATAATCATTCAAATTTAAAAATTTCCAAATGATATCATTTATAATGGGATACCTCATGGATTTTCTTATAAAGCTGCTATTAGTTGTTTTATGTGATATGTCGTGCTGAGTTGGCCCTTTAGTACATTAATTTGCGAAATTGTGCCGTCGTATTGAGTGAGTATCCTCTTAGTATGTCGAAGTGCAGAGGACGCGGTCGTGACCGCGGTACAAATGGTCGTGGAGATCAAATGTGAGACCAAGAGGATATTGCCACGAAGGATGCTATTCTAGCACTTCGTTCTCGTTGTTTAGATTTCGGGGACAAAATCTCTTTACTTCTATTTCGTTCGACTCTATCGACGCGATTGTTTTCGTTGATGATTCTGACCTTTAGTTATTTCTCGCATTTGTTATTCGAGCGAGTTCTGATATTGTCCCAAATTTATATATATAACGTTGTGATCTTTTCAAGTTCAAATCGATTTCTTGTGAACCTGTGCGAAATTAACACCTCGTGGTTCCTACAAGTTTATTGATGTCTTTATTTGAAGCATGAACTTCAGAACTGTTGCTTGATCATTGTTGTTCGATCATTATTATTTGTTTGTCGTTGCCCGAGCATTACTGTTTGATCTCTTAATCGTGATTGTTGAGCGTCTGGGCCACTTCATAATTTCCTTAAGGATTGAGAAATTGTCTTCGTATTTGATCTTCCAAATCCTTGAGTTATTTAAATTTCAAATTTTTCAGTGTTAAACTCGCGATTTGATTGTTCTACTACTCAGTTTTTTTATTAACCGAGCAATTCGTGTTCGTTGATTTTTTTCATAAACGTGCTTGCGTATTGAATCGGACCGCAATAGTTTTGTGCTGCATGAAGCTCTTTTGTGCTGTTAGTATCAGATAACGTGTGTTATCTAGAGTCGCCTTGCTCTTGTTTTAAGTTTCGGGCCGAAACTTATTATAATGGGGGTAGGATGTAATGCCCGCGATTCTCGTTCCAGTTATTTTGGATTTTTCTTCGGATATTTACCGGTTGCCGAGCGCCGATATTATTTTCTCGACGAATAATTTTGTGTTTGTGATCGTATGTGGTAACTTGTTATCCATCGTTTTCATTTCGGATTCATATTGTTGTCCACTGGCATTTTGTCGTGTTCGTTCCAGGCATTTTCGGATAATCAAGTCGTCTAGTCATGACGTGCGGGGACTGGCCGGACGGGTGCAGACGCTGTCCGGACGGGTGCGGACGCTGTCCGGACAGGTGCGGTAGGAACCGACATAGCGCACGCTAATGTCTGAAGGATACGCTAACTCGGCAGGAATAGCGCACGCTAACCGGCCGACCAACGCACGCTATCGGGATGGCCAGTGAGGTTCTGAGCGTCTGGGATCGGGAAGGATCGGCAGGTAGCGCACGCTACCAATGGGTCGTTATGCGCGCTAATCCGCATATGTAGCATACGCTATCGGCCTCCCAGCGCACACTACCTGGCCGAGCAGTTTAGTCCAGGAGGTTCTGGACGGGTCGACTAGCACGCGCAAGCACCTGCGCAGCACGCGCTATCGAGGTCGGACAAGAAGTCTCTGGATTCCAGCTCAGGCCGACAGCGCATATGTCTAGCGCATGATGTCGGCCCCCGACCGAACGTTCTCGACCATGTCTGCCCGTTAGCGCGCGCTAGCTCGGAAGTCTAGCGCACGCTAGTGCGCCCCAGTATAAATATGGTCGAGCAGCCCAGTTTCATTCATTTTTCCCATTTCTCCTTTTCCCTTCTACAGCTGGAGCCTTGGGGAACTTAAAGGTGTGATGTTAAATAATTAATCCATGAAGTTCCTGAGCCTATATCATCGATTGATCATCCCGTAACATCCTTAGATCCAGCGAATCAAGGTTAGTTTTCGTAAAATCCTAGTTTTGGAAAAATTGGTGATTCTGTTTGATTTCGCCCGTTTGATATGTGTTAACTTAGATTAGTGATGGATTATTGATTATTAAGTTATATTCTACCCATTTCATTGTCGTTCCATGGTTCGATTGCTAAAGATCCGTCGTTTTGTTGAGTTCTTAATTGACGCCTTTAAGGTGTCCGTAAAATGCCACAAAGGGGATTCCGGCGTTCTACGATTATTCTTCCTCTTACGATCGTTGATTTTGATGTCATGATGTTAGGGTCAGGTTCCTTGTGAATAACCGGAGTCGGAACTCTTCTGTTCGTCGTTTCCTGACCGATCGAGTTATCGTTGTTTTTCGCCCGAAGAATTGTAGGTGTTCGAGGTTCCCGGTCGAGCCGTGTTCGTCGGAGTGTCTTGTATCAATTATCGAGGCAAGTATCTTGCCTATACACTTTATGTTTCGTATCTGTAATACTTGGTAATTGACTATGTATGTGATCGGAATGTTTTTAATGAACTTACAAAATAATTAGTATATTCTCGATAAAAGCCTTCACAAAGATCTACTTGTGTGTTCGTGAATGAATGTGTGGTTTCGAGAATGTGTATTAGTGTTGTGCATTGGAGTACATTGTTTGCGGATGGTGTCGTTGTGTGTGATTTCATCGTTAGTGGACCTAAAGATTATGTCTTTTTGGCAAGAGGTGTGTATGTGTGTGGATATGTGTGGTTACTGATGCGTATGTGATGCTGTATAATATTGGTTGTGAGTATGTGCCGGGTTATGTGGCCATTCCTAGCAAGTACCTTGATTTACATTTGATGTACTTCGGGGGAATGTGTTTTTGGTAAATGTGATTTGTGCCATTTGTTGATTGAGTGTGTGTTAGCCGAGTAAAACCAGTGAGGGTCCCTTGGGGTTCGGTAGGCTGCGTTTCCCTACGCATCACTCGGTTGGTCTGTACGCCAGGGAGGGCCTGACGACGTGTCTCTGGGGTGTGTATCTTGCTCGAGAGGTACAAGGCCAGTATAGCTCGGGAGTTTGTTTTGTGATGATGATTATGGCATGTTGTTGTTTTTGATAATTGTGATATGTCCGGAATATCACAATGCTTTCATTCTCGGTGTGAGATATGTCATACGTAAGGTCTTGGTACTTGGCTAGAATGACACCAATATAGCATCATATGATTCGTTTCTTGGTTGAGATATTTTTGACAAAAGGATGCGGGCCCTGTGATTGTTTCAGTGCATTGTGGTTTGGTTGTGTATCGAGTTTGACCATTGGATTATTCACTCGAGTAGGTGATGTGGATGATTGGGTCGTAGACCCCGTGTTTTGTGACCGGATTTGCATTCTTGAAAAAATAATTCTTTGACCCGTGTCCCTTTGTAGTTTTTGATAAGTTGAGGATTCATTAGACCAAAAATGTCTTTCTAAAACTCCAGAGACTTTTTAAATGCTTTTCAAAAAATCTACATGTCTCATTTCAACTTTTACGGTTTGAACTATTTTATCCAATGAAATATCTTTGGAAGTCTTCGTTGGGTTGAATTGTGGAATTAATCAAGTTATTATATTCTTAAAGTATGTTGTGTATAGCTTGTATTTGCACTTTATTCTTTCACTAGCAAAACAATGGAGTTTTGCTAACCCTCGAGTATTCGGGGGGGGGGGTGGATGTTTGTATTGCATCCAGGTACTTGCAGGTTGATGGGGAGCGAATCACAAGATCGGTACGAAGGATGATGGAAGACAACGATACTAATCACATGAAGACTGGTGTTGAGTATTTTAGTATAGTCTTGTTGTCTTATCTTTCCGTTGTGGTACATTCCCGTCTTATGGGAATGTGGATGTATTCTAACTCATGCGAGGGTAGAAGTTGTGGGAAGGAGTTATGTATGTTTGATGTTTATGTGTGAAAAAGACCAAATCGGTCTAATGATCCATTATTTAGCCTAATCGGCATGTAATGTGATGTATTGTTTTTGTATTTAGCCTGGTAGGTCCTCACGCAGAAGGTTTGCGGCGCTGTAATATTACCGAGTGGTTTGGGGGTGCTACACCTACTATGATATCCAACATAATATTTCGATATGGAATTTCTACGACAAAAGTTGGCCTACATGGCCTAAATAAAATTACAACATCCAGGAGCCTTGCTCGGATAATACAAAATGATAACAACTGACAAAACTGGAGTACTCCAAACTGTCTGATCGACATGAACACCAAAACATCTCAGACTAGCATCGCTCGAATGCCTCGTCGCCATTGTCATGCCCCTATGTCTCGACTCTCTGCTCACAAGCACCTAAAACATGTAAACATGTTCTTCCCCCACGGGGTCAGTCATCCAAATAATGAATATCAAATACATGTACAACATGATATGCATCCAAAGGCAGAATAAAATGGTACAACAATGGTAATACGAGATGCTCACAAAATAATGTAAGAATCGAGCATTCGTGAAACATTATGCCCACGGCATACGATCAATATCTGCACATCAGGTTAGAACACAAGTGCCCAACGGCGAATCATCAATATAGAACACAACAATAAATTACCCGAAGGTAAACCAAATCAGAGCTGAAATAGATATGAATCACAATGCCAGAAGGCTCTAATGTAAATACCAAGACATCACGATGTCCTGAAAGCCCCTCAGCCGAAGATGCCAAATAGCACAATCACTTGAAAGTCACTCAGCCGAAACTGCCAATCATCACAATGGCCCGAAGCCAAACAGCCTGAAGCTGTATTACATGAGGGCCGAATCCACGGCACGAAGCCATATCACAATGAGGGCACCTTTGAATGGCTAATCGATCACAACAACTCAACGGATGGGAACTATCCTTGACAGTCCCAATTCAATACATCGATTACCTTAGAACAGCCAATCGATAACAACGACTCAACAGATGGGAGATGTCCTCGACAGTCCCAATTCAATACATCGATTACCTTAGAACGTTCAATCAATAACGAATCAACGGATGGGAAATGTCCTCGACAGTCCCAATTCAATACATCGATCACATTTAGAATGGTCAATCGATAACGACTCAACGGGTGGGAAATGTCCTCGACAGTCCCAATTCAATATATCGATTACCTTAGAACGGCTGATCGATAAACAACGATACAATTAGAATAGATGTCCCGGTGGCTTGAATCGACCACCAGAAACAGAGATGATAATAAAATACGTCAATACCTTCAATTGGCCAATACAACATCAATCGCAAAGCACCAATATCAATAACAATGATCACAACAATGTCTTAAATAGACATCAATACCAACAACAACAATCGATACATCGATACCGCGAACCGACTATCGATAATAACATCAACAACGAGTATATCAATGCTTTGAACGGCTTTTGCCGAACAACAGTGACATTTGACCTAATTTCCCAAAGGGTATCATGTCAAACAATCCCCTGATATCAACAAAATCATAAAGAGACCAAGTCTCGAAATGATAAAAATATTCATACATAGACATGATAACATTATTCTATTGACTAGTAAAAGTATAAAACTTGCCTCAAACCGAAGGCGAGAAAGTTCATCTACGATCAACATCCTCCCACAAAACGACGAACGGTGTCCTCCGACGATCATAAGCACTCGAACGACCTTGAATGAAATACGATTCATTCAATAACATAAAAGCAACACCAAAAACAGTCCCGATTCAATCCTGAATCGATTAGACCCCACAAACGAATATCATAGTTCTCAACTATGAATTCTAACGTCCTCCAACACCTCAATGCTCAATATGATCAAATGTTCTTAACACTTGTGAAAACAATTCAACAAGAATCACTTAAGAACAACACTATGCTAATCATCCCAAAATGATAATCTCACCGATATAACACTACCAACAACAATAATCATCTCAAGGCTATGTTAATTATCTAAAAATCTTAACATAACTCTTCCTAGACATGTTTATAACCTCCCAGCATTCTTAAACATCAAGAACACAATCAAACTCAAGTTATATCAACATGCTCTTCATCATAAGTTCATCAAAACTATGAACAACCATACTATCCTCCGACAAATCATCATAACACGAACTACACAACAACAACATCAACATAATCTCGAGTTAAACACAAGATTAACCAACATACCTCTAGAAAAATGAAGAACAACCTCAAACCATTAAGAATCCACTCCAATCTTCAAGTTCCTAAGCTCCAATGCAAGTGATGAAGCTCCAGATCAAATTGAAAGAGGCTGGAAAAGACTAAGGGATGCAAAGGGATGATTTCTATGGGAAGAAATCGAAAATGGGTCGTGAGAAAATGAAAGACGAATAACATCTTTATAATCTGAACATCACATTACGGCCGCTATGTAGCCTCCTTAACGTACGATATGCTTTTTAACGTACGTTAGCGCGTCTACGTAGCGTATGCTACGTAGTCCAGATCCAACTTCCACAAAATAGGGTGTCCCTTACGTACATTAACAAAATTACATACGTAACAAAACCTCACCATTACGTACGTTAACCTCCTGGTATAGCGTACGTAATGTACGTTGACCTGCCTATCCCGATCAATCCTCGGAAAAATCAACATCACCCGGCCCCACACGCCGAAAGATAGATATGACCGGATACCCTGCATTACGTACGTAACCTACATGGATTAGCGTACGTAACATGCCGACCGTAGCGTATGTAAATCTATACATATATCGTACGCTATGGCTAATATACTTGGCCAAAATTCCAAACTCACCAAGAAACATCCAAACGACGAAACAAAACCGACGACAAGTATAAATATTATTCCGAAATATCCCAATACAATATACATTGTATCAATCAAATAAAACAACACTTGTACAATTCCAAATGAATACGTACAACACAACAGTGAAACGAAAAAAAATTACCCCCGGATATTACATACCCGCCCCAATAAAAATAGTTTCATCCCCGAAACTATGGTTAAATAACTCGGATATGAATTATCCATCGGGATCTGAAAACAACATCTCCAAGAATGCTCCTCACTGCGAACCACTTCGCCTGCGTAACCGGGCCAACCCCTCGGGTCCCCCGCATCTCCTCTACCTGAACATGACGAAAGTTAAATGATAAGAATATTCAACCAAATGCTAGATCAGTCGAATCATGACTCCTCCGCCAGAGACCAGCCAGAAAGTCGTACCACTCGCATGACTCATAACACCGGCGTACACACCCCGCGGGAGCCGCCCTTTGTACATGTCTACAGACTACAGTCATCGGTGTACACTTCCCCATTCTCGTCGGCATCCGACGCCCATGTAAACACCAACTCACACCACCAAAGGAAAACAACAACACACATATAGTCCTCAGGACCATATCAATCGCGCGCCCCAGTCCTCACAACTTAGACGTCTCAAATCACCATGAACAATTACCCAGATCATCACAAAAATCTCGGGTACAACACCAAAAGGAACGCATCAAACGACCTCAAATCTCAAGATTCTCAAATACTATCGTTACAAGATAGATCAACAACAAATGGTTCACAACCACACTACTACAATACAAATTAAGTTTAACATTAATCCGAAAAACAATAAAAATGAAGAATACAAATTAAGGCTACATCTCAAATGTACCCCACATCGATATCCTCCAGATCATCTATCTCCTCGATCTAATCGACTCGAGGAAGACCCAAATCTGAACTTGCTCCTCCTCCTCGGCTGTCCTTACCTCTGGCTCCCGAAGCCTGATAAGACCCCTTGGATGAAGTACGGATTGAATTAGTAAAATCTCTCGAGGCCCGTGAGCTCCGTTGAGACCTATTGGCACTAGAACTCTTACTGTATTTCTGAAGGTGTCCCTGCTTTCCATATATAAAACAAGCAATAGTCTGCATTGAGCATCGGGTAATGCGATGTCCTATTGTATCACAGTTAAAGAAAACAACGATTGAACTCGCCGCCTGAGAAGAAGATGCTTTCCCAGCACGGAGACAACTAGGAAATGACCTCTTGGATGTCGGAGCGTAATGTCCCTCTGAACGAACCGGCATCCTAATCCCCTTACCAGAAGAAACTGAAGGGTCCTTCCGAGTAAGCTCCTTGATCAAAAGCTCTACTCCAAGAGCCTTCTCGATAAATTCACCCAGTGAGTTACAATTATGATTGAACAACTGCATCCTCAACTGCGGGTTCAGCCTCTTGCTAAAATACTTGATCTTATCTACTTCAGTACGGATAACAGACAAAGAAACCTGAAGAAGTCCTTGAAACTTTTTAGTAATGAAAATAACACCCTCATCCTCGATGGATTCGGGGTTCAAAACCTCTGACAACTTGGCTTCACGAAGTGGAGCCAGATAATACCTCTTTAACATGAGAGTCTTGAACTCGCTCCAAACACAATCACGATCGGTGGGTATCACAGAAAGCCACCAAGAATAAACGGCCTTACTCAAGTAGTAAACCGCTACTGTCACCTTACTCTCTTCCGGACACTGAACCAGGCCGGAGAGTTTATCAAAATTTTCAAGAAAATGAACAATATCCGATGGTTCCGACGAACCCCTAAAAGTAGACGGCCTATGACGAGAGATATCGCTAACAATCTGATTCACTCCCCTAGTCTGCCCATGAGACGGCACCTGGGATCCTTGCTGCGGTGTACCACGAATCATCGAGGCTTGCATGGTCTCTACTATCTGCGTCATCTGAGTCATCTGGGCCATCATGACCCTCATAAGCAAGAAAGGGTCAGCGTGTCCACTCTCAGCCTGATCAACTTCTTGTTGCGATAGTTCGTTAACGCAAGTGCACGTTATCGTTTACAAGTACTAAAGTGATGAGTGACTATCGTTCCCACGAGGACTGAATTACTAAGTACCGATTTCTATGTATTCCAATTTTATTTGAACGGTCGAAAGTTGGGTTGCAATTAATAATAAAGTAAATTAATAATAAACAGCAAAACGATCGCTGGAAGAAAGAGAATCAAATGATGAATAAGTCTAGGATTCTGAATCCACCTTGGTTTATCCGAATTTACTCTCGATTATCTGAAGTTAATGATTTTCCCAATTTATTGAAGGCGAAGATTGCTAGTATACTCTACCGCCTCTCCCGAGGTCAATAGATTTTTCTAAAGGCGAATAACGCACTCTATCCCTAGGTGAATTAGTTCATCAATAGGCAAAAAGCATAAAATCTCCAAAAGGCCACGTAGTTCCTATGAGTATATTCCTATCTCACAAGATAAAACGGTCCTCACCAATAGTTCCTCACCAACTCTCCTCTCCCGATTCGAATTGAATGATTAAAACAATACAACTATTGGCCAGATAATTGAAAGCATTAAACACGATTGGGAAAACTCAACAAAAAGGGAATTAAATAGATAAGCTCAAGCAAATTCGTCAAAACATAGGTTTCATCAAAATCCTAGAACAAGGGTTTTAGCCTGACATGCTAAATAATGAAAATACAGAATTAATAAATAAAAGCATGAAAATCAAACGCAGATGAAGAGCTCGGATTCCTCCGTTCTTCTGGCTTCCGCCCTCTGCCCTTGATTGTAACACCCCAAGATATTCGGAGTATGTTACAGCGCCGTGGACCCCTACATGGGATCCACCAGGCTACAACAAGCGGGTACCCCTCGACTAACCATCTCGGTTAGCGAGGATACACAATCAAATAATACATCATGTGAAAAATACACCCGAAGCAACTGACGAAATGAGCAACATCGACAATGTAGCAATTTAAAATAATACAACACGGGGTTTGAATTGAAAAGCCTAAGTACTCGCGAGTACAGTCTATCAGTTTATAAATATAGAAAACAACCAAATCGAAGTTGACAAAAGAAATAAGTAAACCCAAGTGCACATGTCAACGACCTTGGCCAGCATCCTCGTACTGTGCCAGCGCTCGCTCGTCCGGATGATCATAACCTGAAATCCATAACAAGAATTTCCCCAAAACGGGTCCCCCAAAGGGGTTAGCAATTACGCTAGTACAAGTAATCAAGGCAAACCAATCGCTTACACATTTCATAGTACATGCACCAATATCATTTCGAAAACCAAAACCAGACATGTCTTTTCCGGAAATAAACAGTCAAACAATTTGCCATGGGAACAAGGCTATACCATTGATCCCGCTCCGTGATCCCTAAGGACCCTCCCGAGCTGGCCATATTATAAAACAAATCACGCACACGCATCACCTTGGGAACAGGGCTATACCATTGATCCCGCTCCGTGATCCCTAAGGACCCTCCCGAGCTGGCTAGCGAAACAAACTCGTGAATCCAGGGCTATACCATTGGATTCCCTCCGTGATCCCGTCGGACCCTCCCGAGGTGAGCAATCACACACAATATACATTACTATTTCACGTTAAGCATAAAGGTTTCCAAAAATACTTGCCTTGAATAATTGATGACGCAACGAACGGAAAGGATAATCACCGACGAACACTAGGAATCAACGGAACCGAACCTAACGATTCGAAGAACATAATTACAACCATCTCTAGACGAATACGGAAATGGAATACACCCGAAAACCCGCCTACGATTCATGTATATTCGCACAAAAATGACAACGAGGGCGGACCACAACCAAACCCTCTCGATTTCGCAAAACTATGAAAATATACCATGAATCCGTAGGGAAACTAAGAATACCAACAAGATTAATCATATTCATCATGAATCCATCAACAAAACGGAACGGATCGGAATAAAATCCCAAAACCCCTAATTTATCGAAAAGTAGGGTTCTAAGAGATTTACCTTGGATTGATGATGAAGAACACAAGTAGGTGTTGTTAATCTACTTCAAAAACTTGAGGTGGAGGATGCCTGAAATAATCTAAGGGAAGAATTGCTCGGAATTCGCCTGGAGGGGTTCTGCGTCGCGAGGAGAGAAGAAATGAAGATGATGTGTTCATCTGGGTCAACTCCCTGGTTTATATAGCCAGGGAGTGTTAGCGCGCGCTAATCCTCAAGGTTAGCGTGCGCTAACGGGGTAAAATTACAGGCCAAAATAGTTAGCGTCCAGTCCAGTAGCCAGATTTCTGGCCGTTAGCGTGCGCTACTCGAAACGTAGCGTGCGCTAACAACCACACGGTAGCGCACGCTATCGACCAATAGCGTGCGCTACCTGGACATCAGCCAAGTCCAGAAGCTAACTGCCCAAAACTCACCTGACCCGTTAGCGTGCGCTACCATACGAGCGTAGCGTGCGCTAACTGGCACCTGACCGAGTTCAGTAGTAAACTGTCCAGTACTGGACACTCACGCTAGCGCACGCTACCGGGTATCATCAGCGTGCGCTAGCCTCCCGACCTTAGCGTGCGCTAGTCTGCGTAGCGTACGCTAATACGCCAATCCATAAGGCTGGAAAATAGCACTGCCACTCCCAGGGCTTGCTCCCTAGCGCGCGCTATGAATCAGTAGTAGCGTGCGCTACTAAGGGGGCCCTAGCGCGCGCTACGCAGAACAGATAGCGTGTGCTAGGTTATGAAATATAAACGGTTCACAACACCGGAATATGAACGAAACATCAAACGGAACACCTCAAATCGTATCAAAACATAGAATGGATCCATGGCAACCCCGAAACAGCGGTTCCGCATAACAATAACGAGTCTCAAATCAATAGATGACGGGAAGGATATACTGTAAGGTACATGAGGGTCACCACGACCGAGAAATACGCCGAAAAAGAAAAATACAAGGAAAGAAAAAAAAATGTGGATATTACATTGATGTCTTCTACTTTTCTCGTCTGCGATAGTCTTCTGTGATCCTCCTTTTCCCCAAGCTTCCAAGATGCTTAATTATGGCCTTCAACCCTTATTTATAACTCCCAGCAGCCTCCAAATCGCGTCCGTGTGATTAGGTCGAGATCCGGCTTCAAAACGGCCCAAACCCGCGCGGAGTACACCAAAACCGCCCTGTGTGCCGCGGCTCACTTAAACTGTGCCGCGGCACACGGCGTGCAAATTAAAACCTGGGCACTGTGACTTTCTTCTGGGCCGCGGCTCACCTGGTCTGTGTCGCGGCACAGAGTACAGATTAATCTGGTGCCCGCTGGGTGCCTTCATGTGCCGCGGCCTGCTTGTCTTGTGCCGCGGCCCCGGGCCAAAATTCGCCGTTTTCGTCCGTTTTTCATCGTTTTAGCTTCAGGACTCAAATTTCCTGCAAAACATAAAAGAATAGGGCATTACAATCTCAATCATGCAGATTTACTCACCAAAATAATACCAAATAATAATAAATAAACGTATAAAAATACGCCTAACAAATACCCCCAAACTTAAGCCTTTGCTTGTCCTCAAGCAAAAAGAATTAATTTCAACAAAAGAATATCGCGAATAATCGTGCAACTAAAAGTTCTCAACCTAATCAATGCTATCCTGGAATTCTCTCTGAATAACACGAGTATCGTAATAGCGAGCCACACTCAGAAAACTGATTCCACAAAGTAACCAAGTTCAGTCCTAATCACTCGTTCGTGAAGAAAATCCAGCTCAAAGATTAACAAACGTGAGTCTAATCGACCGTCAATATGAAAGGTTAACATAAACAAGCTAATTCGCCCCGTTCCACAGTCCAATGGCAAAATTTTCACGAGTTTCAACAAAAATAACCCTCGGACAGTATTCCCTTATATGTATGCTCAAGAAATTGATTCGAGTTGACCACTAGGTTCGGATCTCGGGATGTTTCATCGGGATAATCCTAGGGTGGAAATTCCATTCTCATGTAATGGGAAACCGTTTGACGTAAAAGACACTCATGGGGCACATGGATGCTTCTACTTACTAAGTTCCCCTCCACAGCGGAGAAACAACTCGAATAGCTATTCCCGCATGTCCGAATCAAGGTCGCTGTTTTACGCGAGAGTAAACAACGGGTCACGTGAATACCCCCGGTTACTAGGCTCCCTATCATTGGCATATGCGAAATTTCTAAATCACTAGTCTAATCAGGTCGTCGTTTTACGCGAGAGTAAACAACGGGTCACGTGAATACCCCCGGTTACTAGACTTCCCGTCATAGAATAAAATAATATCTCGACTTTTGGGAAAAACTGTCCGACTCTAAACTCAAGTGCCAACACGACTTATGTTACTGGACGACTAGCTAACCGAAAATTGAAACCAAATGTATCAACGGAGATTTGAAAATACGTATGTCTCCTCTGTTATCCGCTAAGATTTCTACTAAAAACGAAAAAATTTCGGACCTAAATGAAGACTTAGCAGAAACAGAAATCACTGACTACAACTCGACTAGAACTCGACCGTTTCTTCAAAGAGAAAAATAGTGTTCTAACATCAGTATTACACAAATAGAAGCACAAAAAAAAAATCACGAATAGAGTAAAATCAAGACAAGCTGGGCTAGCAACAAAAATAATGAAAAGTAATGAAAAGTGCAACGAAATAAGTACAACAATGAATGTAGCAACAGAAATTAAATCCCCCCCCCCAAACTTAGGACGTACATTGACCTCAATGGACAAAATGTAATATGCAGTAAAAATAAGAAGGTCAAGTACTCCCCTACAAACAGCTCACGAACTGGTGCCAGCGTCGTCCGGCGAGGAGGGTGGTGTGGCAGGCCGAGCAGGTGGAATGAATGGCCCGTCTGGGTGCATGATATGGGCCGTACATGCAGCTAGGTGCTCCTGGTGGTAGGCATCCCTCGCTGCTAGACGCCTCGCCTCTTGTCGGTTGGCCCGGCGGGCCTACTCTCGCATCTCACCCCTGACGGCAGCAATAATGCTCTCTCTCTCCGTCCGCTACTCTTCTCTCATGGCAGCCAGCATACTCTCCCTCTCTCTCCTCATCTCCTCTCTCCCTCTCTCCTCATATCCTCTCTATCTCCTCATATCCTCCCTCAGCCCGTCGAACATCTACTGCAAGCGCTCTCTGTCGGTCGGCGGGCCGGCATCTGCCTGCCCCTGTGTCAGCAGAAGAGGCTCGGGGGACCCCTCATGGGCCTCATCTAGTAGAAATCCTCTCCCCCGAGCGTGTGCCGGCGCTCCTCCCCACTGGTCAAAATGTGAGATGATACGGTGGTCGATCGGGGCCTGGGGAGCTAGCATCGGCTCGTCGTCCGACCACGTCAGCCCCGACTGCCGACACAGAGCGCAGATAAGAGAGGGGTGTTTCAACCCCGTCTTTGCCCCTCCCTGAATACACTGGAAGATAGATCGGACCAGTAGAGGAGCCACATCAAATCGCAGCCCGGAGGTGATAGCATATAATGTCCGGGCTCGGGAGAGAAAAACAGTGCGGATCTGAGAGGTCGGGTCAATACGCGCGCAGATGAAGTACAGCCAGGCTCGCCCGAACCGACTGAGGCGCGAGCTCTTGAAGTAGAAGGTGGAAGAAGCCGGTGCGCGCCTCTCCCAGTCGGAGTCGGGCTGTGCAAGAGTCTCGAGCAGAGCCTCCCTCGTGAGGCTATCCATAACTCGCGAATAAGCCGCGTCATCAACCACCGGCAGCCCAAATAACCTCCGAATAGCAGCCACCGAGAAATCCACCGTAATGCCTCGAACTACAACCTGAGTCCGAGTGTCTAGCTGCTGTATCGTCTGGCCTGCCCGAATGTGCTGTAAAAGCACGCTGGCATAGAACTCCTGCACGATAGATATCACTGCTGGCTCGGGGGGTGCAGCGAAACGGGCCCACCCCATCTCGTCTATCATGGTAAGGAGTTCCCCGTCCTGGGGGGCTGGAGTGAATCCCCTCTCCGGGATCAGAGGACGCGGCTGAATCTTCTCGTTGAAGATTTTGTGGATCTCCGGGTCAGAAAACTGGTGCGCCTCCGACTCGGCGCGACTACGAGAAGTTTCCCCTCGAGTGGGGGATGACTGAGTCCTCGCCCACTTGCTCAGCTTCTTAGTCCTAGCCATAGCGAGTCCTGAAAAAAATTAAACACCGGAGTTTACGTACTCAAACAATAATGAAAATAATCATCACTCGGCTAAAGATATCTACCTGAAAATCAAGAATTTATCGAGCTAGCACTGCCGTGAGAGAAAAATAAAATTTGAGCTTTAACGTTTAAACTAGACGTAAGGGTTGGGATTGCTGTAATTCCAGAACGAATACGTTGCACATGGTTTCAAAATATTGCCTTAACAAAGAAAATTTTTCATTCAGACATTTCATCAAACACTTAAAGGGCATGTGTTCAATTGAAGAACAAAAATGACAATAGCTCGATTAAATCCCCAAGAACAACAACACGAATCATTCACCATCAAAAACGACATATTCAATTCATTCATAATAAAAAATAATCATGAAAAATTGATCAAAACCATCATGTCCTCCACTTAACCATCATAGAACTTTTGAAGGAAATAAACATATTCAACCATCAAATGCATAACACAACTTCACATTTAAATTCATAGAACAATTTGAGATTGGAAATTTAGACATACCTTGCTTGGATTGTGAAAAGTGCAAGAAAATTGCAAGAAGAAGAAGGAAGGAGGATGTCGGCCGATCGCGCGCAACGGAAGGGAAGGGGAGGAAAGGGAAGTGTACTTGGGGTGGACGGCCGAATGCGGGTTATAAGGTACCTGGGCTCTTCAATTTCCACATGGTGTGCCGCGGCACATCATATGTGAGCCGCGGCACAGAGTACAGTCGGCTTGGGAATATCTGGAGCATCTTGTGTGCCGCGGCACAAAAGCAACGTGCCGCGGCTCAGCCATCAAGTGTGCCGCGGCTCAGTAAGGTTGTGCCGCGGCACATAGTACAGAAAGTTAAGCTCTCTGCTTCGATTTGTGTGTGCCGCGGCTCACAATACTTGTGCCGCAGATCAGGCATAAATTTCTCCCCTGGGATTTTTCCTGCACAGAATTTTAACAGGAAGACGTCAAGAACGAGAGGTAAAAGCAAATTAAAGCACAAAAAGATGAAAAATAAAAATTCAAGAATGTAAGAAAAATATAGAAACGCAAAAATCTACAACTAAGAACTCGGGTTGCCTCCCGAGAAGCGCTAAGTTTATAGTCTTCAGCCGGACCTATTTAAAAATCAGTTTGCTTTTCGCAAACTCCATTTGATCTCCGCCCAGTTCATCGAACCGTTAATATGGGTTTTAAAATTTTGACCATCGGTCCTTAATGATTCGATTTTCGGTTCGGACATCCAATGTTGTTTGCGCAAATGTTTTGACGAGAACAACTTTCCGAAACACCCGTTTTTCTCATGATTAGATGTCCGTTTGATTTCCGGCTTATTTCCCTCTTTCAAAAATGACTTTATGACAGCAGCAGATTTGTCCGAGTGTGGCTGGTCGGATGGCGATGATGGCATGTCCACATGCTTGAGATATGCGACTCGTTCTACATCTTTCTTAGAAGTCGGACCATCAGAAAATGAGTCTTTCGACCGACGATTCTTCCGGTGTCTTTCTTTAGCAACGGCATCTACACTTTCAATTTGTGAGCTTTTATCAACACCTCCCGGACATGGAAAAGATTTGAACACTTGGAACGTGACATGCTCATCTTGAACCCTCAGAGTTAATTCCCCTTTTTCCACGTCTATAAGAGTTTGGTCGGTCGCTAAAAATGGTCGTCCCAAGATAATCGGGGTATCTTGATCTTCCTCCATGTCGAGAACAATAAAATCCGCTGGAAAGATAAATTTATCCACTTTTACTAACACGTCCTCAATCACTCCCCTCGGATACTTAATAGATCGATCCGCTAATTGCAAGGAGACCGTCGTCGGCTTTGCTTCTCCAATTCCCAGCTTTTTGAAAATAGACAGAGGCATGAGGTTAATACTAGCACCGAGATCGCACAACGCCTTATTAAAGGAGAGATTCCCCATGGTGCACGGTATGTTGAAACTTCCCGGATCCTTCAATTTTGGCGGAAGATTTTTCTGAAGAATCGCGCTGCACTCCTCCGTCAAGGCGACAGTCTCAAACTCCTCGAGTTTTCTTTTCTTTGACAAGATCTCCTTCATGAATTTAACGTAGCTTGGCATTTGTTCCAATGCGTCGGCAAATGGAATGTTAATATGAAGCCTTTTGAACACGTCGAGGAACTTAGAGAATTGCTTGTCCGCCTTTTTCTGTTGTAATCTCTGCGGAAATGGGACGGGTGGCACATATGCCTTCGGATTATCCGGAAATGTTATCGAGGATCTCCAATCTTGTGATTCCTCCATCGCTAAATTTTTATTCTTCTCAATTTCACTTCTCTTTTCATTCCTCTCGGGCTGGTATCACACCTCCTTCCCGCTTCTCAAACTGATTGCATTTAGACTTTCTCTAGGATTTGTCTCGGTCGTACTTGGCAATGCTCCCTCCGGGCGGGCTGTCAACACGTTAGCAATCTGACCCAGTTGAACTTCCAAGTTGCGAATGGAGGCGGAATGATTTTGCAATGTTGCTTCAGTACGGGTCATGAATTAACTCGTATTCGCTGCCAATTTCGCAATTGCTTCCTCGAGAGAAACTTTTGGAGAGGGAGGAGGCTGTTGTTGGTTTTGAGCGAATGGAGGCTGGTTCGAGTTCTGTCCGTTTCTCCATGAGAAGTTGGGATGATTACGCCATCCTGGATTATACGTGTTGGAGTACGGATTATTTTGCCGGTTTCCGTTTTCTACGAACTGAGCTTGTTCAATTGGGGACTGCTCGAACGGGTTTCCGACTTGGCACTCCGCGCTGGGATGGGATCTATTACACCAATTACACGACTCAATGGTCACGGGTGAAGGAGCATGCGGAAATGCTTGAAGCTGCTGTGTTAATGCTGCGACTTGGGCTGACAATGTAGATATCGGGTCATTACTCGAAATTTCCATAACTCGCTTCGGCGTTATTCGTTCGGATGGCCATTGATAAGCATTAGCGGCCATAGCTTCCAACAACGAGTGTGCTTCAGCCATCGTCTTACCCATCAAGGCTCCACCGGCGGCTGCATCCACGAGAGTGCGGATAGAGGCACTCAAACCATTGTAGAACGTCTGAATCTGAAGCCAGTCCGGAAGGCCGTGATGTGGGCATCTCCTTAACAAATCTTTGTATCGCTCCCACGCCTCGTGAAGCGACTCCATATCGTATTGACCAAAAGTGGTAATCTCGTTCCGTAATCTCGCCGTCTTCGAAGGTGGGAAGAATTTGGCAAGGAAGGCTTGCGCTAATTCTGCCCATGTCGTGATCGATCCCGGTGGTAAGGAATTCAGCCAAAATTTCGCTTTATCCCTCAAAGAGAAAGGGAAAAGCCTTAATCGGATAGCATCATCGGTGACACCATTGTTCTTGAACGTGTCACAAATCTCGAGAAAAGAAGCAATATGTGCGTTGGGGTCATCATTCGGCAGTCCACAGAATTGGCTCGCCTGCACCATCTGAATAATAGCAGGCTTGATTTCGAAATTGTTCGCCTGGATAGTGGGACGCCGAATCCCCGAAAAGTTTGCGTTAATTTGCGGCATAGCGGAATCTCGAAGTGCTAGTGCCGGTTGAACTTGCTGAACAAGATTATCACCTCCGTGATTTTTGATATTTTCGGCCATGGTCACTGTTGTCTGAAGCTCTCGTTTCTCCTTCTTCTTTCTCCGGAGAGTGCGCTCGAGTTCGGTATTCAAAGGTAGTAGGCCTTTGTTACCGAATTTTCTCATGCACTACCCGAAAGCTCCTGAAAGGAAAAACAAACAAAATAAATTAAAATACACGAAAATAAATAAAACAAAATGTTCAAACTAAGACTAGAATTACTGAAATCGATATTAGCAAAATTTTCAGTCCCCGGCAACGGCGCCAAAAACTTGTTGCGATAGTTCGTTAACGCAAGTGCACGTTATCGTGTACAAGTAATAAAGTGATGAGTGAGTATCGTTCCCACGAGGACTGAATTACTAAGTACCGATTTCTATGTATTCCAATTTTATTTGAACGGTCGAAAGTTGGGTTGAATTAATAATAAAGTAAATTAATAATAAACAGCAAAACGATCGCTGGAAGAAAGAGAATCAAATGATGAATAAGTCTAGGATTCTGAATCCACCTTGGTTTATCCGAATTTACTCTCGATTATTTGAAGTTAATGATTTTCCCAATTTATTGAAGGCGAAGATTGCTAGTATACTCTACCGCCTCTCCCGAGGTCAATAGATTTTTCTAAAGGCGAATAACGCACTCTATCCCTAGGTGAATTAGTTCGTCAATAGGCAAAAAACATAAAATCTCCAAAAGGCCACGTAGTTCCTATGAGTATATTCCTATCTCACAAGATAAAACGGTCCTCACCAATAGTTCCTCACCAACTCTCCTCTCCCGATTCGAATTGAATGATTAAAACAATACAACTATTGGCCAGATAATTGAAAGCATTAAACACGATTGGGAAAACTCAACAAAAAGGGAATTAAATAGATAATCTCAAGCAAATTCGTCAAAACATAGGTTTCATCAAAATCCTAGAACAAGGGTTTTAGCCTGACGTGCTAAATAATGAAAATACAGAATTAATAAATAAAAGCATGAAAATCAAACGCAGATGAAGAGCTCGGATTCCTCCGTTCTTCTAGCTCCCGCCCACTGCCCTTGATGTCTTCTGCTTTTCTCGTCTGCGATAGTCTTCTGTGATCCTCCTTTTCCCCAAGCTTCCAAGATGCTTAATTATGGCCTTCAACCCTTATTTATAACTCCCAGCAGCCTCCAAATCGCGTCCGTGTGATTAGGTCGAGATCCGGCTTCAAAACGGCCCAAACCCGCGCGGAGTACACCAAATTAAACCCGCCCAAACCGGCACAGTTTAAGTGAGTCGCGGCACACGGCGTGCAAATTAAAACCTGGGCGCTGTGACTTTCTTCTGGGCCGCGGCTCACCTGGTCTGTGCCGCGGCACAGAGTACATATTACTCTGGTGCCCGCTGGGTGCCTTCCAGTGCCGCGGCCCTGGGCCAAAATTCGCCGTTTTCGTCCGTTTTTCATCGTTTTAGCTTCCGGACTCAAATTTCCTGCAAAACATAAAAGAATAGGGCATTACAAGCTCAATCATGCAGATTTACGCACCAAAATAATACCAAATAATAATAAATAAACGTATAAAAATACGCCTAACACTTCTCGAGCATGGCGTCCCGAAGGGAAATCGGTCGCGTAAGTAACACCACCGGCCGAACTATGATTCATCTCGGTATCCGCATGCGCATAAACACGAGGTTCTGGGTTCTGGCTCATTCCGAAACGCTTACTCCCTCTGCTATGTCCTCGGATTCCTCCTTCCATACTGAAAGAATAACGCTCGATCATGATCATAACTCAAATATCCCTCAACGGCCAATCCAAAATGCTAAGTCCATAGCCAAACATGATTATACATACTCAACATACAAGTAATCACATCACTCATGCTAATCATAGCCAATACAGAGCCCGCACGCTCCAAAACAAATAATCATGAATCAATCGTAACACGAATGTTACATACAGGTTTCAACAAAACATGTATAATCAATGACATAAAGAATGTATGAACATAAAAGAAAATCGAGTCCTTACACAGGTCATACGAAGCTTCGAGGTATTGCGATACTAGTCTTCACTGACTACTCGATGAAAGAATGACTCATACAATCGTCCAACTATCACGACTCACAAAACCCGACTGTCCAGATTGTCGTAACCTGACAGCCCCACTATTACCGCATCGGTAGAGCCACACAACTCACATATCAGGGTATCTCACAACCCAAATCTCTGATACCATCTTCTGTAACACCCCCAAATCCTATTGGATCATTACAGTGCCGTGGATCCCACACCAGGAGATCCACGAGGCGAAGACGACCAAAATACAAGAAACTGACCACAAGGGAGAATCAGAGTCCCTACTATGATATACAACATAATATTCCGATATGGAATTTCTACGACAAACGTGGGCCTACATGGCCAAAATAAAAATACAAAAACATCTACGAGCCTTGCTCGGATAATACAAAAAGACAACAACTCACAAAACTGGAGTACTCCAAACTGTCTGATCGACATGAACAGCAAAACATCTTGGACTAGTATCTCTCGAATGCCTTGTCACCATTGTCATGCCCCTGTGTCTCAACTCTCTACTGGCAAGCACCTAAAACATGTAAACATGTTCTGCCCCCACGGGGTCAATCATCCAGATAATGAATATCAAATATATGTACAACATGATATGTATCCAAACGCAGAATAAAATGATACAACAATGGTAATACGAGATGCTCACAAAACAATGTAAGAATCGAGCATTCGTGAAACACTATGCCCACGGCACACCATCAATACCTGCTCATCAGGTTCGAACACAAGTGCCCAAAGGCAAATCATCAATATAGAACACAACAATAAATTACCCGAAGGTAAACCAAATCAGATCTGAAATAGATATGAATCACAATGCCCGAAGGCTCCAACGGAAATACCAAGACATCAAAATGGCCTGAAAGCCCCTCAGCCGAAGCTGCCAAATATCACAATCACCTGAAAGTAACTCAGACGAAACTGCCAATCATCACAATGGCCCTAAGCCAAATAGCCCGAACCTGTATCACATGAGGGCCGAAGCCACGACACGAAGCTATATCACAATGAGGTCATCTAATGACCGTGACCTGCTGAATTGCAGGTGCTGGGAAACCAACAGCGTAGGTTCAAGCCCCAGACTTACCCATAAGGAGATCACCCAATGACCATCACCTACTGAACTGTAGGCGTTCGGAAACCAACCGCGAAGGTTCAAGCCCCAAACTTACCCATAATGAGATCGCCCAGTGACCGTGACCTACTGAATTGTAGGTGTTGGGAAACCAACCGCGTAGGTTCAGGCCCCAAGCTTACCCCTCGAGCACTCGCCGATACTAGCCTCCAAAACACAATTAATCACAGCTGCAACGATCCCGAGATTACCTAATTCACAAGAATAATAGTGTGCTGCCTTGAGTCGGTCAACACGACAACAATCAGTCACGGATGGGCACCATCCTCGGCGGTCCCAATTCAAATACCTCGACTTCCTTGGAATGGCCAATCGATCACAACGACTCAACGGATGGGAACTATCCTTGACAGTCCCAATTCAATACATCGATTACCTTTAGAATGGTCAATCGATAATAATGACTCAACAGATGGGAGATATCCTCGACAGTCCCAATTCATTACATCGATTACCTTAGAACGGTCAATCGATAATGACTCAACAGATGGAAAATGTCCTCGACAGTCCCAATTCAATACATCGATCACTTTTAGAACGGTCAATCGATGACGACTCAATGTATGGGAAATGTCCTCGACAGTCCCAATTTAATACATCGATTACCTTATAACGGTCGATCGATAAACAATGATACAATTCGAACAGATGTCCTGGTGCTTTTAATCGACCACCAGAAATAGAGATGATAATGAAATACGTCAATGACTTCAATTGGCCAATACAACATCAATCGCAAAGCACCAATATCAATAACAATGATCACAACAATGTCTTAAATCGACATCAATACCAACAACAACAATCGATACATCGAAATTGCGAACAGGCGATCGACAATAACATCAACAATGAGTATCTCAATGCTTTGAACGGCTTTTGCCGAACAACAGTAAAATTTGGCATAATTTGCCGAAGGGTATCGTGTCAAACAATCCCCTGATATAAACAACATCATAAAGAGACCAAGTCTCGAAATGCTATACACATTCATACATATACATGATAACATTATTCTCATTGACTAGTACAAGTATAAAACTTGACTCAAACCGGAGGCGAGAAAGTTCTTCCACGATCAACGTCCTCCCACGAAACGTCGAACGACGTCCTCCAACGATCACAATCACTCGAACAACCTTGAATCAAATACGATTCATTAACATAAAATCAATGGAAAGCAACACAAAAAAGTCTCGATTCAATCCCGAATCGGTTAAACCCCACAAACAAATATCATAGTTCTCAACTATGAATTCTAACGTCCTCCAACACCTCAACGCTCAATACGATCAAATGTTCTTAGCACTTGTGAAAACAATTCAACAAGAATCACTTAAGAACAACACTATGCTAATCATCCCAAAATGTTAATCTCACCAATATAACGCTAACACCTCAAGAACACCACCACCAACAATAATCATCTCAAGGCTATGTTAATCATCTAAAAATCTTAACATAACTCTTCCTAGACATGTTTATAACCTCCAAGTATTCTTAAACATCAAGAACACAATCAAACTCATGTTATATCAACATGTTCTTCATCATAAGTTCATCAAAACTATGAAGAACCATACTATCCTCCAACAAATCATCATAACACGAACTATACAACAACAACATCAACATAATTTCGAGTTAAACACAAGATTTACCAACACACCTCTATAAAAATGAAAAACAACCTCAAACCATTAAGAATCCACTCTAATCTTCAAGTTCCTAAGCTCCAATCCAAGTTATGAAGCTCCAAATCAAGTTGGAAGAGGCTAGAAAAGACTAAGGGATGCAAAGGGATGATTTCTAGAGGAAGAAATCGAAAATGGGTCGTGAGAAAATGAAAGATGAATCATGTCTTTATAATCTGCTCATCACATTACGGCTGCTATGTAGCCTCCTTAACGTACGTTATGCTCTTTAACGTACGGTAGCGCCTCTACGTAGCGTACGCTACGTAGTCCAGATCCAACTGCCACAAAATGGGGTATCCCTTACATACGTTAACAAAATTACATACGTAACAAACCTCACCATTACGTACGTTAACCTCCCGGCATAGCGTACGTAATGTACGTTGACCTGCCTGGCCCCACACGCCGAAAGATAGATATGACCGGATACCCTACGTTACGTACGTAACCTACACGGATTAGTGTACGTAACATGCCAACCGTAGCGTACGTAAAGCTATACATATAGCGTACGCTATGGCTAATATACATGGCCAAAATTCCAAACTCACCAAGCAACATCCACACGACAAAAGAAAACCGACGACAAGTATAAATATTTCGATTTTGAAATATCCCAATACATTATACATTGTATCAGTCAAATCTAACAACACTTGTACAATTCCAAATGAATACTTACAACATAATAGTGAAACGGAAAAAAAGTACCCCCGGATATTACACCTGTGCCCAAGCATGTTACATCCCATCTTATGCCGTAAGGTTCGAAACTATTTTGAACTCCTAGTTCATTAAAACACATAGGTATCACCATTACCTATCCCACCTTATTAAGATAATCCGAGCACCCAGTTTTGGCATGACCTGCTCAAGATGATCGAAGTCTTCATAGGTATTTTAATTAAACGATAATAAAACTTTTAACGAGGGGTCTTGTCCTATGTTTAGCGTATGTGTTAGCAAACATACATCTAAACATACATGACATCACATACATGCATCATTTATACTTACATAGAATCACACAACATTATAAAGCATAAGACCGTGTATAGCATGACCATAATCCTAATGTGATTTTTATGAGCCAACGTGAAAATCAAGAAAGTCAATCAAAAGAGTATAACTGGTCTTCATTGTTCTTCCAACTCCTTGGAATGTCATACGCGATCAATTGGCTCCTTGAGTTCATCCTACATCTTCTTCTTGTCTTCATTACATTAATAAAAAACTATTACTACAAAAAAGACATTTAATGTCGCTCGTTTAACATCGGTTTTATAAAAACCGATTTTACAAAAGATGCGGTGGCATAATTGAAAATTTTAAAGCAAAGTAACATTGGTTATGCTAAAAAATGATGTTAAATTGTCTTTTAACATCAGTTCTAGTAAAAACCGATGTTAAATTCTTCATTTAACATCGGTTCTCAGATAACCGATGCTAAATTCTTTAATTTCACCTTTGAGCTTGTTTTTGTCAAGGACGGATCGCAGTGAAATGGTAGATGTGTTGTTTGATGCCATTCTATTATCTAGAAAATTTAAATAAGCAGAGTATTTAGTCACATTTCTTTTTCTCGAAAAATACTCCCACTAAAACAAATTACCCTCACATTACAATATTTATAATTTTAGTGGCATAAGGTCCCATTTTGAACAATTCTAAACTCAGCTTTGTCATGACGCCTATAATAGAGCTATTTTAGGTGGATAAATCTTTATCGATTATATCATATGTAACTCTTAGATTATACTTATGGAATTTGGCATCCTATGCCCAAGCATGTTACATCCCATCTTATGCCTTAAGGTTCGAAACTATTTTGAACTCCTAGTTCATGAAAACACATAGGTATCACAATTACCTATCCCACCTTATTAAGATAATCCGAGCACCTAGATTTGGCTTGACCTGCTCAAGATGATCGGAGTCTTCATCGTTGTTTTAATTAAACGACAATAAAAAAATTTGAACAAGGGGTCTTGTCCTATGTATAGTGTCTATGTTAGCAAACATACTGTAATATCTGTACCTTTCTATTTTTAGCAGTTTCCATTTTTGATGCATGTCTATTTTTATCGACTCGTTTGTAACCGTTTCGACGTTTTGAATCTATTTTGTTCTTCGAGTTTTTCCATTTGGGTGAGTTTCGGGGATTTTTTACGTAATTTCCTTTTATGTTATGTTTTGTCGCATGTACATTCAATTCTCGTAAAGCACATTCGATTCCGTTGTTTCTTTATTTACATGAGTTCATATGGCTGAGTTGTTCATGTTGTGAGTTTCAGTTTGTTAATCTGACGTTGTATCGTGATTTTCGGACGTTTGGGCCATTTTGTAATTTTCTATAAGTTTAGGGAATTTCATCTTCCTTGTCGTATTTTGAATTCCCCGGTCGTCGTAATTGTATTTTATTTCAGCATTAGCTTGGTCGTCATGAATATTTCGTATCCACATTTTTGGGTTTTGTCCTAGTGTTGCGTCTCGACTTCGTGCAGCGGTGCGCTTAATCGCATTCAAGAAGTTAAGAATCACGCATGAATAACGTACGTTATTCATGCTTTATAGCGTGCGCTATCGATACCTGCATAACGTACGTTACACCCTTGTGATAACGTACATTATGGTCCTCAGCGTTTTGGACAGTGGCTTCTGTCCAGTTTTTGCCAAGTTCTTACATACGTTAACTCGCGACTGTTACGTACGTAAGCTCTCTTATAGCGTGCGCTAACTGACTGATGTAGCGTACGCTATCGTCCTCAGCAAATCGGGCAGATTGTTATACCGAGACACTAACACCTGAGTGTTACGTACGTAATGAGTATAACGTACATTAACCTCAACAAGTTAACGTACGTAACGAGTGAGCAGGTTTTGTAAACCTGAGTTGACCTTCATTTCGTCATTCTTCTTTTCTTCCTTCCCGTCTGAGAGCTGCGTTTCTTGTAACGATCCGAGCGATTCTTCAAGTCTTGTCAGTGGAATTCCTTGGGAGATCGAGTATTGTGTTCTAAGTGAAGTTTATCATCATCGTAATCATCTTCCTCCATCCGAATCTAAGGTATTTGACTTAGAACCCTACTTTTATCCATTTTGGGGTTTTTTCGGGATTTGTCGAGATTTAACTCGAACTGTTCATTTATGTTGTGATATTTCTTATCGATTATTGTTGTTGGGTGATTCCCAATCCATTTCCTTCGTGTTTAATCCATGGATTGTTGATTTGGGAAGGTTTTGGGAAAACCCTCGTCCGTATTCGTCATCCGTGTATGTTTATGATTATTAGTCGGACTTGTGGGCGTATTCCATTCGATTATTGTTACCATGTAGGACTAAGTTGTGTTAGTCCTTCGTTTAGGAATAGTCTTGTTCCCTCTGGGTCATTCCTAGTCGTTGTTTGTTCTCGTTTCGTCGAAGATGTCACAAAGGCAAGTACTTTACATTTGTTTGCATATTTTAGTATTTGGATTATGGCTTCCCATATATGCTATGTATGTGAATGTGTATGTTCACACAGGGATGGTCCGACGAGGCCTCTGGTGATACGTAGTGCCGTGTGTATGCGTATCACGAACTAGGGTTGACCACCCAGGGATGGTCCGACGGGGCCTCTGCAGGGTGCGGTGGCCGTGAGTCTCGTACCAACGGTTAACCTTTGAAATGTTTTGTTGGAGAAATGTATTTTGTGCTCGTGCACCGTATTATTCCGGAATATAAATGTTTTCTAATATAATTTTTGGTGCATATTTCATCTGATTAGAATGGTAGTTCAAATGGATTGTACTTGCACTAGCAGTTGTTGCTAACCCCTTAAATGAGGGAAATACTTTTGTATTTCAGGTACAGGTATCGGAGGCGAATGAGCACGCGGGCAATACTGTAACACCCCAAACTAGGCGGCGATTACAGTGCCGTGAAACCCCAACTCGGACCCACCAGGCGAATGAGAATTAATGAATTAAATAATATAATAGCAGTACCGAACCACATTATATTATCAAATACTCCGATGAGGAGCTTAAGTACAATACACCAGGATAATACCGAATACTAGTATATTTTATTTGAAGATAAAATACACCACCCTGAATAAATATACATCCCAAACGGAATTCTGCAGCGGAAATACAAATGAAGGAAAACAAGAATGACTGAAGAGACTGGGGCCCTTTACTAATATCACTGGGACTCCTCGCCGTCAACGTGCTCTTCCCGTGCTTTTGCCTTGCCATGACCTGAAAAACAATATCCCCCAATGGGGTCAGTTACACAGAACAACAATCCTCAAGAGTTGAATAAACACAATCCTATTGAAAACATACGCAATCAAACAGGCTATATCAATTAACTAACAATACGGCTCAAGGAATGGCGCCATACTACGCCCGGGATGGAAATGTGTCCGTGCACAATCCACCAACGAGTATCGATAGAATACACATGTGGTCTTGTACCTAATCAGTCTTACGAAGTGATCGTCTCGTGTGCACAGTCCAATGTGAGGCCAAAAACCAACACACGACTTTATATGTGCCCGACATGAAAATCCTACACATACCAACCAGAACGCCAGTATGACCCGGAATGCCAAGATATAACAAAAGTGACATCGAAAATCAATAATGACTCACCAAGATGAAATGATAGTGAAATGAATGACAGCACAATGAAATGATTGGAACTATCGTTCCTCGTTAATGAAGTGATTAAGTGACGATTACAAGTCTCAATACGGTTAGTACTTTATGAATGAATTATGATTATGAATGAACAACAGCGAAAGGAATGAAAATCATTTTAACCGAGTAAGAATTAACTTACCCAACCGGTGAAGAATGTCCTTCCTCGAACAAACATCCTACAATGAGATGTCGGTCGCTCTAACAACCTTGAATGACAATTACCAACAAACGCTCAATATACGTATCAACCACGATTATAACTAACTCAAGCGTCGATACAACAATATCCAAACTCAAAGATGCACTCTAACGAATACGTAGTAAACATCCTTCCCGTGGGTTACAACCAATCCCAAATTATCGAAACCAACTTCCAAAAGATTGATTCAAACCAGCAAAACAATATCAATGGCATCAATAATCCAATAGGAATCCACAATTCAAGATTACAACAACATCAATCGGAAAATCCCCAAATTAACCGAAGTCAACCCCAAGGGTTCTTGAAATAATTCCCCAAATAGCCATTAAATCCGAGATATACACCGAATAACCCGTAGGAATACGCGTATACAAGGTAGATAAACCATATCTAAGGCATTCCAACATAATATCGAGCCCACATGAAAAGATCGGAAATAAAACACTTGAACTCCAAATTTCTAGATTCAAGAGGTGATTACCTTGATTATGATATTTGAAGATGATGAAACGATGATTATTCCAATTTATATGCTTGGAAATGTTGATAGCTGATTCCACCTCAAAGAACACTCCACAAGAAGCTCCAAATCGCCCAAAACCGATGAAGAAATGAAAGGGAAAGACAAATGATGACGAAAAGACTGAATTGTCCTATTTATAGTAGCACCAGTTAGCGTGCGCTAGCTCCTGTGCGTAGCGTACGCTAACGAGTGTACTGGGTAGTCCAGTACCCTCTGATCACAACGGTAGCATGCGCTACGTACCTTTTGTAGCGTGCGCTACAACCATGTATTAGCGTGCGTTAACACCAATGGTTAGCGTGCGCTAACGAATTATCTGATGCCCAGTACTGGAGTCCAGAACCTCCTGTTCTCTGATCTGATATCGGTAGCGCGCGCTACACACAATATTTAGCGTGTGCTACTACACCATTTGCGTACGCTAAAACCATTCATAGCGTGCGCTAGGCATTTATCCAAAGCAGTCCAGTAGCCACTGGACTCTGCCTGATCCGTCCTTAGCGTGCGCTATACCGGCTGCATAGCGTGCGCTACTCCAACCTACTAGCGCGCGCTACTTACCATTCGTAGCGTGCGCTACTTATAACCCAAATGCAGTCCAGTACCTTCTGGACTGCCTGTTTGAAACATACTAGCGTGCGCTAGTGTTGAGAGGTAGCCTGCGCTACCCGTACTCAATTAGCGCACGCTAAAGAGAGTACGTAGTGTGCGCTACTCCTCACACACATCACACTATGAAAATGACAACGATGATAAACACCACACGATTCTCCAACTAGATTGATGACGAATGACGATTAATACACGATACAATTACTCTGAACGATGAATACAATGATTGAATATGAGTGACAAATGATCATTAATGAGTGAAAATTACTGAGTGACAATTACTGAATGATAAATATTGAATGATAATGACTGAATTACAACCGGGTATTACATACACCCCCCTTAAAAGAGTTTCGTCCTCGAAACCAAGGGTCAAACAACTCGGGATAACTCTCCCGCATACTATCTTCGATCTCCCAAGTAGCCTCTTCGACTCCGTGTATAGACCACTGGATCTTTACCAAAGGAATCGTCTTGTTCCTCAACTGTTTGATTCGCCACTCTAATACTCGTATAGGACGCTCCTCATATGAATGATCATCAGTGATCTCGATTTCGTCAAACTGAAGTATGTGGCTCGGGTCGGCAACATACTTCCGTAACTGAGATACGTGAAACACATTATAGATTCGGCTCAACGCCGGAGGTAGGGCCATTCGATAATCTAACTCGCTTACACGATCCAAAATCTCAAACGGTCCAATGAATCTCGGACTCAACTTTCCCCTCTTCCCAAAATGGAAGATACCACGACTCGGGGATACTTTGACCAAAATATGGTCACCTGTCTCGAACTCTAATGGTCGACGACGATTATCTGCATAAGATTTCTGTCGACTCTGAGCGGTCAACAAACGACTCCTGATCAAAGCTACCTTCTCACGGGCGGCTATAAGCATATCGGTCTCGGTGCCAATTGATTCTGATAAGTCATCCCAACACAAAGGAGATCGACAACGACGACCGTACAAGGCCTCGTAAGGTGCCATCTTAATCGAAGAATGCCAACTATTATTGTACATGAACTCGATCAATGGTAGTTGGGCTTCCCAATCATCATTCCAATCGAGGACACATGCCCTCAAAATGTCCTCCAATGATACTAGTCTGATGAACGATGATTTCAAATGAGATATGACTTGGAAGGTAGTATTCAAAACCCTGCTCCGATACCAACTCTGTAACACCCCAAACTAGGCGGCGATTACAGTGCCGTGGAACCCCAACTGGGACCCACCAGGCGAATGAGAATTAATGAATTAAATAATATAATAGCAGTACCAAACCACATTATATTATCAAATACTCTGATGAGGAGCTTAAGTACAATACACCAGGATAATACCGAATACTAGTATATTTTATATGAAGATAAAATACACCACCCTGAATAAATAAACATCCCAAACGTAATTCTGCAGCGGAAATACAAATGAAGGAAAACAAGAATGACTGAAGAGACTCGGGCCCTCTACTAATATCACTGGGACTCCTCGCCGTCAACGTGCTCTTCCCGTGCTTTTGCCTTGCCATGACCTGAAAAACAATATCCCCCAACGGGGTCAGTTACACAGAACAACAATCCTCAAGAGTTGAGCAAACACAATCCTATTGAAAACATACGCAATCAAACAGGATATATGAATCAACTAACAATACGGCTCAAGGAATGGCGCCATACTACGCCCGGGATGGAAATGTGCCCGTGCATAAGCCACCATCGAGTATCGATCGAATACACGTGTGGTCTTGTACCTAATCAGTCTCACGAAGTGATCGTCTCGTGTGCACAGTCCAATGTGAGGCCAACAACCAACACACGACTTTATATGTTCCCGACATGAAAATCCTACACATACCAACCGGCACGTCAGTATGACCCGGAATGCCACGATATAACAAAAGTGACGTCGAAAATCAATAATGACTCACCAAGATGAAATGATAGTGAAATGAATGATAGCTCAATGAAATGATTGGAACCATCGTTCCTCGTTAATGAAGTGATTAAGTGACGATTACAAGTCTCAATACGGTTAGTACTTTATAAATGAATTATGATTATGAATGAACAACAACGAAAGGAATGAAAATCCTTTTAACCGAGTAAGAATTAACTTACCCAACCGGTGAAGAATGTCCTTCCTCGAACAAACGTCCTACAATGAGATTTCGGTCGCTCGAACAACCTTAAATGAACAAACGCTCAATATTCATATCAACCACGATTATAACTAACTCAAGCGTCGATACAATAATATCCAAACTCAAAGATGCACTCTAACGAATACGTAGTAAACATCCTTCCCGTGGGTTACAACCAATCCCAAATTATCGAAACCAACTTCCAAAAGATTGATTCAAACCAGCAAAACAATATCAATGGCATCAATAATCCAATAGGAATCCACAATTCAATATTACAACAACATCAATCGGAAAATCCCCAAATTAACCCAAGTCAACCCAAGGGTTCTTGAAATAATTCCCCAAATAGCCATTAAATCCGAGATATACACCGAATAACTCATAGGAATACGTGTATACAAGGTAGATAAACCATATCTAAGGCATTCCAACTTAATATCGAGCCCACATTAAAAGATTGGAAATAAAACACTTGAACTCCGAATTTGTAGATTCAAGAGGTGATTACCTTGATTATGATATTTGAAGATGATGAAATGATGATTATTCCAATTTATATGCTTGGAAATGTTGATAGCTGATTCCACCTCGAAGAACACTCCTCAGGAAGCTCCAAATCGCCCAAAACCGATGAAGAAATGAAAGGGAAAGACAAATGATGAAGAAAAGACTGAACTGTCCTATTTATAGTAGCACCAGTTAGCGTGTGCTAGCTTCTGTGCATAGCGTACACTAACGGGTGTACTGGGTAGTCCAGTACCCTCTGATCGCAATGGTAGCGTGCGCTACATACCTTTTGTAGCATGCGCTACAACCATATATTAGCGTGCATTAACACCAATGGTTAGCGTGCGCTAACAAATTATCTGATGCCCAGTACTGGAGTCCAGAACCTCCTGTTCTCTGATCTGATCTCGGTAGCGCGCGCTACACACAATATTTAGCGTGTGCTACTACTCTGTTTGCGTACGCTAAAACACTCATAGCGTGCGCTAGGCATTTATCCAAAGCAGTCCAGTAGCCACTGGACTCTGCCTGATCCGTCCTTAGCGCGCGCTATACCGGCTACATAGCGTGCACTACTCCAACCTACTAGCGCGCGCTACTTACCATTCGTAGCATGCGCTACTTATAACCCAACTGCAGTCCAGTGCCTTCTGGACTGCCTGTTTGAAACATACTAGCGTGCGCTAGTGTTGAGAGGTAGCGTTCGCCACCCATACTCAATTAGCGCATGCTAAAGAGAGTATGTAGCGTGCGCTACTCCTCACACACAGCACACTATGAAAATGACAACGATGATAAACACCACACGATTCTCCAACTAGATTGATGACGAATGACGATTAATACACGATACAATTACTCTGAGCGATGAATACAATGATTGAATATGAGTGACGTATGATCATTAATTAATGAGTGAAAATTACTGAGTGACAATTAATGAATGATAAATATTGAATGATAATGACTGAATTACAACCGGGTATTACAAATACGAGGATGATGGGCAAGAGTGAATCTGTTAAAATGGTCGTTCGTTGATGTCATGTCTTTTAAATTTTATTAATCATGTTGTTTGCTTTATTACTCGAGTACTTCTTCTTTTGGAACATTGTGACAGTTGTGTACCCGATTTGGCTTTTGGTTGATGTTGTATTGCACTGTTGGGTCTGGTCTACTTATTTGATATGTATTGGATTCGGAAATTGTCCGTATGTTGATCATATCTATCACTATTGTCATGTCGAGTTTATGTGTTAGCCTAGTGGATTCCAAGTGGTGGGGTCCACGGTGCTGTAATATGGCCTGATCATCTTGGGGGTGTTACACATACATCTAAACATACATCACATCACATACATGCATCTTTTATACCTACATAGCATCAAACAACATTATAAAGCATAATACCGTGTATATCATGACCATAATCCTAACGTTATTTTTATGAGCCAACATAAAAATCACGAAAGTCAATCAAAAGGGTATAATTGGTCTTCATTATTCTTCCAACCCCTTGGAACGTCATACACGATCAATTGGCTCCTTCAGTTCGTCCTGCATCTCCTTCTTGTCTTCATTACATTAATGAAAAACTATCACTACTATAAAAAAGACATTTAACATTGGTTTTGGAAAAACCGATGTTAAATTGTCTTTTAATATCGGTTCTAGTAAACCAATGTTATATTCTTCATTTAACATCGGTTCTGAGATAATCGATGTTAAATTCTTCAATTTCACCTTTGAGCTTATTCTTGTCAAGGACAGATCGCAGTGAAATGGTGGATGTGTTGTTTGATGCCATTCTATTATCTAAAAAATTTAAATATGCAGAGTATTTAGTCACATTTCTTTTTCTCGAAAAATACTAACACTAAAACAAAGTACCCTTTACAACATTTATAATTTTAGTGGACTAAGGTCCCATTTTGCACAATTCTAAACTCAGCTTTGGTATGACGCCTATAATAGAGCTATTTTAGGTGGATAACTCTTTATCGATTATATCATATGTAACTCTTAGATTATACTTATGGAATTTGTGATCCTATGCCCAAGCATGTTACATCCCATCTTATGCCTTAAGGTTCGAAACTATTTTGAACTTCTAGTTTATTAAAACACATAGGTATCACCATTACCTATCCCAACTTATTAAGATAATCTGAGCACCCAGCTTTGGCATGACCTGCTTAAGATGATCGAATTCTTCATAGGTATTTTAATTAAATGATAATAAAAACTTTTAACGAGGTGTCTTGTCCTATGTTTAGTGTCTATGTTAGCAAACATACATCTAAACATACATCACATCACTTACATGCATCATTTATACTAACATAGGATCACACAACATTATAAAGCATAAGACCGTGTATAGCATGACCATAATACTAATGTGATTTTTATGAGCCAATGTGAAAATCACGAAAGTCAATCAAAAGGGTATAATTGGTCTTCATTGTTCTTCCAACTCCCTGGAATGTCATACGCGATCAATTGGCTCCTTAAGTTCATCCTACATCTCCTTATTGTCTTCATTACATTAATTAAAAACTATCACTACTACAAAAAAAGACATTTAACATAGCTCGTTTAACATCGGTTTTCTAAAAACCGATGTTACAAAAGATGCGGTGGCATAATTGAAAATTTTAAAGCAAATATAGTAAAAACCGATGTTAAATTCTTCATTTAACATCGGCTCTGAGATAACCGATGTTAAATTCTTCAATTTCACCTTTGAGCTTGTTCTTCTCAAGGACGCATCGCAGTGAAATGGTGGGTGTGTTGTTTGATGCCATTCTATTATCTAAAAAATTTAAATATGCAGAGTATTTAGTCACATTTCTATTTCTCGAAAAATACTCCAGATAAAACAATGTACCCTCACATTACAACATTTATAATTTTAGTGGGCTAAGGTCCCATTTTGCACAATTCTAAACTCAGCTTTGGCATGGCACCCATAATAGAGCTATTTTAGGTGGATAACTCTTTATCGATTATATCATATGTAACTCTTAGATTATACTTATGGAATTTGGTATCCTATGCCCAAGCATGTTACATCCCATCTTATGCCTTAAGGTTCGAAACTATTTTGAACTCCTAGTTCATTAAAACACATAGGTATCACCATTACCTATCCCACCTTATTAAGACACTCCAAGCACCCAACTTTGGCATGAGCTGCTCAAGAGGATCGAAGTCTTCATAGGTGTTTTAATTAAACGACAATAAAAAAGTTTTAACGAGGGTTCTTGTCCTATGTTTAGTGTCTATGTTAACAAACATACATCTAAACATACATCACATCACATAAATGCATCATTTATACATACATAACATCACACATCATTATAAAGCATAAGACCGTGTCTAGCATGACCATAATCCTAACATTATTTTTATGAGCCAACATGAAAATCACGAAAGTCAATCAAAAGGGTATAATTGGTCTTCATTGCTCTTCCAACTCCTTGGAACGTCATACGTGACCAATTGGCTCTTTGATTTCGTCCTACGACTCCTTTTTGTCTTCGTTGCATTAATGAAAAACTATATATACTATACTAGTAAATTAAATTACAAGAAGGCAAACGACATGTAGGCCGTAAATAAGTTAATGGAAGACTCGCAGGCTGTAAAACCAATTACAATTAAACGGCACGCAGGCCATTAGAACCAACCCAATAATAAATTAAGACATCCAATCACATTGGTCAATTTATGATCATGTCGTACACCAAACATATGCTACAATTAATTATCATATGAAAAACAAGCACACATTATGAATCTGTCTGACAGTCAGACATAAGAATAAATTTCCTGTTAAATCGACAAACATGGACAGCAGCCCAGATGGTCATGCTGTCCCACGCACGCCGATAGTTCCCGGGTTCAAAACCCTCCGGCTGCAGCTTGTTGTTTTTGAAACAATTAGTTTAGCATTAAAACTGTATTTATGTACAAATAGAACTAGAGTGAACTAATTTCACAAAGAGGTACTGCAGACGAGATGGTCTGAAGGCGATCATTATACGACTTACGCGGGATAGTTGTGGACATAAAAAAGGCCAAATAGTTCGAAAAATTGATTTTTGACGATCTGATTTAATCAAATTAAATTATAAAAATATTTATAAAATATCTATTTTATAAATATAAAGCAAGAACATTTATATATCCAAACAGATAAACATGTCGTACATAAATAATTAAATTATTTGCAAGTTGGCTCCGATACCACTGTTGGGATTTCATGTATCTAATACACGAAATATGAGCAAAACCTCAGCGGAATAAAAACCAAAAAACCCAAGATGAGGATCTTCATGCAGTAATTTAATTGATTTAATAAAGGTTCATCGAATTACCTTAATCCGAAGAATATATCTAGATCCATACCAAAAGCTGATGAAAGTCAACTTCCTCTTTCGGTGATCCACACACGAACAATTATACAAGTCAAATTGCTAGATCCATACGAATAATATTGATAAACAGTACATCAGATGATTCCTTGCTAGAAGGATTGTGTTATTGATTAAGATCAACTATAAGAACAACACGGGATGGCCAAACTGGGATTCCTTGGAAAGAAAAAGGGAGCGGTCGATTTGAGAGGAAAGGGCCGATTTTTTATTTTCTTAATTCTATGTCAACTCCTTATCATAGATGCTCTATTTATACTAAGTAAACCCTAGAGTCAAATCTCTAGTACTTGCTTAGTTAACTCTTAATTTATTAGATAATACAATATATATTATCATATATTATATATTTTTTATTATTTAATCTTTATGGTAAAACCCAACTGAATGCCTTTGATGCTAAAACTAAAGATGGTCTATTTATGGGATACTCATAAATAAGCAAGGCATATAAAGTATTTAACAAAAGAACATTAGTTGTGGAAGAAACACCTCATGTTGTCTTTGATGAATCTATTGATGAGTACATAAAACAAGTGGCCTTAGTTGAGAAGAAGCTCAAAACCACCTCCTTGGAAGAAGTCATCATCAATGACACAGATATGATGGACACATCTGATGAAGACCCAACTGCAGATTAGCCAGGATCTCCAACTATACGTGATCCAACCGTAGCTGATCCAACCGTAGCTGATAAAGTTACAGCTGAACCAACCACAGCTGGTGAAAATCCTCAAGACACAACTGCAGCTGATAAGACCATAGCTGAACCTAATGCAGCTGCAGACCATCAAAACCAAGCTGATGCAGAGTCATACAGTTCCTCCAAGCAGCTCAACGGGGGGAATGAACAATAAATACTCTCAATCCAAAACAAAAGAGAAATATGAAATTCCCAAATGGCTCAAAGATCATCCTATCTAACAGATCATTGGAAACCTATCGGATGGAGTCAAAACCATGAATCAAAAGAACCAACAGGAATGGCCATATTCTCATGTTTCATGTCTCAAATGGAACCTAAAACAACTAAACAAGCCCTGGAAGACTACACATTGGTAAATTCCATGCAAGAAGAGCTCAATCAGATGGAAAGAAACAGAGAATGGTAAGAGGTAGAAAGGTCACTTCACAAGAAATTTATAGGCACCAAGTGGGTTTACAAGAACAAATGTGATGAAGATGGAACTGTTGTTAGGAATAAATCAAGACTTGTTGCAAAGGGATATACTCAATATGAAGGCATAGATTTTGATGAGACCTTTGCACCTATAGCAAGACTGGAAGAAATAAGACTATTCGTAGCTTATGCAGTATTCAAAGATTTTGAAGCGTACCAAATGGATGTCAAGAGTGCCTTTCTAAATGGACTGCTGGAAGAAGAAGTCTATGTAGAGAAGCCCCTGGATTTGTCAAATGAGACAAAGTGTAGAAATTACTCAAAGCCCTATATGGACTCAAACAGGCACCTAGAGCCTGGTATGATACCCTGTCCATATTCCTGGACACAAATGGATTCACTAAAGGAAAAGTAGACAAAACACTATTCAGCATTGAACATGAAGACCACATATTACTTGTCCAAATATACCTGGATGATATTATCATTTGATCAACAAATCCATTATTGTGTGAAAAAATATCTAAACTGATGCAAGGAGAATTTGAAATGAGCATGATGGGCAAACTAAGTTTATTTCTTAGTTTGCAAGTAAAAAAGATAGAACAAGACTCTTTATCAACCAATTAAAGTACACAAAGGAGCTGATCAAGAGATTTGGCATGGAGACAGCTGAACCCCTAAGAGTAGTAATGAGCACATCTCTACACATTGATGCAGATCATGGAGGCATTCCAGTAGATCCAACCCATTAAATAGGATTAATTGGATCTTTTCTATACCTAACTGCAAGCAGACCATATATATCTTATGCAGTTAGAGTATGTGCAAGATTCCAGTCCAAGACAAAGCAATACCACCGGGAAGCATCTAAGAGGATTATCAGATACATAAAATCCACAATCAATGTTGGATTATGGTACCCCAAATATGATAACTCTGAACTATCAGGATATTCAGATGCTGATTTTGCAGGCTGTAAAATCAACAGGAAGAGCACAAGTGGAACATGCCACTTCCTTGGAACAAAGCTGATCTCATGGTTTAGCAAGAAGCAAACATCAAATTCTATATCCACAACCGAGTCAGAATACATAGTTGAAGGTAGCTGCTGCGTTCAAATTCTGTGGATCAGAAAAGAGTTAAGGGACTACAACATTCTTGCAAATGACTTCCCAATTTGGTGTGATAGTAACTGCAATTTCCATCGCCAACAATCTAGTGCTTCATTCCAGGACAAAGAACATTGATGTGAAACACCATTTCATCAGAGATCAGGTGACCAATAAGAGAGTACGAATAGAAAAAGTCAGCATGGAGTATCAAATAGCTGACATATTCACAAAAAATCTACCTGGAGAAAGATTCTGTGAACTAAGTAGGGAACTTGGTTTATTAGATTGGGAATCAAAATTGTAGCTGATGAATAAGAACAGTTAACTTATCAGACCAGATGAGAACAGTCACCTGATCAGAAGCAGACAAGGTATATCACCTTATCAGACCATACGGTGAAAAGCCACCTCATCAGGACAGACGATGAAAATCCAACTTGATCAAAGAAGATGAGGATCCAAAGCACAAACGAGGAAAGATAGCTGATCAGAAGTTACAAAGTTAAACAGCTAAGTTTTTAATTTCTTTAAATTTGCAAAAATGGAAACCGCTACCTATTTCAAGAACGTCAACATCAGGATGGTAAAGGAGCAAATCATTTTCAGTATAGTCGTAGACATTGTTGGTCTACTGGAGGCCAAAAGCACCGAAGTAATGGCGCAACTGATTCAGAAGATGAAGAAGAATGGGATTTACCATTTCTTGGACATTAACCCGACGCAGCTGTTTAATGAAGCTGTCGTATGCTTTTACAAAAAGGCCCAAGATGGAGAAAGGGGCATTGAAATCTCTATCTTCGGAGAGCCCATTTTCATAACTAAACAAACCATTGCAAACGCGTTCAACTTGGAGAATCGTGGCATTGATGTCGAAGCCCTGAAACAAAACCTAATTGACGTATGGTATGAAATAAATATGGTGGACCAACCGATGAAGATGAAATTCACCGCCCGAAAGTGGGACCTGAAGAAAGAATACCGATACATGATTGAAATCACAAACAAAATTGTGATGGGAATGGCAAGAAGCTTTGACCAGCTATCTTCCTCCAAATACATAGTCTTGGGATCAATGATGCAGCAGAAAAGGATTAACTGGCATGACTACACCTACAAGAAAATAGTTTGTGAAGTAATCAAGGTGAGCTGGGACAATGACAACAAGAAGTTTTGGCAGAAGTAGCCTTTTGAACTCAAATCAGCTACATTCTGGAGTTCCTTGGAAAGGCCAAGGCGGAAGATTTCCATATCAGCAAGAGACTTGGTCACCTGGACCAAGCTTTAAATGCGAAATATGTAGAGAACAAGCCCAAAGTGGCTGAAATTCTTGCAAGGACAAAAACTGGAACACCCTCATACAAAGAACCCTCATACATAGAGAGGTGGCATCAGATGCAGCTGATAAAACTGCAGTTGAGATTCCTGCTCAGATCCCACTTGAAGAAACTGTAGTTGACATTTCACCTGAAAAGCTAGCTGCAGATGATATCATTCCACCTTCTACTGAAAACCTACCTATTATTTCAACTGCTCTTTTAACCGCATATGAAGACAGTGATGATCTTCCCATTGCCAATATATTTTGAAAGAGGAAGTCACCATAAAAGGAGACAAGTCGACCTTCCTCTCCTGAACCCATCAAAAGAGAAAAAATCTTGGTGGGTCAATCATCCAAACCTTCAGATCACATTGCACCTGAAGAACATGCACCAGAAGTATCTTCAGTTTCACCTACAACACCTCGCCTCAATGCACCTGCAGATCATTCCAAGGAACTGATCATCATTCCAAATGAAGAAATGGTTCAAGAACAATTGCCTGTACTTCCAAGTACCCCAGAAGAAGAAGAATCTGAGGAAGTCCTTGAGGAACCTGGAGTTCATAATAGCTTCAACCTCAGGGAAAAGAATCATTTTAACCCTCAGCCAAGTTCAGCTCAGGTCACTTAAGCAGCACATCAATAAGATTTCATTTATTGTTGTTTATAAGGAATGGAAGAGATAGAATGATCTTTGATTCAATACTCTTAAGGAGATGGTAGAAAGGGATAGATGGGACCACCCCCTCACTGTTGAGAAACTCATTTAGGTTCTTTGTAAATAGACTGATATGAGTTTGCTACTTCATGAGAATTGGTTCTTAAAACGTTTCAAAACACATATGGACCAATTCATTCTGCTTATAATGGAGGGAGTAGCTCAAGGAAAAATGCTTGATGATGAAGAGAATATTCCTGGAGGAGAAGGAGAAGTGAAATAAGAAGTAGGAAATGAAGTTGAAAAGAATAAAGAAGTTGAGGAGGAAGAGAAATATTAAGAAAAAGAAGTGAAAAGGAAAATGAAAAAGAAAAAGAAGTAGAAAAAGTGAAAATGGATGACAGAGAGGAGAAAAAGAAGTTGAAAAATAAGAGTAAAAGGAAGAAAAAGAAGAAGAAGAAAAAGAAGAAGAAAAAAATGAAGGGGGATAAGAAGGAAAGAAGGATAGTGAGGACCATGATCAGGGTGCACCTGAACAGATCTCCAGCTCAGCACAGCCCACAACAGATGAAGAATCAGGACAGGCACATGAAACCCCATCTGATCAAGAAGCAGCTGACAGGAGAATCTCATCTGAGATACTTTCTTAATTAAAAAGAATGTTACACGGCTCAATTTTTCCTTGAAAATTTTTATATAAATTCGGAGTCTTTGCAGAAGTATTTTATGTAATAGCCGGATTTATTACTGTGTATTTCATCTATAATCGAACCCTGTATTATTTGGATTTGTGGTCTTGAGTATTAGAGTATGATATTTCTTGCATTGGCATCTTTGTACATAAGTATATCAACATGCAAAATTTCTCATGCAAACTCGTGATAGCGCACGCTAAGAATGTATCTTAACGCGCGCTATCGAGATACTACTAGTGCACGCTACGTATATAGGAGTTGCGTGCGCTAAGCACTCAATTATTGAGCTGGGCGGCTAGCACATGCGCCAGCCGGGACATGGGTCCGAATAAGATTCCCGCCGACGAACCTAGACAGATTTGGAGTCAACGCTTATTAGCGTGCGCTAAGTATTGTATGCTAGCGTGCGCTAATTAGCTAAAGTGCAGAAATGTTATAAATGAGACAACAACCCGTTTTGGCTTACATTTCCTTCGTCCATTCTTCATTCTTGAGAGGGGAGAGAGCAACAATTATCCTTCTAACACACTTAGAACACATCTTCTTGATCCTTGAATATTGGTTATTACTTGTGAGTGATCATTGAAGAGAAGTAACACCTTGGAGTGGCATATAACTAACCGGAGTCGGATTCTACCTTACGGTTCAGTAATTTCGGCATATTAAGGTATGTTCAATCTATCTCCAACCTTAGATTTGGATCCTAAGGAATTATATGATCATGTTAATGAGATATTAAATTTCATTAGTGAATTATTCAACCACATCATGTTTAGAAGATTGGAATGTCTACGATTACGATATTATTGTTGGAACCTTGAAGTTGGAATCCTAATACTTCGAATGATGAGAGAAACATTCTGAAGTTAGCAATCCATATGATTTATGTTATCGTTGTGATCATGAATTGGAGGTGATATCATTTTCGGTTATAAGAACTTAAAGGAAGAATCATCTTAGGAAATATTCTTTCGTATAAGTTGGAATTGTTAGTTCACCTCAAGATGAAGTCTGAATGTGTATAATGATAGTAGAATCTAATACATCAATCGGAGATCACCCAACATCGCATGAGAATTGTAATCAAGATGGATTATGGTGTTATGATGATTATACGTATACTTGCATCTCGAAGTTGTTATTATCCATGAGATCATTCATAAAGATTATGAACATAACATGAAGTCGGATAATAAACATTAATCACTGAGGAATTCGCTTACTTCATCACCATTTGTATAATCTGCTGCCCTCCAGTGAACTGCCATGCACGCTTAGCTACATGAATTAACGTGCGCTATCGAGTACGTTTAGCGTACGCCACGATTGGAACTTAGCGTGCCTTAAGTCATCAGGCGAGTCAGTCGGCTGATCAGTGAGGCACTGACCCTGCCTGGTTAGCGTACGCTAGGCTGTGTGTACTGCGTGCGCTAGCGAATAGCATTAATGTACGCTATATAGCATTCCTAGCATGCATTAAGCGATGCAGACAGATTGCATATTAAGGACTTCCTACCGTGATTGTTGAATTTTTAGACGTTCGTACGGCATGAGATGAATTTTATGCTATTTCTTTTGTTAAGGTTCGAGCTTAACACGTGATTAATCGAAGGGGACGACCTTCGAGTATTTGATATTCGTGGAAGTTTTATTCTTTTCAACGAATCGAGGCAAGTACTCTAATTAGAATTGTTTATATTATGACAGTTATGATGTGATTGTATTGTGTAAATGTGTTCTGATTATATGTCCACCATGCGTTGATCCGACGGGAATCATCATGGGAATCTATAGCTGTGTGCGCTGGATCGTTGGACAGGTAGTTCCACCATGTGTTGGTCCGACGGGATCATCATGGGAATCTATAGCTGTGTGCGCTGGATCGTTGGAATACCATCAGTATATTGAAACTGTTATGAGATGATATGTGTTGTGGATATTTCTCATTGGAGAAACATGTTATGATTATTGTTGATTATATCACTGTTGTATGATTATTGTACTTGTACTAACACCGTTGTGCTAACCCCTTCGGGGGTGAACATTTGTGTATGTTCAGGATCCAGGAGAGCGGGGAAACAACCACTGGAGATGCATGATGACGAGGGTGCAGAGTGCTGTCCCGGCCGGGTTTTATTGTCTGTTGTGTGTTGGTTATTTCAATAAGTACTCGAGTACGTTGTAAATTTGGATTTTGATGATGTATTAATAACCCTTCATTGGATATTTGTATTCTCGGTATTGAACCAAACTGTTGTATTTTATTTCAATGATTTGGTAAGTTGATATCTGTTATTATCATTTCCTTTCTTTAGCCGTGTAAATTCGTATGTAAAGGATTTACGGTGCTGTAATATTCCTAAATATATCGGGGGTGTTACAGAATATGGTATCGGAGCTAAGATTATGGATATCTTGGCCATTGGGTTAAAATAGGGGTCATTTACGTCTTTTGAGGTAACCAACCGTGAATGACATCACTGTACTCCCTACGTCTTCATGCGAACGGTGGTTATAAGCTCCTAAACTCTATCTCGTTCTTTACATGTTGTACCTTTTTATACTTGAACATTAGAACGATGTTTTTTCATGTATATTAAGTATTTATGCTTACAGTATGTTGAGAGGCGGACGTGGACGTGGTCGCGGTCGTGGACGCGGACGAAGGAATGCTGAAAGGGAGGCGTCGCCTTCTAATCAGGCTAGTCATAGCTTAGGCGAGCCGTAACAATCCATCAATAACGAACCGGAACCTGCTGTACTAGAAATCCTTCGTCAAGTGGTGAATCAGATGACTTAGTTCGCTCATGTCCTGGACCGAATGTAGATGGCGGTGGGACTTCAGCAGGGAGATGGACAGCAAAGGATCCCAGAAATGGGAAATCGAGGTGACCGATGGTTGCAAGAGGTAGCGAAAATGCAACCACCCAAATTTGACGGCTTTTCCGAGACTCCCACTTGGGATCATTGGTTGCAGGAATTGGAGAAAATTTTTGCTGGAATTAATTGCCCAGACGACAGGAGAGCTCCTATTGCCCAGTACTTTCTGATAGGGGAGGCATCTGAGTGGTGGGAAGCTATCCAACCTGCAGATCATCATGCTGATTGGACAGAATTTAAAATGATGATGAAAGCTCAATACTGTCCTCGTCCTGTGAGGGAAGCCAAAATTCGGGAGTTTTTCTCCGCTCAGCCATCAGACGAACCCGTATCCCAGACAATTAAGACGTTTAACCAGCAGTTAGCATTCGTTCGACATCTGGTCAGAACAGATGCAGAGATGATGATTCATTTTGAAATGAGAATGAAACCAGAAATCCAGAGGTACATGTCCGGTTTTGAATGTACCACTCTCCGCCAATACCAAGATAAGGCGTTGGCGTACGAAATAAAAGAGGCAGCAATGGAGAAGTTTATGGAGTCGAAGAAGCAGAAAGTCTCTGGTACTTTTACAGAGTACAAGAACAGTGGGCCCCACAAGGCCCAATCTTCTTTTCATTCTTTCAAGAAACCTCCGCACCCATCTAAGAGCGGAAAGAATTTCGGAACAATGTCAGCCACGACGGATACATCTAGGAAGTGCTTTAACTGTGGTCGCCCAGGCCACCTTTGGCGTGATTGTTTGAGCACTCCAGTTACATGTTTTGATTGCGGACATGAAGGGCACCGTGCGACGTTTTGCAAGGATGCCACCAAGTACAATGGAAACCGTTCATCGCAGCCAGTTCAGAAGGAAGCTAGTACCCAACAGACGCAGCAAAGTATTCAGATGCCTCAAAATTTTGGCGGTGGACGAGGCAGAGGACAATGGGACTGAAAGGGGACATTGAGTGCCGGATCTGTTCCCCCACATCTGTACGAGATGAGGAGGACAGACGATCAGGATGCTGCTGTCGCATCAGGTACTGTCCAGATACTTTCCCAGCCAGTTAGCATTTTATTCGATACAGGAGCTACGCATTCTTTTATATCCTTGTCTTGTGTGAATCGTTTGAATATTTCTGGTTTTCATACTTGTGAACCTTATGTTGTTGGTTTACCGAGTGGAGAAAGGATTGTTGGGAACTTGGAGACTAGAGATTTCCCTGTATCATTTGGGGGTAGGGAGTGGCTCTCAAATCTGATTGTGATAGAAATGCAAGGAGACGACCTGATACTCGGAGACGATTGGCTTAATCGATATGGAGCTATTGTAAACTACCGAAGGAGGAATATTTCGCTGATCGCTAACGATGGCTCCGAAGTACTGTTTGAAGGATGGAAACCAGGAAGCTCAGGAAAGTTGATCAAAGCAATGAAAGCTGTCAAATTGTTGAAACAGGGTTGTACCGGATACTAGTGTTATGCAATGAAGAGAGAAGACGAAATTGTGGAACTTTCATCCATTCCTGTTGTTAATGAATTTCCAGATGTATTTCCTGACGAGTTACCTAGACTACCTCCACGACGGGATGTAGAATTCACCATTGAGCTGGAACCTGGAGCCACACCAATTTCTAAGGCGCCGTATCGTATGGCACCTACTAAGATGTATGAACTGAAAAAGCAGCTGGAGGAATTACTGGACAGCGGCTATATCCAGCCAAGCGTTTCGCCCTGGGGAGCACCATTTCTTTTTTTCCGGAAGAAGGATGGATCGCTTCGACTGTGTATCGACTACCGAGAGGTGAACAAGATGACGATTAAGAATAAGTATCCGTTGCCACGGATTTATTACCTGTTCGACCACTTGCAAGGAGCAACAGTATTTTCTAAAATCGATCTAAGATCAGGATACCATCAACTGAGGATTAAGGAATCTGATATTCCAAAGTCAGCATTCAGAACTCGCTACGGACACTATGAGTTTGTAGTGATGGCGTTTGGTCTCACTAATGCACCTGCTGTATTCATGCAGTTGATGAACCGAGTGCTCATCGAATATTTGGATAAATTTGTGGTCGTGTTCATTGATGACATTCTGGTGTATTCTAAGAGCCCAGAAGAACATGCGCAGCATTTGCGGATTGTATTAGAACTTTTGAGAAGAGAACAACTGTACGCCAAACTCTCTAAGTGTGAATTCTGGCTAAAAGAAGTAATGTTCCTCGGTCATGTGGTATCAGCTGAAGGAGTCCAAGTAGATCCTCAGAAGATCAAAGCGGTTTTGGATTGGAAGCCTCCAAAGAATGTGCTAGATGTCCGAAGTTTCTTAGGACTTGCTGGGTATTATCGTCGGTTCGTGGAAGGGTTTTCCAAAATTTCCCGCCCACTTACTCGACTCCTGCAGAAAACTCAAAAGTTTGAGTGGAACGAATTGTGTCAAGCTATTTTTGATGAATTGAAGAAGAGATTGACGACAGCACCAATTTTATCACTTCCACAGGGGACTGGAGGATTCATAGTTTACAGTGATGCTTCGAACCAAGGACTCGGATGCGTATTGATGCAGAATGACAAGGTGATCCCTTATGCTTCATGACAGCTGAAACCTTATGAAGTGAATTACCCAACACATGATTTGGAGCTAGCAGCAGTAGTTTTTGCTTTAAAGATCTGGAGGCATTATCTGTACGGGACTCACTGTCAGATCTTTACGGATCACAAGAGTCTCAAATACATTTTCAGTCAGAAAGAGTTGAACATGCGGCAAAGAAGATGGTTAGAACTGATTAAGGACTATGACCTGGAGATTTTGTATCATCCAGGCAAAGCGAATGTATTGGCCGATGCACTCAGCCGCAAGCCTGTTTCCCTTCAGATGCTGAAGATGCTGACCTCCCAACTTAGCCTTCAACGAGAGATGATTCGAGAAGGAATTGAAGTGTGGTTACAAAGAGTCCAAGGACAACTGTGCGTGATGGAAATCAAATCTAGACAGGCAGATGATCCTCTGATGATTCGATGTTCTGAAACAGACAATTATGAAGGAAGCTCACAGTTCGCCCTATTCTATCCACCCGGGCACCAGTAAGATGTATAAGGACTTGAAGCAGAATTTCTGGTGGGGCAACATGAAGAAAGATGTAGAGGACTATGTTTCGAAATGCTTGACTTGTCAGCAGGTTAAGATCGAGCATCAACGGCCTGCTGGAATGTTGAAGCCGCTCCCGATTCCTGAATGGAAGTGGGAGGACATATCGATGGACTTTATCACTAGTATGCCGAGAACCAAGACAGGAATGAACATGATTTGGGTGATAGTTGATCGTTTAACCAAATCAGCTCATTTTCTAGGGATTAAGGACACATGGGGACCAGAGAGGTTGGCACGAGTATTTATTTCGGAGATAGTTCGATTGCATGGTACGCCGAAGACCATTGTTTCTGATCGAGACAGCCGTTTTGTGTCTCACTTTTGGAAAGCAGTTCATAAGGCCTTGGGAACCGAATTGAACTTCAGCACAGCTTATCACCCACAGACTGATGGACAATCTGAGAGGACTATTCAAACGGTGGAAGATATGCTGAGGGCTTGTGCTTTAGATTGGTCAACTGATTGGGAAGTTCATCTACCGTTGATTGAATTTACCTACAACAATACTTGGCATGCTTCCATTAAGATGGCACCATTTGAGGCATTATACGGGAGGAGATGTAGATCACCCCTATGTTGGGACGATTCATCAGACTTGATCGGGACAGAACCAGAGTTGATCGTACAGACTCGGGAGAAGATAGCCTTGATTCGTGAAAGGCTGTTGACCGCCTAGAGTCACCATAAATCTTACGCAGACGTACGTCGTCGCCCATTGGAGTTCAGTACTGGAGACCACGTACTTCTAAAGGTTTCTCCTACTCGGGGAATATTCCATTTTGGAAGAAAGGGAAAGCTGAGTCCGAGGTATATCGGACCGTTCGAAATCCTTGATAGAGTTGGAGAGTTGGCATACAGATTGGCATTGCCGCCGTCATTGTGCCATGTTCATAACGTGTTTCACGTATCCCAGTTACGGAGGTATATACCAGATCCTAGTCATATCATTGATTTCGGCGAGATCGAAGTTGCTCAAGATGGGACGTTTGAAGAAAGACCGGTCAAGATACTCGAGAGTCGAGTTAAGCAGTTGAGGAACAAACCAATCGTTTTGGTCAAAGTTCAATGGTCACGTCACGGAGTGGAAGAAGCCACATGGGAAACGGAAGATGGCATGAAGTCCAGATATCCCGAGTTATTTTCGTCGTGAGTTTTAGAACGAAACTCCTTTTTAGTAGGGGAGTATGTAATATTCGTATGAATATCCTTTTAACCGAGTAAGAATCAACTTACACAACACCGGTGACAAATGTCCTTCCACGAACAATGTCCTAAATGGGATGTCGGTCGCTCGAACAACCTTAAATAACATAATTACCAACAATCCGATCAACATACGAATCAAACACGATTATAACGAACTCAAAACGTCGATATGACTAATCCAAGTTCATTGGGGCATTATATCAAACACGTTGTGGCCAATCTTCGATTGTTTACAACTAAACCTCAATTATACCAACATCAAATCCCCAAGAAGTGTTTCAAACCAACAAAACATCTTCAATATGATCAATAATCCAATATGAATATCCAAATTCGTGATTTCAACCACAATTAATCGAAAACCCCCAAATCCAACTCAATATTCAAAGTGTTCTTGAATAATCCTTCAACAATCTAATGAATATTTATACAAACTCATAATCATATGTATATCTCTTCATACAACACGATTACAATGTCCAAAACATCATGTCTCAACACAAAATCGAAATCCAAGATGTTTGAAGAATATTACCTTTGAAGATCCAAGCACTTTGATCCGATGAACACGCGTTAGATCGACTATCCGAGCTTCACAACCGATCGAAGATGATGAAAATCTGAACACCCAAGTGATATATGATGGAAATCTCTCCCTCAAGCTCTCTCTCTCGGATATAAGTTGAAGGAATGGGAAAATGAGGAAAAAGTCCCAGCCAACCCCTTATAAACTGCCAGAAGTTACGGCCGTAACTCGGCCTTCTTACGGCCGTAACATCCCAGGTCAACGGCCTTACGGCCGTAACTCGGCTTCGTCCAAACACCTGCCGACAGCCTTACGGCCGTACCCGCACCTGACTTACGGGCGTAACTCGCCCTCGTCCAAAACACCTGCCGGCATCCATACGGCCGTACCGGCACACCTTACGGGCGTAACTCGACCGATACGGATGTATCCGGCCAAACTTACGGGCATAAGCCCCTTTCGTCGAAACTGACCAGGCACCCTGCTTGTAACGTACGGCCGTACCTGCCTCGTCTTACGTTCGTATGTCGCAACCCTTACGGCCGTAAGTCCTTCTCAACCGACAAAACATGAAATTTACGAACGCCCCTTACGGCCGTAACCTGCCCATCTTACGGCCGTAACTCGCCTTCGGCCAAAAACGCCTGGGCACCCTACTCGACACATACGGCCGTAACCCGCCAAGCCTTACGGCTGTACCAGCTCAACTTACGGCCGTATGCCGCAACCCTTACAGGCGTAAGGCTTGGCCGGCCAAAATGGCCTGAAATCAATGAACGCCTGTTACGGCCTTACCCGACAATCCTTACGGTCGTAACTTGTTGCTGGCCAAGATAAAAATCCGACAACTCCGATATCTCGCTACGATTGATGAATGATCTGACATACCATACGTATGTGAAAGTGAACAAGTCCAACACATGCCAAAGATGGTACTTCCAGCACAAGACTACCAATCACGATGATAATGATAATACTCCCGTCTCGACATTCAAACGGAGATGAAATGACGATCGGTAACTGATATACGGTTACAAAATGCCAACACTGAACACAAATGAATGAATCATGAATGATGAGTGATTATTAATGAGTGAAAATTATTGAGTGACCATTACAGACCGATAATTACTGAATGATAATGAATGAATTACAACTGGGTATTACATACTCCCCCCCTTAAAAAGAGTTTCGTCCCCGAAACTAAGGGTCAAACAACTCCGGATAATTCTCCTGCATACTATCCTCGGTTTCCCAAGTAGCCTCTTCGACTCCGTGTCTAGACCACTGAATCTTGACCAAGGGAATCGTCTTGTTCCTCAACTGTTTGATTCGCCGCTCTAAAACTCGTATAGGATGCTCCTCATACGAATGATCATCCGCGATCTTGATTTCGTCAAACTGAAGTATGTGACTCGTGTCGGCAACATACTTCCGCAACTGAGAGACGTGAAACACATTATGAATTCGGCTCAACGCCGGAGGTAAGGCCAATCGATAAGCTAACTCGCCTACTCGATCCAAAATATCAAACAGTCCGATGAATATCGGACTCAACTTCCCCCGCTTTCCGAATCGAAAAATACCTCGACTCGGCGATACCTTGACCAACACGTGGTCACCCATCTCGAACTCTAGTGGTCGACGACGATTATCTGCATATGATTTCTGTCGACTCTGAGCTGTCAAAAAATGACTCCTGATCAAAGCTACCTTCTCACGGGCAGCTATAAGCATATCGGGCTCGGCGCCGATTGATTCTGATATGTCGTCCCAACACAAAGGAGATCGACAACGACGACCGTACAAGGCCTCGTAAGGTGCCATCTTAGTCGAAGCATGCCAACTATTATTGTACGTGAACTCAATCAACGGTAGTTGGGCTTCCTAATCGTCTTTCCAATCGAGAACACATGCCCTTAACATGTCCTCCAATGTCTGAATAGTCCTCTCTGATTGTCCGTCGGACTGAGGATGAAAAGCGGTACTGAGATTAAGCTGAGTCCCCATAGCACGATGAACTGATTTCAAAAAATGTGACACGAATCGTCCGTCACGATTAGAAACGATACTCTTAGGAGTACCGTGCAATATCACTATCTCTTTGATGAACAACTGGTCAAGTCTCTCGGGACCCCACGTATCCTTATTCTCAAGGAAATGAGCCGATTTAGTTAAGCGGTCCACAATCACCTAGATTGTATTCATGCCACGATGACTCGTCGGCAAACTCGTGATGAAGTCCATAGAAATATCTTCCCACTTCCACCCTGGAATAGGGAGTGGTTTCAGCATACCCGCCGGTCGCTGATGTTCTATCTTGACTTGCTGACAGGTTAAACATCTCGAAACAAATTCTGCGACTTCTCGCTTCATATTGCTCCACCAGTAATTTTGTTTCAAGTCCTTGTACATCTTGCTAGATCCCGGATGAATGGAATAAGGGTAGCATGAGCTTCTCTCAAAATCATGTTTTTCAACTCGTCATTCGCCGGTACGCATAACTGATTCTTAAATCGCAATAGTCCATCCTCGTGGACCACAAATCCAGTGGCTTTCCCCTGAGCCACATCCTCACGGATGCATAACAATGATAGGTCTGAACCCTGATTCACTCTGATTGCCTCCTCAAGTGGCGATGAAATTTCTAACATGCAAAGTTGCCCTTGCACTCGCTGAAGCCAGACCTCGATCTCGGGTCTAAGGAATTCCTGCTGAAGCTCCTTTTGAACTGTTAATCGAGCAAGCATTTGCTCCTGAACGGACTTACGACTCAAGGCATCGGCAACCACATTTGCCTTACCCGGGTGGTACAGGATCTCAATATCATAATCCTTGATTAGTTCCAACCACCGCCTCTGTCGCATATTTAACTCCTTCTGAGTAAATATATACTTCAAACTCTTGTGATCGGTGAATATTTGACAGGTGACGCCATAAAGGTATTGACGCCAAATCTTCAACGCGAAAACCACGGCTGCTAGCTCCAGGTCGTGGGTTGGATAATTAACCTCGTAAGGTCTCAATTGCCGTGAAGCATAGGCAATAACCTTCCCATTCTGCATTAATACACATCCGAGATTGTGTCCGGATGCGTCACTATAAACCACAAATCCTTCTGTCCCTTGTGGTAAGGAAAGGACAGGTGCTGAAATTAACCGGCTCTTGAGTTCTTCAAAACCCCGCTGACACGCATCGGACCACGTGTATTTCTTATCCTTTCGCAAAAGGTTCGTCATTGGTTGAGCAATTTTAGAAAACCCTTCCACAAACTGCCGATAATAACCGGCTAATCCGAGGAAGCTTCGGATTTCCTTAACATTCTTCGGAGGTAGCCAATCTCGGATAGCCTCCGTCTTCTGAGGATCAACACGCACACCGTCTAATGAAATTACATGCCCGAGAAACGTCACCTCGGACATCCAGAATTCACATTTGGAAAACATTCCATAGAGTTGCTCTCGTCTCAACATGTCGAGAACCTGATGAAGGTGAAACTCATGCTCCTCCCGGTCACGAGAGTAAATCAAAATGTCATCAATGAAGACAACCACGAACTGATCTAGATAATCGATGAAGACTCGATTCATTAACTCCATGAACACCGCAGGTGCATTAGTAAACCCAAACGGCATTACTACGAACTCATAATGACCATAACACGTTCGAAACGCCGTCCTTGCGATATCCGACTCTCGAATTCGCAACTGATGGTATCCAGATCTCAAGTCGAACTTGGAAAATATTGAAGCTCCCTGAAGTTGATCTAAGAGATCATCGATACGGGGTAGAGGATACTTATTCTTGATCGTCACCCTATTCAACTCCCGATAATCAATACACAAGCGAAACGAACCATCCTTCTTCTTAACAAACACCACTGGTGCTCCCCACGGGGACGCATTCGGTCGGATATAACCTTTCTCGAACAACTCCTCAAGTTGATTCTTCAACTCCTGCATTTTAGTCGGGGCCATCGGGTACGGTGCCTTCGATATCGGGGACGTACCGGGCTCCAACTCAATCGTGAATTCCACATCTCTCTGTGGAGGCAAACTAGGTAACTCGTCTGGAATGACATCGGCATACTCCCTCACTACCGGAATATCCGTCAACATTATTGGTTATTTCTCGATTTTGGTCATATAGCACCAATAACCAATACACCCCTGACTGAGTAATTTCACTGCTTTCATCAAGTTGATGACTCTCCCGGAACAACTGGGATTACCTCCTTGAAAAACACATTCGACCCCATCATCTGAAATGATAGTGACCATACGCTTATGGACACTAATGATGGCATCGTGACGATCCATCCAATCAATACCCAAGATGACGTCGTCTCTCGGAAAATGTACCACAATTAGGTCTGCTAGCCATACACGGCCATGAAGCTGAATCGGACAATTCTGAATCTCACGATTCCCGATAACTCTCCTACCGTCAGGTAGACCAATGACATAAGGCTCACAACTAGTAGCACTACCCAGACGTAGTCTACTCAAACATGACTCGGAAATGAATGAATGCGATGCACCAGTATCAAAAAGGGTACACACAGGTTGAGATATAATATCGAGTGTACTTGAGATCATCCGGGACTCTGGATCGTCGGTATTATTCATCTCATAAATTCGGGGCTTGCCGGCCCCCCAACCGGACGCTCCCGTCTGATAGCTCTTTGCTCCGCCTTTGTTCCTCTTGTCTTCTTGAACGACACGGACTGAGTAGCCTGATTATGAACAGCTGACTGCTTCGGGGCCTGAGATGATGCCGGAGTAGGTTTGGAGTCCCTTCGGCAAATAATAGTCTGCCTCGGACACTTGGTGCTGACAAGACCAAGTTCCCCACAGTTGAAACAGGTGATGGCCGAACTGGCTGCTCGTGACTGAGATTCCGCGGGTTTAGGTGTCGCAGGAGGTCGCTCAGAAAAAGTAGAGCCCGCACGAGGTTTCTTGAAGGTTGTATGACCGCCTTCAGACTGATTACGATTCTTGGACTTCTTGCTAGCAGATGAAGGTTGCTGCTTAGCAATCTCCTTAGCAGTAAGCTCATAGGTAAGAGCTTTCTCGATGAACTCGGCCAGAGTGGTGCAATTGTGATTAAGCAACTGCATCCGCATACGGGCTTTCACCCTCTTGCTCAAATACTTAATCTTATCCGCCTCGGAGTGAATGATAGATGAGGCGAATGGAAGAAGTTCCTGAAATTTCTCGGCAATGGCGAGAACATCCTCGTCTGCTGAGGGGTCGGGAGTGAGTAATTCTGACAGTTTGGCCTCTCTGGGTGGGGCCGGATAATACCTATCCATCATGAGAGTCTTGAACTGATCCCAAGTACATGATCCGTCGGTGGGCTTCAACGACAACCACCAAGAATGAGCGCTCTTACCCAGATAGTAAGACGCAACTGAAACTTTGTGTCCTTAGGGACACTCTACCATAGCAAATAACTTCTCGAAGAGCTCAAGCCAATGAACAATATCCTCCGGTTCAGATGAACCCTCGAAAGTAGGCGGCCTTTGGCGAGAGATGTCACCAATGATACTGCTTACACCCCTCTCCTGCCCCTGAGGTGGCGGTGGAGGAGTCTGCTTATTCTGAGCTATTGAGTTCTGCATCGTCTCCATGAGGCGTGCCATCTGAGTCATCTAGGCCATAATGCCCTGCATAAAAGCGAGTAGGTCAACCCGAACACCTTCTGATTAAGCTGTGTCCCGGGTACGACTCCTCAATAGTGAATGATCATGTCCAGGTGAATGAGTGGCAGCATCGCTGCTCGATGAGTTAGCATTATTCCTAGCGTTCGCACGTGTATTCACATGAGCTCTCGGGATGCGGCCCACACCGCAGCCTCGTCCCCCGCGTCCTCTGCCTGCTCTGTCCATACTGAAGTAGGAAAGTCACAAGATAATTATATTTCTCGCATGAGAATCACGTTATGATTGCGTCATGAAATGATGAAAATGAGCATACGCGCTCTAACACAGTGATTACATGAATGATTAACTGAGGTGACATGATTATCTGATTAAATTCTTGAAATGATTATCTTGAACAAGTTAACAAGATTAATGATACGATCTTCAAGATCAACTACGGAGTAATGAAATGAACTGAGTGATTAGTGAGTTAACATGATCAACCTGATCAAAATGAAAATGATGTTTGAGGATTGTTAACTGATGAATGATGAATGAATGATTCTTATTGCTAGAAATTATACCATGGCGTTAGAAATCTTACAGTTCTTGGTCTGAGGGGCTCGGCATATGCACAGGTCACACGTGACACGAGAGTCCAATGATACTAGTCCGATGACGATGATTTCAAATGAGACATGACTCGGAAGGTAGTATTCAAAACCACACTCCGATACCAACTCTGTAACACCCCAAATTATGCGGATATTACCGTGCTGTGGACCCCTGACTGGGACCCACTAGGCGAATGAAAAGCTGATGAATTAAATAATATAACTGTAGTACCGAACCACATTATATTACCAAATACTACGATGAGGAGCTTAAGTACAACACACCAGGACAATACAGAATACGAGTATATTTTATATGAAGATAAAATATACCACCCTGAATAATAAATATCTCAATCGGAATTTGCAGCGGAAATACATATGAAGAGAAATAAGAATGACTGAAAGGACTGGGGCCCCCTAATAGTATCACTGGGACTCCTCGCCGTCAACATGCTCTTCCCGTGCTTTTGCCTTGCCATGACCTGAAAACAATATCCCCCAACGGGGTCAGTTACACATAACAACAATCTTCAAGGGTTGAATATACACAATCATGATATATCTCAATTATGAAGTATCCTTAGTTATGAATTTAAGATGAAGAGGAGCATCATAGTACGCCCATAATGTTCTGTGAAAGTGTACAAGACGAATGACCGGACACACCCATCCTTGTACTTAATTAGTCTCACGGAGGTAAGCGTTACCGTGTGCACAGTCCAATGTATCGGTGAACCCAACACATGACTATCGTGTGCTCGACTAAAAATTCCACACATCCACACCCGGCGAGGCAATATGAACCTAGAAGGTCATATGAACGAGAATGACCAAAATGAATATCAATGAATAATAATCTGACAAAGTCAAGAATGACTCACCGAGATAAAAATGATAGTGAAGTGAATGATAGCTCAATGAAATGATTGGAACCGTCGTTCCTCGTGAATGAAGTGATTATTTGACAATTACAAGTCTCAATACGATTAATACGATTATGAATGAATTATGATTATGAATGATCAACAACAAAAGGAATGAATATCCTTTTAACCGAGTAAGAATCAACTTACACAACACCGGTGACAAATGTCCTTCCACGAACAACGTCCTAAATGGGATGTCGGTCGCTCGAACAACCTTGAATAACACAATTACCAACAATCCGATCAACAAACGAATCAAACACGATTACAACTAACTCAAAACATCGATACGACTAATCTAAGTTCATTGGGGCATTATATCAAATATGTTGTGGCCAATCTTCGATTGTTTACAACTAAACCTCAATTATACCAACATCAAATCCCCAATAAGGGTTTCAAACCAACAAAACATCTTCAATATGACCAATAATCCAATATGAATATCCAAATTCGTGATTTCAACCACAATTAATCGAAAACACCCAAATCCAACTCAATATTCAAAGTGTTCTTGAATAATCCTTCAACAATCCAATGAATATTTATACAAACTCATAATCATATGTATATCTCTTCATATAACATGATTACAACGTCCAAAACATCATGTCTCAACACAAAATCGAAATCCAAGATGTTTGAAGAATATTACCTTTGAAGATCCAAGCACTTTGATCCGATGAACACGCGTTAGATCGACTATCCGAGCTTCACAACCGATCGAAGATGATGAAAATCTGAACACCCAAGTGATAGATGATGGAAATCTCTCCCTCAAGCTCTCTCTCTCGGATATAAGTTGACGGAATGGGAAAATGAGGAAAAAGTCCCGGCCAACCCCTTATAAACTGCTGGAAGTTACGGCCACAACTCAGCCTTCTTACGGCCGTAACATCCCAGGTCAACGGCCTTACAGCCATAACCAGCCAACTCGTACGGTCGTAACTCGGCTTCATCCAAACACGTGTCGACAGCCTTACGGCCGTACCCGCACCTCACTTACGGGCGTAACTCGCCCTCGTCCAAAACACCTGCCGGCATCCATATGGCCGTACCCGCACACCTTACGGACGTAACTCGACCGATACGGCCGTATCCGGCCAAACTTACGGGAGTAAGCCCCTTTCGTCGAAACTGACCAGGAACCCTCCCTGTAACGTACGGCCGTATCCGGCCAAGCCTTACAGCCGTACCTGCCTCATCTTATGGCCGTATGCCTCAACCCTTACGGCCGTAAGTCCTTATCGACCGACAAAACATGAAATTTACGAACGCCCCTTACGGTCGTAACCTGCCCATCTTACGGCCGTAACTCGCCTTCGGCCAAAAACGCCTGGGCATCCTGCTCGACACGTACGGCCGTAACCGGCCAAGCCTTATGGCCGTACCTGCTCAACTTACGGTCGTATGCCGCAACCCTTACGGCCGTAAGTCCCGTTCGTCCAAAATGGCCTGAAATCAACGAATGCCTGTTACGGCCGTATCTGACAATCCTTACGGCCGTAACTCGTTGCTGGCCAAGATAAAAATCCGACAACTCCGATATCTCGCTACAATTGATGAATGATCCGACATACCATACGTATGTGAAAGTGAACAAGTCCAACACATGCCAAAGATGGTACTTCCAGCACAAGACTACCAATCATGATGATAATGATAATACTCCCGTCTCGACACTCAAACGGAGATGAAATGACGATCGGTAACTGATATACGGTTAGAAAATGCCAACAATGAACACAAATGAATGAATCATGAATGATGAGTGATTATTAATGAGTGAAAATTACTGAGTGACCATTACAGACCGATAATTACTGAATGATAATGAATGAATTACAACCGGGTATTAGAACCCCACCTTTGAAACAACCATGAAAGTGTTGTGCGGTTTACTGCTTTTGTTAGGAGTATGCCCTCGAATGCCACTCAGAGGATGTTGAGTGAGGGCATTGTACTTGCAATTATGTAAATCATTAATATAAGGCAATGGTTGTTTCTTTATTTACTGGTGGTTACTGGCATTCCTAACTCATAAATATACATATAGAAACTAGTCCGTGTATTTGAGATCAAAACGTTCCACTCCTTATTGGATAAGGGGGTCGGCACTGGAAAGGTTTATAGCTCAAATACTTAATCGTTCGCAAGTCGATGAAACTTGACTGGGCGTTAAGTTTATGTGAAGAATTGTATGACGTGTTCTTTGACATGGAGAGTGCCTGTCGAACACTAATAGTTAGTGGGAGCACATGTTATAGGTATGCTAATTGGATTAGTATACTCGAACTGACTCACCCTTGATTCGTCACACGGATTTCACTCCGGGACAGTCAATGACGGAATTGAAAGGTTGTGATAGGTATTCGTGAACCTTCGACTTGAGGATTTAGTAGGGATGTGCTTGTGACGTCAATATTTTCATTAGAGTAGTTCGACCCTATAAACCGGAAGGCGGGGGTCAACCTCGACGTGCATCTTGACGGGCAAGTAGCAGGTCCTACTGAATACCAAGATAGAATTCTTTCTCCCGTTAGTGAGCGGGTTATATGTCCTGTGCGGTTATTGGCAGATGAGATTGTAAGTCTTTGGCCAAAGCATTGGAGCTAGTTATATTGGATACACGAGAGCTCGATGATCTAGACTTGTATTAACGCATGCATAGCGTAAAGTACAGATACGGTTTGACTGACCGTGACCCTATAACTTGATCGGGAGACGTGAAAGAAGGTTTTATACGTATACTGGTATTCACGACAGAATGGTTCTTGAAGGATCCCATCATTCCTTTTCAGTTGGGGTACAGTGTAGGCCGCCAGGCTGGCTCACGGGAGTCCGAAACAAACCAAACTCGTCCGGTTTCTACATGGGCCGCCCCCCATTTCAAGCCACCTTTATTTTGGACTCTTGTCTCGATTCTTTAATGGATGATAATTGTATAGGTGGGGTTGATTCTCATTAGCATGAGTTGTTACATGTGGGGAGTTGAATAAAAAGGAAAAAGAAGACAATCACTCACCACCCCATTTTGATTGCAACGTGAGAGAGAGTGAGGGAGAGAGAGAAAACTTTTCTCAATGTCTTCATCAATCTTCTCCAAGTCTTCTTCCATTTTTCTTCACAAATTCTTGATTTTTCTTGGAGGAAAATTGAGAAATAAAAGAGAGATTGTGAGTTATACACTTAGAGTGTTATAATTTCATATTGGAAGCTTCATCACTTAGCTCTAGCCGTATCCTCGGAGGATAGCAAGGTGATCGTCGTTTCGGTCGTTTCTCCGGCGCGTCGCAAGTAGAGACGCGGTGCTTTCGGCGTTGGATCATTCAAGAGCTTGGAGCGGATTGAATTGTAGGGAGATCGCCTAAAGCTTGGGAAATAGCTCAAGAGAAGGAATCCATCTAATCAACGGAATACAAGGGTGAGTTTCTATATCTCTTTTGAATTCGTTTTGATATTCGTATATACGTTGCTCGATCTATCCTCGTAGGGATTCTGATCGAATTAATTTTCATTTTACCGCTTCCGCTGGGCCTTCGTTTTAGGCACCGAATCCCAACAGTGGTATCGGAGCGTAGGTCTTGCGATCGTACATACGATATTGGCATTCAGAATGCTTGATTAGATGGTATATGATTTGGAATCATAATCGTATTAATCGTTGATTTTCTATTGTTCATCTAAAAATTAATTTTTCATGATTTTATGTTACAATATAAATCTATTTTTTTTTGAAAAACTGATTTAAATGAGTAATATAAAGATTCGAAAAATATTATTTTTGGAATCGGGGCAAAAAAACGAGCCGAAAACGTAAACGGACCCGTCAGCTTGGAGCTGTCCACGCGCTGCCTCGCGGTCTGCCACTCTGGACCGCGGTCTGCCAGACACTGCCGGACATGCTCGGCAGCCTATCGGACGCTGCCTGGCAATGGTCTTGGTCCCTGCCGGTCCTGCTCGGCAGCCTGTTGGGCAGCTTGCTGGGCAGTGCTCCGGCCGTATTTTTCGACTCCGTTTTTTATATTTCGTTCGATAATTAATTTTCCACAAATTAAATTCAATTTAATTTGACTAAGATTTAATTATGGTAATTTTAATCTTAGGGGAATTAATTTAATGAAATATTTTATCATCCGGAACAAGTTAAAATTGATGGTTGTTTGAATTAATTGGATTAATTCGTTTTGAATGAATCGATTGGATCAGTTCGTATTGTTGATTGGATCAATGTATCTCTACGATTTCCATTTATATAGTATTTATTGGATGAATGCTTTTGAATGGGGATGTGGTTCGTGGACTTAGTTTTTTGAATTGTTCGTTTTATTTGATTGGGTTGTAAAGGCCGTTTTGAGCCTATTTATTTTACTAGAAATATTTGTATCTAGGAGGCAATTTTCAATGTAAAATTTATATGTAATGACGAAGACCGGAGGAAGATCCGTTTCGAGAAGACGAAGATTCAAGACGAAGACTTGTAATTAGATTACGGAGTTTTTGTTTTCTAGGAACGGTCCATGAACCACATGTTGGTAGCAACTAGGTTTTGAATGGTTTTTTCATATTGTATGAATGCCACAAACGCACTTAAATGAATTAATGTGCAAAGTGTAACATTAATCGCGAAAACTCTCCCACAACAAACTATTAAGTTTATAAGGTTTCAAGGTTTTCCTTCCCTCCATCGAGCTTTTGGGAAATTGAAATCCAAACCGGATGTGCTATGCTTCCGAGTTATCGGGGTAGTCGTTCGGGGAGGACGGATAAATTATCGGGAGTGCATTGGATTCCTTCGGTTGGAGCAAATTTTATCCCTAGAAACCTGATAGGTTGCCGGATAAGATTCAATTGTGAAACTGCTTTGCGTCGATGGTGTAAACATAACTTGTTCACGAACCATAGAAACCGTATAGGTTGAGGGGAGTGAACAAGGGTAAAAAGAAGATCGAATCATCCATTAGATGGGTTGGTGTTCGACACCACTTTATGAAAATTAATAGACTAGAAACCTGTTCGGTTGCCCTCTATTAAGATTTATAAAGAACTCGATCACCACTATGAAGTAGTGCGACGATACTTCCGGATTTCACATGGGAGTGTGTTGTTCCGATAAAAATAGTGGGAGTTGGGTAATAAGAATAGAAAAGACCTTAATTTTATACTCAGAACATAATTGAACGAGTCACTAATTAATCTGTTATAGTTAATGCAGACATAACTCTCAATATGACAATGAATCCACTCGCAAGTCTACTCGAAAAGAACACCTTAATGGGACCTAACTTTGTGCATTGGCTCCGAAATCTGATGATTGTCCTCAGTATAGAAGCACTGGGATACGTCTTGGAGATGGACATTCCGGTGCCTCCTGTGCGGATCTAAGCCAATCAGGAAGAGATTGAAAACCACAAAAGTGGGTTAAGGATGATGTGAAAATCCGTGCTTATATGATGGCTTCCATATCTAATGAGCTTCAGAGAGCTCATGAGAAAATGAATTCTGCTAGGCAGATTCTATCTCACTTAATCGAGCTTTATGGTGAGCACAGCAGAACTGCTAGATATGAGATATCCAACCAACTCTTCGGTGCAAGGATGAAGGAAGGTGAGAAGGTTGGGGAACACATCCTCAAAATGATATCCATGATCGACAGATTGGAGGCTCTTGATTTTAAAATGGATACTTCTCTCCAAACCGACCTTATCCTTGAGTCTCTCCCTGATTCCTTCTCACAGTTTGTTATGAACTTCAACTGCAATGAGATTGCATGTTACTTAGTTGGGCTAATGAACAAACTGGTGACCATTCAGTCTCAGATGAAAACTCCGCGGATGAAGGAGTCTGCCCTTTTGATTTCTTCTGGACTTCGAAAGTCTAAGAATAAGAAGAAAAAGACCAAGAAGCAGACTGGACCACAAGTTAAGGACCTTAAAGGAAAGGGCAAGGCCCCGATGGTTCCAAAAGGCAAGAAGAAGAAAGATACTTGTCTCAAGTGCAGTGAGATGGGCCACTGGGCTAGAGACTGTCCGATTCTTCATGGCACTTCAGGTAGAGAACTTTTAGTTTTGGAAACAAATTGTTCTACTACTGTATTTTCTACTTCCTGGATACTGGATTCTGGTGCTAGTTCTCATATTGTACCGTGAATCAGGATCTGGAACATAGTAGGAAGCTTGGAGCAGGAGAAGTTATGATCACAGTCGGAAGTGAGCATAGTGTCGAGGCGACCGACATAGGATCACTTCTTTTGGGTTTAGAATCCGGCTTTGTTTTGACTTTAGAAGATGTACTTGTTTTGCCCAAGGGGCACAAAAACATTGTATCCATTCCGGTCATGGACCGAAAAGGCTTTTAATTTTTCATTGGTGATGGTTCCTGCAAAATTTATTTCAGAAATAAACTAGTGGATATTGCTACATTGTTAAATGGATTGTATCATCTAAATCTCAGCAACAAAGTAGTTGTGAATATTATGACTAGAAAACATGGTAGGGATGAAACCAATCAAGTTTTGAAATGGCATCTTAGACACTACTATGAAAACAGGATACAACATCGGTTTTTTTAGCTGTTTCACATTGGTTATAAAACCGATGTCGTATCTACCGATGTCGTTTTTTCACATCGGTTTTAGCCGATGTGAAACAATTCTAATTCACATCGGGTTTTTTAAAAATTACATCGGTTTTCAACCAATGTGTGAACAACCCTTATTCACATCGGTTTCCTATTTACATCAGTTGAAAACCGATGTTGGTTCACATCGGTTAAAAACCGATGTGAAATTGGCCCAGTCAATTCCTGTATAAAAAAATTCCTGTATTATCAATTCCTGTATAAAAAAATTGGCCCAACCTACACCAACAATTTTTTCTTCACAAACACTTCAATCAACATCTCAAACGAAAACCAACCAAACATAATTTTTAAGCAACAAATGTATTATCAACTATGAAGCAAAGAATTTTGTAACTATCTCAATTGTTTACAACAAGCATTATCAACTAACTACAAAATAAAAATACACATCCTTATAAAAGTCCCGAAAACTTTTAACTTCATGAACATACCGATTCGAGAATAACAAGAACCAACCGTTTGTATGTCATAGAAAAAATCTAAACAAATTTGGTAAGAAAATATTTCGCCCATTGCGTTCGAATTTCTTTAATGCTCTCTTCAGGAAGCGCTTGAGTATCACTAAATATCTGTCATATAATTTATGAAAATACTTTTTAGTACAAAAACAGAAAAAAAAATATATGATTAGTTTGACTTGATAAAATTACCTCCATCCAATTTTCTGCAATACCAGCCTGAACTATGGTCCACATCCAGTTCATGACATAATATCCACACTTCCAACCACCATTTTATTTATTACACTAAAAAAAGAAATATTAAAAATTGCAATCGGTAAAAGAATATTTGTCAAGCAAGATAAAATCACACAAAATTATACGTAAGTTTTGGGATTGAAATTTTACTTACTTTGGGATACATCCATTGAATGACCTGCTTGGATTTACTCGTGTGCACACCATCCAACACTCTCAATGAGGTCACAATACTAGAAGTAAGGAAAACATAATTGTGTTATGAATAGTACAAGAAGTCACATGATTATAAGACAGTCAACTAAATCAAGGTCTGCTAAAAGAGCATAGAATTCACTGAAAGTTGGTAAAGACAGTCACAGAATTCACAGAATTCAAGGTCTGCTAAATCAAGGTCTGCTAAAGACAGTCACAGAATTCACTGAAATGGATAGATTCAAATGAATAAGAAGCACAATAGTTGGTAAAAATCTAGTTGTTACCTCTATTTTGATCAGCACAATTTTTGTTTTTCACTCAGCTGAGTATTATCAACATTTTGAGGATTTGTATGTTTCTTGTTACTTATAAGATATATGCATTCATCGAAACATTATTCACCAAAAGTTGTTCTTAAACTACAAATGCTCATATGCTCCCTTCATAAACCACCAAAAACAAGATGTAAATTTGAGACACAATTCAACAAGGCCGACCACTGACAAAAACTTGTAGCTAACTGAATTTTAACAACAACAATACCAATTTCCAATAATCAAATATCCAATTCTTTCGGACAAGAGCACAACCAAATGTGAACATATGAACTAGAAATCCAATCAGCCACTTCAATGTTTTCAGTTGAATTTTATAACCAGAAATCCACATCAAACAAACAAATCAAACCTAGTAATACTAGTAGTAAGATGGAAGTATAAACTCTGTTAAAACACTAGTATTTAATTCAACCAAACTTATCTTAACAAAAAAACTGAATAGAAATCACCAAAAGCATCAACTAAAATCAAGGTCTGCAGGTACTATAATTCTGATCTCCTACATGACCATAAATATTTTACACAGAAGAAAGACATATCCGAATAGAAAAACATAATCCAACCGAAGTAAAATGTATAAATTATTCTATCTTTATTCATTTCACTTCTTTAGTAGCTTACCTCTGCACTATGAATTTGATATCCTGATCGGGCTTACGATGTAATAAACAAAACCACACGGCAGTCCCTTGCTTAGGTAAAATTACCAAGTGTTGCCAATGTCGCCTGCATTTTGAAAAGAAACAAGCTAATTTTGATAAACAAGTTATAAAATTTCTTATTTAACCAAAAGTGTTGCATTGTTCAAAATCTGACGCTAACTGTTAGGTCGTTGTACTTACTCGTGGTGATAAGCTCCTAGAAAAATCTATTTTTTTGAATCCTGGATATGTCGTAGAATGTACGATGTGGCTTCAGACTTCTTATTACCCATACTTTGTATGGACTGAGGCTCAAGGAATCCATACAAATTATCATTCATCGTGTCTACGATTAATGATTTTAGGTACCTAATATCCAATAAAAAGAAGTTTAACTTTTGATAACTATAAATTAAATGCAAATTATTATCAGAGTTGTATTATAACCAATTCACAGTATAAAATCACAATTTGTTCACTGACTTTAGCAAAAGTGTTTAATGTATGGGTAAAGCTACGTTTCACACAAAAACGATTTAACAAAATCTCAGACATAACACAAACATAAACTCATATTATTCAAAATTAGTTATAAAATTTACTTACGTGATCCAGAGTTGCATAACTGAGATGCTAAGCCAATCATTCCCCTGAAAGATTTCTAAAACATCGGTGTGGCATACGTACAATGGCACATCAGTATCAACTAGGCCAAAGAAATCACCCAACGGCACCCACAAAGGATTATTATAAAGGGATGGGGAAATTTTAAGCAATTCTAAAATTGGATCTTGTACGTATTCTGAATCATCAACCGGTCGAACTCGTTTCTTTTTTGGTTGCGCAATATCCTTAAAAAATATGAAATAATATAAAAGTATGGACATCGGATATAAAACAATAGAACTCTTTAAATGGGATGAGAAGTGTTTTCGAAACATGAACTGAAGAGTACAATTTAAGCTTAATTGTTGCTTATGTTTTGCTTCTTTCCTCTCTTATTTTTCTTTTTTTTGGTGTGTGTGTGTGTGGCTATTTGTAGGCAATTACAATGCATATGGTGAGTTATTCAGGAATGGCCGATTTGCATATGTGATTTTCTCAAGAATCTGCATGCAAAAAAAAATATGGATAATTACGAAAACTACCCCCAAGGTCTAGCCTAATCCCGAAAAAAATCCAGTCATTATTTGTTTGACAATTAAAATACCCCTTATATCCGACTATTATTAGTTATTCTATTTCTATTTAATAAAATATATACTTTTTCTAATAAAGACAAAGTTAAAATGTATACTATTTCTATTTAGAGCTGTAACACCCCCGAGATATTCAGAGTATATTACAGCACCGTGGACCCCTACATTCTAATATCCGAAATTTTGGATTTCCGCTAATTTTCATTTTTTGGCAGAGGTCCGTTTCGACGACTCGCTTTTGACCGTTTCGTCATTCTGAGAATATTTAATTCTGCACTTTTTGTCATCCGAGTTCGTTTCGGTATCGTTTTGTTGAGTTCCGTATTCTTAAACGACTTTTCCGCACTTGAGTTCGATTCTCGCGAATCTCGTCCGAAACTGCTGTTTCGAGTTTCCCGTAAGTTCATTTAACTTTGTTAGACGTGTTGTGAACTTCGGTTTGGTTATTCGATCACGCATCGTGATTTTCGGGCGTTTTGGGCCATTTTCGTAATTTCCTAAAGTTTGGGGTAATTACTTTCCGTTGTCCAATTTCGAGCCTTCAGGTTGTCGGAATCGTATGTTCTCTTAGTGCTCGAATTCGTATTTGCGAGTACTTCGTAACCGTATCTTCGATTCGTATTCAGGTTCGGGTTTCGGGGTCGTTCGGGCCGTCGGAGTTGGCCCCGACCGAGTCATGGCCGGGCAGTCTGGGCCCAGGCCGGCACTGGCCGAGTTATGGCTGGTAGTGCTCGGCAGTTACGTACGTAAGGCCGGTTATGTACGTAAGGCCCTGGCCGGTAACGTACGTAACGTTTCCGGCATTTCTAGGCAGCGAGTACGACCATGGCCGGTTACGTACGTAAGCCATGGCCGATTACGTACGTAAGGCGGCCGGCAGGCTGCCTATATAAGGCCAGCAGATGTTTTCTTCAGCCATTTTATCACTCATTTTCTTCCCTTCTGTGGCTGGAGCTTGGTTAATCATGGAGGCATGTTGTTATACAATGAATCCATGATGTTTTGAGGTTCATACCATCAATCATCCATCCTATAATATCCTTTGATCGAGCGAATCAGGTCATATTTTCTAGAAATCTAATTTTGGGGATTTTGGGTATTTTGTTTGATTTCGTCCGTTTAATCCGATTTAACTTATGATTGTGATGGATTGATGATTATTTAGATGTATTATATCATTTCCTTTATTATGCCATGGTTGGATCGTATCGATTCGTTGTTTTGGTCGAGTTTTTGATCGGTGTCCGGTAAAATGTCATAGAGGGGTTTTCGGGCGTTCTACGATTATTCTTCCTCGTATGATCGATGATTTATTGATTATATGTTGTTAGGTTCGAGTTTCTTGCGAAGAAACCAAGTTGAACTCTTCCGTTCGTTGTCGTCTTTCTTTTCGATAGCATCGGGCGTTTCGAAGCTTTCTGGTTGAACCGCGTTCGTTGGAATACTTGTGTGCCGATATCGAGGCAAGTATCTTATTATACGACTTGTATCTTGCGACTAGTAATCACGTCTGAGATTTATCATGATTTTGCTTGCCTTCGTAAATATGTTCCGTTTGAGTTGTTTGTGTTTTCCAAAATTTGAAGGCTTTGCGATACTAGTGTTATATTAGTATACGTGTTAGGCGCTGTGCCATTTGTGCAGGATTGCGACGTACATATGGGATGGTTGTACACTTGGTTGTGCAATGTATTGTGTACCGAACGTGTGTTATGTTGGTTATGTGTCGTTGATTGACGATAGTTGTTGCGAGTGTTGAGATCGTGTTATGTGCGTGTGATGTACGATTTTGTGGTGATCAATGTGATTGATTAATTGTGCTCATTGTTGTATGTAATGTGAATGTGAATATGAATATGTGTGTGACCGCTAAGTTAACTCGTGTTGGTTCGACGGGACCTACGAGGATTCGTGGCAGTGGACTACGGGGTCAGAACTTAGTGAGGTACTGAGGTCCAATCATGCTGGTCTGACGAGGCCTACGATAACGCATGGCAGCGGACCATGAGTTTCGGACACAGTACGTCCAACCGGGTGAGCTCGACGGGGCTTACGGTGACACGTGGCAGTGGACTACGGTGTCAGGACTGTGTGTGTGATTGTTGTGATTGATATAGTCCGTGCGGGTCGTTGAGCCTACGGAGACACGTGACAGTGGATCACGGTGTCGGAATTGGTTATGTCTAGTTAATACTCCGTGTGGGTTGTTGAACCTACGGAGACACGTGACAGTGGATCACGGTGTCGGAATTGATTATGTTTGTTTAATTGTGCGTAGTGTAGTCCGTACGGGTTGTTGAACCTACGGAGACACGTGACAGTGGATCACGGTGTCATGAGCATGATTATTTTCAAATCAAAGTTTTGAAAGGAAAAGTTTTATGAAAATGAATGTTGGACCGAGTCCTAAGCTTGAATAAATGTTTCCCGTATTGTAAACTGCTGAGTTATGGAACAAGATTTGGGTTAAGGCCCTAAAGCTTTTCGAAAGGTTTTGTGAAACAGGACTTGAGGTCTTAAAGGTTTTGAAAATGTAAAAATTCCCGAGATGATAATCTTATTTTCAAATGCTTCATAGCTTATATTCCGTTGTGAAAACCTCCCGGGAATATTTTGATACTTGATTATTATATTGGATTCACGATTATTATTTGCTTGTTACATTTCGTATGATTTGATACTTGCACTAGTAAAATAGTGGAGTTTTACTAACCCCCGAGTAATCGGGGGGTGGATGTCTGCTTTGCGTCCAGGTACATGCAGATTCAGGGGAGCAGTCATAGGATTGGCAGAAGAGGATGACGAGCTGCGATACTAATCATGAGTCGAGAGTTGTTTTGATTTTTGTTGTGTTGTCAGAGTTGATTTCAGTCTTCCATTGTATTGTATTTCGACCCCTGTGTGGGTAATGTTATTTAAGTCAGTTTTGTCGATTGGGTTGTGTGACCTCATCGGTCTGTGTATTTACGTGTAAGCGACCATATCGGTCTGTATCATTTTATTGTTTGACCCTGGCTGGGCAAGCATTTGGTTGTTTATGGATGTTTAGCCTGGTAGATCCTTGTGGAAAGGGTCTACGGCGTGTAATATTCCCATATGGTTTTGGGGGTGTTACATACATGGGACCAACCAGGCTACAACAAGAAAACACCACTCGACTAACCATTTCGGTTGGCGAGGACTCACATTTAAATAATATAACAATAAAAATACGCCCGGAGCAACCGGCGAATAAGCATCAACCGACAATGTAACAATTTAAAGTAATACAAAATGGAGTTTGAAATGAAAAGCCTAAGTACTCGCGAGTACAATCTATAAGTTTATAAATATGGGAAACAACCATATCGAAATGGACAAAAGAAATAAGTAGACCCAAATGCACATGTCAACGACCCTGGCCAACATCCTCGTACTGTCTCAGCGCTCGCTCGTCCGGATAGTCATAACCTGAAATCCATAACAAGAATTTCCCCACAACGGGTCCCCAAAGGGGTTAGCAATTACGCTAGTAAAAGTAATCAAGGCAAACCAATCGCTTACACATTTCATAGTACATGCACCAATATCATTTTAAAAACCAAAACCAGACATGTCTTTTCCGGAAACAAACAGTCACAATCAATTTGCCTAGGACCGGGACGAAGCCACGAATCCCACTCGAGGCCTCTAAGGACCCTCCCGAGCTGGCCACATTCATAAAACAAATCAAGCACCACACGTCGCCTAGGACCGGGACGAAGCCACGAATCCCACTCGAGGCCTCGAAGGACCCTCCCGAGCTGGCTAGCGAAACAAACTCATGAATCCAGGACGAAGCCATAGATTCCCTCCGTGATCCTGTCGGACCCTCCCGAGGTGAGCAATCACACACAATATACATTACCATTTCACGTTAAGCATAAAGCTTTCCAAAAAATACTTACCTTGAATAATAGACGACGCAACGAACGGAAGGAAAAACACTGACGACTGTTAAGAGCCGATAATCACGAACCTAACGATACGAAGAACACAATCACGACCAATTCTAACTGAATACGGAATTGGAAAACACCCGAAAACCCGCCTACGATTTATGTGTATTCGTATCAAACAACGACGAGGGCGGATCACAACCAAACCCCCTCGATTATGCAAATATCACGAAATACACCATGAGTTCGTAGGATAACAAGAACACTGACGAGATTAATCATAATCATCAAGGATTAATCAACAACATGAAGCAAGACGAACATTGCACCCGAAAACCCCCAAATCCCCCAAGGTAGGTTATAAGAGATTTTACCATGATTAGAAGATGAACGATGGATGATTAGTGATAGGTGGATGATATGATACTTGAATATGCCCTTACTATGGACTTTGGATCAAAATCGGACGAACCCTAGCCTCAGTCGTCGCTCCCGTCGCGAAGAGAAAAGAGAGATGTGATAAATGAGGAAAAACTGGGCCGCTGCCAGTTTATATACTGGCAGGTGTTACGGCCGTAACACACCCCACATACGGCCGTAACATACCAACATTACGGCCGTAACCTGGCTCTCTTACGGTCGTAACTGGCCTCTAGAGGGAAACTGGGCAATCTGACGAGTGACACTTACGGCCTTATCAAGAACACCATTACGGCCGTATCAATACTTACGGTCGTAACTCAAACATGATACGCCCGTAACTCAGAAGTGGACCAGGAGGTGAGAAACGAAGACTTGTTACGGCCGTAAAAGGAAGCTTACGGTCGTAACTCTCGATTATTACGGCCATAACATATACGGCTTACGGCCGTAACATGGCATGTGACAGCAGGCCATAGTCTGAAGCACTACTCGACGAGGAGACGGTCGAAAAGAGAAAAATAACAAGGTGTATCCACGACCAACGGATACACTCACCACGGATTTTAGTCAGAAACCAAAACGTTACGATGAAGCGTGATTCCGAATGCCCGAAGGCTCAGGAACAACAAAGATAACAAGAATACCCTAAACTTAGGGAAATTACGAAACGGCCCAAATGTCCAAAAACCGCGATACGACGTCAGATTAATAAACCGAAACTCACAACACGAACAACTCAACTATACGAACTCGTGAAACCAAAGAAATTACAAAAACGAACGAGTTCCACGAGAATCGAACGTCCATGCCATAATACATGACATAAAACGGAATAATATCAAAACATCACGAAGATCGTCCCAGATGGAGAAACTCCAAGAATAACATAGATTCAAAATGTCGACATGGTTACAAGCGAGCTACTAAAAATGGAAATATCGGAAAAAGTAGAAAAATGCGGATATTACATTCTACCCCTCTAGAAATAAGTTTCGTCCCGAAACTTAAGAAATAAACAACTCGGGGTACCTAGCACGCATGCTATCCTCGGTTTCCCAAGTTGCCTCCTCGACACCATGTCTTGACCACTGCACTTTGACCAAAGGGATGGTCTTATGCCTTAGTCGTTTATCACGCTGCTCCAAAATCTTCAAGGGACGCTCCTCGAAGGTAAAGTCCTCGGCAATATCGATATCACCATAATCGATGATATGACTAGGATCCGGGACATATTTTCTCAGTTGGGAAACATGGAAAACGCTATGCACGCGACTCAAGGCCGGAGGTAACGCCACGCGGTATGCTAACTCACCGACCCTCTCGAGAATCTCGAAGGGTCCAATAAATATCGGACTTAACTTCCCCTTTTTCCCGAAACGGAAAACTCCTCTCGTCGGCGACACCTTCAGTAAAACATGGTCTCCCACCTCGAATTCCAAAGGTCGACGACGGACATCGGCCTATGACTTCTGTCGACTCTGGGCAGTCCACATCCGCTCCCGAATTAAGTCTATCTTCCGCCTCATCTCTAAAACGACATCCGGCTCGGTCCCAACCAAATCGGACGCCTCATTCCAACAAATCGGTGATCGACATCGCCTCCCATAAAGTGCCTCATACGGTGCCATCCGAATCGACGCATGCCAACTGTTGTTGTACGTGAATTCAATCAATGGCAAATGCTCCTCCCAGTCATTGCTCCAATCGAGAGCACAAGCACGCAACATATCCTCAAATGTCTGGATAGTGCGCTCCGATTGTCCATCTGACTGGGGATGAAAAGAGGTACTCAAACGCAAACGAGTACCCAACGCCTTATGCACCGCCTGACAAAAGTGTGATACAAAACGGCCATCACGATCCGAAACAATAGACTTCGGAGTACCGTGAAGCCTCACAATTTGCGCGATAAATACACGAGCCAACTTCTCTGGGCCCCAAGTGTCCTTGAGGCCCAGAAAATGTGCCGACTTGGTCAGACGGTCAACAATCACCCAAACCATATTCATGCCCGATCTCGATCTCGGCAAACTCGTAATGAAGTCCATCGATATATCTTCCCATTTCCATTCCAGAACGGGAAGTGACTGCAATAACCCGGCCGGTCGCTGGTGCTCGATTTTGACCTGTTGACAAGTCAAATATCTCGCTACAAACTGCGCGACCTCCTCGTTCATATTATTCCACCAGAAATTCCTCCTCGGGTCCTTGTACATCTTACTCGAACCAGGATGAACGGAGTAAGGTGTAGCATGGGCCTCGTGCAAAATACTCTGTCTCAACTCTGAGTCGCTCGGTAGATAAAGCCGACTCTGGAATCTCAAAACACCATCCTCGTGAATCACAAAGCCAGGAGACTTTCCCTTAAGAACGTTCTCTCGGATTTGAGTAATCATTGGATCCTCCAATTGCTTCAGCTTAATTTCATCGATCAAAGACGACGAAATCTCTAAAGCACAAAGTTGCCCGACAGCTCCAGGCAACAAAACCTCAATATCTAACTCGATCAAAGCCCGCCGAAGCTCAGACTGAGACGTAAGGATCTCAAGCGTTCGTAATGCAACTGGTTTCCGACTCAAGGCGTCGGCCACGATGTTCGCCTTGCCCGGATGATAAAGGATTTCGAGGTCATAATCCTTAATCAACTCTAACCACCTCCCCTGCCTCATATTCAACTCCCGCTGAGTAAATATGTATTTCAGGCTTTTATGATCGGTAAAAATATGACATTCAGAGCCGAAAAGATAGTGACGCCAAATCGTGAGCGCAAAAACAACTGCCGCTAACTCCAAATCATGAGTAGGGTAGTTTAGCTCATACGGCCTCAACTGTCTCGACGCAAATGCAATAGTCTTGCCGTGCTGCATCAACACGCACCCAAGACCCTGACCCGAAGCATCACTATAAACGACAAAACCCTCATTGCCACGTGGCAACGCCAAAATCGGGGCTGAAGTCAAACGCCTCTTCAGCTCCTCAAAACTCGACTGTCTCTCGTCATTCCAAACGAACTTATTGGATTTCTGGAGCAACTGTGTAAGTGGACGAGCTAGTTTCGAGAAAAACTCGACGAACCTACGGTAGTAGCGAGCTAAACCCAAGAAACTACGGATCTCCTTCACATTCTTGGGCGGCGCCCAATCCAACACTGCCTCGATCTACTACGAATCCACACGGACCCCTTCGGCTGAAATCATGTGACCTAAAAACATCACTTCCTTCAGCCAGAACTCACATTTCGAGAACATCGCATAGAGTTGCTCGGTCCTCAAAATGTCTAACATTATTCGCAAATGATGGGCATGCTCTTCCTCATTCCTCGAATAAATAAGAATATCGTCAATGAAGACGACGACACACTTATCCAAATACTCGATAAAGACTTTGTTCATCAACTGCATGAACACCGCCGGCGCATTAGTTAACCCGAAAGGCATAACTACAAACTCATAATGTCCGTATCTCGTCCAAAAAGCTGTTTTCGGTACATCGGAATCCCTCACCCGGAGCTGATAGTACCCCGATCTCAAATCAATCTTCGAGAATATCGCCGCTCCCTGCAACTGATCGAACAAGTCATCAATCCTCGGCAAAGGATACTTGTTCTTGATGGTCACCTTGTTCAGTTCACGATAATCGATACACAAACAGAGTGAAATATCCTTCTTACGGACAAACAGGACCGGTGCGCCCCAAGGCGAGGCGCTCGGTCGAACATACCCCGACTCAAGAAGCTCACTCAACTGCTTCTTCAACTCGGCCATCTCCGAAGGTGCCATGCAATACGGCGCATTCTAAATCGGAGACGCACCCGACTCTAACTCTATTGCAAACTCGACCTTACGACCCGGTGGCAAACCCGGTAACTCGTCAGGAAATACATCAGGAAACTCACTAACGACTAGAATCGACGAAAGCTCGACTCCACCATCCTCCGACCTCAAGGCATAGAACCAATAACCAGTACACCCCTTTCGCAGGAGACTCATCGCCTTCCAGGCGTTAATAACGAACTTTTGGTTTCCCCTCTTTCGCCCTGCGAAAGAGTGCTCGGTGCCGTCCTCGGCTAACATAGTGATGATTCTCGTGCGGTAGTTCATGATTGCGCCATGCCGCTCGAGCCAATCATCCCCGAGAATCAAATCCTCACCCTCAATATTCACAACAATAAGATTAGAGAGCGAAGCCCTCTCACAAATAAACACAGAACAGTCTCGGACCTATCGATCACCAACGATCCTATCACCGCTAGGAAGTTTAACGATGAAAGACTCGCAAGGTGACAAGCAGTCGATACTCAAACGGAGTACACACTCTAGAGCAATGAATGAATGCGTAACACCCGAATCAAAAAGCACACTGACAGGATGGGAATGGATATGAACGGTACCTATCGCCACAGTAGCTGCTGGATCATCGGCCCTCCTCATCTCATAGATACGCGGCTGGGCAGAGCCGACACTGGAAGCCCCTCCCCTAGCGGGCTGACCCCGACCCCTACCTCGGCCGGCACTCAGTGGAGGCAGCGGAGCAAATGGTCCCTGGTTCACACTCGGCTCCATAGGTGTTGGGTGAGAAGAACGGGCGCCGCGAAACTGTCTGAGCTGTTCACAAAAAGAAGCCTTATGGCCCGACTGACCACAAGTATGACAAGTCAAAGGCGGACGAGGACACTCCCGGTTCACATGGCCTGGCTTGCCACAGCTAAAGCATCTGGGGTTCCGACGAAACCTCGAAAACTTCCAGAGAAACGAGCCGAACCACCCGTAGAAATATTTGCAGGTTGAGATTTTTGCTGACTTCCAACCTTGAAACCCGAGAAATTCCCAACGGATTTCTGCTTCGTACTCTCTCGGACCGCCGTACTAGCCGTCACCGACATATCATAGGCAAGAGCTCCACTCTGATAATCCTTCAAAGTAGTACAGAGTAGCCCAGACATATAGTCCCGAATGGACAGTTTCATCCGTCTGGAAAAGTGAAAAATTTTGTCGCTTTCCTCGACGACTTGGGTCTTTACATAGCCCAACTCTTTGTTAAAATCAGCAATGGCTTGAGATACGGGGATATACCGTGGTTGAGCATCATAGAAAGCATGCACTCGAGCCTGTCTGACCGGCCATGGGCAATATTCGGTCTCCATCAATTCCTGAAATTCGGCCCACGAAGCATCATGGTCTTTGGGCCTAACGGCCTCCCACCAATCCGTAGCATCCCCAGTGAGAAAGTATTGGGCAATAGGGGACCTTACGGTCCTCGGGACAGTTGGTGGCGATGAAGACTTTAGATATCTCCTTGATCCACCCCTCCCATCCGATTGGGTCCGAAGCTCCCAAAAACTGAGGAGGATGCATCTTGATGACATCCTAAAGCCAGCGATCCGCTCCTCCCCGATTAGCATGGGCCTGATCCGGGTTCTGAACCACCTGAGCTATCGCCGCCATCTGATTAACCATTTGCTGCATAACGGCCGCAATACCAAGATCGGCGCACTCCTGATAAGAAGCATGACTGTGACGGTCACCGGTACTGCCGGCTCCCGAAGAATGCGACGTGGCCGCCCCACCGGCTGCCCCATGTCCTCGGCCGCGTCCACCACCACGACCACGACCACGGTTTCCTCCGGCATCCATACTGGTGTTAAGAGATAACAGAAGTATATTGATGATGAGTAAGGGAGGAAAGAGCAACTACGATTCGAAAAGTGGAAATACAATGCAAGAAAACAAAAGACCGAATAAGAAAACTTACGAGCACTGGAAGTACTGAGATGCTGGCAGCGGTGTGACAATGTGCAAAACAAAACACGACTAGACCCAATAACCAACAAGCCAAGGTATCCATAAACCTTGCTCCAATACCATTTTCTATAACACCCCCGAGATATTCAGAGTATATTACAGCGCCGTGGACCCCTACATGGGACCCACCAGGATACAACAAGAAAACACCACTCGACTAACCATTTCGGTTGGCGAGGGCACACATTTAAATAATATAACAATAAAAATACGCCCGGAGCAACCGGCGAATAAGCATCAACCGACAATGTAACAATTTAAAGTAATACAAAACGGAGTTTGAAATGAAAAGCCTAAGTACTCGCGAGTACAATCTATAAGTTTATAAATATGGGAAACAACCATATCGAAATGGACAAAAGAAATAAGTACACCCAAATGCACATGTCAACGACCCTGGCCAACATCCTCGTACTGTCCCAGCGCTCGCTCGTCCGGATGGTCATAAGCTGAAATCCATAACAAGAATTTCCCCACAACGGGTCCCCAGAGGGGTTAGCAATTAAGCTAGTACAAGTAATCAAGGCAAACCAATCGCTTACACATTTCATAGTACATGCACCAATATCATTTCAAAAACCAAAACCAGACATGTCTTTTCCGGAAACAAACAGTCACAATCAATTTGCCTAGGACCGGGACGAAGCCACGAATCCCACTCGAGGCCTCTAAGGACCCTCCCGAGCTGGCCACATTCATAAAACAAATCAAGCACCACACGTTGCCTAGGACCGGGAAGAAGCCACGAATCCCACTCGAGGCCTCGAAGGACCCTCCCGAGCTGGCTAGCGAAACAAACTCATGAATCCAGGACAAAGCCATAGATTCCCTCCGTGATCCTGTCGGACCCTCCCGAGGTGAGCAATCACACACAATATACATTACTATTTCACGTTAAGCATAAAGGTTTCCAAAAAACACTTGCCTTGAATAATAGACTACGCAACGAACGGAAGGAAAAACACCGACGACCATTAAGAGCCGATAATCACGAACCTAACGATACGAAGAACACAATCACGACCAATTCTAACTGAATACGGAATTGGAAAACACCCGAAAACCTGCCTAGGATTTATGTGTATTCGTATCAAATAACGACGAGGGCGGATCGCAACCAAACCCCTCGATTATGCAAATATCACGAAATACACCATGAGTTCGTAGGAGAACAAGAACACTGACGAGATTAATCATAATCATCAAGGATTAATCAACAACACGAAGCAATACGAACATTACACCCGAAAACCCCCAAATCCCCCAAGGTAGGTTATAAGAGATTTTACCTTGATTCGAAGATGAACGATGGATGATTTGTGATAGGTGGATGATATGATACTTGAATATTCCCTTACTATGGAGTTTGGATCAAAATCGTACGAACACTAGCCTCAGCCGTCGCTCCCGTCGCGAAGAGAAAAGAGAGATGTGAGAAATGAGGAAAAACTGGGCCGCTGCCAGTTTATATACTGGCAGGTGTTACGGCCGTAACACACCCCACATACGGCCGTAACATACCAACATTATGGCCGTAACCTGGCTCTCTTACGGCCGTAATTGGCCTCTAGAGGGAAACTGGGCAATCTGACGAGTGACACTTACGGCCGTATCAAGAACACCATTACGGCCGTATCTATACTTACGGCCGTAACTCAAACATGATACGCCCGCAACTTAGAACTGGACCAGGAGGCAAGAAACGAAGTCTTGTTACGCCCGTAAAAGGAAGCTTACGCCCGTAACTCTCGATTATTACGGTCATAACATATACGGCTTACGGCCGACGAGGAGACGGTCGAAAAGAGAAAAATAACAAGGTGTATCCACGACCAACGGATACACTCACCACGGATTTTAGTCAGAAACCAAAACGTTACGATGAAGCGTGATTCCGAATGCCCGAAGGCTCAGGAACAACAAAGATAACAAGAATACCCTAAACATAGGGAAATTACGAAACGGCCCAAACGTCCAAAAACCGCGATACGACGTCAGATTAATAAACCGAAACTCACAACACGAAAAACTCAACTATACGAACTCGTGAAACCAAAGAAATTACAAAAGCGAACGAGTTCCACGAGAATCGAACGTCCATGCCATAATACATGACATAAAATGGAATAATATCAAAACATCACCAAGATCGTCCCATATGGAGAAACTCCAAGAATAACATAGATTCAAAATGTCGACATGGTTACAAGCGAGCTACTAAAAATGGAAATACACCAAAACGGGAATATCGGAAAAAGAAGAAAAATGCGGATATTACAAGAGCTTTCTAGTTATTACATGGTAAAACATGCCCACGATACAGAAAAAGTAGAAAAAATAATCAGACTTATTTACTAAAAATAATCAGACTTATTAAATGGATATATAAAAAATGGATACATAAAAAATGATATCAGACTTATTTACTAAAAATAATCAAGTGAATTCTTATTGAAGTGTATGCATTCATTATGAAGTTGCGTATGGAGGCGAAAAAAATTCAACACTCAGCCATGATATTAATCGACGACAATATTATTGATAAAGTTAATAAAAATAATATCAATTCAAGGAAATCAACAACATGAAGTTGTTTGTTTGCTGAAAACAACTGCAGCTGAATTCAAGCTTAATAGAGTGTGAAGTTGTTTTCTGTTTTTTTTTTTTTTTTTTGAAAATTTATGCAGGTAGATGTACATTTAAAGAATGAAGACCTGAAAATTGATACGTACAGGTCTGGTGGTTCAGGTTGTCAACACGCAAATACCACTAACAGCGCTGTCAGGCTCACTCATGTACCAATGGGGTTGACAGTTACCATTCAGGACGAACGCTCCCAACATCACGTAAGAGATTGACTTAGTATATTCCTATTACATGAAGAATAGTCTTCTCATATTCCAGCAGTATAGTTGTGCTTAAACTTTGATTCCACTACTATTCTTTTTGTCTCTCATTTTTACTGTTTTCACCAGAACAAGGCCAAAGCACTTAAAGTGCTGTGTGCAAAGTTGTATGAGTTGGAACGAAGTAGGGATCACGCAAGTCGTTCAAGACTAAGAGCAGAGCAAGTAATTGCTTCCATTTCAAAGATAATATAATAATTGATTTTGGCATTTATTGGCATTAGTGTGCGTAATTATGATGGCATGTTTTCATGCATTGAGCCCAGATAGGTAGCGGGGACATATCAGGACGCATCAGATATGTGCCCATTATTTAACAGCCATTCGTCTTTTAGAACACTCATTGAACCAAGAAAAATTCAAATGAACACTACACTTTGTAGTCAGATAGAATTTATTCTCTTTATCATATATTTTCTGATGAGGTCGTTCTTATGTATATAGGCCCTATCTTATGCAGAGGAATCCTATAAGTGGCGTACTAAACTTCTTGACAAAATGTTTATTTTCTATAAGACGAAAGTGGACAAAATCTTTGATGATAATGGGAAAGTCACTGAGATAAAATACAGTTATAAGACTTTCAGGATGATCTCTGCAGTAGTTCAAACAGCCTGGTCCCCTGATAAGTGTTCAAGCGATTCCAAGGACTTTGTTCTGACACCATGGAATGTACTACAATGTTTTCCTGAAAGCATTCTACAGGTGCAATTCTTACTTTTTAAGTTTACAACATACATTATGAAAATGTAATAATGTTTCACCTTTCTACTAACTAATTCAACTTAGGGGTTTTGCTAACCATAGTTAAGTTTCTTTTTCTATAACGAAACAAACATTTAAATTAATTAACATGACAAAAGGTTACAAGACACCTTCTGCCCAGGTGTTGTTTATTTGCCTGAAGTTTTGAATAGGAAGGGGAATAAGGAATTTATCCGCCTGAAATTTTGATGTATATTCAATATTAGGTTACATGTTTCTTGTCGAATACTCCAAGTTTGAGGCAGTACCATTTATTTTACTAATGGTTAGTTATGGAAAACAAATCTTGTTCTAAAATTTTAAATATATATTTGATATTTGTTTACATTTTACAAATTGCACCCTCGTTCTTACGGTGTTGAGAAAATAATTCTCAAATAAGTTTCCGTATTAAGAAAATACTTGTACTTTTCAAAGGTAATAATAACACAATTTTTACTTCGAACGAAGGATTTGAATGTTTGAATATGCAAGTTAGCCAATTCCCGCTGATGGATATGAATAACACTGACATTCAAACTACTAAAACAAACTAAAATCATGTGACGACAATAAGAAATGACATCTCCTAGTTGAAGTTATGGAGAGAAAAATACGATACCCAAGCTTCCTAGAATAATGGTGTGGTATCACTTGATCAATTTCAGACCATTTCTACATAAACCATGGGGGTACAAAGTTTACTATTAAGAAACAATTTCACAAAGCTTAGTTAAAAAACACACTTTAATCTCATGCAAGCTGTCATTATACAATATCTTTTACTTAGCTTGACTACAGATTGCCGGACATGCACTGAAAATAACGAACATGTCAACCTCAATACCATCGTCCATTACACAAATAACTGCCACCAAGTATACAAGTTCTAGTTGGTCATCATCATATAATTAGCCTGGCAACTTTTTTTTTTTTGGTCATATTTTTCAAATCATCTGTATCGGACAAGCCTGACTGCATGGGCATATTGCCATGATAACCAAAATTAGGATCCTCATTCATGGAGGCCACTTCATAATTAAGGTTATTATACATCAAAACTTCAGGTGTTGTTTATTATATGATCATTAAAATTAAGGTTTATAATCAATTGGCGGCAAACCAACTAACTAAGGAACCTGCACTGAACCGTAATGCATATGAAGGAAAGCCACTGTGAATAAATAATTCAATGCATTATGTAAACGGGTCAGATAGCTTCTTGTCTGCGCAGCTATCATGTTAACCTAGTAATTAGCCTTACTCAAGATAGGTCAACACAGAGATAGAATAGAGAGAGAACAAGTCTAATTATTCTTCATTAACCACTTCATTAACCAGGCATAATTATTTGAGGCAAATACAGAACAAAATTAATAACTTACAATTCTCTTAGCGATCTCGCGTGCTGCATCAGATGTCATCTCACCCGATTTCTTAATTCGACCCAACTTATATTTTTGGTGGTGTGTCGGAGGAGATGGAGGATCAACAATTGTATCAGCACCAGATTGTTTGGCTTCCTCTTGCCGTTGCTTTAGTTTACTTTCCATTATCTTCTCTTCATGACAATCATAACCTCCACGAGACATCGTATGGGGAGCCGTGTTCAGTTTTTGGATGTCCTGTGCTTTTTACCTTTTTACCTGTGCTTATGAAGAGAAACACCAACACAAGAATAAAAATACAAAAGCATTGAAGTAGACAATAAAACTCAGATTTACCTCCCAAGAAGGATCTAGTCTAATCTTTTTGAATTCGTCCGAATCAGTCTCCGAGATATTGTATTTTTTACAAGGAGACATGTCCTTGTATGCACCATATTGTAACACCCCCAAAATCTCTCGAGGTATTACAGTGTCGTGAATCCCACGTGGGACCCACAAGGCTAGTTAGAAAAATAGGCAATTAAGAAAATCGCGATAAAACATTATGTTCAAGGTTTACATAACGTGAGTCGAAAGATTTTAAGGAAAAATGTAATTCGAAGTCCAATTATTACACAACAAGGTTTTCAAAAGAAAACAAATTTATTTCAATTTAAGCAGCGGCTAGAGATAATTCCAACACCGCTCAAGTCTGACCGGACCCTTCGGGAACGTCCTGCACATGATGAACAATTTTACCTGGTACGACGAATAATACCAGGCAACCAGGGTCAGAGAATGCATACCAAATAACAGCTACTAACAATGATATACGCCATTTTTACAGTCACAGTATCTAGTAATCAACAGGGAATATATCATCACTCAACCGACGTTGTCTCTCTCTTTTATCACATAATCCCCAAGGTCGCAACCAAGGGTCACGGAAGTATCCACACGGGAATACCCCGGAACATAGGCGCCCAATTTGGGTCTTACCCCCTAACACATTTCCACACGGGTACCATACAGGTTTTATCCCCAACACATCGGCCCATTTATAACATATTTTAGAGAAAGACAAACGTCGACATTCATCAAAATGGCACATACGCACGTATGGTATAACATTGATATTAGAAAATTCTCGAGCAAGATTTCACTTGCCTGTGATCCGATAGTAGGTGCTTTGTGATAAATGGAGTCCCCACGCCCGCTCGAGCTTAACCTAACCACGTAATATCCGATTAATACCTCTTACGGATCATGATGAATAAAACTAGTCTCCCTTTCCAAATCGGATTCCTAGCGTGGTTTTAATCGTCGATATAAGTATCGTTTCTAAGTTCGTAAGTATTGTGTACCGTTATTCCATTCAATTCTACAGTTAACATTAGATATAAATCGATTTGCTCAACAAGATTATCCCTATCATTTTTCGGTTGTCGACAATTGATTAAAGCATAATCGAATCTCATGCTTTCTAATTCTATTCTATATTTCGAATACTATGATCGACGGATTCTATTACACAATAACTTTGGTGGTTTGATATCCAATAATGATTATACTATCGAATAGTTTTCCTTAGTTCACTAAGTGTCAAAAATCACAAGGTAAGGTGGCTAAAACAATGAAATATACGGTGACAGATCGCTACGAATTCTCCTACAATTGATTAGTCAAATTTTACATTCTTAGTGATGATTTGAAATGGAATTACGTATGATAGATATGATTTGCATGAAACAAAACATATGAGAAACGATAATTCCGGTTACTACAATTCCATTCGAAAGGCTGTCTACGAAGGTTGGTAAAAATCTACCCAATACCCGCAATCTAATAAACATATATAAGAGAACATCGAAGATATAACTCCAGGGATTGGTGGCTTACCTTATTGGAAGAAGAATAATGAAGAGAGTTGGCGAATCCACAAGAACTACGAGAAGAAACGAGAAATGACTTGAACAACTTGGATAATCTTCACCGGAGCTCAAGAAGCCACTTCCTCAGTGTTACTTCAAGTATCCAAGAGGCTAAGAACCGATTATAAGGCTAGGAATCTCTCCAAGGGTGTTACCTTGTAGTGTTGGGTCGTGCAAATGAAGAAGGGAGCTGTCATTTTATAAAATTTGGTTTTGCTAACGTACGTTAATGATGATGGTGTTACGTACGTAAGGCTTCTTACGTACGTAACAGTTTAATGACAACGTACATAAAGACCGCCACTGTCCGAAATGTGCCCAAGTGTTACGTACGTTAAATTTGGGACATAACGTACGTTATGAAGAGTTGACTCGTTTGTCCTCTAGCTCGCCGAAAGTAGCCCCGTCCGTGTCAAAAGAAAGATTCTGGTCGGGAGACTGACTCACCCGTTACATACGTAATATAACTACCTTAACGTACGTAACAATCGGAATATAGCGTACGTTAGGCATAAGTTGTAGCGCGCGTTAGACGAATCTTTAATGCGCGTTAGACATAAACTCTAGCGTGCGTCAGACATAAATTCATTAGCCGCATATCACACTATAACCATCTCGAGGTGACCATCCCTTCCACTCGTCAACAATTATCGGGGAACAAGACGTTGGCCACCGTCATATTCGCACTGACGATCGTCCCACGGCGTTAATGCGTGTCACCTCCGTTTCATTCGGATCGCACAATTATATAGCACTCAACGAAATACATAAATAGAAATGACGTCACATTACAAAAATTCACACAGTACAAAGTAATCAAGCATGAAATACCGGAGGTATTACACATATACCCAGTCACGTGTCAATTCTGATTTAAACTGTCTCCACTTTAAGCCCACTGATTGCAATATCTTATCTTTCAATTGTTCGTTTTTTGATAATATCAAAGTTGGACTAACAATAACAATGAAAATTGAAGAATTAGGCAATAATAATAATATGATAAAATATCTTAAAATGTCAAAACATGCAAGTTAAGTGGATAAGGCTTTACTGAACATACCAAAACATCCTTCCAAATCATATTCTTATCCGATTCTGGTACTTCTAACCATCTAGGGTGCAAAATAGAAACATGATCTCGAGCAAGTTTTCCCAAATACGTGCTTAACTTCACTTTATGAGCTCTTTTAGTTTTTCCTGTGACCTTATCGAGGTGAAGCGGTAATTTTTTTCCATCCACTCGTGTTTTTGTCATATCTCTACATCGTGTCGATTGTCTAGTTTTCCTCGATATAGTCTCTGCTGGAGAAGTGGAACGAGATCTCGGTGGAGTAGACATGTGTCTGTTTACTAATAAGTTAATAAGAAGATCATAATCAATGAAATAAAAGAAATTCATTTTTAAGCTATAGAAATGTCATCTTCAAATATAAAACAAATAGCACGATGTGTGGAAATATATTTGACAAAAACTGAACTTCCAGCAAATATTACTGAATTGAACTGTTTTCTAACCAACCACAACAGAGGTTACATGCTGCTGGATTTTCACAAATTTTCACAACATGGGAAAGCATAAAATTTCCAAACCTACCACAGACAATGTTTTTGTTTATCACATTTGTATATTATTGTTGGAGAATACTAGCTAGTATCCGGGAAGTAAAGTCTTTCTTGTCTTGGTTGTCCGAAGTCCGAACTTGATACAAAGCAACTTTTTACGTGATATGCTATTGATATGGTGAAAATACAGCAACGACTAGAAAAATTAAAAAAAAAAAACAAGTTCACAATGCTTGTTGAATGTATCGACGTTAAACAGAATAATTTTGCAATCAGACACCGACAACAACATCTGAGCCTTAATATTAAAACCATTTGGGCTTGAAACACTTCGTCTCGACTCTTAGTTTGGACTTTCACACTGTTAGGAATACTTGTTAGATTTTGATGATGTCATTAATATAAAATCAAATGTTTATTACTTGGCAAAAATGTAAGGAAGAACCAAATGAGTATCTTCCATAGGCCAAATATGTTAAGTATAAAACTTGGCAAAATGTAAAGAAGAACCAAATGAGTATCTTCTGTAGGCCAAAAATTAGTTAGGCTAAAATCGTCTAAGTACTGAGTACAGCTAAGTCCATCAGAGAGGATCAATCGAGTCGAGTCAGAGTAGTTCTGGTCAACATAAGTTATCAGAGAAGTTTGACCAGACTGCAGCCAAGGTACCTCAGACAAGTCACCTGATCAGATAAATTCCAAACAGTGAACATCAGAGAGGTACAGACTGCAGAGATGTTAGCTGCTCATCAGCCTAGTCGAAGTAAGCCAAGTACTCCAAGTCCACGTCAGCATGGGTTTGAAAAGTCAAGTATTACGGAAAGTCACATGCAACGTGGTGAGACAAATTGGAGTGATTCCCGCAAGAGATATGAATTAAAAAAGCTATCCAGACCCACCTTGAAGACTTTAATCGTTTTATAATCAAAAGATTCGGCGCATCACATGCAGAGTCTTCACAACGGTTGGAAGATAGATTAAAATAATGGGAATCCAGCCTTGCAACGTTCAGAAAGATTAAACAAAGAAGTCTCCCTCCAACGGACGGATTTGTTCAAAATAGTTGCAACGGCTACAAGGAAGAAGCTCAGAGATCGTGACCTATATATATCCGAAGATTTGAAACTGAGCAGTCACCGGTGCGAACATACTTTCAAAGCGATCAAAGCAATCAAGCAATCTAAAGCAATCAATAGCATCGTGAAAAGAGCTATTCTAAAAGTTCATACTTAAAGAAGCTCTTAGTTGGAGAAGACAAAAACTCTTGTCTATAATCCTGAGTACGGGGTACTTCACTGGTTGAAGTTAGGGACTGTAAAGGCATCCAAGGATCGAGGATCAAGAGGTGCAAGGCAGTCAAAGTGTGGTACAACCGCATGGATTTCCACTGGTTGGAAGCTGTTGTAGTTCTGTTTGAATCACTGTAATATTTATCACTGGTTGAGAATTATAGTGAATTGATCTCCAACTGGTTTGGAGAAAAGTGGATTAGTAGAGGATTACCCCACCTCTGAGACCACTATAATCGCCTGCGTTCTTTACTGTTTTATTGCATTATACGTTAACTGCTGCATTCATTGTTAAGTGTTTCATTAGTTGCTTTCTATTCATCATCAGCTGACTTCCGCACATATTAAAGAACAAATGACTCCAAGTCATTTGTTTACCTATCAGCTGAAGAAACTCACTCTTCGTGAAAAAGAGTTTAAGATTTCTACAAGTCTATTCACCCCCCCCCCCTCTAGACTTGTACCTGGACGACTTGTGACCTACAAGTGGTATCAGAGAGGTTGGTTCATTTTTTTTCACGAACTAGATCTATATCAAAGATATATCTTTACTCTCATTTTATAATGGAACACATGCATTCTAGACTCCCTGTGTTTTCAGTTGACGAGTATGATCTGTGGAAGATAAGGATGCAGGCACACTTATCTTCGATTCATGACGACATGTGGTGCATCATAGAGGATGGTCCATTCATCTTCAAGAAGGACAACACAGCAGAGGAGATCGCAGCAGGGAAGCCAGAGAAGATTCCTAAGAAGAGGACAGAGCTGACTCCTGAAGAAAGAAAAGTGGCCAATCTTGATAACCGGGCCAGAGATGTATTATATCAGACTCTTGACAAATCCACCATGGTCAAGATCAAGAACTGCAAGAACGCCAAAGAAATTTGGGACACATTAGCTTTAATTTGTGAGGGAACGGAGCTAATCAAAGAAAATAAATTGTCAATCGCTATTCAAAAGTTTGACAATTTCAAAATAAAGAATGGCGAATCCATAGATCAAGTGGACACAAGGTTCACTGAGATTATTAATGAGATCAACTCCCTCGGCAAAACCTATGGCAACAGGGAAATGGCACTGAAGGTTCTCAGATCTCTCAACCCTGAATGGAGCATGAAGGCCGTAGCCATGAGAGAATCCAAGGACCTGGATAAGATAAAGATCCAAGAGATGTTCTCTGATCTGAAAGCTTATGAGTTCGAGCTTCCAAGTTCATCCTCAACTGAGCCTGCAGAGAAGGGAATAGCCTTTGCAGCCGAGTCCCCTGCCAAGAGCCTATCTGATGTAAAGCCTCCAAATCCACTAGATTTTGAGGAAGAAATGGCGTTTATAATGCAAAGGTTCAGCAACTTTAGAAAGAACTACTCCAAATACAAGAAAAATTATAAGGAGAATCCAAGAAGGAACCAGAAAGCTGGAAACTGGAAAGTAGAGTGCTATAATTGTCACAAGACAGGACACATCCAAATGGACTGTCCTGAGCTCAAGAAGGACAAAAGCAAGAAGGAGGTGGGCAGAAAAGAAGATAGAAGAAAGGCCCTCATCGGAGAAGACCAGGAGCATGTCGAATCAAGCAGCAGATTCTTTTCTGATGAAGATGAAGAGTATGACTGCCTGATGGCAAACCTAGCTGATGAAGAGGTAACTTCTAAACCCACCGGTTCAAATAATAACTCAGCCATGTCATAAGATATGGATCTGCAAGAATCGGTAAATCAGTTATTTAAAGACTTTGAAACACTCAAATCTGCACACCAAACTGTATCAGCAGAGAAGACTTAGCTGCAAGATGAGAATAGGTAGCTGAAAAATGATTTCGGAAAACTCAGCCTAGATTTGAATAAAGTTGAGATAACTGCAGCTGACCTTAAAAACCAGGCTGACGTTAATACAGCTGAGATAAACAGACTAACCATTTTACTTAAAGAAAATCAGCTGCACTTGCTCATGCCAAAACCGAGTTTACTAAGCTAACACAGGTGAATAAGACTCAGGCGCATGAAATAACCTCCCTAAAGGCGTCTTCAACCCTAGAAGAATTGTGTACCAATAAAAGGCCACTATATTCCAAATCAGGCCTTGGATATGATCCTCACACTCCCTCTAGTTCTAAAAGAAAATTTATCAAGGGAGAAACAATTGTCTCGACTGTTGAGCCTACGTATAAACCGATATTCAAAAACAGGCAACAACCAAGTCACATGTCTAGGCTGCAGTCAGGTTACACAAGGCATCCACTTAGACAGGCGACTAGGCAATGGCCTGTGCAAAAGCGGAAATTGCATAACATGCCCACTATTACCAACAACTCCCTAAAAATAGATTTCAAAATGGGAGGGGCAGATGGAAACCTCAAGGTTATTCCAATTTCCAAACCGAACAAGTGTGGAGACCTCAAAGATTTAATAAATGGTCTCAGCCAAGTTTTAGAAATTGCCCACACTATCAAAATTTTGAGGAATATCCAGTATACAATCCCAACAGGAGATTCAGACCTCGACCTTACACACCTTATGAGGGTTATAACAATAATAACTACTTTCACAATCCAAGGAGAAATCAATTCTCCAGGAAAACAGCCAACCCCAAAGGACCCACACAGATTTGGGTACCTAAATCTCTACTTGTCTGATTGCAGAAAAGGTGGAAGGACTACAACCACATCTCCACAAGCTCAAATTTTGGAGGTGAAGAATGGTTTGTAGATTCTGGATGCTCGAGGCATATGACCGGGAACAAGAAGATGCTATCCAAATACACCAAAGAAAGAGGTCCCGATGTAACTTTTGGAGATAGCTCTAGAGGACAAACAAAAGGCTTTGGAGAGCTGCACCGAGGAAATATTGTGATATCCAAAGTTCATTATGTCAAAGGGCTCAAGTACAACCTCCTGAGCATAAGCCAGTTCTGTGACGAGAAGAACCTAGTAGTCTTCACCATCTGGAAATGTATGGTGATAGATATCTTATCTGGAGAAGTAAAGCTACAAGGTTTCAGAAGGAGAGATGTATATATGATTGATTGGAACAGAGGAACACCTAACTCCTATTTTCTATCCAAGACAGTAGCTGAGAACGGATGGCTGTGGCACAAAAGACTATGTCACCTGAACTTCAAAGCCATCAATAAGATCGGCCTCGAGTCGGTCGAGGACTTCCAAATGAAGCATTCAAAAAAGAAGCGCTTTGTGATGCATGTCAGAAAGGAAAGCAGACCAGAGCATCGTTCAAGCCAGTCCAACCTACAACTCTCACAACAAGGATCTTAGATCTACTCCACATGGATCTATTTAGTCCTATCAAGCCAAGGACTCTGAGCGGCCGAAAGCATGCACTTGTAATAGTAGATGATTATTCAAGGTACACTTGGATTATCTTCCTATATAAGAAAAGTGAAACCTTGACCAAGCTGCCTGAGCTGCTGAGAAGGATCCAGAATGAGAAATCCCTATCCATAATCAAGATCAGATCAGATAGAGGAGGAGAGTTTATCAACAAGGCGATAACTGATTACAGTGATCAGAATGGGATCCATCATGAGCTCTGCGGCCTGTGATGCCCAACAGAATGGCGTTGCCGAAAGAAGAAACAGAACTCGAAGGAAGCAAAGAAGGTCCATGATTGCGTGCGGACCTTTCCCAAGAGGTTCTGGGTCAAGTCACAACACACCTGTCACACCCGCATCAGAGCATGATAGTAGGGAGACATGGCAAAACTCCCTATGAGGTTTGGAATAATAGAACTCCTAATGTTGCTTACTTTCATGTTTTTGGTTGTAAGTGTTTCATCCACAACAACGGTAAAACACAACTAAATGCCTTTGATGCTAAAACTGATGACGGTCTCTTTATGGGATATTCACAAAGAAGCAAGGCATATAGAGTTTTTAATAAAAAAACCTTAGTTGTGGAGGAAACACCCCATGTTGTTTTTGATGAATCTACCGTTGAGTACAGGAAGCAAGTTGAGTTAATTGAGAAGAAGCTCAAGTCAGCAACTCTTGAAGAAGTCATTGTACATGACACTGGAATGGTAGACTCACCTGCAGACCAGCCTGATGATCCAGCTGCAGCTGCTGAAGACCCAACTGCAGATCAGACAGGATCACCAAACCTATCTGATCCAGTTTCCGCTGATGAAGACCTAGCTGTACCTAACAAAGACTCATCTGCAGATCAGAATCAACCTGCAGATGACAAGACGGTAGCTGATCCAGTTGTATACCAGAACCCAGCTGATGCAGAAATCCACCAGGGCAATCCAACAGGGGGAACAAACCCAGAAGAGGACGACATCCACAAGTGGCTCAAAGATCACCCAATCCAGCAAATCATCAGAAAGTTGACTGATGGAGTTAAGACAAGACATTCAACCCTACCAGCAGGAATGGCTATGTTCTCATGTTTTATGTCCCAAATAGAACCTAAAACTACAGAACAAGCCCTAGAAGATTACTCTTGGATAAATGCCATGCAAGAAGAATTGTAGCAGATGGAAAGAAACAAAGTTTGGGAACTAACAGACAGACCTGATCACAAGAAAGTTATTGGCACCAAATGGGTGTACAAAAATAAGAGTGATGAAGACGGATTTGTTGTTAGGAATAAGGCCAGACTTGTAGCAAAAGGGTATGCACAGTGTGAAGGAATAGATTTTGATGAAACCTATGCACCCGTTGCAAGATTAGAGGCCATCAGACTATTCCTCGCATATGCTGCATTCAAGGACTTTGAAGTATATCAGATGGATGTAAAGAGTGCTTTTCTAAATGGAATCCTAGAAGAAGAAGTCTATGTAGAGCAACCCCCAAGTTTTGTCAAAGGATAGAAAGTCTATAAGCTTTTAGAGGCTCTCTACGGACTTAAGCAAGCACCTAGAGCGTGGTATGAAACATTGTCTATGTTTCTCGAGAAAAATGGTTTTTGCAAAGGGAAAGTGGACAAAACCCTATTCAGTGTGGAGCACCAATGCCACATATTAATAGTCCAGATATATGTGGATGACATCATATTCGGATCAACCAATCCAGAGCTATGCGAGAAATTCTCCAATCTCATGCATGGAGAATTTGAGATGAGTATGATGGGAAAGCTTAACTTCTTTCTCGGACTACAAGTTAAGCAGATGGAAAAAGGAATTTTCATCAACCAAGCTAAGTATACCAAAGATCTGATCAAGAGATATGGAATGGAATGAGCCAAGTCAGCAAGAATACCTATGGGCACAAGTACTCACCTGGATGCAGACGAGGCAGGCACATCAGTGGACTCAACCCACTACAGAGGACTCATTGGATCTCTTCTGTACCTCACTGAAAGCAGGCCAGACATATCCTATGCCGTTGGAGTTTGTTCGCGATTCCAGTCCAAGCCGAAGCAATCACACCTAGATGCAGCCAAGAGGATAATAAAATACCTTAAGTCTACAATCAATGTTGGACTATGGTATCCCAAGGATGATAATTTTGAGCTGTCAGGATACTCAGATGCAGATTTCGCAGGATGCAAAATCAACAGGAAGAGCACTAGTGGAACGTGCCAATTCCTAGGAACCAGACTGATATCCTGGTTTAGCAAGAAACAGGTTTCTAACTCTATCTCCACTACAGAGTCAGAATACCTAGCTGCAGGTAGCTGTTGTGCATAGATTTTATGGATTAGACAACAGCTAAGGGATTATAATATTATTGCCAATGAAGTTCCTATCTGGTGTGACAACAATAGTGCTATTGCAATAACCAACAACCCGGTGTTGCATTCAAGGACGAAACACATTGATGTTAAGCACCACTTCATCAGAGACCATGTGATTAACAAAAGGGTTAGAGTTGAAAGAGTCAGCACAGACGACCAGATAGCTGACATCTTTACCAAACCCTTGCCAGAAGAAAGATTTTTGGAACTGAGCAGAGATCTTGGATTACTAGATTGGGAATCTAGTACTGAAGCAAGCTGAAGCTTTTTCAGAGGAAGGACGGACCCATCTGGTTAAAGAAATCAGATCCTAGCTGATAAAGACAAAGAAACCCAGCTGATCAGAATATCAGGCGAGAAGTCATCTCACCTGATGCAGAGCGGTCAACAGTCAACAAATCAGACCAGCTCAGTTTTCTAAAACCGACCTCTGAATATTTAATTATTATCTGCCATATTTATAATATTATTATATTAATTTTGGTTCACAAATGGCATTTAAATATATTCACTAGTGGCACTTTAAATACATGTGTCAATCGCTTATTAAATCGACCTCCACGGTGGCCAATCAAAACCAACCGTCAATTTTAAAAATGGACCACCGATTCAAATTTGAAATTCAAAAGAATCTCAAAAGGCGTACCACCGTTTCAAATATATTATAAATTAATTCATACCTCTTTTCATCTTCTTTATAAGGAAAGAAAACCTTTCCCTTTACCTTTTTACGCTTACCAGAAACCCTAGATTTCTCAGAGCAAAAATTCCTTGAACACCAAATACACTAATCGATTTTGTTTGCAGAAATGGCATCCTACTTTGAAGGCGTCAACCTGAATACGGTCAAGGACCAGATTATTTTCTCGCTGGTCGTCGATTTTGAAGGTTTATTGGAAGCTAATCTGGAGGATTACGATGTGTTTAACCTAATCCGCGCGATGAAGCTCAATGGGATCTACCCATTCCTAGACATCAACCCTCAACATCTGTACAAGGAAGATGTTATCGCGTTCTATCGCGAAGCCTGTATAATTCAATATGGAATTCGGAGCACAGTCGGAGGAAATCAGGTCGACATATCTCGAGAGTCGATCCGTATTGTTGGGAATAGTGCCCTAGGACATTCGATGTGCCTAGATTTGTAATTGTCACATTTAAATAAAGTTATTTGATATCATTTATTTCTCGTTGATTATTATAATGTGTGCATGTTTTAATATTATAATAATCGAATAATAGTTATTCACGAATAATAAGATTATTCAAATGTCCCTGGTAAAATCGCGTTGAGTAGAGACTCAAGTGATTAATATACTAGTATAAGTTTGATTGATAATCATCGGATGATTATGCGTATGGTACGGATCAATCTTATGGGTATTGGTTGGAGAACTAATACTGGACCGACCCGCATTGAGATCACTGCATGGAAATGTCATAAGTGAATCTCAATACAGTATGTCAATAAATCCTTGAACCCGAGATTATCATAGAGTCCAACATGATAATCTATGCCTTGACGTAATCCAACGTCATCCAAACATGGTGATCATAAAGGTTAGCGATCGGGATTAGTGGGAGTCATGTAGAGGGCAATGAATAATCAAGATGGGGATTTGTCCCTCTCTTAAGTGAGAGAGATATCTGCTGGGCCCCTCGATAAGTAGGATCAAGGAAATGCATGGCCATGCTCAAATGAAGAGTCATTTGATTCAATCTGCCTACTTAAGATCGAGAAAGCATTTGAACATAAATAAGTATGACAGACTCCATGACTTAGTTCAAATATGATATCGCGTGACAAAGGGATTTGACACGTTAAAAGGTTTAATGGACTATTAACTTATATTATTTGGGTAATCATAATGTCTTGCTAGAGGCCGCTTATGATTTATTATTTAATAAGGTATTAAATAATTGCCAACATAATATAAGCCTTTGGGTCACACATACGACAATTATAGACAAGTAGGAATAAATATCAATCGGGAATAATAAATATAATATTGGATATTATATTTATAAGGAGATTAAATAATAAGTAATATATATAATATCGATATTATATATATTGTATTATTTAATAAGTTGAGGGGCAACTAAGCAAATACTAGATTATTGAATCTAGGTTTACTTAGTATATATATAAGGTCTTGGACAAGGAGTTGTGATGAGAATACAAGACCTAAAAATCGGCCCTTCAAGGAGAAGAAAAATCGGCCATCTACATCATATTGTAGGAGAACGGAGTCGGTCGTCTCTCTTCCCTTAGTTGATCTTGATCAATAGTACAATCCTTCTAGTAAGGAATTTGTGTTGTACTATTTATCAATATTATTCGTAAGGATCTAGCAATCCGGCTTGTGGAATTGTTCGTGTGTGGATCACCAAAAGAGGAAGGAGATATTCATCTACTTCTAGTCCGGATCTAGAATTGTTCAATCGGATTAAGGTAATTCGATTAACTCTTTTATTAAACAATTAAATTACTGCATGAGATCCTAAATTGGGTTTTCACATTTATTGTTCCGCTGCGTTTTTACTCCGATTATTTTGTATTCGATACATAGAAAACCCAACAGTGGTATCGGAGCAAGGTTGCATGTAATTTAATTGTTTGTGTAGAACATATTTATGTGTAAATTATGTTCCTGATTATGTTTATAAAATATAGATTTTATAAAATATTTTTCTGGTTTAATTTGATTAAATCGGATCGTCAAAAATAATTTTCTGGACTGTTTTTCGCAAAATCAGCCCGTGAATCGCTCGAACAAGACAGTCGGGCGTGTCGGCATTCGGTCCGGGTCGAGTCGGCCGACCCGCTGGTTGTATTAATTAGCAAAATAATTTTGCATCACCAGGGTTCGAACCACGGAGGTCCAGCCAGCCTGACTAGCGACTTACCATGTGCGCCGCGAGTTTGTTTTGGAAATAATACACGGAAGGTTTTATTAAAAGCAAATAAACTGCTTTAAATATTGCAAAAATACTTCCGCAAAACCGGGATTCGATCCCGCGCCATTCGGCTACCCTTCAAAGACCACTTACCATCTCTACTGGATCTTGTTTTGGTAACTTTTCGTAGTTCCTTTTATAAGTCCTTTTGTTATAAAAGTAAATTTGGAAATAATAGTTGCAAAATGTTGCAACCGCAACCACGGTTTCGAACCCGGCAAACCCGTGCGGATCTCACGGCAGCCATCTCGCCGAGTCCAGCTTTGTTCATGTGATGACACAAATTTTAATTATTGTCTGATTGTCAGATAAATTGATTATTTAGTATATTACATGCTTTATTAATTATTTGATAATTATTTATGGTATGTGTGTGGTGTATGGCATGACCATAAATTGACCAATGTGATTGGATAATTTAATTTCTTATGGGTTGGTTTTACGGCCTGCGTGTCGTTTAATTATAATTGGTTTTACGGCTCATGAGTCGCCTATTTAAATTGTTTATTATTTTACGGCTGCGTGTCGTTTGTACTTCTTGTAATTTAATTTATTAGTGTAGTATTAAATTTCATTAATGTAATGAAGACAAGAAGGACGAGATAGATGGACTCGAGGAGCAAATTGATCGCGTATGATGTTCCAAGGAGTTGGAAGATCAATGAAGACCATATTTAACCCTTTAGATGACCTTTGTGATTTTCATGTTGGCTCATGAAAATCACGTTAGGATTATGGTCATGCTATACACGGTCCTATGCTTTATTGTCATATGATGCGATGTATGTTTAAATTTATGCATGTATGTGATGCTATGTATGTTTAGATGTATGTTAGCAAACATAGACATTAACATAGGATAAAAATCCCTCGTTAAAATTTTAATGCCGTTCATTTGTAAAACACCTATCAAGACTTCGATCATCATGAGTGGGTCATGCCAAAGCTGGGCACTCGGATTATCTTAGTAAGGTAGGATAGGTAATGGTGATACCTATACGTTTAATGAATTTGGAAATCAAAATAGTTTTGAACCTTAAGGCATAAGATGGGATTATAACATGCTTGGGCATACGATGCCAAATCCCATGATATAATCTAAGAGTTACATATGATGTAATCGATAAAGAGTTATCCACCTAAAGTAGTTCAATTCTAGGCGTCATGCCAAAGCTGAGTTTAGGATTGTACGAAATGGGATCTTAGCCCACTAAAATTACAAATGTTGTAAATTGAGGGTACTTTGTTTTAGTGGGAGTATTTTTCGAGAAATAAAATAATGTGACTAAATATTTTGCATATTGAATTTTGTAGAATGGCATCAAACAACACATCCACCATGTCAAAGCGATCCGTCCTTGAGAAGGACAAGTCAAAGAAAATGGCAAGAACTATCTGGATTGATCCGAGCCCGAGAATAGTTCACAAGCAAGAAAGAAGTATGTAAGTTCTTGAGGAAGAAATTCCCGATGAGCCAGCTGACAATGCAAATAAAGCAACAAAAGACAAATGGAAGAAACATTGTGATGATTCCATTGATGTCGGTTGTCTTATGTTGGCCACCATTTGTCCAGAACTTCAGAAGAATCTGGAGGAAATGGAAGCTTATGAGCTAAATGCTCACCTCAAGGAAACTTTCTCGAAGCATGCTAGGCAAGAGAGGTATGAGACCTTTCAATCCTTGTATGCTTGCAAGATGGTTGAGGGGACATCTGTCAGTGCTCACGTGCTCAAGATGAAAGGATATATTGATCATCTTGAAAGGCTTGGTTTTCCACTTTCTAAGGAGCACTCCACGGATGTGATCCTAAACTCATTGCCCGAAAGTTTCGGTCAGTTCATTATGAACTATAATATGAATGAGATGGAGAAGTCCATTGCTGAGCTGCATGGGATGCTTAAAACGGCTGTGAATAATATTAATAAGAAACAAAACCTTGTGTTGATGGTCTGAAATGGTAAATCCTTTATGAACAACGGCAAGGGCAAGGGTAAGGCAAAAGTTGCCAAATCTAAAGACCCTACTAGGCCGGGTTTCAAGGCTAAAGCTCCCAAAGATGGAAATTGCCATCATTGCAATAAACCAGACACTGGAAAAGAAATTGCAAGATTTACTTGGAAGAGCTAAAGCGTACCAAGGGCGGTGAGACCGCCATGTATATTTGTTATAGAAGTTAACTTATCTACCTCTAACTCCCGGGTATTAGATATCGGATGTGGATCTCACATTTGTACAAATGTGCAGGGGTTGAGAAGCAGAGAGAATCAAGAAAGGGGAAGTAGATCTAAGAGTTGGCAATGGAGCAAGAGTTGCCGCACTAGTAGGAACTTATGATCTAGTTTTGCCCAATGGGCTTTTGTTAGTTTTGAACAATTGCTATTATGTTCTGCTATGAATAGGAATATTATTTCGATTTCCACATTAGATTGTGAAGGTTACGCTTTCTTATTAAGAATAAGATCATTCGTATTTTCTTTGATGACTTGCTTTATGGTACCGCAAAGTTATACACTCGCCTTTACAATATTGATCTAGATGAGTCCGACACTTTGGAAGTCTATAACATTGCATCCAAGAAACCTAAGCTCAATGATTCTAATCCGACTTACTTATGGCATTGTCGACTTGGTCACATAAACGAACGCATTTCTAAACTCCATAATGATGGACTTTTAGACTCTTTTGACTATAAATCATATGGGACATGTGAATCTTGTTTATTGGGCAAGATGACGAAGAATCCTTTCACCGGTCATGGAGAAAGGGCTAGTGATCTATTAGGCCTAATACATACTGATGTATGCGGACCTCTTAGCACTCATGCCAGAGGCGGATACCAATACTTCATTACATTCACCGATGATTTTAGCCGATATGGATATGTTTATCTTATGAAGTATAAACATGAATCTTTTGAAATGTTCAAAATATTCCAGAATGAAGTACAGAATCAACTTGGCAAGACAATTAAAGCCCTTCGATCAGATCGAGGTGGGAATACTTGAGCCAAGAATTCGATGATCATCTTAGGAGTTGTGGAATTGTTTCGCAACTTACTCCTCCCGGCACACCTCAGCATAACGGAGTGTCCGAGAGGAGGAATCGAACTTTATTAGATATGGTTCGATCCATGATGAGTCGAACAGAGCTTCCATTATCATTTTGGGGCCACGCCTTAGAAACAGCAGCATTCACCCTTAACCGTGTTCCATCTAAAGCAGTTGAAAAGACACCATTTGAGAAATGGACTGGTATTAGACCAAACTTGTCTTTTCTAAAGATTTGGGGTTTCGATGAGTTCGTAAGGCGCCAAGTGTTTGACAAACGCAGCCGGATCTGAAAGATGTTTATTTGTGGGATATCCTAAGGAAACTAAAGGATATTACTTTTACAAGCCCGCAGAGAACAAAGTGTTTGTTGCTCGAAATGCTGTATTCTTAGAAAGGGAATTTATTTCCAAAAGAGACAGTGGGAGAAGAGTAATTCTCGAGGAAACTCGAGAACCACAAGAAGACATCGCTTCACCGATGGAAACCGAACAAGCTCAACAAACATTGAAGAGCCCATTCAAAGTACACAAGTCCCACGCAGATCCGATAGGATGCGACATGAACTGAGAGATATGGTTATCTCGTAATGAGGATGATGATGCATCGCTCATAGATGATGAGCCTAGTACCTATCTGAAGCGCGGGACCGAGTCCGAGGAATGGCTAGAAGCCATGAAGTCTCGAGATGCAATCCATGTATGACAATCAAGTTTGGAACTTGATAGATCCACCGAGGGTGTTAAAACCATTAGGTGCAAATGGGTCTATAAAAGAAGAAAGACATGGATGATAATCTGCAAGCCTATAAAGCTAGACTAGTGGCAAAAGGTTATGCATGCATTCATGGTGTTGACTATGATGAGACCTTTTCGCCGGTAGTCATGCTTAAATCAATTAGAATTTTATTTGCCATTGCCGCATACTATGATTATGAAATATGGCAAATGGATGTCAAAACAAAGATTCCTTAATGGAAACTTACTCGAGGATGTGTATATGACACAACCGAAGGTTTTGTTCATCCGTAAAATTCTAAAAAGGTTTGCAAGCTTCAAAGATCCATTTATGGGTTGAAGCAGCTTCTCGGAGTCGGAATCTTCGTTTTGATGAAATCACAAAGAGTTTGGGTTCATTCAAAATGAAGATGAACCTTGTGTGTACAAGAAGGTTAGTGGGAGAATAGTTGTTTTCTTAGTCTTATATGTAGATGACATATTACTCATTGGAAATGACATTCCCACCTTGCGCATACCAAGACTTGGTTGGGAAGTTGTTTCTCAATGAAAGACTTAGGAGAAGTCGCTTACATTCTTGGGATAAAGATCTATAGAGATAGATCAAAGAGATTGATTGGTCGAGTCAAAGTACATACATTAATAAAATATTGAAGAGGTTCAATATGCAAGACTCCAAGAGAGGACTCTTGCCAATGTCACATGGCATTCATCGAGTGAGACTCGAGTCCTAAGACTCGATGAGCGAGCCCGTATGAGCAAGATACCATACGCTCGGCTATTGGATCGATCATGTATGCCATGATTTGTACTCGACCAGATGTATCGTTTGCTCTTAGTATGACAAGTCGATACCAATCGAATCCAGTGAAAGTCATCGACAAAGAAGGAAAACCATCCTAAAGTTCTTGAGAAGAACTAAGGATGATTTCCTAGTTTATGGAGGGTGGGAAACGAGTGGGTGTAAGAGGTTACGCCGATGCAAGTTTCGAAACCGACAGAGACGATTTCAAATCGCAAATGGTTATGTGTTTGTATTGAATGGAGGTGTGAGTTGGAAGAGTTCCAAGCAAAGCACGGTTCGATTCTTTACGTAAGCCGAGTACTGGCAAGATCGGATGCGGCTAAGGAAGCCGTATGGATCAAGAAGTTCGGCATCAACTAGAGTGGTGCCAACCATCCAGTGGTCCCATAAGCCTTTATTGTGACAATAATGGTGCTATTGCACAAGCTAAAGAGCCTAGGTCCCATCATAATTCCAAACATATACTCGGAAAATATCACCTAGTCGAGAGATCGTCGACGAGGAGATATTACAATATGCAAAGTAGCAACAAGAGAATGTTGCATCCACTTACCAAGCCTCTCTCACAAGGAAAGCATGTTGAGCATGCTAGAGCGATAGGACTAAAAGTCATGTATGAATGGTCCTAGTGCAAGTGGGAGATTGTTGGGAATAGTGCCCTAGGACATTCGATGTGCCTAGATTTGTAATTGTCACATTTAAATAAAGTTATTTGATATCATTTATTTCTCGTTGATTATTATAATGTGTGCATGTTTTAATATTATAATAATCGAATAATAGTTATTCACGAATAATAAGATTATTCAAATGTCCCTGGTAAAATCGCGTTGAGTAGAGACTCAAGTGATTAATATACTAGTATAAGTTTGATTGATAATCATCGGATGATTATGCGTATGGTACGGATCAATCTTATGGGTATTGGTTGGAGAACTAATCTGGACCGACCCGCATTGAGATCACCGCATGGAAATGTCATAAGTGAATCTCAATACAGATGTCAATAAATCCTTGAACCGAGATTATCATAGAGTCCAACATGATAATCATATGCCTTGACGTAATCCAACGTCATCTCAAACATGGTGATCATAAAGGTTAGCGATCGGGATTAGTGGGAGTCATGTAGAGGGCAATGAATAATCAAGATGGGGATTTGTCCTCTCTTAAGTGAGAGAGATATTCATTGGCCCCTCGATAAGTAGGATCAAGGAAATGCATGGCCATGCTCAAATGAAGAGTCATTTGATTCAATCAGTCTACTTAAGATCGAGAAAGCATTTGAACATAAATAAGTATGACAGACTCCATGACTTAGTTCAAATATGATATCGCGTGACAAAGGGATTTGACACGTTAAAAGGTTTAATGGACTATTAACTTATATTATTTGGGTAATCATAATGTCTTGCTAGAGGCCGCTTATGATTTATTATTTAATAAGGTATTAAATAATTGCCAACATAATATAAGCCTTTTGGGTCACACATACGACAATTATAGACAAGTAGGAATAAATATCAACTGGGAATAATAAATATAATATTGGATATTATATTTATAAGGAGATTAAATAATAAGTAATATATATAATATTGGATATTATATATATTGTATTATTTAATAAGTTGAGGGGCAACTAAGCAAATACTAGATTATTGAATCTAGGGTTTACTTAGTATATATATAAGGTCTTGGACAAGGAGTTGTGATGAGAATACAAGACCTAAAAATCGGCCCTTCAAGGAGAAGAAAAATCGGCCATCTACATCATATTGTAGGAGAACGGAGTCGGTCGTCTCTCTTCCCTTAGTTGATCTTGATCAATAGTACAATCCTTCTAGTAAGGAATTTGTGTTGTACTATTTATCAATATTATTCGTAAGGATCTAGCAATCCGGCTTGTGGAATTGTTCGTGTGTGGATCACCAAAAGAGGAAGGAGATATTCATCTACTTCTAGTCCGGATCTAGAATTGTTCAATCGGATTAAGGTAATTCGATTAACTCTTTTATTAAACAATTAAATTACTGCATGAGATCCTAAATTGGGTTTTCACATTTATTGTTCCGCTGCGTTTTTACTCCGATTATTTTGTATTCGATACATAGAAAACCCAACACGTATAGTTTTCGGTATGAAGCACCGCGGCTTAGCCGTTGAAGCACTCAAACAGTCTTCTGCCGAAATCTGGAAGAAGATCAAAGAGGAGAATTTGCCCGAAAAGCTGAAACTTACTGCCAAGAGGAATGAGATTAAGAAAGTTTATCGTTTTGCGTTGGACATAACCAACAAAATAATCATGGGGATGGCCGGCAGTTATGATCAACTATCGTCGGCGAAATTTATGGTGCTGGGAGCACTAATTCAGTAAGAAGAAATTGACTGGGCAGATTACATATTCAGGCAACTCGTTCGAGAGGTCAACAAAGCCGAATGGCTTGTTGATGAGAAGAGATTTAAAACAAAGTTGGCGTTTGGAACGCACCTGAGTTGGATGCTGGAAAAGTCACGCATGGCGAAGTGAAGCACTGACCCCTTCCATACCAACAAAAGACTTGGTCATCTGGACCAAGAGAAGCTGAGAAAATTGGGAGGCACAAGGAGAGCAGCCCAGATGCTGAAGGACCTACCTGACACAAGGCCTTATACGAGATATCATTCGTCAGGAGAGTCGGACCAACCTGCATCCGACATCCCAACTGCAGTTGAGTCAGACACCGAGTCCGACGACACTCCCATAGCAGTCCGATTTAAGAGAAGGGGACCAGCCCCTGAAGAGCCATCGATCATGCAGTCATCACCAGAACCCTCTCCCAAGAGGCCCAGGAGATTGCAGTTTAGTGAGGAAGAGCAGCCTGATCACCTTGCCAGCCCCTCAGCCAGGTCACCAACTCACCTGGAAGATCAGCCTACCCCAGGCACCCACGAGACTCAAATTGTGGCTGTCCTCACCCCAGCCTACATTTCTGAAGAAGAAGAAGCAGGTCTTATAATTTCTATCCCTGAAGCCAACTATACCTTTAATCTACTAGAAAATAATACTTTCAATCTATCCATCGAACAACTACAACTTGTTAAACCTCTAGCCTTAAAACAATCGTTCTTTGAAATTTTTGAAGAATGGAAATTTTTGAAATCCCCATCCTTTGTCAAACTTCAATTTTTTATTAACACTTGTGGTTGGGACTATCCCCAAGCCACGGAGGATGTGCTGACAGATTTTTGTAAAACGTCAGACGCAATTTTGATTCTTCAGGAGGACTGGTTCATGTCCAATTTTAAAACCAACATGGACCAGTTCATCCACTGCATTATGCTTAGTATTTTTGATGAATCTTATGAGCATGTTGTTGAGGAGGAAGTTGAAAAGGAAATTAGGATTGAGGAGGTAGTTGAAGAAGAAAATAAAGAAGTTGTTGTTTTGGACGATGAAGAAGAAGAGCAGGAGGAGAGCAGAGAGGAAGAAAAAATCTTAGTTGAAAATCAACCTGAGGAAATTGAGAAGACAGAAGAGTTGAATGAAGAAGAATAAGAAGAAGGAGAAGAAGTAGAACAAGATGAAGGAGAGAAGGAGGATGATGATGATGAAAAGCAGAATGATGATGAAGGAGAAAAGGATGGGAAGGATGATGACAATAATGATGATGATGATAATGATGATGATGGAGGAGATGAAGGAGCTAAAAAAGAAAAGGATGAGGAAAAAGAAAAGGAAAACACTGAATAGAAGGAGGAGAAAGAGGAAGAGAAGGCAGAAGAAGGAAAGGACCGGAGCCAGAGCCAACACAAGAAGCTGCAGACAGGACTGTGGTACCTGCCCGGTACACCAGCCTAGACGCGGAGTTAGCTGAGGACTCCATATCAGGGACCCCAAAGAAGACCCCATCTGGAGTACCAGCTACAGACAGAAGCTTGCAGTCCAGTGGTTCTTTTGTAGAAGGCTCAGGAGAGCACTCTCCATCAGCTCAGATATCACCTGCTGTGACATTGATCAGGCAGATAGTCAAAGATATAATTGGAGAGTTGCTGGCATCTCAGGTCACTCCTGACCTTCAATCAATCAACGCAAAGATCGACACCTTGCTGCAGAGAGGAGTTCCTCAGCCTCCTCCCCCTACCAACAACAGAATGCCATTTGGCATGTCTGATTGGATGAGCAGAATGGAGCAGCAATTAACTACCCTAATTGATGCTGGCAAAAAGGGGGAAGAGAGAGTTCAGGGGGAAGGAAGTAATCAAGGAGAGATAAGGGCACAGTTAAGAACAAAGAAGAGGCAAGATGTTCTTCAAATTGAAGGACCATCAAACCTGAAAAGGAAGGGAGGATCAGATCCAGAACAGGCTGACCAGCCTGAAGGCAAGAAAAGAAGGACTAGAGGAGGTCTTGAGCCTACTCTAGAGTGGGAAGGAAAGGAGTTGTGGTTTGTGGAGGATTTTGTTCCATATGAAGCTCTTGAAATGTGGGGGTCTGCAAGAAAGAGGTTTATCAGAGACTACTACATCTGGGAAATACTCCAGTATGATAATCTCTCCCCACGACAAATCTTCATAAATTTCATGGAGGCAGCCCATCCGCAACTCTAGGCTATTCTGAAGAAACATGCTGGGAAACAAAATGCCTATCCCAGGATCCCTCCATTCACTGCCAAAGATCCTCCTACTATGGAAAGAGGAGGTGCGTTGGATGAACTTGCGCTACAAAGGAAAATCAAGAAGCTATGTCTTGAGAACAAATTTTCATCCCAAGAAGAGCAAGCCTTCGCAGCCCTTGTCGTGAAAACGAAGTATGGTCTTGCTCCAGTCAAGATAAGACCAATTGGAGCTAAACCCTTCAAATCTGCCAAACAGCCTATTCGAAGAGGCAGAGGAAGAGGCAGATGATTTTCACTTAGTTTTACTTGTAATGATTTTTCTACCTGTAAAAACTTGCTTGTAAATTTCAATCATAATCAAGTCAGAATGTTTTATAACAGTCTGTTGAATGACAATTTCCAGTTGTCTCAATATTAGACTGACTTCAGTTTGTGTCTTGCACTTAAGTGCAGACTTGATCATTTGATTACTTGTTTAAAATTTTGCCATCATCAAAATAGGGAGAATTTGTTAGGAATACTTGTTAGATTTTGATGATGTCATTAATATAACATCAAATGTTTATTACTTGGCAAAAATGTAAGGAAGAACCAAATGAGTATCTTCCATAGGCCAAATATGTTAAGTATAAAACTTGGCAAAATGTAAAGAAGAACCAAATGAGTATCTTCTGTAGGCCAAAAATTAGTAAGGCTAAAATCGGCTAAGTACTGAGTATAGCTAAGTCCATCAGAGAGGATCAGTCGAGTCGAGTCAGAGTAGTTCTGGTCAACACAAGTTATCAGAAAAGTTTGACCAGACTGCAACCAAGGTACCTCAGACAAGTCACCTGATCAGATAAATTCCAAACAGTGAACATCAGAGAGGTCCAGACTGCAGAGATGTTAGCTGCTCATCAGCCTAGTCGAAGTCAGCCAAGTACTCCAAGTCCACGTCAGCATGCGTTGAAAAGTCAAGTATTACGGAAAGTCCCATGCAACGCGGTGAGACAAATTGGAGTGATTCCCGCAAGAGATATGAATTAAAAAAGCTATCCAGACCCACATTGAAGACTTTAATCGTTTTATAATCAAAAGATTCGGCGCATCACATGCAGAGTATTCACAATGGTCGGAAGATAGATTAAAATAATGGGAATCCAGCCTTGCAACATTCAGAAAGATTAAACAAAGAAGTCTCCCTCCAACGGATGGATTTGTTCAAAAGAGTTGCAATGGCTACAAGGAAAAAGCTCAGAGATCGTGACCTATATATATCCGAAGATTTGAAACTGAGCAGTCACCGGTGCGAACATACTTTCAAAGCGATCAAAGCAATCAAGCAATCTAAAGCAATCAATAGCATCATGAAAAGAGCTGTTCTAAAAGTTCATACTTAAAGAAGCTCTTAGTTGGAGAAGACAAAAACTCTTGTCTATAATCCTGAGTACGGGGTACTTCACTGGTTGAAGTTAGGGACTGTAAAGGCATAAGGATCGAGGATCAAGAGGTGCAAGGCAGTCAAAGTGTGGTACAACAGCACGGATTTCCACTGGTTGGAAGCTATTGTAGTTCTGTTTGAATCACTGTAATATTTATCACTGGTTGAGAATTATAGTGAATTCATCTCCAACTGGTTTGGAGAAAAGTGGATTAGTAGAGGATTACCCCACCTCTGAGACCACTATAATCGCCTGCGTTCTTTACTGTTTTATTGCATCATACGTTAACTGCTGCATTCATTGTTAAGTGTTTCATTAGTTGCTTTCTATTCGTCATCAGCTGACTTCCGCACATATTAAAGAACAAACGACTCCAAGTCATTTGTTTACCTATCAGCTGAAGAAACTCACTCTTCGTGAAAAAGAGTTTAAGAGTTTCTACAAGTCTATTCACCCCCCCCCTCTCTAGACTTGTACCTGGACGACTTGTGACCTACACACACCACGAGTTCCCTTACCTTCATGTCTCCCATCATGACGAGGCTTCGGTAGCCCTACAGCTTCTATCTTTGACAAGTAATCTGTGCAAAACTCAATAGCTTCTTCGGCAATGTATCTCTCGACAATAGATGCTTCCGGATGATGTGGATTTTTGGTATACCCTTTTAAGATCTTCATGTACCGCTCAACAGGATACATCCACCTTAAATAAACGGGACCACATACTCTAATTTCCCTTACTAAATAAACATTTAAGTGAACCATGATGTCAAAAAATGAAGGAGGGAAATACATCTCTAATTGACATAAGATAACGGAAGCCTCTTTTTCCCACTCATCCAACTTCATAGGGTCAACCACTTTGCTGCATACGGCATTAAAGAAATAGCACAAGCGAGTTATGGCATGTCTTACCTTTTTAGGTAAGATGCCACGTATGGCCACCGCCAGGAGTTGTTGCATTAATACATGACAATCATGAGATTTCAATCCAACTAACTTAAGATCTTGGAATGACACAAGACTCTTGATATTGGAAGAATATCCCTGCGGTACTTTCATGCCCCGTAGACACTGGCAAAAACTTGTTCTCTCTTTTTTTGATAAAGTGTGACATGCTGGAGGCAAATAGGTACATTTACCTACTAATTGTGGATGTAGCTCTGGTCGTATACCCATGCCAAGCAAATCTTGTCGAGCCTTCACATTATCTTTCGTCTTGCCTTTAATGTTCAAAAGTGTACCAATTACACTATCACACTCATTCTTATCCACATGCATAACATCAATACAATGCCTAACATCTAGATGGGACCAGTATGGTAGATCAAAGAATATCGACCTCTTCTTCCAGATATTTTTCTCAATAGCCTTCTTCTTGGTCTTCTTAAATATACTATTGATCTTTTTAACCCGATCATAAACCTGTTTACCCGTCAAGGGTATAGGTGCAGTTCCATTCTTCTGAGATCCGTTAAAAGCTTTTTTTAATCTACGATAAGGGTGATAACGTTCAAAAAACCTTCGATGTCGAGTGTAAGCAGTCTTTTGCCCATGCTTCAGTTGTATGTAACTTGTGCTTTCTTCACATATAGGACATGCGTGATGTAACACCCCCAGATTTAACCGGAAATATTACAGCGCCGTGGGCCCCGAGATGGAACCCACAAGGCTAAAAGAAATTTTCGCAAACATTTACAAATGCCCAAGAGGCCAACGATGGTACTATCTTTAAAAAACATTCCAGGACTTAGTAAAATTCGTTTATCAAAACCGTCGTAAAATCTCATTTCGAAAAGGGCAAAGGCCAATCGGCCAAAACTCAATAGTTTAGAGAAAGATTTCCAAAGTAATCTCAGTTACCAGATACCAAAGAGCATTTCAAAATACTCACGCAGCGGAAAAAGACCAACCATAAATATACTCTAGCAGCGGAATACAAGAACCAATCAAGAAACTAAATGCGCAAAACATGTCCTAGCCAGTATCCTCCGGGAAGCTCATCTCTTCACGACTGCTACAAGCTCGATACTCCAAGAACCTAAAAAAAATCCCATGACGGGGTCATCCATAATATCCAACAATGATAACCGTCACATCACATTAATAATTACATACCAATGAGAATACAACATAAGAATACGACCAATGTAATCTTACCGCCATAACTTTGCTTACTCAAGTAATTCTCATCAGAATAAGCATTATCACATTTCACATCCCGTACTCGATTAACCAATAAACTCGAACATAATATCTGTATTGCACCTCAAACAATACTCAAGATTCTCAAACTATCATCACCAACTCACGATACGGAAAAGTACCAGTTCTTACCAATACGATCCATCAGATAGTATCATTAAATCCCAAGAAGATAACCGGTTGTCCATCAAAATACAATTACCAAATTAAAATACGGAACATACCTCGAGATATGAAGTGCCACGACAATCATATCAGTCTAACCCGAGATCAGATCAATGCAATACGGACACGGTCCTAATCCAAGACCTACAAATGCATACTCATATGACCACGTCAATATGATCACAAAAATAACAATCATGTATATTCAATGGAAATCTGACGATCCAGCGCCCTCAGCATAGATCCCCTTGTTGATCCTATCAGATCAGCATAAGGTGGATAACCAACAATACACATATGCACAACAACACATGATAAAATTAATGATGCGAATTCACAAGATTCCATCAATGCAATACTGGTAATCCAACGATCCAGCGCCCTCAGCATAGATCCCCATGATGATCCCGTCCGACCAACGCATGGTGGAAAACATGTCCAATGATCCAACGCCCTCAGCATAGATTCCCATGATGATCCCGTCGAACCAACGCATGGTGGACATCCGATACAGCGCCCTCAGCATAGATTCTCATGATCCCTTCGGATCATTTACAACATAAGCAATGCGATTATGCACACACATATGCAAATCAATATGTTCATCAACATGAACAACATATAAATCAAAACATGAACGACACTATGATGACACAACTAGTATGACTTCATGTTCAGCAACATGAATGACAACCTGCATGATCAACATCATCAATAATAAACCGAATCAAACTAAGATACTTGTCCCGAATCCTTCAGGAGAAATCTCGATGTCAAATCATCACCGACGATTATCCGCAATGCTCGGCAACCCAAACGTACCATGGACTGCAGATACTTATATCCTCGTCTTTATCATAATGTATCCTCGATACACAAAATTCCAATAACCGAAATGAATCATAAACCTTATGATTTAACTCCCAGAATTGGAAAGACAACACATAATCCAAATCTCCAGAATTTGCAGTAATAATCATTGCTATATGCATTATAAACGAAATGAAACTGAAACCATTCATTAAACATTATAACTAAGCAAGTAATAAATTGCCTCGATACCGATGAACCCATTACCAATTCCTCGTCGTCGAGTACAAGCTCCTCGGCTCCCCACTCAAAGTGATTCACGAATGCACACGAACACGACCGCAACATACAGTTATAATCACCGATCACTTACCACAACCTATGGCAATAATCAATAAACAACAATCCGATAACAATCAATAACTGACATAACCAATCCACAAACCCAACGGTTTTACGACATCTCGGTTAAACATAAGTCTGAACAATCCAACTCAAACCAGTACAAATTCACAACCATAACACGAAAATACTGCACTGTCTGCCTACTTAGCGCACGTTAAACACATAACGTAGCGTGCGCTAAGTAGCTCCCGTTAGCGTGTGCTAGCCCGTAAGCTTAGTGTGCGCTAATGCTGTACAGATGCATGTTTTTTAGATACCGAATCAACATATGGCGATTATCAAGAACACTAAGTGATTCTAAACCATGTTCAAAGCTATCAAAACAGCGAAATCCGATATCCTTTAACATATAAACAATCATTCAACTTATAATCCAAGTCCTATATCCATATATCATCTTCCTCAATATCAACATCATAAAACCTTAAGAACGTAACAATACTTCCATAATCTATCATTACAGGGAGTAATTATCAACAATAACATCAACATTCGAAACTGAGGAGAAGATATAACCAACTTATCTCAAGAATATGGACAACACGATTCAAACCATACGAATCACATCAATATCCATATATCAATAACAACATCATCATAATCCGGTAATCCATCTCCTAATCATACTTATTAACTTGTTTATATGATATTCATCAACTCAAGAACGTAAATCTCCAATCCAAAACGAAATCCAAAAGTGAAAAACTATTACCTTGTTTAGACGAACCATGAAGGAGAACAATCAACTTCATTCCAAGAATCATCAATAATTTCAAGAACAAGACTTTAATCCATGTTCCTCAGCTTAATCTTTGTTAAAGATCATCATCTCTCAGTGTTTGGAACCTCAAACTTCTCTCTAAAAACTCTCTCTCTCGGTTTCAAGGAAGGAATGAACGGAGTGAAGGATAATGCCCAACTACACATATATATATACTGTATATTATTAACGTATGCTAATGTCCTCATTTAACGTACGTTACATGCTTAGCGTGTGGTAACTCTGTTTCGTTAGCGTGCGCTATCGCGGTCCATAGGCTACTGACTTGCTCCGCACATCAGCTTACGTACGTAATGCCCATGCAATAGCGTACGTAAACTACATTGTCTAGCGCACGCAAAATCTTGTATCTTAGCATGCGCTAATTGTAGTTAACTTGCTACAGTCTGCACCTACCCCGAATAGGCTCGTGACCCCACATGTCGAAAGCAACCAATAAAGCCAAGATTCCCTGTTAACCGACTGATATTAGCGTATGCTAACAATAGGCATTAGCATGCGCTAATGCTTTACGACAAACATCAGTTGACTAATCAAAACATGTGCCGAAAGTGGCCTGGTCCACACATAGATTCCTTCTGATCTGTTCTGCACTAGCGTGCGCTGCCTTTTACCTTTAGCGTGCACTAAACCAGTACGATAGTGTGCGCTATACATGATTATTAGCGTGCGCTAATAATGCTACACTTAGCCATTTTCAGCTATTCTTGCTCGTCGTCTCAACATACTAGATACGTATACATGACGCATTATATCCTTTGTCGACCAAGTACGACAATTATACCAATACAGATATCTCAGTTCTACAATTATTTTATCCATACTGTACAGATTCCACGCTGTACAACATAACTCGGATAAAATAACATTAAACAACAGTAGTAGAAATTCCGGAAATTACATACTACACCACTTAAAATAAGTTTCGTCCTCGAAACTTGCAATCCGTCATAGAAAAATCAACAAACCGTTCAACCAAAATATTCCGAAACCATCACGACAATGATCAATCATCATTATTAATGAATAACCAACACAGTATACTAGCAAGTGACCCCACTGTACAGTCTCAATACGCTTACAATCACAGTTCCTTGAGTCTCAACAAAAAAATATATCATCTTCGGAAGAAAATAATCTGCCCGTGTCAAATCCTGTGTGCCTGATTACATAATCAAGTCCCAATTCCGATACAATCAATAATGCGCGATATATCTGAGAAATAACTGCCCAAAATAATGATACGAATCCCGAAACATCAACACAAAATCTGAACGCTTATACGATCATTAACAATGATTAACCAACTAACTAACCGAGAATATCATCTATAAGATATCTCCAATACGATTAATCCAATGGTCAAAACACAAGTGAGAATATCATCAACATGATACACTCCAATATGACCAACCAGAGGTCAAAACACAGTCAAGAATATCATAAACATGACAAACTCTATTATTACCAACGAATGAGCAACAATAATCGGGAATACCTTCACACGGTAAATTCCAACACGATAAACACAGAACCACAGAGACAGATATACGGAAGAGCAAAGTTCTCGAAACGCTAAACAAATCAAATATAGTGGATCTCAACGAAACACATCCGGTTGGTGAACATACCCCTCGGCATACGAACACCCAATCAAGCCGACAAAAATAACCAATCATACCTGGAGTGGAGACGACCGCTCAACATCTAAAACAACCAACATGGGGTCACCATCCCCAAATCTACAAAAGAAATCATTCAGAAATCACTATGGTAAAAATCGCGCTACTACCATACCAATGGAATTACATAGCACATATGCACCGATTTCGCAAAATCCAAAGTTCCAAAATTACATCCTGTGCATGAATATGGAACACGCAGCATATTTCTCTTATCCGATAAATCAATCGATCATCCTTGCATAACCAAACGACCATACCAAAGTTCGGATCCCTATTCATCGTTCCACATTGATATATTATCCAGTTCGTGAGTCACACTCACAACTTCACCATGATATGTAATATACACTAAATGCGTATGGTTACCAATCACATTTTCAAAACCAGTTTGAAATCATATAGTCTTGTCAAAAGATAAATTTTCAAAAATTCTTTCAAAAATTTCAAAACTCAAAACATAAATTTTCATAATACCACGAAATCAATTTTAAAAATTAAATCGGCTCGCTGGTGCCAAGTTCTCGATAAAAATTCTTTTCGAATACACACGATTAAGTAAAATGGAATTTATGCAAATGCTTGTCCATATCCATACTCATGTATACCACTTCGGCTTGTCACCAAATCCATTGACATTCCAACGGAAACCACACGATCGAGTTCCAAAACCTCAATATATAGACTCCGATAAAAACTCCTTTTCCATATATGACTCGCAACGTCAACCATTTACCCATCCTGGATTACCTCAGTTATGCTATGACAAGACATTGAAACAAATCAACATAGCGAAAGACTTCCCGAGAAGTTTCGTTTGAATAGGTAAACCAAAACTCTGAAAGGCAGAAATAAAATAGATAAACGATTGGTAAAGTATTTTACAAATCTCGGGAGTTTTAGAAAACAGGAAAGTCTTTTGAAACATTAGGGTCTCAGCCCGTATCTCATCCCACATTACAAGAAGTTTAAATAGTAGAAAACTCTTTTCGGACCCCAAGTCCAGAGTTATAAAACCATTTCAAAATCGATTGGGTCTCGGCCCAAAAATCATTTTCCGTAAAACATCCGTGAAACGTTCATTTTGAAAAATATCATTTTCAAATGCTCAAAAGCAGTTCATATATCACAAAATGAACTAACATGACTACATGTTCTTCTCAACAATCCACAGTCCTCCTACCGGTTACACAACTCCGTTTCCAAAATCTAACTGACATAATGATTTCCAAAATCATAGTTTCTCAATCAATCAATCCTGTCCCAATTTTGTTACCTTATACTGTAACACATAATATTATGCTGAATCTCAAAGCATATCAACTTAGAACGGCAATAAATCTCAATGAAATTAAAATATCCAAATACTTACAGATCGTGAAGCCGACGATTCCCCGTGATACTGGCACATGTCTCGACTCAAGAAAATACTCGACACAGATAATTTCAAAACACATGTTTGCAAACTCAGTTCAGTTCGAGAACACAACACATCTCTTTCAAGAGAATCACGTTAGCACCATCTCGAAAAGTTTACAACAATCCCAGTACCACACTGACAAATCATATAACCCATAAGCCCGAGTGAACAACAAAAACTCACGGCTCTAGTATTAGTCAATTGACAACTCGAATGACGCGATAAAACACGACCCAACTCGACCAAAGTGCCTAGGTTTTCTCAACCTAAGCTCCGATACCATATTCTGTAACACCCCCAGATTTAACCGGAAATATTACAGCGCCGTGGGCCCCGAGATGGAACCCACAAGGCTAAAAGAAATTTTCGCAAACATTTACAAATGCCCAAGAGGCCAACGACGGTACTATCTTTAAAAAACATTCGAAGACTTAGTAAAATTCATTTATCAAAACCGTCGTAAAATCTTATTTCGAAAAGGGCAAAGGCCAAACGGCCAAAACTCAATAGTTTAGAGAAAGATTTCCAAAGTAACCTCAGTTACCAGATACCAAAGAGCATTTCAAAATACTCACGCAGCGGAAAAAGACCAACCACAAATATACTCTAGCAGCGGAATACAAGAACCAATCAAGAAACTAAATGCACAAAACATGTCCTAGCCAGTATCCTCTGAGAAGCTCATCTCTTCACGACCGCTACAAGCTTGATACTCCAAGAACCTAAAAATAAATCCCATGACGAGGTCAGCCATAATATCCAACAATGATAACCGTGATATCACATTAATAATTACATACCAATGAGAATACAACATAAGAATACGACCAATGTAGTCTTACCGCCATAACTTTGCTTACTCAAGTAATTCTCATCAGAATAACCATTATCACATTTCACATCCCGTACTCGATTAACCAATAAACTCAAACATAATATCTGTATTGCACCTCAAACAATACTCAAGATTCTCAAACTATCATCACCAAGTCGCGATACGGAAAAGTACCAGTTCTTACCAATACGATCCATCAGATAGTATCATTAAATCCCAAGACGATAACCGGTTGTCCATCAAAATACAATTACCAAATCAAAATACGGAACATACATCGAGATATGAAGTGCCACAACAATCATATCAGTCTAACCCGAGATCAGATCAATGCAATACGGACACAGTCCTAATCCAAGACCTACAAATGCATACTCATATGACCACGTCAATATGATCACAACAATAACAATCATGTATATTCAATGGAAATTCGACGATCCAGCGCCCTCAGCATAGATCCCCTTGTTGATCCTATCAGATCAGCATAAGGTGGATAACCAACAATACACATATGCACAACAACACATGATAAAATCAATGATGCGAATTCACAAGATTCCATCAACGCAATACTGGTAATCCAACGATCCAGCGCCCTCAGCATAGATCTCCATGATGATCCCGTCGGACCAACGCATGGTGGAAAGCCTGTCCAACGATCCAGCGCCCTCAGCATAGATCCCCATGATGATCCCGTCGAACCAACGCATGGTGGACATCCGATCCAGCGCCCTCAGCATAGATGCTCATGATCCCTTCGGATCATTTACAACATAAACAATGCGATTATGCGTACACATATGCAAATTAATATGTTCATCAACATGACCAACATATAAATCAAAACATGAACCACACTATGATGACACAACTAGGACGAATTCATGTTCAGAAACATGAATGACAACCTGCATGATCAAGATCATCAATACTAAACTGAATCAAACTAAGATCCTTGTCCCGAATCCTTAAGGAGAAATCTCGATGTCAAATCATCATCGACGATTATCTGCAATGCTCGGCAACCCAAACATACCATGGACTGCAGATACTTATATCCTCGTCTTTATCATAATGTATCCTCGATACCCAAAATTCCAATAACCGAAATGAATCATAAACCTTATGATTTAACTCCCAGAATCGGAAAGAGAACGCATAATCCAAATCTCCAGAATTTGCAGTAATAATCATTGCTATATGAATTATAAACGAAATGAAACTGAAACCATTCATTAAAAATTATAACTGAGCAAGTAATAACCTGCCTCGATACCGATGAACCCGTTACCAATTCCTCGTCGTCGAGTACAAGCTCCTCGGCTCCCCGCTCAAAGATATTCACGAACGCACACGAACACGACCGCAACATACGGTTATAATCACCGATCACTTACCACAACCTATGGCAATAATCAATAAACAACAATCCGATAACAATCAATAACCGACATAACCAATCCACAAACCCAACGGTTTTACGACATCTCGATTAAACATAAGTCTGAACAATCCAACTCAAACCAGTACAAATTCACAACCACAACACGAAAATACTGCACTGTCTGCCTACTTAGCGCACGTTAAACGCATAACGTAGCGTGCGCTAAGTAGCTCCCGTTAGCGTGCGCTAGCCCGTAAGCTTAGCGTGCGCTAATGCTGTACAGATGCATGTTTTTTAGATACCGAATCAACATATGGCGATTATCAAGAACACTAAGTGATTCTAAACCATGTTCAAAGCTATCAAAACAGCGAAATCCGATATCCTTTAACATATAAACAATCATTCAACTTATAATCCAAGTACTATATCCATATATCATCTTCCTTAATATCAACATCATAAAACCTTAAGAACGTAACAATACTTCCATAATCTATCATTACAGGGAGTAATTTTCAACAATAACATCAACATTCAAAACTGAGGAGAAGATTTAACCAACTTATCTCAAGAATACGGACAACACGATTCAAACCATACGAATCACATCAATATCCATATATCAATAACAACATCATTATAATCCGGTAATCCATCTCCTAATCATACTTATTAACTTGTTTATATGATATTCATCAACTCAAGAACGTAAATCTCCAATCCAAAACGAAATCCAAAAGTGAAGAACTATTACCTTGTATAGACGAACCATGAAGGAGAACAATCAACTTCATTCCAAGAATCATCAATAATTTCAAGAACAAGACTTTAATCCATGTTCCTCAGCTTAATCTTTGTTAAAGATCATCATCTCTCAATGTTTGCAACCTCAAACTTCTCTCTAAAAACTCTCTCTCTCGGTTGCAAGGAAGGAATGAACGGAATGAAGGATAATGCCCAACTACACATATATATACTGTATATTATTAACGTACGCTAACGTCCTAATTTAACGTACATTACATTCTTAGCGTGTGCTAACTCTCTCTTGTTAGCGTGCGCTATCGCGGTCCATAGGCTACTGACTTGCTCCGCACATCAGCTTACGTACGTAATGCCCATGCAATAACGTACGTAAACTACACTGTCTCGCGCATGCAAAACCTTGTATCTTAACGTGCGCTAATTGTAGTTGACTTGCTACAGTCTGCACCTACCCCGAATAGGCTCGTGACCCCACATGCTGAAAGCAACCAATAAAGCCAAGATTCCCTGTTGACCGACTGATATTAGCGTGCGCTAACAACAGGCATTAGCGTGCGCTAATGCTTTACGACAAACATCAGTTGACTAATCAGAACATGCGCCGAAAGTGGCCTGGTCCACACATAGATTCCTTCTGATCTGTTCTACACTAGCGTGCGCTGCCTTTTACCTTTAGCATGCGCTAAACCAGTACGATAGCGTGCGCTATACATGATTATTAGCGTGCGCTAATAATGCTACACTTAGCCATTTTCAGCTAATCTTTCTCATCGTCTCAACATACTAGATACGTATACATGACGCACTATATCCTTTGTCGACCAAGTACGACAATTATACCAATACAGATATCTCAGTTCTACAATTATTTTATCCATACTGTACAGATTCCACGCTGTACAACTTAACTCAGATAAAATAACTTTAAACAACAGTAGTAGAAATTCCGGATATTACACGTGATGCCCCTTAACACCACACCCACTCACATTTCCATATGCTGGAAAGTTGTTAATGGTGCAAAATAACAATGCAGGCAACTTGAAACTTTGCTGACGATACCCATCAAACACGTTTATCCCTTCCTCCCATAACATTGTCAAGTCTTCAATCAAAGGACTTAGATAAACATCTATGTCATTTCCTGGTTGTCTTGGGCCTGAAATCATCATAGATAACATAACATATTTCCGTTTCATGCACAACCAGTCAGGTAGATTGTAAATCACAAGCATAACCAGCCATGAACTATGCTTACAACTCATGTTACCAAATGGATTCATCCCATCTGTAGCAAGTCCGAGTCTAAGATTTCTTGCCTCATTCCCAAAATCTGGATACAAGTTATCAATTTTCTTCCATTGTAAATAATCAGCCGGATGGCGAAGCTGTCCATCACATTTTCTCCCATCCGCATGCCATATGAGGTTCTTCGCATCATCTGCATTAGCAAACAATCGCTTAAACCTTGGAATTATTGGAAGATACCATAACACCTTCACAGGGGAACCTCATTTTGTGCTATCACCACTACAATCATCAGACTTGGATTTGTACCTCGATACCCCGCATGTGGACACTTATGTAATGTTTCAAACTCTTTTCTATATAATATGCAATCATTGGGGCATGCATGTATTTTCTTGTACTCCATTCCCATCGGACACAATATCTTCTTTGCCTCATAATTACGATTCGGTAATGTGTTATCTTATGGAAGCATCTCCGTCAACAGTTCAAGCAATTCGGTAAAGCTTTTATCACTCCATCCATTTCTTGCCTTCAGATTAACCAATTTTAACACTGCTGACAATCGTGTAAAGAGTTTACATCCCGGCCACAAAGGTATCACTGAATCACTTTTCAACGTATCATACACATGTGCTCGTTGAAAAGATTCTTGTCCAACATCACGAATCATGTCTTCAACTCGATCATATGTATCCACATCAATGTCATGAATGTCTTTCGAGTGCTCACTTGAAAATTCCATCAATTCACCATGCCATGTCCATATTTTATAATTCTTGTTAATTCCATCACAAAGAAGATGTTCTCGAATCTTGCCAACTTCATGTCTTCTTCCATTCACACAATTGATACAAGGACAATAATACTTTTGATCGGGTTCTGGTCGATTTCTTTGTGCAAATTCTAGAAATTGTTCAACTCCATTCTCATATTCATCACTTATTCGACTAGAGTTCATCCAAACTCGATCCATTTTAAGACTGTTAGATCAATTTGGACAAACAAAATAGTTTCAAAACCAAATGACGAGAAGATATTCAAAACGAAAGTAACATCTAACAAGAATGTAACTAGTAAGATTCCGCAAGAATGTAACTATTATGGTATTATGTTTGTTTTGACACTGTGTTGCACAACAATGATATGTTATGTATGCATTTTATAAAATGTTATATCGCCCGTACATGTTTGTATAAAGATTTAGTTGGTCAAATATATTTTCGTCAATGTTGACTATCAATAGTCGTAATATACACTTTTAGCGACTAAAAAGGTAGAAAACATTTTGAAAAGTAAAAGCTGTCAATAGTGTAAAAATATATATTTTCAGCATATCTTTTGATAGACCATAACTTCTTCGTTTTTAAGAGTTACGACGTGCGCGAGCACTACTTTTAAAGGTAAAAACATTATTTACAAAAAGTCTTTTATAAGTTTTCCCCGTCTCGGACTAGAAACGGGTTAAAAAGCAGTCGGAAAATCCTGACAGCGTGTATATTAACTAAAAGCTGTCAAAAATTATATATTTCGTCTAAAACTTCTACGAGCCATAACTTACACGTTTTAACTCCGTTTTCAAAGTTCTACCTATCCCCGTGAAGGTATTTATGTAGACTATCATATTTGAAAGCCTTAGCTACTCGGTTTATCTTTTAAAGTCCGGTTTTACTTTGGGATAATTTCTAACAGCAAGTACTTTTTCAGAAAAATAGATTTAGTTGTCAAACTTCAAAACATCGTAACTTATTCGTTTTAAATCTGTTTTTATTCGTTCAAACGACCACATTTTCGTTATAAAATCTATTATCTATTTCTTTATACAAATCTTATAAAATAAAAACTCATTTTTCTGTGGGAACCAAAATAGGACAGCTCCTTTATATATATTTCCAGAACATGATTTCAACACTTCTAAATAATCAAACTACCTCAAAATCAACTCCAAAACTATCCTAATCCCTTCCACCAATTCTTCAACAATTTATATAGTGCCATAATAATATATACAATATAATGAAAATTCATAATATCATGAATTAATTAATATCATTGAACTTATATGTACATATTTTTATCAATAAAATGACCTTGTCAATTATTTATTTAATTTTTTTTCATCATAAAAATCTACAAACATGTATAAAAATGCGACTAAGAATCGAGCAAAATACCACGAGTCGAGCAGTAAGATGAACAAAATTTTACCTAAATACTCGGTTGGAAATCTAGCACCACCACTGGGCCGTGTGTAATACCTCCGGTATTCCATGCTTGATTACTTTGTGCTGTGTGAATGTTTGGTAATGTGACATCATTTCTATTTATGTATTCCATTGAGTGCTATATAATTGTACGATGTGAATGAAACGGGGGTGACACACCTTGACGCCGTGGGACAATCGTCGGTGCGAATATGACGGTGGCCAACGTCTTGTTCCCCGATAATTGTTGACGAGTGGAAGGGATGGTCACCCCAAGATGGTTAGAATGTGGTTTGAGGCTAAAAGGGTTTGTCTAACGCGCGCTATAACCCATGCCTAACGTACGATATATTTCGATCGTTACGTACGTTAAGGCAGCCACATTACGTACGTAACGGGTGGGTCGGTCTTCCGACCAGAATCTTTCCTTTGACACGGACAGGGCTACTTTCGGCGGGCTAGAGGACAAACGAGTCAACTGTTCGTTACGTACGTTATGTCCCAAATTTAACGTACGTAACACTTGGGCACATTTCGGCGTGAGTTCTTTACGTGCGTTGTCGGCACCGCTACGCATATAATACACCTTACGTACGTAACACCCTCATCGTTAACGTACGTTATCAAAACCAAGTTTTATAAAATGATAGTTCCCTTCTTCATTTGCACGACCCAACATCAAAAACCACCACCCTTGGAGAAATTCCTAGCCCTATACCCGGTTCTTAAGCCTCTTAAACACTTGAATTAACATTTAGGAGGTGGATTCTTGAGCTTCGGTGAAGATTATCCAAGTCGTTCAAGTCACTTCTCGTTTTCCTCGTAGTTCTTGTGAATCCTTCAACCATCTTCACTATTCTTCTTCCAATAAGGTAAGCCACCAATCCCTAGAGTTGTATATTCGATGTTTTCTTATTTATACTTATTATATTGCGGGTATTGGGTAGATTTTGTTAAACTTCGTATACAATCTTGTCGGATGAAACTGTAGTAACCGGAAATTTCGTTTCTCATATGTTTCGTTTCGTGCAAATGAAATTTCACTTCAAATCATCACTAGGAATGTAAAATTTGACGAATCAATTGTGGGGAAATTCGTAGTAATCCGTCACCGTATATTCCATTGTCCGTAGCCACCCTTACCTTGTGATTTTTGACACTTACAAAACTAAGGAAATAATTCGATAGTATAATCAATATTGCTTGCCAAACCACCGAAGTTGTTGTGCAATAAAATCCGTCGATTGTAGTATTCGGGATATTGAATTGTATTAGAAAGCATAAGATTCGATTTCACCATAACAATTCGTTGACACCGAAGAATGATAGGATTATCTTCTTGAGTATATCGATATACCTAATGTTAATTATAAGATTGAACGAGATAATGATACACAACACTTGAAAACTTAGAAATGATACTCATACCGACAGTTTAAACTACACTAGGGATCCGGTTAGGGAAGGGAGACTAGTTTATTCATTATAATCCGTATGAGGTGTTAATCGGATGTTTCGTGGCTAGGTTAAGTTCGAGCGGGCGTGGGGACTTCGTTATCATAAAAGCACCTACTACCGGATCACAGGCAAGTGAAATCTTGCTCGTGAATTTTCTAATATCAATGTTATACCGTATGTGTGTATGTGCCATTTTGATAAAAGCGACGTTTGTCTTTCTCTAAAGATGTTATAAATGGGCCGATGTGTTGGGGATAAAACCTGTATGGTACCCGTGTGGAAATGTGTTAGGGGGTAAGACCCGAATTGGGCACCTATGTTCCGGGGTATTCTCGTGTGGATACTTCCGTGACCCTTGGTTGCGACCTTGGGGGCTTATGTGTTAAAGAGAAAGACTCGTCGGTTAAGTAATGAAATATTCCATGTGATTACTATGTACTTTAATTGTAAAGATGTCGTATATCGTTGTTAGTAGCTGTTATTTGGTATGCATTCTCTGACCCTGGTTACCTGGTATGACTCGTCGTACCAGGTAAAATTGTTCATCATGTGCAGGACATTTTCGAGGGGTCCGGTCAGACTTGAGGGGTGTTGGGATTATCTCTAGCCGCTGTTTTAATTGGAATAAATTGTTTCCTTCGAGAAAACCTTTGTTGTGTAATAATTGGACTTCAAATTACATTTCCCTTAAATCTTTCGACTCACGTTATGTAATCCTTGAATTTAAGGTTTTATCGCGATTTTCTTAAAATGCTTATTTTTCTAACTAGCCTTGTGGGTCCCACGTGGGATTCATGGCACTGTAATACCTCGAGATATTTTGGGGGTGTTACAGAAAATGGTATCGGAGCCAAACTCCTGCTTTGAATAAAACTTTCTCCTATATTTTTTTTTCTCTTTCTCTAAAAATCCAACACCCCAAGTGATCGAAGCTCCTCGTGGGAATGCAAGTAAGTGATATGTGTGTGTTTCTATTTTTGTACAACATTTAATTGAAAATCATGCGTGGAACTGGCTTTAGATTGATACCGTTAGTGATGGCACGCCGAGGAGCTAGAAGGGTGGTGAATGACGCTCAGGGTCCCGCCGCGAACCACAATGAGGACGGGAACACCGCCGAGACCCATCCTGCTGGGGGCCAGCCGCCACCAGTTAACCAAAACGATCAGGAGGCGGAACGCCAAAATAAAAACCCTGGAGGCATGGATCCAGCTTTTGTTCAGGCCCTTGCCCAAGCTATCGCCATGGGAATTGCTCAGGTCAATCAGGCAGAACGGATACCGGTCATCAATGTGGAAGAAAACGCAGGAAGAGATCGATGGTTGGGAGAGATGCTGAAGGCTAGGTCTCGATTATTTGACGGGACAGGAGAGAAACACGTGGACGACTGGATTTCGGAAATGGAGACTGCCTTCGAAGTAATCGGATGCCCAGAAAACAGAAAGGTGCCGCTCGGAATTAATCAACTCCGTGACACTGTTGCACGTTGGTGGAGGACTTACCGGCCAGAGGACCGAGTGGTCGGGTGGACCGAATTTGCCCGACTGCTACGGAGCGAGTACTGTCCCAGATCAGCCCGAACCGCTCGCGCACGAGACTTTTTCAGTTCCGGACCTCATAACATGCCAGTACCAGAGATCATTCGGGCCTACCGAACCGAGCTAAGTTACATCTCCCAGATGGTTCCATCAGAAGATCAACGAATATGCCATCTTGCGCAGAGGTTACCGGAGGATGTACAACGCTATGCCGCCGGATTTCACTGCACGACCCTGAGAGCATACGAAGACGTAGTCACAGCATATGCCGGTACAGTTGTTAATACCGACATCGGGCATAACTCGAAGAAGCAGAAGACATCAGTTCAGCCTGGGAGCAACAACAAAACGAATTCGGGGCCCGCATCTTCTTTTAAGCCGGTGGTTTCGTACCAACAGAAGGGTGTATCTGATCGGCCTTACCGTAGGGACTGTTTCAATTGTGGCATGACCGGGCATACTAAGGATCGGTGTCAGAAGACGGCTACCAAATGTTTCACTTGCGGAAAGGGTGGACACATGTCTCGCTACTGCTGGCGGGCCAATTCCACTCAGAGCCCAGCTTCGCAACCAAGTCAACAAGGCTCTGTGCAATCCCCTAGGACGCCTGCTGTTTCCAACTACCGAGCTCCATCCCACCAGAGCCAACCGCCACTGCATGGTGCCGGACGAGGCCATGTGCGCGGCGGAGGTACCTCGTCCTTTTCGGAGTCAGTATCGTCTCGTGTATTTGAGCTGAGGGCTACGGATGGTCAGCCTGCGCCAGCTATCTCAGGTATTCTTCTTTTTAACTCTCAGCCAGTGCATGTACTATTTGATACCGGAGCCACCCATGCGTTTATATCTGTGGAATGTGTTGAATGCTTAAATCTTGTTCGTGTACCTTGTGAGCCCTTTACTGTTAAACTACCCGAGGGTAGTAGATTAAGCGGCAATCAAAAGGTTCGAGACTGTCGGATCAGCATCGACGATCATAGTTGGACCGCTAATCTTATGGTCTTCCCACTCCAGAATGAAGATATCATATTAGGAATGGACTGGATGCCATTGCACAGAACAATCTTGGATACCTACCACCTGACTATTTCTATTTCGGCTCATGATGGTACCACATATGTCATCAGCGGACGTGAACACTTTAGTACAAAAGGATCTCTCAGCATTATCGCATCGGAAGGCTCCTGCAGCTCTCGAAGTGAATACTACTGGTGTTATGTTCTTCGAGAGGACACTTCACAACTTGCAATCACAAACATTCCGGTGGTGAATGAGTTTCCAGACGTTTTCCCGATGAACTACCGTGTACGCCACCGCACCGAGAAGTTGACCTTTCCATTGAACTCGAACCGGGGATGAGACCTATTTCCAAAGCTCCTTACAGAATGGCACCGGCCGATATGAAGGAATTAAAGATACAGCTCGAAAATCTGTTGGAAAAAGGGTTGATCCGCCCAAGCACCTCACCGTGGGGCGGGCCGGTAGTTTTCGTTAAGAAGAAAGATAACTCTCTACGCTTGTGCATCGACTACAGGGAGCTGAATAAGGTTACTATCAAGAATCGTTATCCACTACCAAGGATTGATGACCTCTTGGATCGGCCATAAGGGGCAACGTGTTTTCAAAGATCGATTTACGGTCCGGATATCACCAATTGAGGATTCGGGAGGAAGATATACCCAAGACTGCATTTCGGTCAAGGTATGGGCATTACGAATATATCGTGGTATCATTCGGGTTGACTAATGCCCCAGCCGTTTTCATAGAACTAATGAATAGAGTTTTGATTGATTTCCTCGATAAATGCGTGGTGGTTTTTATCGACGACATCCTGATATATTCTCGAAGCCGACAGGAACACGAGGAACATTTGAGGCAAGTACTGGGCGTGTTAAGACAACACCAACTTTATGCGAAACTGTCCAAGTGCGAATTTTGGATGCTGGAGGTAATTTTTCTCGGAAATGTTGTCTCGGCAGAAGGTGTCAAGGTCGACCCACAAAAGATCGAGACAATAACGAGTTGGGAACCTCCAAAGAATGTCAAAGAGGTTAGGAGCTTCCTAGGACTGGCGGGTTACTATCGGAGATTCGTCGAGGCTTTTTCCTGTATCGCCCGACCGTTAACGAACCTACTGAGAAAGAGCACCAAATTTGTATGGACTGCAGACTGCCAGAAGAGCTTTGACGAGCTCAAGAGTAGGCTAACTACTGCCCCAGTACTAGTGTTACCACAGGGTACAGAAGGATTCATTATATACACGGATGCATCCAAGCATGGACTAGGGTGTGTCTTCATGCAGAATGGCAGAGTCGTCGCGTATGCATCCCGACAACTGAAGCCGTACGAAGTAAATTACCCGACACATGACTTGGAGCTATCCGCGGTGGTGCATGCCCTCAAGATTTGGAGGCACTATCTTTACGGAGTTACTTGCAAAGTTTTCACGGATCACAAGAGCATGAAATATATCTTCACGCAGAGAGAATTAAACATGAGACAGAGGCGTTGGCTGGAGCTAATCAAGGACTACGATGTGGAAATTTCTTATCATCCCGGAAAAGCCAACGTGGTAGCTGATGCTCTTAGTCGGAAAACTACACAAGAGGTGATGGTATCCAGCATAACAGTTCAGCCCAAACTGCAGCAAGAGATCAGGAGAAGCGACACCGAAGTATGGGTGCAACGTAGGCAAGGACGATTATGCTCGATCAATATACTTTCGTCCTTACTAGACGAGATACGTCTAGCACAGATGGAAGATCCTGAATTACGTGCGATTGGTGAAAGAATCGAGAAAGGAGATGTTTCCAACTATAAGATTCAGGGTGATTTGGTGAGGTTCAAGAACAGGATATGTATTCCACCGAATGACGGACTGAAGCAGACTATACTGAAGGAGGCGCACTCCACTCCCTATTCTATTCACCCCGGAGCAAGCAAGATGTATAAGGATTTGCGACAGAGTTTTTGGTGGAAGAACATGAAGTGGGAAGTTGCTAGGTTTGTCGCCCGATGTATGACTTGCCAACAAGTGAAAATCGAACACCGCAGACCAGCCGGAATTATGCAACCCCTACCCATCCCGGAGTGGAAATGGGAGAGCATATCAATGGACTTTGTCACTAAGCTACCTACGGCGGTGGGAGGAAAGGATACGATTTGGGTCATTGTTGATCGATTGACAAAATCAGCACATTTCATTCCTATTCAAGAGACAACCGGGACAGAGCAGCTGGCCGTCATTTTCATCAGAGAGATCGTCAGGCTACATGGTGTTCCCTCATCCATCATTTCGGATAGGGACACCAGATATGTGTCTCGTTTTTGTAAAGCCGTCCATAAAGCTATGGGGACACAAATACACTTTAGCACGGCTTATCATCCTCAGACAGATGGACAGACCGAGCGTACGATTCAAACCTTGGAAGATATGTTGAGGGCGTGCGTGCTCGATTGGGGAAAGGATTGGGCTAGACATTTGGGATTAGTGGAGTTCTCGTACAACAACAGCTGGCATGCAAGCATAGGCATGGCACCGTTTGAGGCCCTGTATGGGCGAAGGTGCAAGTCACCGTTATGCTGGGATGATGCCTCCGACACCGCGGTTACCGAGTTGGATCTTATCCAGGAGTCCATTAAGAAGATCTCTATAGTTCGGAAGCACATGCTGGCCACACAGAGCCGGCAGAAATCTTATGCCGAAAACCGACAGCGACCGTTAGAATTTATGGTCGGGGATCATGTTTGGGTCAAAGTATCACCTATGCGAGGTATTCGGCGTTTCGGCCAGAAGGGAAAGTTAAGCCCGAGATTTATAGGTCCATTTGAGATATTGGACTGGGTGGGGAAGCTCGCGTATCGATTAGCTCTACCGCCGCATCTGGATGGAGTGCATAATGTTTTTCACGTCTCCCAGTTAAGGAAGTATGTCTATGACCCGAGTCACAAGCTCAATTTCGAAGAAGTGGAAATTTCCGATGACGCTACCTTTAGGGAGGTACCGACCGCCATTCTGGACCGGCGTGTGAAGATGTTAAGAAATAAAGCCATACCCCTCGTGAAGATTCAGTGGTCGCACCACGGCATGGAAGAGGCGACTTGGGAAACCGAGTCGAGCATGAAGGAGAGTCATCCCGAGTTATTTTTATAAGTTTCGTGACGAAACTATTTTAAGAGGGGTGATATGTAATACCTCCGGTATTCCATGCTTGATTACTTTGTACTGTGTGAATGTTTGGTAATGTGACGTCATTTCTATTTATGTATTCCATTGAGTGCTATATAATTGTACGATGTGAATGAAACGGGGGTGACACACCTTGACGCCGTGGGACGATCGTCGGTGCGAATATGACGGTGGCCAACGTCTTGTCCCCCAATAATTGTTGACGAGTGGAAGGGATGGTCACCCCAAGATGGTTAGAATGTGGTTTGAGGCTAAAAGGGTTTGTCTAACGCGCACTATAACCCATGCCTAACGTACGCTATATTTCGATCGTTACGTACGTTAAGGCAGCCACATTACGTACGTAACGGGTGGGTCGGTCTTCCGACCAGAATCTTTCCTTTGACACGGACAGGGCTACTTTCGGCGGGCTAGAGGACAAACGAGTCAACTGTTCGTTATGTACGTTATGTCCCAAATTTAACGTACGTAACACTTGGGCACATTTCAGGCAGCGAGTTCTTTACGTACGTTGTCAGCACACTGCTACGTACATAATACACCTTACGTACGTAACACCCTCATCGTTAACGTACGTTATCAAAACCAAGTTTTATAAAATGATAGTTCCCTTCTTCATTTGCACGACCCAACATCAAAAACCACCACCCTTGGAGAAATTCCTAGCCCTATACCCGGTTCTTAAGCCTCTTAAACACTTGAATTAACATTGAGGAGGTGGATTCTTGAGCTTCGGTGAAGATTATCCAAGTCGTTCAAGTCATTTCTCGTTTTCCTCGTAGTTCTTGTGAATCCTTAAACCATCTTCACTATTCTTCTTCCAATAAGGTAAGCCACCAATCCATGGAGTTGTATATTCGATGTTTTCTTATTTATACTTATTATATTGCGGCTATTGGGTAGATTTTGTTAAACTTCGTATACAATCTTGTCGGATGAAACTGTAGTAACCGGAAATTTCGTTTCTCATATGTTTCGTTTCGTGCAAATGAAATTTCACTTCAAATCATCACTAGGAATGTAAAATTTGACGAATCAATTGTGGGGAAATTCGTAGTAATCCGTCACCGTATATTCCATTGTCCGTAGCCACCCTTACCTTGTGATTTTTGACACTTAGCAAACTAAGGAAATAATTCGATAGTATAATCAATATTGCTTGCCAAACCACCGAAGTTGTTGTGCAATAAAATCCGTCGATTGTAGTATTCGGGATATAGAATTGTATTAGAAAGCATAAGATTCGATTTCGCCATAACAATTCGTTGACACCGAAGAATGATAGGATTATCTTCTTGAGTATATCGATATACCTAATGTTAATTATAAGATTGAACGAGATAATGATACACAACACTTGAAAACTTAGAAACGATACTCATACCGACAGTTTAAACTACACTAGGGATCCGGTTAGGGAAGGAGACTAGTTTATTCATTATAATCCGTATGAGGTGTTAATCGGATGTTTCGTGGCTAGGTTAAGTTCGAGCGGGCGTGGGGACTTCGTTATCATAAAAGCACCTACTACCGGATCACAGGCAAGTGAAATCTTGATCGTGAATTTTCTAATATCAATGTTATACCGTATGTGTGTATGTGCCATTTTGATAAAAGCCGACGTTTGTCTTTCTCTAAAGATGTTATAAATGGGCCGATGTGTTGGGGATAAAACCTGTATGGTACCCGTGTGGAAATGTGTTAGGGGGTAAGACCCGAATTGGGCACCTATGTTCCGGGGTATTCCCGTGTGGATACTTCCGTGACCCTTGGTTGCGACCTTGGGGGCTTATGTGTTAAAGAGAAAGACTCGTCGGTTAAGTAATGAAATATTCCATGTGATTACTATGTACTTTAATTGTAAAGATGTCGTATATCGTTGTTAGTAGCTGTTATTTGGTATGCATTCTCTGACCCTGGTTACCTGGTATGACTCGTCGTACCAGGTAAAATTGTTCATCATGTGCAGGACATTCCCGAGGGGTCCGGTCAGACTTGAGGGGTGTTGGGATTATCTCTAGCCGCTGTTTTAATTGGAATAAATTGTTTTCTTCGAGAAAACCTTTGTTGTGTAATAATTGGACTTCAAATTACATTTCCCTTAAATCTTTCGACTCACGTTATGTAATCCTTGAATTTAAGGTTTTATCGCGATTTTCTTAACTAGCCTATTTTTCTAACTAGCCTTGTGGGTCCCACGTGGGATTCATCGGTTTTCTAATATTCACATCGGTTTCTAAAAAACTAATGTTAAACTACTGATATTCACATCGGTTTTTACAAAACCGATGTTAAAAAACTGAAATTCACATCTGTTCTACTAAGAACCGATATTAACGTTTAAAAAAATTACAATTACACCACCGCCTTTTTTTTTACATCGTTTTTCTTAAAAACCGATGTAAATTGGGCTATGTTGAATCCTATTTTCCTAGTAGTGAGACTTGGTCATGTTGGTCAGACCAAGGTTTACAAGATGGAAAAAGATGGACTTATGGGTCCATTGGGATCGGATCCCTTTCCTACTTGTGAATCTTGCCTTAAAGGCAAAATGACTAAGTCCCCCTTCACAGGGACTTTTGAAAGAGCTGCTGATAAACTGGGATTAATCCATACCGACGTATGTGGTGCTTTGGAAGAAGCACGTGACGGATATCAATATATCATTACGTTTACGGATGATCATACTAGGTATGGTTATGTATACTTAATGAAACATAAATCCGAGGCCTTTGAAAAATTCCAGGAATTCAAGGCCGTAGTCGAGAAACAAACTAGTAATCATATCAAAGCACTTTGGTCGGACCGAGGTGGCGAGTATATGAGTACGGAGTTTGATGAGTTCCTTAAAGAACATGGAATAGTTTCACAACTAACACCTCCAGGTACTCCTCAGTTAAATGGTGTGTCAGAAAGAAGGAACCGGACCTTGTTGAACATGGTCCGTTTTCATGCTGGGCTACACTGACTTACCGATTTACTTCTGGGGGTATACACTCCTGACTGCCGCCTACATCCTGAATAGATGTCCTTCCAAATCCATTCCTAAAACTCCACATGAGATGTGGGAGGGCAGGAAACCAAGTCTTAATCATATTAGGAGTTGGGGATATCCCGCTTATGTCAAGAAGACTAAGGTGGAGAAGTGGGAATCTAGGTCCGCGAAGGGAAGTTTCATTGGATTCCCGTCTGGGATGATGGGATATCTATTCTACATGTCCGAAGATCGAAGGATCGTTGTTGTTTAACAAGCACACTTCCTGGAAGAAGAGATTCATTCAGGAAGGCGGAGCAGGTAGAAATATTTCTTTGGAAGAATACAATGAAACTCCTCAGGAAACACCTATGTAAGAAAATGAAACCGAACCTTCTGAAATACAAGTACGACCACCTAGTAGATCTAGTAGGGAATCTCATTTACCTGAGAGGTATAGTTTTATGTACTTGTAGGAATTGGGTTTCCACGAGGTTCCAGGTGATAAACAAGAGATCGACCCATGACCAATGACCTAGCAATGGTTGATGTAGACTCCATGAAATAGATTGTAGCAGTCTTCATGTAGTTGGGACATTCGTTTTTACAAGGCAGTCAAAGATTTTGATTTCGTGCAAAATGAAGAGGAACATTGTGTATACAAGAGGGTTAGTGGGAGCTAGATCGCATCCTTCGTACTATATGTAGATGACATTCTACTAATAGGAAATGATGTGGGAATGCTCAGTTATGAGAAAGCTTGGCTTTCGAGTAATTTCTCCATGAAAGACTTGGGAGAATAAACCTATATTCTTGGGATTCGACTCTACTGGGATAGATCGAAGAGAATGATAAGTTTTTCCCAAGCCCTCTATATAGATTAGATCTTAAAGAGGGTTCCTTCCGATGCGACATGGAATAAAACTCACCTTGAAGATGTGTCCTCATAGTGAGGAACAATGAAAGGAAATGAGTTATATACCATATGCTTCGGCAGTGGGTAGCCTTACATATACTTTATTGTGTACAAAACCTAACATTGCGCATGCTGGAAGCGTGGTAAGTAGGTTTCGGGCTAACCCAGTTAGGGAACATTAGACCGCCGTAAAGAATGTTCTCAAGTACTTTAGAAGTACTAAGAGATCTGATTCTTATATATGGTGGTGGAGAATAGAATGTGGTGGGATTCACTGTATTGGACTTCCAAGGATAGAAAGATGATTATATGTCTACTTCTAGCTACATTTACTCTTAATGGAAGAGCAGTATCTTGGCATAGTGCTAAGTATAGCGCGACTGCTGATTCCACTAGTTAGGCTGAGTATAAAGCGGCCTCGGAGGCCTCCAAAGGAAGGGTTAAGAAGTTACTAGGTAAACTTCTCGTGACACTTTGTGCTACGCTGCCTCAGCGGTAGAACAGGCCTAGGAGCCGAGGTTTCACAACAGTACAAAACATATTGAGAGAGAGTATCATCTCGTAAGAGAATTTGTTCGCATAGAGATACATTGTGCTGCATAGAGTAGAGTCAGCCGACTACGTCGCTGATCCACTTACCAAGACACATTCTTAGATTAGCTTGGAACCTATTCTGGAGAACATGGGTATTAGATACCATAGTGTGTGACATTGAGTGCAAGTGGTAGATTGTTAGGAGTATGCCCTCGAATGCCACTCACAGGATGTTGAGTGAGGGCATTATACTTGTAATTATGTAAATCAATAATATAAGGCAATGGTTGTTTCTTTATTTACTGGTGGTTACTGGCATTCCTAACTCGTAAATACATATATAGAAACTAGTCCGTGTATTTGAGAGTAAAACATTCCACTCCTTATTGGATAGGGGGTCGACACTGAAAAGGTTTATAGCTCAAATACTTAACCGTTCGCAAGTCGATGAAACTTTACTGGGCGTTATGTTTATGTGAAGACTTGTAGGACATTTTCTTTGACATGTAGGGTGCCTGTCGAACACTAATGGTCAGTAGAAGCACAAGTTATAGGTATGCTAATTGGATTAGTATACTCGAACAGACTCACCCTCGATTCGTCACACGGATTTCACTCCGGGACAGTCAATGACGGAATCGAAAGGTTGTGATAGGTATTCGTGAACCTTCGACTTGAGGATTTAGTAGGGATGTGGTTGTGACGTCAAGATTTTCATTAGAGTAGTTCGACCCTGTAAACCGGAAGGCAGGGGTCAACCTCGACGTGCATCTTGATGGGCAAGTAGCAAGTCCTATTGAATACCAAGATAGAATTCTTTCTCCCGGTAGTGAGTGGGTTATATGTCCTGTGCGGTTACTGGCAGATGAGATCGTAAGTCTTTGGCCAAAGCATTGGAGCTAGCTGTATTGGATACACGAGAGCTCGATGATCTCGATTTGCAATAACGCATGCATAGCGTCAATTACAGATAGGGTTTGACTGACCGTGACCCTATAACTTGATCGGGACACGTGAAAGAAGGATTTATACGTATACTGGTATTCACGACAGAATGGTTCTTGAATGATCCCATCATTCGTTTTCAGTTGGGGTACAGTGTAGGCCGCCAGGCTGGCTAGGTGGTGCTACTACTCTTTGGTTCCTCCCATTGCTGACTGAGACGGACCTACCGAGTCGCGCATTAGGATTGACAACAGAATGAATCAATCTTAATTCTATCATTATCAATATTAGATATTGGATATCTAATTTGGGACATTGGATGTCTAAATTAATTTATTGGACATATTAATTTACAGCCTAATTAATTAAATAAATTACCGGGTGATTAATTTAATTCATGAATATAATTATTTCTTGGAGAAATTAATTATGTTATTATGTATTTAATATGATTAACTAATTTTGATTAATTAATAGATATAAATACATCAGAACGGAATCGGAGTTTATCTGTTTGGACTCACGGGAGTCCGAAACGAACCGAACTCGTCCGGTTTCTGCATGGGCCGCCCCCCATTTCAAGCCACCTTCCTTTTGGACTCTTGTCTCCATTCTTTAATGGATGATAATTGTATAGGTGGGGTTGATTCTCATTAGCATGAGTTGTTACATGTGGGGAGTTGAATAAAAAGGAAAAAGAAGACAATCACTCACCACCCCATTTTGATTCCAACGTGAGAGAGAGTGAGGGAGAGAGAGAAAACTTTTCTCAAATTCTTCATCATCTTCTCCAAGTCTTCTTCCATTTTTCTTCACAAATTCTTGATTTTTCTTGGAGGAAAATTGAGAAATAAAAGAGAGATTGTGAGTTATACACTTAGAGTGTTATAATGTCATATTGGAAGCTTCATCACTTAGCTCTAGCCATATCCTAGGAGGATAGCAATGTGATCGTCGTTCCGGTCATTTCTCCAGCGCGTGGCAAGTAGAGACGCGGTGCTTTCGGCGTTGGATCATTAAAGAGCTTGGAGCGGATTGAATTGCAGGGAGATCGCCTAAATCTTGGGGAATAGCTCAAGAGAAGGAATCCATCTAATCAACGGACTACAAGGGTGAGTTTCTATATCTCTTGTGAATTCGTTTTGATATTCGTATATACGTTGCTCGATCGATCCTCGTAGGGATTCAGATCGAATTAATTTTCATTTTACCGCTTCCGCTGGGCCTTCGTTTTAGGCACTGAATCCCAACAACTTTATCATCATATTTAACTGCTGCATACATATTTACTGTTCCATTATAGAGTCAGCTATCTTTCCGCAAAACAAGTTCTACAGCTGACGTAAGTTATCTGCATTATTATCAACTGTGTCTTCCGCATTACTTATCTGCAGCCAAGGTTTGTTAGCTGCACACAATCACAGCTGAGATTACTCCACTGATATATTCAGGAAAATATTTTAGACCATTTATTCCCCCCCTAGACTGTCCGCCCGAGTATCTGTGACCTACAGAAGTTGCAACAGCCACAGATTTTCACTGGTTGAAAGCTATTGCAACTATATTCATTGTAACTAAGTTTCACTGGTTGAAAGTTATAGTGAATTTATCTCCAAGTAAGGATTAGTAGAGGATTACCCCACTCTGAAACCACTATAAGTGCTATGTGATTTATCCGTTTTAAACATTTTACAGTTGATATCTCAACTGAACTTAACTACATAAAAATCATCTAAGTTAACCTAGCTGTACTAATCTCAGCAGAGTGTTTTCAAACAGGTTATTTTCAGAAAATACTTTACAAGTCTATTCAACCCCCCTGTAAACTTGTAACTCACGTACTTGTGACCTACAGCTCCAGGAGTGGTGCAACAAGGATGAGATTATCTTAATCATTTTCTTCTAGCATGGCCATTTTGGTTGTTTGAGCTACTGGCACTTCAGTTGGAATTTTTTGAGTTTCAGCTGAGATACAAGAATTATCTATCATCTCAGCTGCTGGAATCTAAGCAGCGGTTTCTTCATAATATTCAGTTGGTTAATGAACTAGTCCTTTAATTCATTTTGTTATTGATTTGATGATGACCACTTCCTTCTTTTCATGGGACTTCTCATTCCTGAAATGTGCATACAGTGGAAGATTGTCGCTATCTTCATCATCCTCTGGTAGGGAAGGTACCAGGATTCATTATTCCTCAGCAACAGGTAACTTATCTGATAGGATATTGGCTGCATTGATTTTACCTGGTCAGTTCAGTTGGTGGGATCTCATCTTTAAACAAGATAGCTGCTGCTGGTTCCACCTTTGCTTCGTCCTCGGATTCAAACGCCATTTTGTATGATGATGTCTCTAATTTCATTTTATCCAGCATCTCATCTCGAGCTTGCTGTACTGCCAGGGCCTTCAGTACAGCTGCGTCCAAATGCCCAAGCCATTTGTTGATGTGAATTTTTTTTGCCTACCATTGGCGATTCCTCCAGGATCCAGCTGATTTGAGTTCCATAGGTCAACTTCTGGCTGAATTTTTTATTAGTACTATCCCAGGTGACCTGGTTCACTTCTTTTACTAAATGTTTGAAGATATAGTCAGGTCAGTTATTTCTGTGTTTACATCATTACCCCCCATCACGTTGTATTTTGATGTAGACATCTGATCAAAGCTGCTAGACATGCCCATTACTATTTTGTTGATCATGTCTATTATGAAGCGAAATTCCTTCTGAATATCTGTCTTCATTGAAGTGTTCTTCATTTTGCTCAGCTGTTCTGGCATTTAATTCATTGCCAGATATCCAGATGGTTTTAATTAAAGCCTCCACCGATATTCCATGATTCTTCATTTTGAAAGCATCAGAGATAGTTTGATGGTTGATGATGATGCTTACGCCAAATACCATTTTTCTTCATTTTAAAGATCAGGTCCGCCATGAGAAGGGTGATGTTGGACTCTAGAAGTCCGGCGAAGTCCATCACCATACTAAAAATGATTTGCGCCTTCAGGACCTTCAGGTTGATGTTCTTGGAATAGGTCTCATAATCCATTCTGTAGTTTGAAAGTGTTTTAAATGTCGAGAAGTGTTCGAATTTTTGCTATCAGAAAATGAGGGTTCTTGCTCAGAAATTGAAGACGATAATTTTTTATTGATAATTTCGATCGTTATAAATAACGAATGTTTTGAAGTTGGTTTTAGGGAATATTTAATTCTGAAGTGGCGTTTCTATGTTTTAGAAAACATGCTGTAAAGATTTGACAATGTGGGGGTAGACGTGGTGTATTTTTAATCGTGCATTAATCCACATGTGATTTTAAATAAGATAAAATAATGTTACTGAGATTTAGGAACTGAGCTGGTTGACTATTTGACTATTTAACTGTTTGACTGTTTGACTTCTGATCCAACGATGTTTTGATCCTGGCTGAGTTTCCGCATCAGCTAGGTTCTTTGACCTGGATGAGTTTCCGCTTCAACTGGGTTCTTTTACCTTAGCTGAGTTTTCGCATTATTCAGGATTGGTTGAACCAAAGTAGATGTAACACCCCAAACTAGGCGGATATTACAGTGCCGTGGACCCCCGACTGGGACCCACCAGGCGAGTGAAAATGAATGAAATACACAGGGTAAATGTAGTACCGAACCACATTACATCATTAATTACTCCGGTGAGGATTTTCATACAACACACCCAAGGAAATGACCAAATACAAGTATATTTTATATGGAGATAAAATATACAACACTGAATGAACTCAAAATCCAAATGGGAATCTGCAGCGGAAATAAAATAAGGAAACACGGTGAATGAAAGGACTGGGGCCCCCTACTAGTATCACTGGAACTCCTCGCCGTCAACGTTATGTTCCCTTGCCTTAGCCTTGCCACGACCTGAAAAACAAAATCCCCCAACGGGGTCAATTACACAGAACAACAATCCTCAAGAGTTGAATAAACACAATCATATATATGCTGTATAAACCACAAGTTCGATCAAAAATGAATCGGTTAGATTATAACCCAATCTTGTTGAAAACATACGCAATCAAACATGCTGTATGAATCAACTAACGGTACAGCTCAAAGGGTGGCGCCACACTACGCCCGGGATGGATATGTGTCCGTGCACAAGCCACCAACGAGTATCGATCGAATACAAGTGTGGTCTTGTACTTAATCAGTCTCACAAAGCAATCGACTCATGTGCACAGTCCAATGTGAGGCCAACAACGAACACACGACTTAAATGTGCCTGACATGAAAATCCTACACATACCAATCGGCACGCCAGTATGACCCGGAATGCCACGAGATAACAAAAGTGACATCGAAATCAATAATGACTCACCGAGATGAAATGACATTGAAATGAATGATAGCTCAATGAAATGATTGGAATCGTCGTTCCTTGTGACTGAAGTGATTAATTGACAATTACAAGTCTCAATACGGTTAATACATTATGAATGAACTATAATTATGAATGAACAACAACGAAAGGAATGAATATCCTTTTAACCAAGTAAGAATTAACTTACACAACGCCGATGAAGAATGTCCTTCCACGAACAACGTCCTAAATGAGATGTCGGTCGCTCGAACAACCTTGAATAACACAATTACCAATAATCCGGTTCAACACACGAATCAAACACGAGTATAACTAACTCAAAACGTCGATACGACTAAACCAAGTTCATTGGGGCATTATATCGAACACGTTGAGGCCAAACTTCGCTTGTTTACAACCAAACCTCAATAATACCAATATCAAATCCCCAAGAAGTGTTTCAAACCAACAAAACATCTTTAATACGATCAATAATCCAATATGAATATCCAAATTCGTGATTTCAACAATAATTAATCAAAAACCCCCAAATCCAACTCAATATTCAAAGTGTTCTTGAATAACCTTACAATAATCCGATGAATATTCGTACAAACTCATAATCATATGTATATCTCTTCATACAACATGATTATAACATCCAAAACATCGTATCTCAACACAAATCGAAATCTAAAAGGTTTGAGAAAATTACCTTTGAAGATCCAAACACTTTGATTCGATGAACACTCGTTAGATCGACGATCCGAGCTTCACAACCGAATGAAAATGATGAAGAGTCGTGTATTTAAGTGATTGATGAAGAAAATTTCTCCCACAAACCCTCTCTCTCGGATGTAGGATGAAAAATGAGCATTTATTCTCAAAAAAACAAAGTTATAGTGGAGACTGCACTGTGTGCCGCGGCCCGGCCGAGTGTGCCGCGGCACAGGGTCAAAATCTGCCCACAGTGCTCAGTAGTGTGCCGCGGCCCGGACGAGTGTGCCGCGGCACAGGCTAGAAAATGTGCACAGTGACTCGGCAGCGTGCCGCGGCCCTTCCGGCAGGAGCCGCGGCCCCCGATACAGGCTGGTCGGCCAAAACTGCAACATATGTGTGTCTTAGCTATTTCGATCATAACTCCCTCGTCCGGACCCCGATTGACTCACCGTTTGAACTGTTGGAAAGATAACTTGATGCTATATAATATTGAAAAGATTCAGAATTTTTGAAGTTTCCAAAAATTAATGGTGATTTAACAAAGTCGAACTCATACGTGGAAAAGTCGCTTAATAACACGGAACTCAACAGAACGACACCGAGACGAACTCGGATGAGAAAAAGTGTAGAATTAATCATTCTCGGAATGACGAAACGGTAACAAGAGAGTCGCTAATATGGACTTCCGCCAAAAAAATAAAATTACCGGAAATCGAAATTGCGGATATTACATACTACCCTCCTTAAAAGAAGTTTCGTCCCGAAACTTAAAACAAGTAGGGAGAAGCAATATCCCGCTAGAAAAACTCAACGAGATACACAAGAACCGCAAATGTACCCAACAATAGCATGATTTGAACAAGAAGGAAATTTGAAATGGCATGAATTCCAATATCAACATCGATTAATGAAGTAATTATAACGATCAAGATAATACTCTTGTCTCGATTCCCAAGTAAGGTTGAAACAATGAACAATATCGATACACAACTCGAAGTTATTCCGAACGGTGAACGTGGATGAATGAATGTGGATGATGAACGGTTATTAACAAGTGAAAAATTACATAGAGACAATTACCGAATGAAATTACTGAATGATAATGACTGAATTACAACCAGGTATTACATACAACCCCCCTTAAAAGAGTTTCGTACTCGAAACTAAGGGTCAGAAACTCGAGATAACTCTCCCGCAAACTATCCTCGGTTTCCCAAGTAGCCTCTTCGACTCCGTGTCTAGACCATTGAATTTTAACCAAAGGAATCGCCTTATTCCTCAACTGTTTGATTCGCCGCTCTAAGACTCGTATGGGACGCTCCTCATATGAATGATCATCTGCGATCTCGATTTCGTCGAACTGAAGTATGTGACTCGGGTCGGCAACATACTTCCGCAACTGGGAGACGTGAAACACATTATGAATTCGACTCAATGCCAGAGGTAAAGCCAATCGATCAGCCAGACTGTCTACTCGATCCAAAATCTCAAACGGTCCAATGAATCTCGGACTTAACTTTCCCCGTTTTCCGAAATGAAAAGTACCTCGACTTGGGGATACCTTGACCAACACGTGGTCACCAGTCTCGAACTCTAGTGGTCGACGACGATTATCCGCATATGATTCCTGTCGACTCTGAGCTGTCAACAAACGACTCCTGATCAAAGCTACTTTCTCACGGGCGGCTATAAGCATATCGGGATCGGTGCCGATTGATTCTGATAAGTCATCCCAATGCAAAGGAGATCGACAACGATGACCGTATAAGGCCTCGTAAGGTGCCATCTTAATCGAAGCATGCCAACTATTATCGCATGTGAACTCGATCAACGGTAGTTGGGCTTCTCAATCATCTTTCCAATCGAGAACACATGCCCTCAACATGTCCTCCAAAGTCTGAATAGTCCTCTCCGATTGTCCGTCGACTGAGCATGAAAAACTGTACTGAGATTAAGCTGAGTCCCCATAGCACGATAAACTGATTTCCAAAAATATGACACGAATCGTCCGTCACGATCGGAAACAATACTCTTAGGAGTACCGTGCAGTCTCACTATCTCTTTGATGAACAACTGGGCAAGTCTCTAGGGACCCCACGTATCCTTAATCTCAAGGAAATGAGCTGATTTAGTTAAACGGTCCACAATTACCCAAATTTTATTCATGCCACGACGACTCGTCGGCAAACTCGTGATGAAGTCCATAGAATATCTTCACACTTCCATCCTGGAATAGGGAGCGGTTTCAGCATACCTACCGGTCGCTGATGTTCTATCTTGACTTGCTGACAGGTCAAATATCTCGAAACAAATTCCGCGACTTCTCGCTTCATATTACTCCACTAGTAATTTTGTTTCAAGTCTTTATACAACTAGCTAGACCCCGCATGAGCTTCTCTTAAAATTGAGTTTTTTTTTACTCGTCATTCGCCGGTACACATAACCGATTCTTAAATTGCAAAAGTCCATCCTCGTGGACCACAAATCCAGGGGCCTTCTCTTGAGCCACATCCTCACGGATGCGTAACAATGATGGGTCTGAACCCTGATTCACTCTGATCGTCTCCTCGAGTGGCGATGAAATCTTCAACGTACAAAGTTTCCCTTGTACTCGCTGAACCAGACTTCGATCTTGGGTCTCAGAAATTCCTGCTGAAGTTCCCTCTGAACTGTTAATCGAGCAAGCATCTGATCCTGAACGGACTTACGACTCAAGGCGTCGGCGACGACGTTCGCCTTGCCCGGATGGTATAGTATCTCAATATCATAATCTTTGATTAGTTCCAACCACCGCTTCTGTCGCATATTTAACTCCTTCTGAGTAAATATATACTTCAAACTCTTGTGATCAGTGAATATCCGACAAGTAACGCCATACAGGTAATGATGCCAAATCTTCAATGCGAAAACCACGGCTGCTAGTTCCAGGTCGTTGGTCGGATAATTAACCTCGTATGGTCTCAATTGCCATGAAGCATAGGCAAAAACCTCCCTGTCCTGCATTAGTACACATCCGAGACCCTGTCCAGACGCATCACTATAAACCACAAATCATTCCCTCCATTGCGGTAAAGAAAGGACAGGTGCTGAAATTAACCGGCTCTTGAGTTCTTCAAAACTCCACTGACACGCGTCGAACTACGTGTATTTCTTATCTTTCCGTAAAAGGTTCGTCATTTATTGAGCGATTTTAGAAAATCCTTCCACAAACCGCCGATAATAACCGGCTAATCCGAGAAAGCTTCAGATTTCCTTAACATTCTTCGGAGGTAACCAATCTTGGATAGCCTCCGCCTTATGAGGATCAACACGCACTCTGTCTGATGAAATTACATGCCCGAGAAACGTCGCTTCTGACATCCAGAACTTACATATGGAAAACATTCTATAAAGTTGCTCTCGTCTCAACACGTCGAGAACCTGATGAAGGTGAAACTCGTGCTCTTCCCGGTCACGAGAATAAATTAAAATGCCATCAATGAAGATAACCACAAACTGATCCCAAAAAGCCGATGAAGACCCGATTCATTAACTCCATGAATACCGCAGGTGCATTAGTTAACCCAAACGGCATTACCACAAACTCATAATGACCATAGCATGTTCGGAATGCCATCCTTGCGATATCCGACTTTCGAATTCTCAACTGATGATATCCAGATCTTAAGTCGATCTTGGAAAATACTAAAGCTCCCTAAAGTTAATCTAAGAGATCATCAATACGGGGTAGAGGATACTTATTCTTGATCGTCACTCGGTTCAACTCCCGATAATTAATACACACACGAAACGAACCATCCTTCTTCTTGACAAATAACACTAGTGCTCCCCACGGGGACGCACTCGGTCGGATATAACCTTTCTCGAACAATTCCTAAAGTTGAATCTTCAACACCTACATTTCGGTCAGGGCCATCCGATATGGTGCCTTCGATAATGGGGGCATACCAGGCTCCAACTCCATTATGAAATACACATCCCTCGGTGGAGGTAAACCAGGTAGCTCGTCTGGGAGTACATCGTCAATCGATGACAATGATACCACGAATGATTGAACACCTCGATTGCCCTAGAATGGTCAATCGATGACAATGATAGAATGAATGATTAAATATCTCGATTTCCTAAGAACGGCCAATCGATGACAATGATATAATGAATGACTGAACACCTCGATTGAGTGATTTCGCTGCTTCCATCATATTAATAATTCTTCTGGAACAATGGGGATTACCTCCCTGAAATACACACTCAGCTCCAACGACTGAAATGATAGTGACCATACGCTTACGAACGCTGAGGATGGTATCATGACGATCCATCCAACTAATACCCAATATTACATCGTCCTTAGGTAAATCCACCACGATTAGTTCCGCCAACCCATCGCGGTCATTAAGCTTAATTCGGTCGGTTCTTAACCTTAAGATTTCCGAAAATTCTTCTACCGTCAGGTAGACCAATGATATAAGGTCCACAATTAATATGACTATTTAAGTGAAGTCTATTCAAATATGATTCGGAAATGAATGAATGCGATGCACCAGTATCAAAAAGGGTACATACAGGTTGAGATAAAATTGCGAGTATACCTGAGATCATTCGGGCCACCGGATCGTCTGTCCTCTTCATCGCGTGAATTCGGGATTTGCTAGCCCCCGAACCGGACGCTCCCGTCTGATACATATGAGCTCCGCCTTTATTCGCTCTTATCGTTTTAAACGACGCTGACTGAATAGCTTGATTCTGAACGGCTGACTGCTTCGGGGCCTGAAATGCTGCCGGAGTATTCTTGGAGTCTCTTCGGCAAAAAGGGGCCTTATGCCCAGCAATTCCGCATTTAAGGCACGTGATAGTCTGCCTCGGGCACTTGGTGCTAACATGACCCGGTTCTCCACAATTAAAATAGATGATGGCTGAACTGGCCGCTCGGGACTGAGACTCCGCGGGTTTCAGCGCCATAGGAGGTCGCATAGAAAAAGTAGAGCCTGCACGAGGTTTTTTGAAGGTAGACTGACCGCCTTCGGACTGATTACGCTTCGTTGATTTCCTTCTGACAGATGGAGGTTGTTGCTCAGTAATTTCCTTAGCAGCAGGCTCACACGGGAGACTTCTCTCAATTAATTCGGCCATAGTGGCGCAATGATGATTAAGCAATTGCATATGGGTCATCATGACCTGCATAAAAGTGAGTAGATCAACCCGAACATCTTCCGATCGAGCGGAGTCCTGGTTACGATTTCCCGACAGTGAGTGATTATTCCCCGGGTTTCGGCCCGCACCGCGGCCTCTCCCCGTGCGTCCCCTGACAGCTCTCTCCATACTGAAGTACGGAGGTCGCATGATAACCATAGATCTCGTATGAGTACCGCATTATAATTTATGCCATGAAATGATGAAAATGAGCATACGCGCACTAACCCAGTGATTACATGAATGATTAACTGAGGTGACATGATTATTTGATGATATTCTTGAAATGATTATCTTGAACAAGTTAACAAGATTAATGATATGATCTTCAAGATCAACAACTGAGTAATGAAATGAACTGAGTGATTAATGAATTAACTTGATTAACATGATCAAAATGAAAATTATGTTTGAAGATTGTTAACTGATGAATTATGAATGATTGATTATTGCCAGAAATTATACCATGGCGTTAGAAGTCTTACATTTCTTTCGGTCTGATGGGCTCGGCATTTGCACAGGTCACACGTGACGCGAAAGTCCAATGATACTAGTCCGATGACGATGATTTCAAATGAGACATGACTCGGAAGGTAGTATTCAAAACCACGCTCTGATACCAACTCTGTAACACCCCAAACTAGGGAGATATTACAGTGTCGTTGACCCCCGACTGGGACCCACCAGGCGAGTGAAAATGAATGAAATACACAGGGTAAATGTAGTACCGAACCACATTACATCATTAATTACTCCGATGAGGAGTTTCATACAACACACCCAAGGAAATAACCGAATACAAGTATATTTTATATGGAGATAAAATATACAACACTAAATGAACTCAAAATCCAAATGGGAATCTGCAGCGGAAATAAAATAAGGAAACACGATGAATGAAAGGACTGGGGCCCCCTACTAGTATCACTGGGACTCCTCGCCGTCAACGTTATCTTCCCGTGCCTTAGCCTTGCCACGACCTGAAAAACAAAATCCCCCAACGGGGTCAATTACACAGAACAACAATCCTCAAGAGTTGAATAAACACAATCATATATATGCTGTATAAACCACAAGTTCGATCAAAAATGAATCGGTCAGATTATAACCCAATCTTGTTGAAAACATACGCAATCAAACATGCTGTATGAATCAACTAACGGTACAGCTCAAAGGGTGGCGCCACACTACGCCCGGGATGGATATGTGTCCGTGCACAAGCCACCAACGAGTATCGATCGAATACACGTGTGGTCTTGTATCTAATCAGTCTCACGAAGCAATCGACTCGTGTGCACAGTCTAATGTGAGGCCAACAACCAACACACGACTTAAATGTGCCCGCCATGAAAATCCTATACATACCAACCGACACGCCAGTATGACCCGGAATGCCACGAGATAACAAAAGTGACATCGAAATCAATAATGACTCACCGAGATGAAATGACATTGAAATGAATGATAGCTCAATGAAATGATTGGAACCGTCGTTCCTTGTGACTAAAGTGATTAATTGACAATTACAAGTCTGAATACGGTTAATACATTATGAATGAACTATAATTATGAATGAACAACAACGAAAGGAATGAATATCCTTTTAACCGAGTAAGAATTAACTTACACAACGCCGATGAAGAATGTCCTTCCACGAACAACGTCCTAAATGAGATGTCGGTCGCTCGAACAACCTTGAATAACACAATTACCAATAATCCAGTACAACACACGAATCAAACACGAGTATAATTAACTCAAAACGTCGATACGACTAAACCAAGTTCATTGGGGCATTATATCGAACACGTTGAGGCCAAACTTCGCTTGTTTACAACCAAACCTCAATAATACCAATATCAAATCCCCAAAAAGTGTTTCAAACCAACAAAACATCTTCAATACGATCAATAATCCAATATGAATATCCAAATTCGTGATTTCAACAACAATTAATCGAAAACCCCCAAATCCAACTCAATATTCAAAGTGTTCTTGAATAACCTTTCAATAATCAGATGAATATTCATACAAACTCATAATCATATGTATATCTCTTCATACAACATGATTATAACATACAAAACATCATATCTCAACACAAATCGAAATCTAAGAGGTTTGAGAAAATTACCTTTGAAGATCCAAACACTTTGATTCGATGAACACGCGTTAGATCGACGATCAGAGCTTTACAACCGAATGAAAATGATGAAGAGTCAAGTATTCAAGTGACTGATGAAGAAAATTTCTCCCACAAACCCTCTCTCTCGGATGTAGGATGAAAAATGAGCATTTCTTCTCAAAAAAATGAAGTTAAAGTGCAGACTGCACTATGTGCCGCGGCCCGGCCGAGTGTGCCGCGGCACAGGGCCAAAATCTGCCCACAGTGCTCGGCAGTGTGCCGCGGCCCGGCTGAGTGTGCCGCGGCACAGGCTATAAAATGTGCACAGTGACTCGGCAGCGTGCTGCGGCCCTTCCGGCAGGAGCCGTGGCCCCCGGTATAGGCTGGTCGGCCAAAACTGCAACATGTGTGTGTCTTAGCTATTTCGATCATAACTCCCTCGTACGGACTCCGATTGACTCACCGTTTGAACCGTTGGAAAGATAACTTGATGTTCTATAATATTAAAAAGATTCAGAATTTTTGGAGTTTCCAAAAATTAATGGTGATTTAACAAAGTCGAACTCATACGTGGAAAAGTCGCTTAAGAACACGGAAGTCAACAGAACGACACCGATACGAACTCGGATGACAAAAAGTGTAGAATTAATCATTCTCGGAATGACGAAACGGTAACAATAGAGTCGCTAAGATGAACTTATGCCAAAAAAATAAAATTACCGGAAAACCAAATTGCGGATATTACAGTAGATATCATCCACATATATCTGAATGAGTAATATGTGGTCTTCATGTTCAATTCTGAATAGTGTCTTGTCCAACTTTTCTTTGCTGAATCCATTTGTCTCAAGAAGTAGTAATAGTGTCTCATACTAGGCTCTTGGTACCTGTTTGAGTCCATATAAGGCTTTCAGCAATTTGTACACCTTGTCTCCTTTGAATAGCCCACGAGGTTGGAGAGTGACCTCTTTCTTTAACATTTTATCTCTTTGCACATCTTGTCGCTTTCTTAAAATTTGCCCGTTTGAAGATATAAGGTTGTCTGTGCTGTTTCCTTTGATTTCTATAATAAGAAAAGTCTTCTAGGCGTGAATCCCGAGGAATATTTTATTCCTTAACTTTCGCGTATCATTTATATTGTCTCTTTTGCTTTATTCACATTCGCATGTGATTTTCAAAGAATAAGGCACACAACAAGAAGAAGTTATTGTTCCTAGCAGCGCTTCTCCTGCGGTTGTGGAGAAGAAGAAGAAGAAAAATAAGCATAGGTCTCATAGGAAGACCACGGGAACTACTATCTTAAAATCTGCTTAGGAGCCTATAGTTGCTCTTGATTTCGTGCAGGAAGAAATCCTTGTTGTGGGCACATCCGAGCATATTGTGCCAACAATAGACGATAATTTACATGTGAGTCAGTTGCCCCTTTGAAGATGACTACAGAACCTTGCCCACAGCACTCTGCTCTGGCAGAACCGATCTCATTCCCTCCGCAGGATCCATCTCCCACTAGCAATTTAACTCCCCATAGGAGTCCGTCCCCAACTGAGCTAAAAAATAAGACCTTTCTTACGATATAGACAGAGGTTGCCATTCAATGATCTAAGACATGGAAGGGATGTCGGTTGGTAGAATATAGTGGGATGTATTCCTAGTCTAATTGGAAATATGGAGAAGCTTTTGTTTTGCAGGTATGTGGAGCTAGAAAGGTAGACATCCTGACTCTACAGGATGATGACTTTTGTTGTGGTGAAATCCACCAAACACATATACACGTAGGCTATGGCTCGTACAAGCAAGGGTAAGAAGACTAGGATGGTGGAAATCCATTCTCTAAGCCATCATTACGACCGCGACTCGGATGATGATGATGACAACTTACAAACTGAATTTTGCCCAAGTCGGTAGAATGCCCATGAAGCATAGTTTGCTAGAATTCATGCCTCTCAAGTCCAAGGCACCTCTGGGCCTATAGCAAAGAAGCTAACTCCCCACTGCAACAAAAACGCCAACAATATTGACAACAGCAACAGCAACAAGAAAAGGATGAAATTGTCCATCCGACTTTGCAATAGTAGATGCTTTAGGTATAATCTTTTCCCCCACATGTATAGAAGAAGTTCTTATAGTTATTCCTACGTAGGATACTCTTGTCTATGTATCTCCATCCCGCCAATCTCTTCAACTTGATGGCACTCCCTCTCCACCCCTGGATCCATCTCATAGGGACATGCATCATAACATCCGCAAGAGGCCCTTGTGTTCCAAACAGTATTCATCGATGATGCTGCCTGGCTCTCCATGGTGTGAAGGAACTATATTTCCTTTGTGACTCTGCCCAGATGGAGATTACTAATATGTGGAAAACTCTTGACAAAGTGGTCGAAGCATTTCTACTCATCCCTGCGGCACTCAAACAAGCCTTCTGCAACTTCACAATCTAATAGGAGGCCATCTTGAAGAAGGAGACAAAGAAGGTCGGTGTTTTTGAAGCAACAAGTGTTGCCACCCTTCAACACATTAGTGAAAATATGACTGGAAATGATCATAAAATCAAAGCTCAAATAAAAGCAGTCAGTGCACTCACGAAAGAAGTGCAGCAGATGAAGAAAAACATAGAAGAGACCGTCCTGCTTGGATGCGAGATCCACTATACTGTATCCTCCCTTGATAATGCCAAATCGAAGGGAGAGGCTCGGGAGGCTGCGTGGAAGTATATTAAAGTATAATAGTCCAGTTGAACGATAATTGCAAGTTGTCTCAAACTACAGGTTGAATTCTAGTTTTGTTTTAAATTTATTACTACTTACTAGAGTTTAATAATGATATGATACATATAATGTCATAAGTTTTGCCATCACCAGATAAGGGGAAACTGTTAGGAATATGTTAATCTTTAATGAGTTGAACGTATTAGGTTGGACTTCACCAGAAGTGATTGCTTAACAGTATGACTAAGAACTAAATGAGTATCTTCTCTTAGTTAAGGACTTCGACCGTTTGGTTCTAGATCGAGCAATATAAGTGTTGGTCACTAAGTATACAGAATACAGCGTGGAAAGTGTTTAAGCAACAAGCTGTACGTTTTTCAAGTTTAGAGTGCGTAGCGGAAGTCTTGTAAAAGTAAGTTGCTGTAAATATAGCAACTCCGTATGTAGTATATACTTAAAAATAATCACAGTTGTTAAAACAGTAAATGTAGAAGGTAATAGACACAGTAATGAAAGTGGTTCGAGGTAAACCCCTCAACTTCCACTGGTCCTCCACACAGGAGTGAAATGTTTATTATAAATACTGCATACACAACTACGTATTTATAATCAAACCTATCCTTGTATCGTTCACACAGATTGATACAAGGACCGTCGCTTTCAACCATTCACATAGATTGGTTAAAGCTTCTCTTGACATGCTTCTTCACACACAGTTCCAAAGCTTCGTCCTATTCGTCCAACACAGGTCGGAATATCTATTTAGTTCACACAGAACTAGGTTTTTACTCAAAGGTAAAAGTAACGTAACCAAGTATGAACATCAGCTTGAATATGAAGTTCTTGAGCTAATGATGGCTGTTCTTGATGACTGAGTATATTTCTTCTCCTTTATATATGGATTGATGCTAGGAAGAAATATACTTGCTCTTGAAAGCTAGATCTGATAATAATGAATATTCTATCTTTGATCGTGTGAATATCGCTTTTAAGCTTGTGTATGCTTGTATATGTTCGTGTGTTGATCTTCAAACTCTGGGGTATAAATAGCCTTTGAATAGATGCGTTGATATGGATCTGTTGGGGAAAAGTCCGTTACAATTGGATGGTTGACTTGTATAGACCAAGATCCGGATTTTGTATTGTTTGAAGATCTCAGTCGGTTTTAGTATTTAAATACTTTATCTTTTCAGTATTTAAATACTTCTTTTCAAACGGGACTTGACTTTAGCAAATAACAAAGATTCCTTTCCAAACGGTCTTCAGTCCTATTGCGATATGTATTGAAGATCTCAATACTTTACAGCTTAAATGTTGTATCCATTTATGTTGTAGGCTATATTAGAGTATTCGCTCTATGGAGTTGATGTATGAAGAGACAACTTCCATAGTTGGCGCTTTTAGACTCTGTTGCTATATGATGGCAACGCGAAGGCTTGTCTGAAGACACTTTATACTTTCGCTGTATGCAGGCATTATGGGAAGTCTTCGATATAGGATTGACAACTTTGATCGATACAGCTACTTGTTGTATGCTGGGTTGGCACTTTATGAAAACTTCGATACAGGATTGTTTTATCCCAACAATTTTCCCGTTTTTGACAATTTGCCAAGTCTCCTTAAATCCTTTTGATGTTTTCCAAAAATTCTTGATGATGCCAAAACCTTGACACCTAATGAAACATCTTACAGGAGGGCAGACTTCTTGGTCTTCTGTCGAATGTTCTGGCTTTCAGCATTTAGTCTAACACTAAGAACTGCTCGCAGGCGAGTTCAACTTTAACAAAAGAGTATTACATCTTTAAACTTATGATTGCGCGCAGGCACAATCTTACAGTGTAATCTAGATACATACAACTTAATCTATGAACTGTTCGTAGTCAAGTTCTTACAGCTTAACAAGTTTTCATACTTGTTTGATTTCAGCAAATGAATTGAACTACATAATCATACAGGAACACAGTAGATTACGAGTTGTAATCTTTCAAGACAGATAAATATTTTATTGATGTTTGAATAAGGATTACAAGATTTTGCTATCTCAAAATAAGAAAACAAATAATAATAATATAGGAAGGAATCTAGTTCCTATAATCAGAATGCCTCCAAGACCTTTTTGGGTCGTTCTTGGTTCCCTTCCACCAATTTTGTAGTGCATCCCTGTTTCGATTTAAGTAGATGGCTTGACCTTCATAGGATTGATCGAACACCAGGATCCAATCTTCTGGGTGGGTAACCAAGTCTTCTTGCCTATGCTTGGATTTTATCTTTTGCTGCAGGGGGAGCGTTCCTTCGTCCAACCTCTTTTTGAATTCTACGGCAGCTTCCTGCACAGTCTTACAACTATTAAATATGGAGGATTCCCTGATAAGAACTACGAAGTATCTTAAAAGTTCATTCTTCCTCCAATTCTTTATCTCCTTGGAAGTTGGCTGTTGGTTGGCCGGGAGGTTTATTGCTTGCGGCTTTTGCACGAGGTTTTTCCACGAAAATTTAGGGTCGTGGAATTTCGGACAATCTCCATGTATCCTGACATTAGGAGTAGGAGATGATAAACGAGAAATTTCAGCAGTGATGCTGTCTCCAAATGTAGCTTCCATCTCCTTCTCTTGCTCGAGCCTTAATCTCCTCGCAGCTTCTCTAGCTTCTTCCCCCTTGTTGACGTCATGAAGGTAAGAGACTTTATCATCAAGACGTTCGAGAATTTTCAAGGCAATGTCCTGTTTAGTCTCAAAACTTGACATTTTTTCAACTAGGGAGCTGAGCACCTGCGACATATCTTGAATCTTTTTGTCATGTGCCAAAAGCTGGGAACCGGATTCAATAAGAGCGGATGCTGTCTTGGCCTCAGAAACACGAAGCTTGACTTTTTCTCCTTCATGATCTACTCCTGATGCTGTTACAATTGGTTAAGGGCCTATTTGAAGATGGTAGGCAGGATATGGAAAGCTTTTTCAACTTTTGAGACTTCGTGCCTCATATCGGTCATTCGTTCAACGGCAGACTGATGTAACCAATCAATCTCATTTTCAACAGCATGTAGGGTATTATTGGCGTCCTGCAGGAAAACAGTTTGTTGGCCAAGAGCATGTAATTGCTCTTTCTTCTTGATGGTCCGGGGAGGGTCGGGCTGGGCAAAATCTTCAGCTCCGTTCAGCTGTCTCAAGTTCACATGGGGACGTGACTTGAGTTGGATATCCTCAGGTACAGAACCGTCATCAGATTCCAATACAGTTGAAGATGCAGGAGCATCCGATGTGGGCTCGGCAACAGGGGTGGCTGTATCCTCCTATTCTGGAATGGGTTCTGTAGACATGGATACAGGAGGGACTGATTCCTCCTGCTGTCTCTCAGCGTCCGCCTGCTCCGGCAGGGGTACTGATTTCTCGTGCGGGATGGCGCGGGTCTGGTCGTCGGTGGTGACAGGCTCGGGTGCCTGTTGAGTGACTGGTTGTTCCTCCGCGACAGGAGGTACTGAATCCTCGTTGTCTTTAATATTATCTAGTGAATGGGGAGGAGATTGCTGTTGGTTTGAGGTCCCTTGATCCGGTTGGTGTTGAGTTTCATCACGACTCATTCTCAGACCTGCTTGGAAGGCATCATCGTCTTCGTTCGAGTCATTATCAGATTTAGGACTTTGGGGAGATGAGCCGGTGGATTTGTATTTTCCCTTCTTGCGGGCATCGGCTTTGTCCATGAGGTGGCTTGATATCAACTCCTTACAACAAAGGTTCTCCCATTGGATCAGGACTTCAACATCTTGAGAGTCCGTCACTTCCAACGCAAACCTTTCTTCTTCGCTCCATTCGCTCCAATTGTACAAGGTGTTGTACAGAGCAAGCTTGTAAGCTTTCCATTAGACAAAACGTTCATATGCCTGCTCGATTTGCATAGAAAGTAATGTTTTGTTAATTATGTTGTTCGGGGAGGGGCTGCGTACAGCGCATGGGTCCACTGTATGCAAAGGTTCCACTATAGGTGTGGGTTCCTATATTGGAGAGGGATCCCGTGCAGGGGTTGGTACCCTGAGGGGAGACGGATCCTTCATGGGTATGGAATACCATATAGGAGATGTGGCTATTGGCTCCAAAGGGGCAGCCGACTCGCCAGAGTCTTTTAAGTTGGCAGATGTCTGTGTATCTGTCATAGCTGCCAAAGGCTCGGGATCTACTGTCTCGACAGTTGCGGGCATCTCTTTTGCAGGTTGCACCCTGGGGGATCGATACAGTGGGTTGGGCCGCTGTTCTTGTTTTCGAAAGCTTCCTTAGCTTCTTTTTCGGCTTCTCACAAGCAATGGGAGTTTTGCTGTGAGATCTCTTCCTTTTCTTCGAGGTCTCTTTGCTCCTTGACTTCGAAGACACGTCCCTTGGATCAGCAGAAAGGGACATGGTTCGGACAAATGGTCTGTCTTCAATCAGGGATCCTTTGTTGAAAATAGAGGGTCTGATGCTTCTAATTTATATACGGGAGTTTATTTTCTTCGCTTCTTTGGCTTGCGGAACACCGCATGTTGTTAGAATATAATTAAGAAATAAACCATTCTTTTGAGAGGCATGTTTGGATACTTCTTCCTGCAGTCCCATGATAATAATCTGGCACCAGTTGACCTTTTCGCAGGTCATGATGGCGACCATCATCCTAAACCTCAAATTGGTGCACATTTCGAACGCACCTGTTCTATTTTCAATTACACGACAACAAAAATCGTGTAAGTAAACAAAAGGTAGGCAAAAATGTTTCTTGTGACAAGAAGTATGAACCGTTTCAACCGATGATCAACTGGTGAATAATCCATAGTAACTGGTTAGGACTTCTTGGGACCCAAAGGTCCCAAGTTCTTCCATGGAAAGGCCATCAGCAGGTAGCCTGAAACTATTCTTCAGCAGTTCTTGGTCAATGCGGATCTTCACTCCGCGGATGACAACAGTGATGTCGGCAACGTTTCCTCCCTATGCAAGAGAAAAGAAACGGATAGCAGCATTGAGGTAAAATTCCTCAACCATTTGAGCATCGTAATGCTCAGTAGTGTGACTCCCAAGGCGATAGAGGCCTTGTTGATGAATACTCGAAATGACAAACTCCATGGATTCGACGTCGTCTCCTTCAGAACGAACACGTTCAACAACTACAAATCTAGCAAAGATCCGTCCGTCGATGATGTTTGAGGTCTTCTTGAGAGAGAGAGGAAGTCTGTGAAGATGCCATTGTTGCTTCTTGAAGAAAAGTGAGAAAGATTCAAAGAAAATTGCAGTAAAAGCAATAAAACTTGTAGGCTGTATGCTCAAAGACTCGTTCTATTTGCAGAAAGCGTAAAGAGTCAAAGGAGGCATTAACAGTCCTTTTATAGTGGGCGACGGTGAAGGGTTTCCAGATAGTGAACGATCAGATTTAAGGGATGGGAACCGTTGTTTAAAATAGACGATCCGGATGGACTGAGTGTAACGGGTACAGCTTCTCCATCCAATTTTCAAATGAGAGCGGGTCCCACATCTGACGTATCAATTTCCCTTATTCCCCGAATTGGCGGTGTAAAATTATAAAATAATTTGAAACATCGCGGCTTTTGAGATACCAATATCCAGACGTTGTGTAAAGCATTTAATGCAAAAGACGTTTTAATTAAAACAGGGCACGTGGACTAAAAATCATTTTAAAATAAATAACATATTTATTTATTTCCCATAGTATGTGATGTATCCGCGAAAATACAGCGTTCCCCCTTAAAAGGTACATACGTGTTTCAATTCCATACAGCAGCTTTCAGATTACTGCTGTATTAATGGGTCAGACTGTATTCCCCCTTAATTATTGCACACATCAGTGGTAGGATAATTCATGTCGCTTTGTTCCTATAGTGATGTTCTGATAGTGTGAGTGTACAGATAATTAACGTGGATACTGTATTCGTGGGTCTTGCAGCATTCCCCCTCAATTGTTGAGTAAAAACATTAAAAACTTACAGGGAGTCAGGCGGTAGCAATCCCAATTCTTGTCGAAGCATGCAAAATATTGCTGTGTCGAGAGGTTTGGTAAAGATGTCGGCTAACTGGATATCTGTATGAACTTTTTCCAGCCGAACATCCTTGTTCTCAACATGATTTTTGATGAAGTGATGCTTCATGTGAATATGCTTAGTATGCGAGTGCAATACAGGGTTGTGCGTTATTGCAATTGCACTCGTGATATCGCACATTAACGACGTTTCTTTGGCTTCAATTCCCTAGTCTGACAGCTGTTGTTGCATCCAAAGGATCTACATACAGCAACTACCAGCAGCATAGTATTCTGATTCTGCCGTGGAAAGCGAGTTTGCCAATTGCTTCTTACTGAACCAAGATACAAGTCTAGGTCCAAGAAAGTGACAAGTTCCGCTTGTACTCTTCCTATCAAGATTGCAACCTCCGAGATCCGAGTAGCTGTATCCAACTAAAATCAAATCCGCTTTCTTTAGGATACCACAGTCCTACATCGACTGTTCCTTTGACATATTTCAGGATTCGTTTGGCTGTTGTGAAGTGTGATTCTTTAGGTGCTACATGATATCGCGAACAAACTCCTATAGCAAACTGGATATCGGGCCGGCTAGCCGTTAGGTACAGAAGTGAGCCAATAAGCTTCGTGTAGAGTTATTGATCAACCGACTTTCCACCTTCATCAGCACTAATTTGTACGGAAGTGCTCATGGGGGTTGACGATGATTTGGAAGTATTCATTCCAAACTTGTTGAGAAGCTCCTTGCTGTACTTTTCCTAGTTGATGAATATCCCTGTAGGAAACTACTTTACCTGCAATTCTTGGAAATAACTAAGTTCTCCCATCATACTCATTTCAAATTTACTTTGCATGAGATGAGAGAACCTTTGACACAAAGCAAGGTTAGTTGAACCAAATATTATATCATCTACATATATTTGAACCATCAGGAGGTTATCACCTTCCTGTATTTTGAATAAGGTCTTGTCCACAGCACCTTTCTCGAATCTATTATCGTTTAGATAGTGGGACAGTGTCTCATACCATGCTCTAGGGGCTTGCTTAAGTCCATACAGCACTTTCCTTAGCCGGTATACAAGGTCTCCGCCTTCTGGATTGACAAACCCTGGTGGTTGTTCAACATATACTTCTTCGGCAAGGTCTCCATTTAGGAATGCACTCTTGACGTCCAGTTGATATACAATGAAGCTCTTATGGGCGGCAAAGGCTAGAAATATCCTAATGGCTTCTAGTCTGGCTAGAGGGGTAAATGTTTCATCGTAGTCTATGCCTTCTTCCGGTCTGTAGCCTTGGGCGACTAGTCGGGATTTGTTTCTGATAATGAGTCCATTTCTATCCTTCTTGTTTCTAAATACCCATTTGGTTCCAATTACAGTTCGATGTGTAGGTCTAGGTACAAGATACCATACGTTGTTTCTTTCGAAACCCTTAAGCTCTTCTTCCATAGATGAAATCCAATGAGAATTGTTGAGGGCTTCTATGGTACAAACATGTTGGATTGGGCTAGGAATACAACAATAGTGCACATGTTAAGTTTTGTAAGTTCAGATTGAGATTTCCATAGAGGAAATGGAGATATCTCAGACTCGGGTTCTTCTTGCGCAAATAGTATATTTCCTTATGTACTATGTATTCTCCTACAGGTAGATACGCTAGCATCAATGTTTCCTATGATCAATTCCTGTGGGTGATCTCTCCACCATATGCTGTTGGGTTCTAATTAGGCGTCCCGTACTATATTTTGAGTTGCTGTAGTTTCGGCTTCAGCTTGTACAACATCGGTGTCATCTACTTCAGTTCTTACAGCTGCGGGGTTGATTTCTATGTTGACAACAGGTTCTATAGGAGTTGGTGGATCAATGATGGAAAGTTGTTGGATGTTCTGGGTAAGGTCTTCTGCTCCTGTAGGATCATGGTGAGGTTCGTCAAACACTACATGAACTGATTCCTCAATTGTTAGCTTCCTTTTATTAAATATCTTGTAAGATTTGCTAACAGAGAAATATCCTACAAATATCCCTTCAACCTATTTCTCATCAAAGGTTCTAAGTTGATCCTTCCCGTTGCTCAAAACGTAACACCTGCATCCAAATATGTGAAAGTACGAAACTAACGGAGTTTTGTTGTTCCATACCTCGTAAGCTGTTTTGTTATGGTGCCTATTGATGATACAGCGGTTTTGTGTATAGCACACTGTATTGGTGGCTTTGCGCCAAAAACGCTATGGCAACTTGCTTGTGGCAATCATTGTCCTAGTTGCTTCTTTCAGCATCCTGTTCTTTCGCTCAGCAACACCGTTTTGTTGAGGTGTGCGGGCAACTGAGTATTCATGATGTATCCCATTTTCCGAACAGTAATGATCTATAAAGCCGTTAGTGAATTCCGTACCTATGTCGGAACGAATGGACACGATACTCAACCCTTTTCTCATTCTGAAGCTTTCTCAGGTGCTCGGACGGCTTTGATGTAGTTTCCTTCTTCTTGCTTAGGAAGATTGTCCAAGCATACCTGGAAAAGTCATCAACAATAATGAGATACTACTTCTTACCTCCCAAACTTACCGGGTCTACAGGACCGTAAAGATCCATGTGTAGCATTTCCAAAACTCTGTGAGGGGAAAGGTAGGATTTGCTCTTCAAGGTGGTCTTGATTTGCTTTCCTTTCTAACAGAGCTATCTTTTTGGAATGATACATTTGGTAATCCTCTAACCATTCCCTATCTAGAGAGCTTTTTGATTCTCTTGAAGTTTACATGAGACATCCTCTTGTGCCATAGCCATCTTAGATCTGCAGTGCCTTTGGCAACAAAATAAGGAATTGTGGAGCTCGTAGGCATCCAGTCAGCAATATACATATTACCTGATCTGCTTCTTGTGAGCACAACTTCTTTAGTCAGGATGTTCTTAACTCTACAGTGATCTATATAGAACTTTACTGAGAACTGTTTGTCACAAAACTGGCTAATACTGAGTAGATTGTATTGTAAGCCTTAAACATAAGCTACATCGGTGACATTGAATTTTCCTACAATAAGGGTTCCATTCCCTCTTGTTATTCCTTTAGATATATCACCGAAGCGCACTTTGGGACCGTTAGCTTCTACGTACTCTGACAGCTTGCTTTTGTCTCCTGTCATATGCCGAGAACATCCGCTGTCGAAGTACCAGATGTCCTTCTCTAAGATGTCCTGTATGCAGATAAATTAAGTAGATTCAGGTCCCCTTTGATTGTTGGGTCCATGTATGTTAGTGCCTTTAGGTACCCACACTTTCCTGACAGCAATAGGTTTACTGTAGGATGGTTTAGGTCCGTAGTTGTGATGTCTACGTTGGATAGGTACGTAGTCGCTATAACCATGATAATTATTATGCATGTAAAATTCATGGTTATTATTATTAATCCAGTATGAATACCGTCTTGGAGGTGGAGCCATTTTATTCGGCCTTACAGCTTGCCTTCTGGGTCTCCAGTTGGATTCCCAAAGCTATTGCTGATATTGTGCGGATACTTGCTTTCGCGAGGGATAGCGAGGCTCATGTATCCAATACCTAGGCGTGCTATACTGAAAGTACTGCCATGCGGGCCTTTGATATTTGGATACAACCTTCTTTCTGAACGGCTGTTGGCGCTGTTGATATGCTCGGGGAGCTTGCTGTTTGTTACGCCTTACAGGTCTGAATGGCTAGTGATTCCGCTATTTGGAATATGATTATGGTGGCGGAATGGCAGCTTTTGCTGTTCGCGGTGTAACAGGTCCCTTTATTGGAAAATGAACTGTATCCTAAGCCACTTTTATCATGAGCATGTTGCACAGTGCTTAGAATTTCTTCCATTCTTTTAGATGATTTCTCGAAAGATTTCAGAATGGTCTAAAGTTCTCCTTCTCGTTTTTGGAGAGTTTTTACTTTGGCTTGAAGTAGAACAAAATCATTTGTCTTGCTTTCACTATGAGATTTAGCCTCACATAGTTCATGAGCAAGTTGATGATTGCTCTCCATGAGTTTTTCATGATAGACTTTGCTGTTTTCACAATCAACACACATATTTTCATAGTTTACTGTCAGCAAGTCATTTTCTTCTTTCAGCTCTAGGTTAGAAAGTTGGAGCTGCATATTGTCATTTTTCAATGTCTCATGGGCCTTTTGAATGTAATTACACTCATTCATCATGTTTTCAAAAGTATGAGATGCATTGGTAGGAATAGCTGAGGTTGAGCTTACCTCATCATTGCTATCTTCATCTTCTAGAATGTCTTTGGCCATAAAGCACATATAGGCTTTATCTTCGAATTCATCATCAGATGAGTCACTGTCAGTGACTACCTGAAGACATTCTTCGGACTTTGATTGTAAGGGGGAGCCTTCTGATTCACCAATCAGGGCCTTGAGCTTGTTTTTCCAAGCACGTCTTTTTTCATCCTTTTCTTGTTGCTCGGCATCCGGTAACCTTTGAACTTTAGGATGAGGACATTTATTTGCATAATCTCCTAGTTTCCTTCAATTATAACACAGGTTAGCGTCACTAGAGGAAGTTTCGGTACTTACCTTGTGAACAGGCTTGGGCCTGTATGGAGTCTTTCCTGACTGCCTGATGAACTTCTTGAACTTATGCATGAGGACCGCCATTTAATATTGTGACAGGATGTCGTCGTCGCTGTCAGCATTCTTTTAAATGGGCTTTGATGAGCAGGGCATGCTGTGTCTTTGGTTGGATACAGCGGCTAATGCTGTAGTCCTTGCGGGAGATTCTTCAGCTTTCTCTCTCCTGTCTATATCATACTCAAATGCTTTGAGGTCAAAAAAGGGATTAAAAGTAGATATTTCATTAAGATTGCACGACACACGCATAGCTGTGGTCTTAATGTCCCATCGGGCAGGGAGAGATCTGAAAATTTTTAGGTTCTTCTCCCTTTGGGTATAAATCTTGCCCAATGCTTCAAGTTCACCAACAATGCCAGTGAATCTGAGGTCAAAATCTGAGGTCAAGCTCCTCAAGTGTTTCAGTTGGTTTCATTTCAAAAGATTCAAATTGCTGAGTCAATTTTGAAATTTTGTTTTCTTTTGAGAGCTCACTTCCCTCACAAATTAAATTGAGTTTATCCCAGATATCCTTGGATGTTTTACAGCTCTTTACCTTAGAGAACGTGCCTTTGTTAAGAGTGACAAATAGCGCATTCTTCGCAACATTGTTGAGGTTGGCGCGTTTCCGATCATCTGTGGTCCATTGTTTGCGCTCTTTCTCGAGCATCTCTGCATGAGCCTGACCTTCAATCCTTGGGGCCGGATTTACCTTCATGATCTTTATGCAGCCATCCTATATGACAAAAATCATCTCTTCGTGCAATGCTTCAAGATGAGCCTCCATCCTAATTCTCCAATCGTCAAACTCATTAATAGAAAACATGGGGACTTTATTGATCATTGATGTATCCATATGAGAATATAAGAAAGAAAAGGGCTGTTTTATAAAAAAAATAAGTGATTTTTAGATCTGATTCGGTCAAAAATTCGACTGATTCTTTTTAGAATCAATCGCTCCGATACCACTTGTTGGCCACCAAGTATACAGAATACAGCTGGGAAAGTGTTTAACCAATAAGCTGTACGTTTTTCAAGTTTAGAGTGCGTAGCGGAAGTCTTGTAAAAGTAAGTTGTTGTAAATACAGCAACTCGGTATGCAGTGTATACTTAAAAATAATCACAGTTATTAAAACAGTAAATGCAGAAGGTAATAGACACAGTAATTAAAGTGGTTCGAGGTAAACCCCTCTACGTCCACTGGTCCTCTACACAGGAGTGAAAATGTTAATTATAAAAACTGCGTACACAACTACGTATTTATAATCAAACCTATCCTTGTATCGTTCACACAGATTGATACAACGACCATGGCTTTCAACCGTTCACACAGATTGGTTAAAGCTTCTCTTGACTTGCTTCTTCACACACAGTTCCAAAGCTCCGTCCTATTGGTCCCACATAGGTCGGAATATCTCTTTAGTTCACACAGAACTAGGTTTTTACTCAAAGGTAAAAGTAAGGTAACCAAGTAAGAACAGCAGCTTGAATATGAAGTTATTGAGCTGATGATGGCTGTTCTTGATGACTAAGTATATTTCTTCTCCTTTAGATATGGATTGATGCTAGGAAGAAATATACTTGCTCTTGAAAGCTTGATCTGATAATAATGAATATCCAGTCTTTGATCGTTTGAATATCGCTTGTAAGCTTGTGTATGCTTGTATATGTTCGTGTGTTGATCTTCAAACTCTGGGGGGTATAAATAGCCTTTGAATAGATGCGTTGAGAAGGATCCGTTGGATAAAAGTCCGTTATAACTGGATGGTTGACTTGTATAGACCAAGATCCGGATTTTGCTTTGTTTGAAGATCTCTGTCGGTTTTAGTATTTAAATATTTTATCCTTTCAATATTTAATTACTTCTTTTCAAACGGGACTTGACTTTAGCGAATAACAAAGATTCCTTTTCAAATGGTTTTCAGTACTGTTTCGATAGGTATTGAAGATCTCAATACTTTACAGCTTGAATGTTGTATCCATTTATACTGTAGGCTATATTGGAGTAGTCGTTGTATGGAATGTTGCTGTATGAAGAGACAACTTCCATATTTGGCACTTTTAGACTCTGTTGTTGTATGATGGCAACACGAAGGCTTGTATGAATACACTTTATACTTTGCTGTATGCAGGCATTATGAGAAGTCTTCGATACAGGATTGACAACATCGATCGTCTTTCGATACAGCTACTTGTTGTATGCTGGGTTGGCACTTTATCAAAACTTCGATACAGGATTGTGTTATCCCAACAATAAATCTATGATGAAGCCTGACAGAACCTATGGAAACTAAGTTCCCCTATAGTGAAAAGCTCAAAAGAAGAAGTTTTGGTCATAACATACTTAATGAATGGCTTAAAGGGGAGTGAATAAGTTGCACCCTGTTTTGAAAATTCGTGCATTATGGAAGTCTTAAAGTGTTCTTGTACTTACATTAACTATGTTCTGTCCTGTAGGCTTGATGCTTATAGGATGTTTCTTCGAGTAAGTATATAGGTATGACCCACAAGTATGATATTGTATAATGACAGTAAAAAAAGTTGTAAATAACACAATGGTTTAGCATGGTTCGAAGAAATTCCTCTACGTCCACGAGCTCCACACGGGAGATTGTTTACTAAAATTCAAGGTAGTACACAACAATTACGAATCTAGATAAACACTTACAGGTTATATCACTCGCATAGGTTGTTACACCTTACTTGCACAGCTACATCATTTTACACAAATTGGTGTTAGCGGGTTTGAATCTTCTTCTTCATCGCACACAAATCGTAAGATTGATTCTTCAAAGCAACTTCATCCCACGTAGGTTGGAAGCTTGATATCTTTGTCAATCCACATTGGATTGAGCTCTCAACTTTTTCATAGAGTATAATGATATAGAACATCAGCTACAATTTTGAATTAATCTGTTGTATTGTGTTGTTCTAAAGTTGAGACTTGTTTTCTATTGATGTAAAATTGAGGTGTAGTTTTCAAAGAGTTAGTTGGTTGTAAGTTTTCAAGTTGATTCATAGTTGTTCAAATCCTCCTCTCGGTTATTTATACTCCCAAAATTTTAGCCATTACAAACATAGCAGCTGTCGGGTCGGTGAAATGTGGACAGCTTCTGACTGGTGGCCGCTGGTTTTAGAAAAGAAGTAATACCACTTGTCTAATCTAAGAATAAAACCAGATTCTAAATCTAACATAAAGGATCCAATATCAAAAGCATCAACACCATGTCCATTTCCAATAGTGACCATCACTTTCCTAGAATCTAGCGTCCTACTTCGTTCCAGATCCTGATTCATAGCATAAATGTGAGAACATGCTCCAAAATCAAGAGTCCATGCCAAAACTAAAAATTTTGTATCTGATGTACATGCTAAATATTGGGATAGTACATATTCCAGTGTCCTAGCTCACTCTAGTTGAGGCAAACATCCATCCTTTTTGCCACCTTATTCTTCAGAACCATAGGTACATTGCCCTTACCTTATCTATACGGCCCTTGGACACAAAGTGCTTCTTATTCTTCGATTCCTTTTTGCCTTTCGACCTCCGAAGCCCATATAAATCACAAGGGCAGACTTATACGCCATAGTCTCTGATACTGGATAGCCTTCAGTTTGTTTATTAGCCTAGCTAAGTCGCAAGCAATCTCATTATAGTTGAAGTTCGTCACAAATTGAGAGAAGGAGTTGTGAAAGATTATAGGGTAAAGTAAATATAGAGAGAAGCATGCATCCAAAAATCAATAACCTCAAGTCTCTCGATCATCAAGATCATTTTGAGATGATGATCCCCAACCTTCTCCACTTTCATCATCCTAGTTTCTTAATAACTCCTTAGATGTTGCACACCTAGCAATTCGGTTATTCTCTCCATAGATTTCTTTCATATGTGCAAGAATCATTGTAGAAATAGCCATATTCTTATTAGAACATTGAATATCGTTTCTCATTAATCACATCATGTAACCACGAACCCTGACATCATATTTTACAAGTTTCTCATTGGCATCAATCTCATCCTGATTGGCTATGGTTCTAGCAAGTGCTGGGGGGATATCCACTTCCAAAATATACCCCGACATCCCCTATTGAGGATTATCTTCAAGTTCTGGAGCCTGCCCATGAAATTGGTCCACTAAGTGTGTTCTTTTTGAGATTTGAGATTTGAGATATTAGACATGAGACATGATATTTGAGACATGAGAAAAATGAGATATGGGATTGAGATTTATAATCCAGCAAGGGAGAACCCTTTGAGGTCTCTAGTGTACCGTAAAGGCTCGACTGCAATGGATATTAGATGATTTGATGTGTTGTGTATTTATATATTTACTGAGATGTGTTTCGAATTATGTTGTCATTTGAGTTATTGCATTTGTATTTTAGTACTTGCACTAACGATTCCAAACTAACTTCTCTTGAGCAGTACGTCTTTTATACGCCCAGATGCATGTACTATTGGAAAGCCATTTCAGGGATGGTATGATAGTGATGGTAGTTGATCATGATACTATTAGGATTCGGGGCCTAAAATCGAAGGTGCATCGAAAAATAAAATTGATAAAATCAATAAACCGAAGTCTTGAACAAGATCGATCAAGTACCGTATATACGAATAAAATAATTCAAAAGTATGAATTTAGAATCATACCATTGAAGACCTTTGATTAAATTTTGACGAACACGGTTGAAGCTTTAACAAAATCCCAAGCAAAACACAGTGCCTCTATGAATCACCAATCATGTGGCCAACACCAGAACCCAACTGAGAACGAATGATATGGATAATTCCCAAACCTTTACATTGTGAATATTGTATACGTATAAGCACTTAAACCACATGTCCCGATCAAGTATTAGGGTCACGGTAATGTCAAACCCTATAGTAACTTGACTCTATGCATTTGTTAGTGCAAACCGAGATCACCAAGCTCTCGTGTATCAGAGACAACTACCTCTAAATGTTGTGGCCAAGGACTTATGATATCATTTGCCGCTAACAACATGTGTCATCTACCTGTTCACTGTAACACCGCGAGATATTCGGAATAATTATAGCGCCGTAAATCCTTTATATAAGAATTTACAAGGCTAATTTGAAGACAACGGAAATAATACAAAAGTGTTATTAATGAAAGGAAATTCAAACCCGTTCGACAATTCAAATAAATTCATTATTACAAAATGTTCCCAAGACAACAACAACATAAATGTACTCGAGTACTAAAATAACCGGAAAACAAGACAACATAATCCACATCACTGAGCCACTTCATCTTCATGTTGGTACTGTGGCTGCTTCCCCGCTCCTCGGCTACCTGAACATCAAAACAAATGTCCACCCCCGAAGGGGATAGCAAAACGATGCTAGTACAAGTATCATAATACAAAAATCACCAGTGCATTATAAAACATACAAAACGGACTTCCGTCATCGGAATCCAATGATGTGAATCCTCACTATTCCATCAACACAATACAGGGTAATCCAACGATCCAGTGCCCTCAGTATAGATCCCCATGATGATCCCGTCGGACCAACGCATGGTGGAAAACCCGTCCAACGATCCAGCGCCCTCAGCATAGATCCCTATGATGATCCCGTCGGACCAACGCATGGTGGTCATTCGATCCAGCGCCATCAGCATAGATCCTCATGATCCCCTCGGATCATTTTAACACAACCATTATAATTATGCATACACATATGCAAATCAACACGTTCATCAACGTAAATATCATGACAACTCAAGGAATATAGTCACATGTTCAACAACACGAATAAATCGTACACATGATCGATAATGCAATATCAATAAGCTTAAAATACGATACTTGCCTCAAAGATGGCAAGAACAAATCACTCCAATGATCTCAACACACTCGAAGGTCGTCTCCTTCGATCAACGTAGCAAGCTCGAACCTTAACAAAATAAATAATATAGAATTCATCTCAAGTCGTATGAATGTCTAACCAACCGGTCTACGGCCGAAAGCTCTAAAAATGTAATCTGCCTGAACTACTTACCGTACGCTATGTACTCTACGTAACGTGCGCTAAGCCTGCCCGTTAGCGTACGTAAACGACGAAGTCTAGCGTACGCTAACTTATGTAATCGACAAGATCTCGATCAGCCGATGACTACTTTGATGACATAACGTACGTTACGTACCAAACGTAGCGTGCGTTACTCATTCCCGATAGCGCACGTTAATATACATATCTTAGCGTGCGCTAACCGTGCATGGCAGTTTACTACTGGGCAGAAAACTTGAGCTAAAGGTGATGAAACTCATGAAATCTTTAGTATTAAAGCATGACATCTCCGAGCATATTATGCTCATACGGTTCGTGAAAGATCTTTACAGATTAAACGACTTCGAGATACAAGGATACGTATAATCATCACAACACCATAATTCATCTTGATCTTCAAGAAAATATTCTAAGTTCAATCCACTCCATGTCCCAAAACGTATGATTCCTTTATGTAAAGACATAAGAACTTGGTATCCATATACTGGTCATAATCAGTTTTGAAGCTACATGAATATGCTTAGGAGTTCAAACACTAAAAGGTTCAATGGTTTAAACAATGAGGAATTATCGAGACATCGAAAATATCCTTCTAACAACATGATGTTCGACTACGTACGAATTTAACTGACTAGATAATCCCAAATCATGCTCAAAACGTCCTTCAGAATACTACTAATATTGGTGAAGAATCACCTACCTCAAAGTAGTGAAGAACACGAAGGAACTCGAAGAAATCCAACACCGAGAGCTTGAACACCAATCTCCAATGATCTACAATCTTCAACTCAAGCTAGGATGATGATATGAAGGGTTTAGGATGGAGAGAGTGACTCTCTATATCTCAGAATTCGGGTTTTGGGAAGTGAAAAGATCTGAAAAAATGAAAAAGTGTGTTGTCCTATATATAAAAAAGGGTTATTAGCGCGCGCTAGTCCATAAACATAGTGTGCGCTAACGGTCATACGAAGCTTACTGATTTCGCTGTACTTAGCGTTTAGCGTGCGCTATCCTCAAATCATTTGCGTGCGCTACTGCATTGACTTGGCTTTTCCCGAAAGCCGTCCAGGTTCATCCCGACATGATCCGACCGAGATCCGCAGCCGATCTCACCTACCACCCTGTCTTAATCATGCTGACTACGTATAGCGTGCGCTAAGGTTCATGCACATCGTGCGCTATGGATCCAAATTAGCGTACGCTACACTTAGTCGATAGCGTGCGCTACATGCGCAGAATCACAATTTAGATCACATTCATGAAATCATGCGCTCAACAACACCGGATCATGAAATACGGAGAATAATACTCAGATCAAAATGCAACAATTACAATATCACAAGGTTCAAATACATATCAGAAATCTCGGGTATTACATCCTTCCTCCCTAAAAAGAAGTTTCGTCCCGAAACTTAAGATGAAAACAACTCTGGATATCTAGTCTTCATACTATCCTCCATTTCCCAAGTGGCCTCTTCAGCTCCATATCGTGACAATTGTAGTTTAACCAAGTGTATTGGTTTATTCCTCAATTGTTTGATCCGGCTCTCAAGTATCTTGATTCGTCTCTCTTCGAAGGTGCCGTCATTAGCTATCTCTATCTCATCGAACTCAATGATATGGCTGGGATCTGGTACATACTTCCGCAATTGGGATACGTGAAACACATTGTGAACGTGACTCTGTGATGGCGGTAAGGCCAACCTGTATGCTAAATCCCCAACTCTCTCGAGGATCTCAAATGGTCCGATATATCTCGGACTTAGCTTACCCTTCCTCCCCAAACGGAAAATTCCTCGTGTAGGAGACACCTTCAATAGTACGTGGTCCCCAATGTCGAACTCTAGCGGGCAACGACGCACATCTGCATAATACTTCTGTCGACTCTGGGCAGTCAACAGTCTTTCTCGAATCAAATCTATCTTCTCTTGAGTCTGAACTATCAATTCCGGTTCCGTCCCGATCAAGTCCGAAGAATCATCCCAGTACACGGGTGATCGGCATCTTATCCCGTACAAAGCTTCAAATGGTGCCATCTTAATAGAAGCATGCCAACTATTGTTGTAGGTGAATTCAATCAATGACAAGTGAACTTCCCAATCAGTTGACCAATCCAAAGCACAAGCTCTAAGCATGTCTTCTACTGTTTGTATAGTCCTTTCGGACTGACCGTCCATTTGAGGATGATAAGCCGTGCTAAAGTTCAGCTCGGTCCCCAAAGCCCTGTGAACTGCCTTCCAAAAGTGCGACACGAAGCGACCATCTCGATCTGAAATAATGGTCTTCGGCGTCCCATGCAATCTAACTATCTCTGCAATAAATACTCGCGCCAATCTCTCGGGTCCCCAAGTATCTTTAATTCCTAGGAAATGATCCGACTTGGTTAGTCAATCAACTATAACCCAAATCATGTTCATTCCCGTCTTGGTCCTTGGCATATTGGTGATGAAATCCATCGAGATATCCTCCTACTTCCACTCAGGGATCGGAAGCGGCTTTAACATTCCGGTAGGTCGCTGATGTTCAATCTTAACCTGCTGACAAGTGAAACACTTCGAAACGTACTCTGCTACGTCCTTCTTCATATTTCTCCACCAGAAGTTTTGTTTTAGATCCTTATACATCTTACTGCTGCCCGGGTGAATAGAATAGGGCGCGCTGTGAGCTTCCTTCAGAATTGTCCGTCTCAAATCATCAGCATCGGGAACACAAAGTCGACTCTGAAATCTCAGAACCCCATCATCTTGTATCACGAATCCTGGGCCCTTTCCTTTCTTTACTTCTCACATAACCGAAGGATCAGAGAATCGTTCAACTGCGTAGATTTGATTTCCTCGACTAGTGACGAAGTCAGTTCCATCACATATAGTTGTCCTTGGATTCCTGGTGCCCATACTTCAATCCCTTCGCGGATCAGTTCTCGTTGAATGCTGGTTTGGGACGTAAGTGCTTCCAACACTCGAAGGGAAACATGTTTATGGCTCAATGCATTGGCTACTACGTTTGCTTTACCCGGATGATAGAGAATTTCCAAGTCGTAATCCTTGATCAATTCTAGCCACCTTCTCTGCCTCATGTTTAATTCTTTCTGACTGAAAATGTACTTGAGGCTTTTATGATCTGTAAAGATCTGACAATGAGTGCCGTATAAATAATGTCGCCAAATTTTCAAGGCAAAGACCACAGCTGCTAACTCCAGATCATGAGTCGGGTAATTAACCTCGTACGGTTTCAACTGCCGATAAGAATAGGCAATCACCTTATCCTTTTGCATCAACACACATCCCAGACCCTGATTTGAAGCGTCGCTGTATACCATGAATCCATCAGTTCCATCTAGTAACGCTAATATAGGTGCTGTTGTCAGTCTCCTCTTAAGTTCATCAAAACTAGCCTGGCATTTCTCATCCCATATGAACTTTTGAGTTTTCTGTAATAGCTGAGTGAGCGGACAAGCAATTTTCGAAAATCCCTCTACAAAACGGCGATAATATCCAGCAAGTCCTAAGAAGCTTCGGACTTCTTTCACATTATTAGGAGCTTCCCATTCCAAGATTACTTCGACTTTCTTCGGGTCCACCTGGACTCCGTCAGCTGATATCACATGCCCAAGGAAGGTTACTTCCCTAAGCCAGAACTCACATTTGTAAAGCTTCGCATAAAGTTGTTCATTCCTAAAGGTGTTCAAAACCACACGCAAATGCTCGGCATGCTCCTCTATGTCTTTCGAATAGATCAAAATGTCATCAATGAAGATGACCACAAATTTATCCAAGTATTCTACGAATACCCAATTCATCAATTGCATAAATACTGCAAGAGCATTGGTAAGTCCAATTGGAATCACTACAAATTCATAATGCCCGTACCAGGATCTGAAAGTAGATTTCGGTATATCTGATTCCTTAATTCTCAACTGATGGTATCCTGATCGTAAGTCAATCTTCGAGAATACCCTTTCCCCTTGAAGTTGATCAAACAAATAATCGATCTGAGGTATAGGATACTTGTTCTTGATCGTCACCTTGTTTAGCTCCCTGTAATCAATACATAATCAGAGGGATCCGTCTTTCTTCCGGACAAAGAGAACGGGCGCTCCCCAAGGAGAAACGCTAGGTTGAATATAACCCTTCTGTAATAATTCCTCCAGTTGCTTCTTTAGTTCATACATCTCGGTTGGCGCCATGCGGTATGGTGCTCTGGAAATAGTAGCGGCTCCAGGCTCTAATTCGATAGTGAACTCCACTTCTCTCTGCGGAGGTAACCCAGGTAGTTCGTCAGGAAATACATCTAAGAATTCATTCACATTGGAATAGATGAGACCTCTACTCCTTCCTATTTCCTCATGGCATAGCACCAAAGTCCATGACATCCCTACTTTAGTAATTTCGCAGCTTTCATTGCTTTGATCTATTTGCCCGAGCTTTCCGGTCTCCATCCTCTGAATAAGTGTTCAGATCCGCCATCAGCAATGATAGAAATGACTCTCTTTCGGTAATTCAGAATAGCTCCATAACGGTTGAGCCAATCGTCTCCGAGAATTAAGTCGTCACCATGTATGTCAACTACAATAAGATTCGATGGCCAATCTCTCCCTCCTATAAACACTGGAAAATCTCTAGTTTCTAGGGTTCCCACAATTTTCTCTCCACTCGGTAATCCCATAACATAAGGTTCACAATCATACAAGCACGATATTTTCAAATGATTAACACAGTTCAAAGATATGAAAGAATGCGTAGCTACTGAATCGAATAAGACACTAACTGGTTGCAAAAGGATCTAAATCGTACCTGATGCAACAGCCGTGTTCTGATCGTCTGACTTCTTCATATCGTAAATACGCGGAGGAATGGACCCAGCGCTGGATGCTTCTATTTTCCCAACATTATGCTGCTGGAAACCACTTTGATGCGTCTGGTTTACACTAGTGTCCTTCGGAACCGGTGCAGGAGTGCAAGTACCAAAAGATCGAGTCATATTTCCACAAAATCTTGCGCGATGCCCTTCCTGTCCACACTCGAAACAGGTCACAGCAGGTGCGAAACAGTCACATCGAACATGCCCCGCTTTGCCATAGTTATAACATTTCTTCCCTGCGTCTGAAACGGTTGGTGCTGCCCGGAACCTCTTTCCACCTCGAGAAGGATGCGGAGGCTTCTTGGATGAATGAAATGAGGACTGGCCCCTGCGAGGCCCACTACTCTTATTCTCCGTGAAGTTGCCAGACACTTTCTGCTTCTTTGCTTCTGCTGACTTTTCTACTGCCGCCTCTTTCATATCATAGGCCAGTGCTTTGTCCTGATACTGTCGCAAGGTGGTACATTCAAATCCGGACATATACTGCTGAATTTCTGTCTTCATCCGCATGTCGAAATGGAAGATCCTCTCCGCCTCGGTTTTGACCAAGTGGCGCACATAAGTCAGCTGGTGATTAAAAGTCTTAATCACGTCTGTCACAGATGCCTCTGAATTCTGTGGGGAGAAAAACTCCCGGACTCGGGCCTCTCTAACTGGGCGAGGACAATACTGCGCTTCCATCATTAACTTGAACTCCGTCTAGTCAGCATTATGCTCCTCAGGTCGAATGGCCTCCCACCAGTCGAAAGCCTCCCCCGTCAGAAGATACTGGGCGACCGGAACCTTTCTGTCGTTGGGACAGTTAATCCCTGCAAAGATCTTCTCTAACTCCTTCAGCCAATGATCCCAAGAAAGCGTCTCAGTAGAACCGTCAAATTTCGGAGGGTGGAATTTGACCACCTCAGTAAGCCATTTGCCTCCCCGATTATCCTCGTTATGCTGCTGTCCCATCGCCGTCTGCATTCGATCAACAACCTGAGCAAACTGGTTTATCTGAGCAACCACCTGTTGAAGCCCTCCCGGCACATTAGGATCTGCATTATTATTAGCTGATCCCTGCTGTCCTCCAGAATGGGAATCGGTTCGACTAGCGGATAATTCTAGGGTAGACGTCGAATCTTCCTGTCTCGCATTTTCACGTCCGCGTCCACGACCACGTCCGCGTCCACGAACTCCCCTCAACATACTGTAAACACAAATACTCAATATCCAGGGCAAACTTTCTAAAAGAAAGTCCGTCAATATTCACAAAACAGGAATTAAATAAAACGGTAGTATTTGGGATTAGGAAACTTACAACCACGGTCCACATGACGATGCTGGCTCAGCAGTGATGTTACAAACGACCAACAATCAAATAACGTAAACAGACCCAACTAACCCGACTGCCAAGATATCTATGAATCTTAGCTCCGATACCATATTCCGTAACACCCCGAGATATTCGGAATAATTACAGCGCCGTAAATCCTTTATATAAAAATTTACAAGGCTAATTTGAAGACAACAGAAATAATACAAAAGTGTCATTAATGAAAGGAAATTCAAACCCGTTCGACAATTCAAATAAATTCATTATTACAAAATGTTCCCAAGAGAACAACAACATAAACGTACTCGAGTACTGAAATAACCAGAAAACAAGACAACATAATCCACATCACTGAGCCACTTCATCGTCATGTTGGTACTGTGGCTGCTTCCCCGCTCCTCGGCTACCTGAACATCAAAACAAATGTCCACCCCCGAAGGGGTTAGCAAAACGATGCTAGTACAAGTATCATAATACAAAAATCACCAGTGCATTATAAAACATACAAAACGGACTTCCGTTATCGGAATCCAATGATGTGAATCCTCACGATTCCATCAACACAATACGGGGTAATCCAACGATCCAGCGCCCTCGGTATAGATCCCCATGATGATCCCGTCGGACCAACGCATGGTGGAAAACCCGTCCAACGATCCAGCACCCTCAGCATAGATCCCCATGATGATCCCGTCGGACCAACGCATGGTGGACATTCGATCCAGCGCCCTCAGCATAGATCCTCATGATCCCCTCGGATCATTTACAACACAACCATTATAATTATGCATACACATATGCAAATCAACACGTTCATCAACGTAAATATCATGACAACTCATGGAATATAGTCACATGTTCAACAACATGAATAAATCGTACACATGATCGATGATGCAATATCAATAAGCTTAAAATACGATACTTGCCTCAAAGATGGCAAGAACAAATCACTCCAACGATCTCAACACACTCGAAGGCCGTCTCCTTCGATCAACGTAGCAAGCTCGAACCTTAATAAAAGAAATAATATAGAATTCATCTCAAGTCGTACGAATGTCTAACAACCCGGTCTACGGCCGAAAGCTCTAAAAATTTAATCTGCCTGAACTACTTAGCGTACGCTACGTACTCTACGTAACGTGCGCTAAGCCTGCCCGTTAGCGTACGTAAACGACGAAGTCTAGCGTACGCTAACTTATGTCGACAAGACTCTCGATCACCGATCGACTACTTTGATGACATAACGTACGTTACGTACCAAATGTAGCGTGCGTTACTCATTCCCGATAGCGCACGTTAATATACATATCTTAGCGTGCGCTAACCGTGCATGGCAGTTTACTACTGGGCAGAAAACTTGAGCTAAAGGTGATGAAACTCATGAAATCTTTAGTGTTAAAGCATGACATCTCCGAGCATATTATGCTCATACGGTTCGTGAAAGATCTTTACGGATTAAACGACTTCGAGATACAAGGATACGTATAATCATCACAACACCATAATTCATCTTGATCTTTAAGAAAATATTCTAAGTTCAATCCACTCCATGTCCCAAAACGTATGATTCCTTTATGTAAAGACATAAGAACTTGGTAATCTCCATATACTGGTCGTAACCAGTTTTGAAGCAACATGAATATGCTTAGGAGTTCAAACACTAAAAGGTTCAATGGTTTAAACAATGAGGAAGTACCGAGACATCGAAAATATCCTTCTAACAACATGATGTTCGACTACGTACGAATTTAACTGACTAGATAATCCCAAATCATGATCAAAACGTCCTTCAGAATACTACTAATATTGGTGAAGAATCACCTACCTCAAAGTAGTGAAGAACACGAAGGAACTCGAAGAAATCCAACACAGAGAGCTTGAACACCAATCTCCAATAATCTACAATCTTCAACTCGAGCTAGGATGATGATATGAAGGGTTTAGGATGGAGAGAGCGACTCTCTATGTCTCAGAATTCGGGTTTTGGGAAGTGAAAAGATCTGAAAAAAATGAAAAAGTGTGCTGTCCTATATATAAAAAAGGGTTATTAGCGCGCGCTAGTCCATAAACATAGCGTGCGCTAACGGTCAAACGAAGCTTACTGACTTCACTGTACTCAGCATTTAGCGTGCGCTATCCTCATATCATTTGCGTGCGCTACCGCGTTGACTTGGCTTTTCCCGAAAGCCATCCAGGTTCATCCCGACATGATCTGACCGAGATCCGCAGCCGATCTCACCTACCACCCTATCTTAATCATGCTGACTACGTATAGCGTGCGCTAAGGTTCATGCACAGCGTGCGCTACATGCGCAGAATCACAATTTAGATCACATTCATGAAATCATGCGCTCAACAACACTGGATCATGAAATACGGAGAATAATACTCACATCAAAATGCAACAATTACAATATCACAAGGTTCAAATACATATCAGAAATCTCGGGTATTACATTCACTTACAGGAGAAAGAATCATATCTTAGTATTAAGTAGAGACTGATACTTGCTCACCAAGTTGCACTTCGAGGTTGACCCCACCAGCCGGTGATTGGATTGAACACTCTAGTGACCAGCTTAATGTCACAAGCACATCTCCTACTGAATCCTCAAGTCAAAGGTTCACGCAACTGTTAGGGTTGTATACTGCAAAACATACTTTATGCTTGTATTACCTTATTTTCTTGTAACGACCTATGAGAATATTAATTACATTTGATCACATGTTTTGCATATTTATTCACATTATGGTTATGCGAATGAAGTGTCTCATTATTTTATATTGTAGATAATATGGTGTGTTGGTCTCACATGGAAGATCACATTACCGGTGCCTTATAAAATAATACAATAGTTCACAACCTATATAATCAATAGACACATTATATGAAAGGTTGTAATGTATGCTTCAGATTAATTGGTCCTGACTATTATCATGCATTATCGTATTTGCATACGTTGAACAAGATCGAAGTGAGATAGTATCTTCTGTACTGACTATAAGAAGAACGTAAATCTCGGATAATTATTATATCTTAATTCTAAGTATATAATATTTAATTATTTATTTATAATATTTGTTGCTTTAATTTACCATGTGTGAGAATCACAATGATTGACTCAATAAGCTTCGTATATTGGGAAATAATATTATTTATATGACAATTATTTTTATAACTATAAATCGTGTCCCAACTCGTATGGTTAGATTATGTCACCTTTAGGAGATCGATAGTGATTATTATATTAAACCCTGTAGGTGAATTTAATTCTGATATAATAATAAGGTTCGAGTGGTACTACTCTTGGATAAGATACTAATTAATTAAAGTTGTCAGTAGCTTAAATGAATTAATCGACACTCGATATCTTAAACATGGGAAATAATATATTTAAATAAGGAGCCCAATTTTGTATATTGGGATTTGGGTGGGAAGTACAATATTAACTCTTTAGTGGACTGAGTTGATATTTAATAGACTCAATATATTCGAAAAGGGCCTAATATGAAAATTTGAGGTCTATTAGGAGTCCTTTCCCGAATCCTCTTTAAGATCCCTAGAGTCGCCCATAACACCTATAAATAGGACATAGAAGTTGGCCGAAATAGTGAAGCAACAGTCCAAGAAATTTCGATTTTTTCTGTCTTGTGTTTGATTGTGGATCTTGACTTGTGTATTCGATTCAATAATTGGATAACACAATATTTTTATAAAATACCAACAACAAAAATAGAGAGAAAATCGTATGGCAATTTTTTGGAGGAATTTGGCCGATCCCAATTGTTGTTCATGGAAGTCCGGTAGATTGTTGCCCACACGACATCCGGATATAGGCGGGATATACTCTAGAAGATCTAATGGTAAAAATACAAGAAGATAAGAAGAAATTCAAAGACTTTGCTTCAAAGTTATCATATTCCAAGATCTTTTAGATCTAGGTAGAATACTATGAATTATCATGTTTAGACGCGTAAATATATATGTTGGTCGTCTAAATTGCTTATTAATCTGTGTAATAAATTATTTGATGACCCTAAATAGATCCGATTCATGAGGGATGATTTTAGTAAATCCAAACCCACCGCTTTCGTTGTGTTTTATTTCAATCAATTGGTATCCGAGCCAGTCTTTATGTGCCGTTTAGTTTAATTAATTTTGTGATTAATTGCTAGCAATTTACAAATATTCATATATTATGATATTTGGAATATTTTTGCTAGAATTGTATTGTAGGTGAATATGGTCCATCATGGCTATATGTTTTTATTTTTACACGTTTTGGTAATTTGGGCCGTTTTTGAGGCATGTATAAGTTTTTCCCGTGAGAAAATCTACTGGTAGATAGGATTTTGTTTTTCCTTGTAATTTTATTGTAAATTCGATGTATTTTATTCTGTGCAAAATTGTAATCGAATTGGATTACACAAAGTCGAAGAAAAAGGATTCCTGCGCGAAAAGGAGTCCAAGTCGGACCAACCGACCAGGACCGAGAAATTGACATGCGGTCCCGCCACAGGACCGTGGTACAGACCGTGGTCCAGGCTACTCATCCGGGTTGCTTGTTCATTTTTCCGCCGTTCGTTGCGTCCGTTGGTGCACAATATTTAAATTTGGACTTTTCTTGTGCAATTAATTTTGCATGAAAAAGAATGTTTCTAAATTTGGAAATTTTATGGGCCAACTGGGAAGAGATAACGAGATGCTTGAAGCAGTGGGAGATTTTGAGCCGAAAATTTTCTCGTTATTGAAAATGAGAAATAAAAGCCATGATAATTGGATTTAATTATCCTTTTTTTTTATTGTTGGTTTTTATTGTTTTGGATGTATGACATGTATGAATGTATGCTTGATATATTTCTTGCATGTTAGGATGAGAAAATTAAAAACCTTATGTCTAAAATAATTAAGTGATTAAGTTGATTTTTAAAAATAAAAATAAAATCAAATTGGCCTCCATAATTAATTTAAATTGTGAAGTAATTAGCATGCGCGTTGACATTAGGGTCTTCCTCAATATCGGATGTGCTAATTATAGGTTCACTAGTTTTAAATTTCAAATGATAATAGAAGTTAAATATTATTTTATGATAGGACATCTCCATCTATAGGGCTATTATTTAAAAGTTAATATTTTAAGGTTGTTTAATTATGGTGTTCACTTAGGTGTATTAAATAATAAGCTCCCCAAGGAGTCTATGTTAATTATTACATGGACAAGAGGAACCAACTATTAATTTTATTTGTCATAACGTAAGTTGACCAGATAGTAAAATTACAGATGTAAAACTCTACCTGAAAAATATGTGTGTAAACGTCCACACGATCGTGGCTTGCATATGCAGATTTTCCGAGGTGTTGGTTGCTAGCATATATATTGTGTTTTTGAGGTTCTTCAATATATTTTGCTATGGACTATGTGATGAATGTTTTTAATTTTATCTCAGATGTCTTTCAATCCACTTGCTGTAATTCTCAAACAAAACAAACTAGGTGGCACTAACTTTGCTGATTGGACACATAATCTTAATATTGTCCTGACTGCTGAGGAACACAAGTTTGTTCTTACTGCGGAATGCCCATTGGAACCAGATGCGGATTCGACACATATTGAGGTGAAAGAATACCGCATATGGAAGAAATCTGATGAGATGGCTCGCTGTTACATCTTAGATTCTTTAGCAAATGTATTGCAGCATCATCATCAGAGTATGGGCACAGCCGCAGAAAGGATGAAAAATATCGGCGAGATGTTTGGTCATCAGAACCGGGTGGCTAGGCAAAATGTTATGAGGGTCTTGATGACAACCCAAATGCCTGAAGGAACCCCGGTAAGGGATGATGTGCTAAAGATGATTTCTCATCTGAATGAACTGATATCGTAGGGGCTACTATCGATGCAAAAATGTAGGTTGATGTCGTCCTAGGCAGCTTACCTAGGAGCGTTGAGCAGTTACGCATAAACTACAATATGAATCGTAGGGAGTATACCTTGGTGGAATTTTTGATAGAGCTTCAATCTGTGGAAGGTCTCTTCAGGCAAGGGTATCAAGTTCTTGTGGCTACTGGTGTTTCGACTTCTAAACCCAAGTGGGGGAAGAAGAAGAAACCAGTGAGCCAGAAGCAAGTGGCAATTTCAAGGTAAAAAGCGAGGCTGCTCAGCCTGAGTCGGACAAAAAGCCAAAGGGAAAGTGTTACAAGTGCGGTTAGAAAGGACATTTTAAAGTGGACTTCCCTCTTAATAAAGGTATGTCTCGTGTACTAGTAGTCAAAACATGTTTGCAAGCTTGTTCTTCTACTTCGTGGATAGTTGATTCAGGCTCCACAGATCATGTTTGCTTTGACTCGCATGGTTTTCAGGTAACCAAGCAGCTTAGTGCAGGCGAGATAACCATGAACTAGGGCGATTATTCCAGGCTTATGGTAGTTGTAGTGGGAGTCGTGCAGTTGAAGATTAATGATAAAATATAAATAATAATGTATTATTAGTACCAGATATTAGAATGAATTTGATTTCAGTTTTTAAATTAAGTTGTGATGGTTATTCAGTTTCTTTTGATGGTGATGCTATTAATAGAAGAAACGGTGAATATATTTGCAATGTTATTTATACCAATAGACGTTATGTCATTAATACTGCAGAAACTCCCATGTATAAACAGAAATCGCTTAGCTCTTTGTCTAAACCTAAAAAGAGAAAAAAACAATCGAGCATAAACCAAACATTTATGTGGCATTTATGGTTAAGTCATGTAAACCTTAGGAGGATTTAAAGATTGGTAGATGATAGCTCATTGGATGTCCTCCTAGTTGTGTCATTTCCAATTTGTTAATCCTATCTCGAAGGTAAATTGACCAAGAGGTTTTTAAGACGAAGGGAAACCGTGCTCAGAATGTGTTAGAGTTGGTTCATATGGATGTATGTGGTCCAATGAACATCCAGTCCAGGGGAGGTTTCGAATACTTCATCACGTTTATAGATGATTATTCTAGATATGGATACATCTATTTGATTCGATGCAAGTCTGAAGCCTTTGGCAAGTTTAGAGATTTCATGGCAGAAACGGAGAAGCGTCATGGAATGAGTATCAAGTAACTATGATCTGATCATGGTGGCGAATACCTTAGTGGAGAGTTTCTGGATTTCTTGGCAAATGAGGGGATTTCATCGCAGCTCACGGTGCCGGGAACTCCACAACAAAATTATGTTGCTAAGATAAGTAACAAAACTCTTTTAGAAATGGTAAGGTCAATGATGAGTTATTCAGATTTACCTATTTCGTTCTGGGGATAAGCCTTAGAAACAGTGGCATGCATTTTAAACATGGTTCCTTTGAAATCAGTTCCAAAAACGCCCACAGAACTATGGAGTGGGCGAAAGCCCAGTCTAGGACATGTTCGGATTTGGGTACTCCACCACATGTGCTGAATAAGGAAGGTGATAATTGGCATCTCGTTCATAAGTGCGAGTTTTTGGAGGATACCCTAAGGGAACGAAGGGTGGCTTGTTCTATAGTCCCCAGGATCAGAAGGTCATTGTTAGCACCAATGCCCGATTCCTGGAGGAGGATTATATGATTAGTCACAAGCCCATTAGTGAGATAATTCTGGAAGAGCTAAGGGGCGACACTCTGCCTATACCAATCGTACAAGCGCAACTAACACTGCACCACATATCAATTTTGACACTTTTACACCAACTCAGTATTTGCCTCGTCATAGTGGGAGGGTTGTTCATCAGCCGGAATGATTCATAGGTATGGGATAGTGTTAGGATAAATATTTCGGCTTTGATAATTGCCAACATACAGCAAAGAATTCTTAAAGAAGTTAGAATATCATTAAGTATGGAAGCTGTTACGATTCTCCATACAGCCTGTCCATACAGCAAAGAGATCTTCTACAGAGTCCAACCTATAGAGCCTACGTCATACATCAAGAGAAATAATACGTTGGATACAGCAGTAAGACTGTAAGTATTTTACTTAAGAAAAGTAAAACACATCCAACAGGAATGAAGGGAAAGATTTAAAACTGTTGTTAGATAAACATTGTTTATTCATAAAATATTCATGGAGAAAGCAGTATTTATTGTTGATAGGACAACACTTAATGCGGCTGGAGATAGACAAGTCTAAACGCTCTTAAGAGCATTTAATGCAAAGACAGAAAGGATGCCTGAAGCATTAAATGCAATCTGCTTTCTTTCAAACATTCAACAGCCGCCAATCAGAGACGTCAACATCTCACCAACCAACAACGACTACATTTCCAAGGTTATAAATAGCCCCAAGCAAGAGGACATTACTCACTATGTGTTTTTCATTATCGCACATACTCTAACAGATTACTCTGACAATTTAGCTATTAAAGAGTAGTATATTTCGTGAGCATACAGCAGTATCCAATCAAAGAAATATACTAAGTCCGCAACAGAAACAACACAGCATACAACAATCGTTCATCAAAGATATATATGTTGATTGGAATTGTTCAACCCTTACCGCTGAGATTATCATTAGCCATGTATAGACTAAAGGTCCTTGAGTATCCTGGCCTGTGTCGGAAGAATAGCATTAAAGACGAAGCTTCGATCTGTATGAGAAGAAGCAAGTCAAAAGAGCTCAAGCCAATCTACATGAACAGCCCAAAGCTATAGTCCTTGTATCAATCTATGTGAACAATACAGAGACAGGTTTAGTTAAAGTCACGTAGTTGTGTACATAGTGATTTTAATAAACTCTTTACTCCTGTGTGGAGGACCAGTTGACGTAGAGGGGTTTACCTCAAACCACTTTAAATTATGTGTTATTTACCTTATGTCCTTACTATTTACATTCTACTGTGATTTATTAATATATAATGTAAAATGATGTACGCATCAAGCAAACAGGAGAACACCTAGTTGCTGTATTTATAGAAACTCACTAAACCAACTTCCGCTACGCAATTAACTTCAAAAACCGTACAGATTATTATATTCCTACCATCTAAGCCGTTTACGCTATACACTGTGGCCAACAAATGGTATTGTAGAGGTTGATTCTAAAAAGAATAAGTCAAGTTTTAACTGAATCAGATCCACAAATCATAAGCTTTTGAAAACTGTGTTATATTACCTTTTCTATTTCTTAAGTGGACAGCTCTATGATAAACAAAGTTCCTATATTTACCATTAATCAGTTTGATGACAAGAGGATTAGAATGGAGGATCTTCTTCCAGCCATGCACGAGGAAATGATATTCGTGATCTACGAAAGCCCAATAAAGATCATGAAGGTCAATCTTGCCATGAGGATAGAAGGACAGTATCACCCTGAAATGCTTGAGAAGTAGCACGAGCGATGGACAATGGATGATCGCAAGCGTGCGAACCTCGACAATGTTTCTAAGAATGCGTTGTTTGCCACTATCGATAAACACATTCTCAAACGTAAAGAGCTGTAAGATAGCCAAACAAATCTAGGTGAAACTCAAGCTTATTTGGATGGAAACTAAGCTCTCGAAATAAAACAAAATTTCTAAACTTACTCAGCAGTTCGAATCTTTCGAAATGAAATCTTCCGAAACGCTTGAGGAGGTTGACCTCAAATTCACTGGCATTGTCAGTGAACTTGAAACATTGGGTAAAGCGTATACCCAAAAGGAAAAAAAACTAAAAATCTTTAGCTCACTCCCTCCTTGATGGGACATTAAGACTACAGATATGCGTGTATCCTTTAATCTTAATGATATTTCTACTTTTGACCTCTTCTCCAACCTCAAAGCTTTTGAGTATGATATTGACAGGAGAGAAAAGGCTGAAAAGTCACCTACCAAGACTACAGCACTGGCTGCTGTATCTGACAGGAGACACAGCTCTGCACCCATCACATCCAAATCAGCTCACAAGACTGCAGACAGCGATGATGACATCCTGTCAAAAGAAGAAATGGCCCTACTTATGCACAAGCTCAAAAAGTTCATCAAACAGTCTGGAAAGACTCCCTACTGGCCCAAACCTTTCCACAAGGTAAGTTCTGAATCCCCTTCATCGGGTCATTATGCCAAAACCCGGACATTATTGAAATAAGTGTCCACATCCAAAAGTGCAAAAGTTTCCAGAAGTTGAGCAACAAGAGGAGGACGAAAGAAGACGTGTCTGGAAAAACAATCTCAAGGCCCTGATTAGCGAATCAGTAGCCTCACCCGCGTCGAACAAGATCGAGGAGTGCCTTCAGGCAATAACTGACAGTGACTCCTCCGACGATCAGATTAAGGAAAAAGCATATATGTGCTTTATGGCCAAATAAATATAGGATGATGAGGATAACGATGATGAAGTAAGTTCAAATTCAATTATTCCTGTAAATGCATCGTATACCTTTGAAAATATGAAGAATGAATTAAAAACATTCAAAAGGACCATGAGACTTTAAAACGAGAAAACATATAGCTCAAAATTTCAAACTTAGAGCTGAAAGATAAAAATGACTTGTTGAAGAATAACTATGAAAATATGTCTATTGATTGCGAAAACAGCAAAGTTAACTTTGAAAAACTCATGGAAAACAATCATCAACTTGCTAATGATCTAAATGAGGCTAAGTCTCATAATGAGAGCAAGATAAATCACTTTGATTTACTCGAAGGCAAAGTAAAAACTCTCGATAAGAGAGAAGGGGAATTAGAGGCCATCCTGAAATCATTTGAGAAATCTTCTAGATGGATGGAAGAAATTCTAAGAACTCGGAAGCATGCCCATGATAAACGAGGCTTAGTATATGAGTCATTCTCACTTAAGGAAAAGACTAGTACAGTATTTGTCGGGGGCGTGGAACCCATTCCTATACCTGAAGAGACTCCAAGTCCCGCAAAGGCTACAACTGTCCCTCGTACAGCAAAGGCTGCAATTCCTCCACCAAATTCATATCACAAACAGTGATAACCTTAGCCTCCTAGACCTGTAACATGATCAACAACATGCTCCCCAAGCATATCAAAAGCGCCAACAGCAATTTAGAAATAAGGGTGTATCAAAATATCAAAGCAAGCACCGCAATACTACCAACAATATAGTGCACCTAGATATTGGATACATGAGCCCTGTTATCCTTCTAGAAAGCAGGTCGCCGTGCAGTATCAATAACAGCTCTGAGAATCCAACTGGAGACCCAGGAGGCAAGCTGTAAGGTCAAGGAAAATGGCTCCACCTCCTAGACAGAAATAGTACTGGAATAATAACCTAGATTTTACATGCATGATAATCTAGGTTACAGCGACTACGTGCCTGCCCCACGTAGAATTCGCAAGACAGGACCAAAAGTAACCTACAACAAACCAATTGTTGTCAGCAAATTTGGGTACCTGAAGGCACTAACATACATGTACCTAACAATCAAAGGGGAGCTAAATCTACTTAAATTCTTTTCTTAGAGGATATCAAAGAGAAGGACATCTGGTATTTGACAGCAGATGTTCTCGGCATAAGACAGGAGATATCAGCAAGCTGTCAGATTATGTAGAAGATCACAGTCTAAAGGTGCGCTTTGGTGAGAAGTCCAAAGGAAGAACAAGAGGGAAGAGAACCCTGATTGTAGGAATGTTCAAAGTCACCGACGTATCCTATGTTGAAGGCCTACAGTATAATCTACTTAGTATCATCTAGTTCTGTGACAAACAGTCCTCGGTCAAATTCTATATCGATCACCGTAGAGTGAAGGACATCAAGACCAAAGAAATTGTTCTCATAGGAAACAGATCAGGTAATATGTATATTGCTAACTGGAAGCCTACGAGCCCCACTATTATGTGTTTTCTTGCCAAAGGTACTGCAGATCAAAGCTGGCTATGGCACAAGAGGATGTCTCATGTCAACTTCAAGACAATCAACAAACTCGCCAGACAGGTAATGGTTAGAGGTTTGCCCGATGTGTCATTCCATAAAGACAGCATCTGTGGACCCTGTCATAGAGGCAAACAAGTCAAAACCACCCTAAAAAGCAAATCATACCTATTAACCCACAGGGTTTTGGATATGCTACACATGGACCTCTACGGCCCTGTAGACCCTGTAAGTTTGGGAGATAAGAAATATTGTCTCGTTATTGTTAATGATTTTTCCATGTATGCTTGGATAATATTTCTAAGCAAGAAGAAAGAAACCACAACGAAGTTGCTAGAGCACCTGAGAAAGCTACAGAATGAGAAAGGGTTGAGTATCATGTCCATTCGTTCCGAAAGAGGTACTGAATTCACAAATCGCTTTATAGAGTAATACTGTTCGAACAATGGAATACAACACGAATACTCAGCAGCCCAGACTCCTCAACAAAATGGTATTGCCGAGAAAAACAATAGGACACTCTAGGAAGCAACAAGAACCATGATAGCCGCAAGCAAGATGCCGCAGCGGTTTTGGGGAGAAGTAACAAATACAGCATGCTAGACACAAAACTGTTGTATCATCAACAAGCATCACAACAAAACAGCCTATGAGGTATGGAATAATAAAACTCCATTGGTTGCATACTTTCATATCTTTGGATGCAGATGTTATGTTCTGAATAATGGGAAAGATCAACTCAAGACCATTGAGGAAAATTCAGATGAAGGGATATTTGTAGGATATTCCTCTGTCAGCAAAGCTTTCAGGATCTTTAACAAAAGGAAGCTGAACATAGAGGAATCTGTCCATATAGTGTTTGATGAACCTCACTTTGATCATACAGGAGTAGAAGACTTAACCCAGAATATCCGAACACTCTCCATGATGACCCTTAAACTCCATTAGAGCCTGTTATAGACTTAGATATCAATCTCGCGGCTTCAATATCAGAAGTAGTCAAAGCCGATGATGTACAAGCTGAAGCCGAGATTACAGCACCACAAGATACAGTACGGGATACTGAATTAGAACCTGACAGAAGATGGTTGAGAGATCATCCACAGGAGTTAATTATAGGTGATATTGATGCTAATGTATCTACCAATAGAAGAATATAGAGCACACAAGGAACTATACTGTGTGCGAAAGAAGAAACCGATTCTGATGAATTTTCATTTCCTGTATGGAAATCTCAAGCAGAACTTAGGAGACTAACTGTGTGCACTTTAGTTGTATTTTTAGCCCAATCCGAACCTGTTTTGACCAATGAAGCTTTGAATAATTCTCACTGGATCACTTATATGGAAGAAGAGCTTAATAGTTTCGAAAGAAACAATTTATGATATCTAGTACCCAGGCCAGAACATCAAGCTATAATTGGAACCAAATGGTTATTTAGAAACAAGAAGGATGAGAATGGACTTCTGATCAGTAAAAAATCCCGTATAGTCTCACAAGGTTACAAACAAGAAAAAGGCATAGATTATGATGAGACTTTTGCCCATGTAGCCAGACTAGAAGCCATCAGGATATTTCTTGCTTTCGCCGCCCACAAGAGCTTTATAGTATATCAAATGGACGTTGAGAGCGCATTCCTGAATGGATATCTCGCTGAAGAAGTGTATGTTGAGCAAAAAACAGGGTTTGTCAACACTGAAGGCGGAGACCTAGTATACAGACTAAGGAAAGCTCTGTATGGACTTAAGCAAGCGCCTAGAGATCGCTATGAAACCCTGTCCTTGTACGTCAGAAACAATGGATTTGAGAAAGGTGTTGTGGACAAGACTCTATTTAAGATACAAGAAGGTGATGACTTGTTAATGGTGCAAATATATGTCAATGATATTATATTTTCTTTTACTAACATTGTTTTATGTCAAAGGTTCTCTCATCTCATCAACCAGGAGAAGTACAGCAAGGAGCTGATCAACAAGTTTGGGATGAGCAACTCCAAATCCGCGTCAACCCCCATGAGAAGTTCCACACAAATTAGTGCTGACGAAGTTGGAAATCCGGTTGAACAATTACTCTACAGGAAGCTTATAGGCTCACTCTTGTACCTAATGGCTAGTAGGCCCAATATCCAGTTTGTTGTAGGAGTATGTGCTTGGTATCAAGTAGCACCTAAGGAGTCACACTTCATGACAGCCAAACGAATCCCTAAGTATGTGAAAGGAAAAATTGATGTAGGATTGTGGTATCCTAAGGAAGGCGGATTCAATTTGGTTAGCTACAGCGACTCGGATCTCGGAGGCTGTAAGTTGGATAGGAAGAGTACGAGTGGTACTTGTCACTTTCTTGGACCTAGACTTGTGTCATGGTTCAGTGAGAAGCAATTGGCCAACTCGCTTTCTACGGCTGAGTCGGAATGTTATTCTGCTGGAAGTTGCTGTATGCAGATTCTCTGGATGCAGCAGCATCAACAAGATTATGGAATCGGTGCCAGAGAGATGCCAGTCATGTGCGATAGCACGAGTGCAATAGCAATAACGCACAACCCTGTATTGCACTTGCAAACTAAGCATATTGATATTAAGCATCACTTCATCAGGAATCATGTTGAGAATAAGGATGTTCGGATCGAATAAATTCGTGCAGATATTCAGTTGGCCGACATCTTTACAAAACCTCTCAGCACAACCATATTCTACATGCTTCGTCAAGAATTGGGAATGCTACAACCTGACTCCCTGTAAGTTTTTACATCATTACTTATCAATTGAGGGGGAATGCTGTAAGACCCAACAATATAATATCCACTTTAATTAACTGTACACTAAGAACAAGTCAGCTCTTACTATAGGACAAAGAAGGCATGAAACCTTCCTACAGCTGACATGTGTATTAATTAAGGGGGAATACAGTACGACCCATAAATATAGTATTAATCCAATAATTGGTGTAAGAATTGAATCATGTATATACTTTTTAAGCGAGAACGCTGTTTTCGCGGATACAGCACATACACTGTAGGATACATTTCATATTATAATACTATTTTATTTGTATAGAAAACATTTTAAGTCCACGTGCCCTGTTTAAATTCAAACGTCTTATTCTTTAATGGTCTTAAAGAGACCTAGACTTTATTGCCTCAAATAACGCGATTTCAATAATTTCAAACTGTCGTTTCATGCAATAAGGGAAGACGAACTGTAAGAAGTGGGACCGGTCATCGTTTCAAAAACAGATGGATCAGATGTACCAGTTACTCTAAATCCATCCTGTACGTTCTTTAAAATACCAATCCCTTAAGTCTGACCGTTTACTGTATAACCCTAATCTTCCCTGCACCCTATAAAAGTACTCTATTTTGCTCCCTTAGGTTCTTTAAGCTTTCAGCACATTTAACGAGTCTTAAGGAAACAGTTTATATATTTTCTGCAAATTTCTGCATTTTTCTGTGTGATTCTATGTTACTTCACACCTTTTCATCTGCAGAATGTCGAAAACTCAGACATCTTCCCTTTCGATGAAGAAGAAGGAAACCATAATTGATGGGCGTATCTTTTCCAGGTCCGTTGTAATGGAAAAAATCAACCTTGAAGGAGAAGACTACATTGCAATGGAGATGGTTGTTTCGAGGGTGAAACAGCAAGGGCTGTACCACCTTGCTAGTCACCATGCTGATCTCTATGACGACCATATCGTGGAGGAGTTCTACTTGGATGCCTTGTTCAAATACTCATCTCAGAGTAGAGGAGGTGAGATTTTTGACATCTCTGCGACGGTTCAAGGGATTAAGATATCTATGAACAGAGAACTATTGGAGAAGTTTTACATGTTGGGTTTTTATTGAACTAATAAGAATTATGATCTCATCATATATCGAAATAGTGCATCGGAAGTATAAATATAATATGTAAAACCCTCTGAGGATCCAAGTATATTAGCAAATTACAAAGAACAAGATTGTTACCTCTTGTAGCGTGTTTATGATCGAACCTTCTACGTTGCAAGAAGCGAGCGTCCTCTACGGTATCCACACAATGAACAAGTCCCGATCGTCTAGCGGATTGCTAGCTCTGCTTCAATAATGATTTCACATAAATCAATTTGAATATAGATATATTCTTGATTATGGTGAGAACAAGAACACCAAGAATTTTATTCTAATGTTCTTGAACTTTGATCCAAAATAACAACTATCAAACTTATTCAATATGTTATTAAAGATCAAACTCATAAGATAAGATGAGTATTCTAAATACTTTTCTTGATCAAAGAATCAATCTTCGAATATATGAAGATATATTCTTGATCTTTTTTATTATTCAACTCATGAATATTATCATCAAGACTTTTTGAAAGAGAAATATCAAAATCAGATTTTTTTTCTTCTCTCTACACAAATTATGTCTTCTCTTGTGTTTTGTCAAATGTGAGGGCTATCACAAGACACTATTATATAGCCCTCTACATGGCTAAGGGTTCACTAACCCCTTTACTGTAACACCCCTAAATCCCATTGGGTTATTACAGTGCCGTGGACCCCACACCAGGAGATCCACCAGACAAACATGACAAAAATACAACAAACTGACCAAAAGGGGAATCTCAGTCCCTACTATGACATCCGACATAATATTCCGATATGGAATTTTAACGACAAAAGTAGGCTTACATGGCCAAAATAAAAGCACAATACATCCACGAGCCTTGCTCGGATAATACCAAATGACAAAGACTGAACAAAACTGGAGTACTACAACTGTCTGACTGACATGAACACCAAAACATCTCGGACTAGTATCGCTCAAATGCCTCGTCGCCTTCATCATGCCCATGTGTCTCAACTCTCTCCTCGCAAACACCTAAAACATTAAAACATGTTCCGTCCCCCACGGGGTCAGTCATCCAAATAATGAATATCAAATACATGTACAACATGATATGCATCCAAAAGCAGAATTAACAGTACAACAATGGTAATACGGGATGCTCACAAACCAAAGTACGAATCGAGCATTCGTGAAACACCATGCCCGCGACATACGATTGATTCCTGCTCAACAGGGTAGAACACAAGTGTCCAACGGCTAATCATTAATATAGAACACACAATGAAATTACCCAAAGGCAAACAAACACTGACTGGATACGAATCACAATCCCCAGAGGCTCCAACGGAAACATCAATACATCACAATGGCCTGAAAGCCCCTCAGCCACAGCTGTCAAAATATCATAAAGGTGTGAAACCACTCAGTCGAAGCTGTGAATCATCACAATGGCCTGAAAGCCAAATAGCCCGAAGCTATATCAATGAGGGCCGAAGCCACGGCACGAAGCCGTATCACAATGAGATCATCCAATGACCATGACCTACTGAATTGCAGGTGCTCGGAAACCAACCGCGAAGGTTTAAGCCCCAGACTTACCCATAATGAGATCACCCAGTGACCGTGACCTACTGAATTGTAGGTGTTGGAAAACCAACCGCGAAGGTTCAAGCCCCAAGCTTACCCATAATGAGATCATCAACATGACCGTGACCTACTGATGTGTAGGTGTTGGGAAACCAACCGCGAAGGTTCAAGCCCCAAGCTTACCCATAATGAGATCATCAACATGACCGTGACCTACTGAACTGTAGGTGTTAGGAAACCAACCACGAAGGTTCAAGCCCCAAGCTTACCCATCGAGCACTAGCCGAGACTAGCCTCCAAAACACAATTAATCACAACAGTAACGATCCCAAGATTACCAAATTCACAAGAATAATAGCATGCTGCCTTGAGTCGGCCAACACGAAAACAATAACTCACGGATGGGCACCGTCCTTGGTGGTCCCAATTCAAATACCTCGACTGCCTTGGAATGGCCAATCGATCACGACAACTCAACGGATGTAAACTATCCTTGACAGTCCCAATTCAATACATCGATTACCTTAGAACGGCCGATCGATAACAATGATACAACGGATGGGAAATGTCTCTGACAGTTCCAATTCAATACATCGATTGCCTTAGAATGGTCAATCGACAACACGACACTACGAATGGGAATCGTCTTCACTAATCCCAATTCAATACATCGATTACCTTAGAGCGGTCAATCGATAACGATGACACAACGGATGGAAATTATCTTCGATAATCCCAATTAAATGCATTGATTACCTTAGAACGGTTAATCGATAACCAATGATACAACGAATGGGAATTATCTTCGATAACCCCAATTAAATACCTCAATTACCTTAGAACGGTCAATCGATACACAATGATATGTTTAGAATAGATGTCCCGGTGCCTTAAACCGGCCACCGAAACAAAGATGATAAATGAATATATCAAACGCCTTTCAATCGTCCAGTACAACATTATTAGCAACAATACCAATTCGATAACAACGATCCAACGATGCCTCAAGACGACATTAACGTCAGCAATAATAATCGATACATCGATACCGCAAACCGGCTATCGACAACAAGAATCTCAATGCCTTAAACCGCCCGTTAACGAATAACAATCACATCTGGCATAGTCACCGAAGGGTATTGCATCAAACAATCCCCAAATATCAACAAAATCACGAAGAGACTAAGTCTCGAAATGATACAATACATTCATACACATATATGATAACATTAATCTCATTGACCAGTACAAGTATAAAACTTGCCTCAAACCGAAGGCGAGCAAGTCCTTCCACGATCAACGTCCTGGCACGAAACGACGAATGGTGCCTACTGATGATCACAAACACTCGAACAACCTTGAATGAAAAATGATTCATTTAATAACACAAAATCAATAGAAAACAACACCAAGGACAAACCCGATTCAACCCCGAATCGGTTAAACTCTACCAACGAATATTATAATTCTCATCTATGAATTCTAACATCTCCAACACCTCAAAATTGACATGATCAAGTGTTCTTAACACTTGTGAAAATAATTCAACAAGAATTACTTAAGAACAACATCTAAACAACATTTCCAAAATGATAATATCACTATCATCATCAAATTAGTTCTCCTACAATGATAATATCATGAACATCATCACAATCACCTCAAAAACATCATCATTCCAACAAACATGATGTCTAAACAAAAATCCTTCATCATAACCTCATGAATTTGGATTGAACAACAAGATTCACTCAACCATTTCCAAATTATGATAATCACCCCTTAAATCATCATAAATCCTTACTAAAATGGTTATAATCTTTCAAGAACACCACCAACAACAATAATCATCTCAAGACTATGTTAATCATATAACAATCTTAACATAATCCTTCCTAGACATGATTATAACCTCCAAACAATCTAAAACATCAAGAACACAATCATACTCAAGCTATACCAACATGTTCTTCATCAAAAGTTTATCAAAACCATGAAGAATCATGATATACTCCATCAATCAAACAATACCCGAAGAAAACAACAACAAAAACTCGAAAATCACTTAAAGAACAAGAGATTGAGGGAAATTACCAAAGAAGAATAAGAACAAGCCTCCAAACACCAAAGGACCACCACCAAGCTTCCAACTTCAAGCTTCAATCCAAACTAAGATGATCAAGATCGAGTTGGAAGAGGCTAAACATCAAGAACAAGTTCAAACGGACGATTCTAGGGAGAGAAAAATGATTTTGGTTCGTGAAGAAATGAAATACGAAACCAAGTTATATAATCTGACAAACACATTACGTACGTTATACAACAAGGTTAACGTACGTAAGGGTCTTACGTACGCTATGCCAAAACATTAACGTACGTAATGCTAACTCCAGAACCCACTGACCCAAAATACAAAGACCTTAACGAACGTAAAGAGTAACCATTTACGTACGTTAGCAAGCTACATGGATTACGTACTTAAAGCTCACCTCTTAACGTACGTAAAGATCCGTTGACTGCAACAGTAAGATCGGATCGAAAGATTCCTGACCCTACCAGCCGAAAGTTGACATCGAGGAAGGTTCCTACCACAGACTATGCATTATGTTCGTAACCATACAGGTCTAACGTACGTAATACTCACCCCATAACGTACGTAAGTCTACACATGTAGCGTACGTTAAGGCTAGTATACTTAGCCAAAAAATCCAAACTCTCCAAGCAACATCCAAACGACGAAACCAAACCGACGACAAGTATAAATATTTCGATTACGAAATATCCCAATACAATATACATTGTATCAGTCCGAAACAACAACACTTGTACAATTCCAAATGAATATGTACAACTCAACAGTAACACGAAAAAAAATTACCCCCGGATATTACATACTCCCCCCCTTAAAAAGAGTTTTGTCCCCGAAACTCAGGGTGCAAAACACGGGGTACGAACTATCCATCAGGATCTGAAAACAACATCTCCAAGAATACCCCTCAATATAAGCAACTATGTCTGACTAACTGGGCCAACCCCTCGGGTCCCTGCGTCTCCTCTGCCGGAACATGGCGAAGAATTAAGTGATACAAACACTCATCCAAGTGCGAGATCAGTCAAATCATGACTCTTCTGCTAGAGACCAGCCAGAAATTCGTACTAACCGCATGATTCGTAACACCGGCGTACACACCTCGCGAGTGCCGCCCATTGTATATGTCTACAATCATCGGTGTACACTCTCCCATTCTCATCGGCATCGGACGCCCATGCAAACACTAACTCATGCCACGCAAAAATAATAACAACACAGACGTAGTCCTCGGGGCCATATCAATCGCACGCCCAAGTCCTCACACGACTTCACGTCTCGAATCACAATGAACAATTATCCAGATTATCATAAAATCTCGGGTACAAAACGAAAAGGAAAGAAAAACACATCACACGACATCAATTCTCAATATTCTCGAGAGCTATCATTACAAGATAGATCAATAATAAATGGTTCACAACCACAATACTACAATACAAACTGAGTCAAACATCATTCCGAAAAGTAAGGAAAATACAAATCAAGGTTACATCTCAAATGTACCCGAAATCAACATCCTCCAAATCATCGATCCCCTCGATCTCACCGACTCGAGGAAAACCCAAACCTGAACTCGCTACTCCTCCTCAGTTGTCCATACCTATGGCTCTCGAAGCCTGATAGGACCCATTGGATGAAGTACGGACTGGAGTAACAAAATTTCTCGAGGCCCGTGAGCTCTCTCGAGACCTACTGGTACTAGAATTCCTGCAGTATTTCTGAAGGTGTCCCTGCCTCCCACACAGAATACAAGAAATAGGTTGCATCGAGCACCGAGTACTGCGATGTACTATTTTATCACAGTTAAAGCAAACAATGGTCGAACCCGTCGCCTGAGAAGAAGGTGCTTTCCCAGCACAAAGACGACTAGAAGATGTCCTCTGGGACGTCGGAGCCTCATGTCCCTCTGAACGAATCAGCATCCTAGTTCTCTCACCAGAGGAAACTGAAGGATTCTTCTGAGCAAGCTCCTTGATCAAAAGCTCTGCTCCAAGAGCCTTCTCGATGAATTCGCCAAGTGAGTTACAATTATGGTTGAACAACTGCATCCTCAACTGCGGGTTTAGCCTTTTGCTAAAATACTTGATCTTATCCGCCTCAGTACGGATAACCGAAGAAGCAAACTGAAGAAGTCCATGAAACTTCTCAGCAATAACAATAACAACCTCGTCCTCGACGGATTCGGGGTTCAAAACCTCTGACAGCTTGGCTTCACGAAGTGGATCCGGATAATACCTCTCTAACATGAGAGTCTTAAACTCACTCCAAGCACAATCACGATCGGTGGGTTTCACAGAAAGCCACCAAGAATAAGCGCCTTTACTCAAATAGTAAGCTGCTACTGCCACCTTACTCTCTTACGGACACTAAACCATGTCGAAGAGTTTATCAAAATGTTCAAGCCACTGAACAATATCAGCTGGTTCCGACGAACCCTCAAAAATAGGCGGCCTCTGACGAGAGATGTCGTCGATAATGTGACTCATTCTCCCGGCCTGTCCATAAAACGGCACCTGTAGCCCCTGTTGTGTACCACGAACCATCGAGGTCTGCATGGTTTCCATTATCTGCATCATCTGAGTCATCTGGGTCATCATGCCCCTCATAAGTAATAAAGTGTCGATGTCAGTCTGATCGACTCCTTGAGTATGATGTCCCGAAGGAGAACGGGTCGCATAAGTCACATCCCCGGCCGAATTCTGATCCATCTCGGCATCCGTACGCATATAAACATGAGGTTTTGGGTCTCTGCCTGCTCTACAGCCTTTACCCTCTCTGCCACGTCCTCGGATTCCTCTTTCCATACTGAAAGAATAACGTTCGCTCATGAACAAAGCTCAAATATGCCTCAACGGCCAATCCACAATGCTAAGTCATTAGCCAAACATGAGTATACATACTCAACAGATAAATAGTCACCTCCAACTTGCTAATTATAGCCAATATTGAGCTCACACGCTCCAAAACAAATAATCATGAATGAATCGTAACACAAATGTTACATACAGATTTCAACAAAACATGTATAATCAATGGCATAATGAATGTATGAACATACAAGAGAATCGAGTCCCTACACAGGTCATACGAAGCTTCGAGGTCTTGCGATACTAGTCTTCACTAACGACGACTCGATGAAAGAAAGACTCATACAGTCGCGCAACTATCACGACTCACAAAACCTGACTGTCCAGATTGTCATAACCTGACAGCCCCACTACTACCGTGTCGGTAGAACCACATAACTCACATGTCAGGGTATCTGACAACCCAAAGCGCTCTGATACCATCTTCTGTAACACCACCAAATCCTATTGGGTTATTACAGTGCCGTGGACCCCACGTCAGGATATCCACCAGGCGAACATGACCAAAATACAACAAACTGACCAAAAGGGGAATCTCAGTCCCTACTATGACATCCGACATAATATTCCGATATGGAATTTAAACGACAAAAGTAGGCCTACATGGACAAAATAAAAGTACAATACATCTACGAGCCTTGCTCGGATAATACAAAATGACAAAAACTGAACAAAACTGGAGTGTTGGTCCACTAAAAGTATACAGGATACAGCTTGGGAAATGTTTAAGCAACAGGCTGTACGTTTTACTCATCAGAGTGCGTAGCGGAAGTCTTAAATCAGTAAGTTGCTGTCGATACAGCAACTCGGTCTATTCTCCTGTTAGCTTGGTGCGTACAGGGTTTTGCAGTGCATACTTAAATAATCATAGTTTAATAAAACAGTAAAGGGCAGAAGGTAAATATCACAGTATTTAAAGTGGTTCGAGGTAAACCCCTCTACGTCCACTGGTCCTCCACACAGGAGTAAAAAGTTTATTATAATTACTGCGTACACAACTACGTAATTATAACAACAAGTAATCAATATATCATTCACACAGATTGATATAACGATCTTAGCTTCAACCATTCACACATATTGGTTTGAGCTAACACTTGACTGACTTCTTCACACACAGTTCTGAACCTTCGTCTTCTTCGATGCAAATCCTTCACACACAGTTCGAGAGAAGCAAAGATTTATCAGTCCACACAGGGCTGATCTGGGTTTGTTCAAGGATAGAACAATATATGAACAACAGATTTGACTTTCTGAGCTTCTAGCTGATGATGTGTTGTTCACTGTTTGAGCACTGTATATCTCATATATCTGAGTTGCAGTGAGCTTCTGGAGATATGTTTTGCTCTGAATATTTCTTTGTAAGCTTGATTGTTTGTAAGTCGTTTAGAAGTTTTTAATCGTTCACATCTTTTGATATTCAAACTCTGGGGATATATATAGTCTCTGAAATATATCAATTGAGATAAATCCATTGAGCAAGATTCCGTTCCAACGGGATGATTTGTTTGAATTAAACACGATCCGAATTTTGCGGGATTTGAAGATATGTTGACTTACAGTATTTAAATACTTTATCCTTTAGTATTTAAATACTTCTTTATCAACGGGACTTGACTTCAGCGAATTCCAAAGATTCCTTTCCAAACGGTCTTCAGTCCTGTTTCGATGGGTATGCTATATCCAATTATGATGTAGGCATATTGGAGTAGTCCGATGCTGAAATGAAAGATGCTGTATTCGTATAGCTTCCATACTCGGCGTTTACTTAGACTTTTTTGCTGTATCTTGGTAGCGCGAGAGCTTGCTGTATGCTGGCACTTTCAGAAGGTTTTCGATACAGGATTGACAACTTCGATCGGACTTTCGATACAGCGGTTTGCTGTATGTTGGACATTTATTATTTTGTCGTATGCTAGCTTGTTGTATCAAGCTTTTTTGTTTGGTAATTATCAAAACGACATTGTTTTTCCCAACAATTTCGCCCTTTTTGATAATTTCCAAACCTTCTTGATGATCCCAAAACTTTGATGCCAAAACCTCTTTAAGCTAAAACAATTTCCCCTTATTTTTCGATAACCACTTGTTGGTAATTTGAGAGGACATAGATACAGGAGTTGTTTATCTCATCAACTTCCCTCTTTTTCAATAATGTCAAGAGCAGACTTCTTGATCTTCTGTTCGAATGATCTGGTCTTCAGCACTGAGTCTAAAAGAAATATGAACTGCTCGCAGGCAAGTTCCAAAAAGGATAAAATCTAATAGGGAAGTGTATTACATCTTAAACTTATGATTGATGCACAGTCACAATCTTACAGTGTGATCTGGTTGAGTACAACTTAACTTATGAACTGTTCGCAGACATGTTCTTACAGGTTGATACTTAAACTTGTTAGATTGCAGCAATAAAAATTGAATGAGTTAAAATTCGCTTCATTCGAGATAGAGAAGTCCATATGTCGTGAAAAGCGTTTAAAAACAATGTTTGAATATAAAAATAGGGCACATGGACTTAAAACTGTTTGCAATACATAATAGAATAAAACTATCAAGCATAATTGATGTAGTGTAGTGTAGATACTGTATCCGCGAATAATGTAGCATTCCCCCTTAAAAGTTACATACAGGTTTCAATTCTTACATTATTGTTCGGATTAACATTGTATTTATGGGTCGTACTGTATTCCCCCTTAATTATTGCACACGTCAGTTGTAGGATGATTCATATTGGTTTGTTCCCTACAGTGGTGTATTGAAGGTTCTGAGTGTACAAATAAATAATGGTGGATACTGTATTCTTGGGTCTTATAGCATTCCCCCTTAATTAATGAGTAAAAGCATAAAAACATACAGGGAGTCTAGCTGTAGCGTTTCCCGATTCATGTCGAAGCATAGAAATCAAGTAAATTTGGGTCCTGGTGTGATAGTGCCTTTCGGTACCCAAATTTGCCGGACAACAATTGGTTTGTTGTAGGCTACTTTTGGTCCATTATTTTGATATCTACGTGGAGCAGGCACATAGTCATTGTAATCATGATAATTATAATGCATGAAAAATTGAGAATTATAGTTATTATTCCAGTACGATTGTCGTCACAGAGGAGGAGCCATTTTCATAGATCTTACATATTGCCTCCTGGGCCTCCAGTTGAATTCCCATGGATGTTGTTGATACTGCGCTGCGACCTGTTTTCTTAAAGGATAATGGGGCTCCTGTATCCAATATCTAGACACGCTGTACTGAAAGTACTGCCGTGCGGGCCTTTGATATTTGGATACAGCCTTCCTTCTGAACGGCTGTTGGCGCTGTTGATATGCTCGGGGAGCATCCTGTTGAGTACGCCTTACAGGTCTGAATGACTGGTGATTCCGCTGTCTGTAATATGACTGTGGTGGCGGAATGGCAGCCTTTGCTGTTCGTGGTGCAACTAGTTCCTTCACAGGATTCGGAACTTCTTTCGATACAGGAATGGATTCCTCACTCCTGACGAATACTGTACTAGATTTTTCTTTGTTGGAGAATGAGTTGTACTCTAAGCCACATTTATCATGAGCATGTTGCCCAGTGCTTAGGATCTCTTCCATTCTATTAGAGAATTTCTCGAAAGAATTCAAGATTGTCTCTAATTCTCCTTCACGTTTCTCGAGAGATTTTACTTTGGCTTCGAGTAGAGCCAAATCATTTGTCTTGCTTTCAAGATGAGACTTAGTCTCATTTAGATCGTGAGCAAGTTGATGATTGCTCTCCATGAGTTTTTGTAAATTGACTTTGCTGTTTTCGCAGTCGACAGACATATTTTCGTAATTATCCTTCAGCCAGTCGTTTTCTTCGTTCAGCTCTAAGTTAGAAATTTCAAGCTGTATGTTTTATCTTTTCAATATCTCATGGTCCTTTTGAATGTTATTAAATTCATTCAACATATTTTCAAAGGTATGAGATGTATTTACAGGAGTAGTCGAGGTAGAGCTTACCTCATCATCATCGCCATAGAGCACATATAGGCTCTATCTTCTATCTCATCATCAGACGAGTCACTGTCAGTGAACACCTGAAGATACTTAGTCTTTGTTGATACGGGTGTAGCTTTTGATTCTCCAATGAAGGCCTTGAGTTTGTTCTTCATCCTATTTCTCCAATCATCAAACTCGTTAATAGAAAACATTGGTACATTGCTTATTAATGAGGTATCCATATGTGAGAAAATAGGAAAGATAAATTGTTTTCGAAAAGTAAGTGATTTTAAGGATCTGATTCAGTTAAAAATACGACTGACTCTTTTTAGAATCAACTGCTCCGATACCACTTGTTGGTCCACTAAAAGTATACAAGATACATCTTGGGAAATGTTTAAGCAACAGGCTGTACGTTTTACTAATCAGAGTGCGTAGCGGAAGTCTTAAATCAGTAAGTTGCTGTCGATACAGCAACTCGGGTCTATTCTCCTGTTTGCTTGGTGCGTACTGGGTTTTGCAGTGTATCCTTAAATAAACACAGTTTAATAAAACAGTAAAGGGCAGAAGGTAAATATCACAGTATTTAAAGTGGTTCGAGGTAAACCCCTCTACATCCACTGGTCCTCCACACAGGAGTAAAAAGTTTATTATAATTACTGCATACACAACTACGTAATTATAACAACACGTAATCAATATATCATTCACACAGATTGATATAAAGATCTTAGCTTCAACCGTTCACACAAATTGGTTTGAGCTAACACTTGACTGACTTCTTCACACACAGTTCTAAAGCTTCGCCTTCTTCGATGCAAATCCTTCACACACAGTTCGGGAGAAGCAAAGATTACACAGTCCACACAGGGCTGATCTGTGTTTGTTCAAGGATAGAACAATATATAAACAACAGCTTTGACTTTCTGAACTTCTAGCTGATGATGTGTTGTTCACTGTTTGAGCACTGTATATCTCTTATATCTGAGTTGTAGTGAGCTTCTGGAGATATGTTTTTCTCTGAATATTTCTTTGTAAGCTTTATCGTTAGTAAGTCGTTCAGAAGTTTTTAATTGTTCACATCTTTTTATATTCAAACTCTGGAGATATATATAGTCTCTGAAATATATCCGTTGAGATAAATCCGTTGAGCAAGATTCCGTTCCAACAGGATGATGTGTTTGAATAAAACACGATCCGGATTTTGCGGGATTTGAAGATCTGTTGACTTACAGTTTTTAAATACTTTATCCTTTAGTATTTAAATACTTCTTTATCAACGGGACTTGACTTCAGCGAATTCCAAAGATTCCTTTCCAAACGGTCTTCAGTCCTGTTTCGATGGGTATGCTGTATCCAATTATGTTGTAGGCATATTGGAGTAGTCCGGTGTTGTATGGAAAGATGTTGTATTCGGATAGCTTCCATACTCGGCGTTTACTTAGACTTTGTTGCTGTATCTTGGTAGCGCGAGAGCTTGCTGTATGCTGGCGCTTTCAGAAGGTTTTCGATACAGGATTGACAACATCGATCGGACTTTCGATACAGCGGTTTGCTGTATGCTGGACATTTATCATTTTGCTATATGCTAGCTTGCTGTATCAAGCTTTGTTGTTTGGTAATTATCAAAACAACATTGTTTTTACCAGCATGGAGTACTCCAACTGTTTGGCTCACATGAACACCAAAACATCTCGGACTAGTATCGCTCGAATGCCTCGTTTCCTTCGTCATGCCCCTGTGTCTCAACTCTCTTCTCGCAAACACCTAAAACATGAAAATATGTTCCGCCCCTACGGGGTTAGTCATATAGATAATGAATATCAAATACATGTATAACATGATATGCATCCAAAAGCAGAATGAACAATACAACAATGGTAATATGGGATGCTCACAAACCAAAGTAAGAATCGAGCATTCGTGAAACACTATGCCCACGGCATACGATTGATACCTGCTCAACAGGGTAGAACACAAGTGCCCAACGGTGAATCATCAATATAGAACACACAATGAAATTACCCAAAGGCAAACAAACACTGACTGTATACGAATCACAATGCCAGAAGGCTCCAACGGAAATATCAATACATCACAATGGACTGAAAGCCCCTCAGCCGCAGCTGTCAAAATATCATAAAGGTCTAAAACCACTCAGCCGAAGCTGTCAATCATCACAATGGCCTGAAATCCAAATAGCCCGAAGCTATATCAATGAGGTCCGAAGCCACAGCACGAAGTCGTATCACAATTAGATCATCCAATGACTGTGACCTGCTGAATTGCAGGTGCTGCGAAACCAACCACGAAGGTTCAAGCCCCAGACTTACCCATAATGAGATCAGCCAGTGACCATGACCTACTTAACTGTAAGTGTTGGGAAACCAACCACGAAGGTTCAAGCCCCAAGCATACCCATAATGAGATAATCAACATGACCGTGACCTACTGAACTGTAGGTGTTAGGGAAACCAACCGCGAAGGTTAAAGCCCCAAGCTCACCCATAATGCGATCATCAACATGACCGTGACCTACTGAACTGTAGGTGTTGGGAAAGCAACCGCGAAGGTTCAAGCCCCAAGCTTACCCATCGAGCACTAGCTGAGACTAGCCTCCAAAACACAATTAATCACAACAGTAACGATCCCAAGATTACCAAATTCACAAGAATAATAGCATGCTGCCTTGAGTCGGCCAACACGACAACAATAACTCACGGATGGGCACCGTCCTCGGCGGTCCCAATTCAAATACCTCGATTGCCTTGGAATGGCCAATCGATCAAGACAACTCAACGGATGTAAACTATCCTTGACAGTCCCAATTCAATACATCGATTACCTTAGAACGGCCGATCGATAACAATGATACAACGGATGGGAAATGTCTCTGACAGTTCCAATTCAATACATCGATTGCCTTAGAATGGTCAATCGACAACACGACACTACGAATGGGAATCGTCTTCACTAATCCCAATTCAATACATCGATTACCTTAGAGCGGTCAATCGATAACGATGACACAACGGATGGCAATTATCTTCGATAATCCCAATTAAATGCATTGATTACCTTAGAACGGTTAATCGATAACCAATGATACAACGAATGGGAATTATCTTCGATAACCCCAATTAAATACCTCGATTACCTTAGAACGGTCAATCGATACACAATGATATGTTTAGAATAAATGTCCCGGTGCCTTAAACCGGCCACCGAAACAAAGTTGATAAATGAATATATCAAACGCCTTTCAATCGGCCAGTACAACATTATTAGCAACAATACCAATTCGATAACAACGATCCAACGATTCCTCAAGACGACATTAACGTCAGCAATAATAATCGATACATCGATACCGCGAACCGGCTATCGACAACAAGAATCTCAATGCCTTAAATCGGCCGTTAACGAATAACAATCACATCTGGCATAATCACCGAAGGGTATTGCATCAAACAATCCCCAAATATCAACAAAATCAGGAAGAGACTGAGTCTCGAAATGATACAATACATTCATACACATATATGATAACATTAATCTCATTGACCAGTATAAGTACAAAACTTGCCTCAAACCAAAGGCGAGCAAGTCCTTCCACGATCAACGTCCTGGCAAGAAAAGACGAACGGCTCCTACTGATGATCACAAACACTCGAACAACCTTGAATGAAAAATGATTCATTTAATAACACAAAATCAATAGAAAACAACACCAAGGACAAACCCGATTCAACCCCGAATCGGTTAAACTCTACCAACGAATATTATAATTCTCATCTATGAATTCTAACATCTCCAACACCTCAAAATTGACATGATCAAGTGTTCTTAACACTTGTGAAAATAATTCAACAAGAATTACTTAAGAACAACATCAAAACAACATCTCCAAAATGATAATATCACTATCATCATCAAATTGGTTCTCCTACAATGAGAATATCATGAACATCATCACAATCATTCCAACAAACATGATTTTGGAGATGTCTAAACAAAAATCCTTCATGATAACCTCATGAATTCGGATTGAACAACAAGATTCACTCAACCATTTCTAAATTATGATAATCACCCCTTAAATCATCATAAATCCTTACTAAAATGGTTATAATCTTTCAAGAACACCACCAACAACAATAATCATCTGAAGACTATGTTAATCATATAACAATCTTAACATAATCCTTCATAGACATGATTATAACCTCCAAACAATATAAAACATCAAGAACAAAATCATACTCAAGCTATACCAACATGTTCTTCATCAAAAGTTTATCAAAACCATGAAGAATCATGATATACTCCATCAATCAAACAATACCCAAAGAAAACAACAACAAAAACTCGAAAATCACTTGAAGAACAAGAGATTGAGGGAACATACCAAAGAAGAACAAGAAGAAGCCTCCAAACACCAAAGGAGCACCAACAAGCTTACAACTTTAAGCTTTAATCCAAACTAGGATGATCAAGATCGAGTTGGAAGAGGCTAAACATCAAGAACAAGTTCAAACGGACGATTCTAGGGAGAGAAAAATGATTTTGGTTCGTGAAGAAATGAAATACGAAACCAATTTATATAATCTGACAAACACATTACGTACGTTATACAACAAGGCTAATGTACGTAAGGACCTTACGTACGCTATACCAAAAACATTAACGTACATATTGCTAACTCCAGAACCCACTGACCCAAAATACGAAGACCTTAACGTACGTAAAGAGTAACCATTTATGTACGTTAGTAAGCTACATGGATTACGTACGTAAAGCTCACCTCTTAACGTACTTAAAGATCCGTTGACTGCAATAGTAAGATCGGATCGAAAGATTCCTGGCCCTACCAGCCGAAAGTTGACATCGAGGAAGGTTCCTACCACTGACCATGCATTACGTACGTAACGATACAGGTCTAACGTACGTAATACTCACCACATAACGTACATAAGTCTACACACGTAGCGTACGTTAAGGCTAGTATACTTAGCCAAAAAATCCAAACTCTCCAAGCAACATCCAAACGACGAAACCAAACCGACGACAAGTATAAATATTTCGATTACGAAATATCCGAATACAATACATTGAATCAGTCCGAAACAACAACACTTGTACAATTCCAAATGAATACGTACAACTCAATAGTAACACGAAAAAAATTACCCCCAGATATTACATTTACCAACCATAATCAATCGGAACAAAATAGCTGCTCTACTCGATTAAGTGTGTGACCCTGTAGGTTCTAATTGATACGACAATGAGTATAAAAACAATTTTAGGACTCATAAATCATATGCGGCCTCTAGCTAGGCATTATGACTACTCGTATTAAAAGAATTAATTCGACAGCACGAACGAAATCCCGTTACTGTATAATATTTAATCCTCTCGTCGTGCGATATCCTAATTTAGCATAAGGCATAGATAAGTCGACCTTATATAGATTAATTAATATTCTTGATCTCAAGTTACAATGGTCCAATTCAAATATTTATCAATAACTCTTTATTGATCAATTCGATCATGGCCATGCATTTAAACAATTCAACTTATCAAGGGCCCGTGGATATCTTCTACATTTTATAGGAGGGACAAGTCCCCTCTGGACAAACTACTTCCCTCTGCATAAATCATACCATATACAATCACAAACTATATGGTCCCTTGTTATAGAAGACGTTGGTATTATGTGAAAATACGATACTCATTATGTAGGAAACTGTAGTGTCTTTAGGTAATAAGGACTTAAATAATATATAACAATTAGAGGAATTATAATGACTTAATCTATATATAATCCTCTTTGTTAGGTAATATCCAATATGGTGTCTCTTCCTGTATCTATGACGTGATATAACATCTCATGTTCATGACCAGTAAAACATAGCCATCGTATCATTATCATACTAGTAATCATATTACTAGGGATATCTAGAAAAAATATTCTTTAATGCTTTAACGAGCTTTACTATGAAGTCACATACTTGATGATCGTAAGCAGAATATAATTCAATAATATAATCAATATAATAATAATAAATGTCTCCACATAATTTTATTAAACAATAGACTTAGAGCATAATACTAACAGTACAAGCTACTGTGTGACGGCCTGAAAATGGAAGAGTTGGAGACCTTCGGGTCGGAAAGCCTACTAACAGCCTACTGGAAGATGTTCAATAGTCATGATAGGGCTAAAAATGTCCACCACCCCTCATGCCACAAGAAAATTTTTAACCTACCATACGTTTATCTGCACGACTTTTGTTACCGGATTGTTGAGAACCGGACAGTAGCATTTGAAATGTGCACCAACCTCCGCTTCAGAATGATGGTGGCCATCATGTCCGGAGAGAAGGTGAAATGGTGTGAAATTTTGTTGAAAAGAATTCAGGAAGAGACTGCGAAGACGGAATCTGCAAATAAATCCTTCGGCCTCATCCTGAATTACAACCTCACTCATTGCGGAGTGAAATAGTTTGCTAATGCCAAGAAGATTGGCACCGGGAAATTTATTGGTGGGATGAAACCTACCATGTTCAACAAATATCCAATGCTTGCTAAGAGGCCCCATCCTCTAAGCATTCCGATTTTGAGTGACCTGAGGGACGTCACTTTGAGGATATCAAGTGAGGATAATAAGAGGAAGCGAAGTGTTTCCGACAGCCGTTCGCCTCATGCTGTTGAGAAGAAGAATAACAAGACCAAAAAGTCTTCTAAGGCTGAGCCTACAATGACAGCAGTTATCACTATAGAGGTTCCTTCTGTTCCTGTAGCTGAACCAACCCCACAGGGCTCACCCCTTTGGAAAATATAGTTGCTCCTAATACAGCATATCCTGAGCCTGTGGCGGGTATGATGGCTGAACAACTGTTTGCCAAATTGGAAGGTTCTAGTGAGTCGACTGCCCCTTCGGAGCCAAAAGTCGTTAATCCAAATAGGGTACCCAACCCTGTACTGAGTCTCACTCTCCACAGGGTACCATTCCCTGTCCGGGATCCCTCTCCATAACAGGCTTCCGTACCTGTTGAAGATCTCATCCAGACGGTAGACCCAACTACTGTACGAAGTCCCTCCCCAAATGACATTATAAATAATACTCTCCTCCAGGTTTAAATCTAGGAAGCTTACGAACTCTTCAAAATATGGAAGTCCTATAGGGTCGCCCCATACGACACCCTGTATCACTGGGCCAAATAGAATGATGAGGAATTAATTTGCTCTGGAGGTCCGGACACCTAGAACGTCGAAGTCCTGATCCGTTGGGAGGATCACCTTTGCCACGAGCTAATCTCTAACTACTACATAGTCCAGTGACAAAGCTCCATCACCCAGCCACCACTCCGACCCTGACTCGGACGACGACGAAGCCCTACAGGCCGGTCTAAGGATCAGCCGCGAAGAGGCCAAGTAGGGAGAGATAGCCATACTTCAAAACCAATAGGGTCAGGGGACTTCTGACAGACAACAGTCCCATTCACCACAACAGGAAGCTCTGCAAGAACAGAAACAGGAGGTATCAGTCCGTCCTTATAACACCCCCAAAACCATCCGGGATATTACAGCGCCGTGGGTCCTGCGCTGGAACCCAACAGGCTAAAAACCATTTCAAAAACATTTAAAAATGCCAAAAGGCCAATGACGGTAATATTTTAAATACTCAAATATCTTCAAAAACATAGTTCTCAAATACTGTCATTAAATACCATTTGAAAATACAAGGCGAAATGCCAAATCTCGACAGTTCAAAGTGTACGTTAAGCCACCCCTTAAACGTACCGATAAAATAATTAGGAAAAAGGGTTTGACGAAATAACCCAAGTTCGCAAAATGCCAAAAGGCCATTTTAAAAAAAAAAATACACACGAGTTGGTAAAGGTACCGAAAAGTCATTTTAAAATACACACGCAGCGGATAAAATGTAACACCCCAAACTAGGCGGATATTACAGTGCCGTGGAGCCCCGACTGGGACCCACCAGGCGGATGAAAATGAATGAATTACACAGGGTGAATGTAGTACCGAACCACATTACAACATTAATTACTCCGATGAGGAGTTTCATACAACACACCCAGGATAATACAGAATACATGTATATTTTATATGAAGATAAAATACACAACACTGAATGAAACGGAATAACCAAGTGAAAATCTGCAGCGGAAAATAAATGACAACAATAGGAATGACTGAAAGGATTTGGGGCCCCCTACTAGTATCACTAGGACTCCTCGACATCAACATGCTATTCCCGTGCGTTTGCCTTGCCATGACCTGAAAAACAAAATCCCCAAACGGGGTCAGTTACAAAGAACAACAATCCTCAAGGGTTGAAAAATACACAATCATGATTTAACTGAAGTTATGAAATATCCTTAGTTATGAATTACGCTGAAGAGGGGTATCATAGTACGCCCGTAATGTTCTGTGCGAGTGTACAACACCCGTCCGTGTACCTAATTAGTCTCACGGTGTAACGCTTTCCCGTGTGCACGGTCTAATGTATCGGTGAACCCAATACATAACCATCGTGTGCCCGACTAAAAATTCCACACAGCCACACCCGGCCACGCAATATGAACCCAGAAGGTCATATGAACGAGAATGACCACACTGAATATCAATGAATAATAATAATCTGACAAAGGCAAGAATGACTCACCGAGATGAGAGTAATAATGAAATGAATGATAGCTCAACGAAAAGATTGGAACCGTCATTCCTTATGACTGAAGTGATTAATTGACAATAACAAGTTTTAATATGATTAATACAATGATGAATGAGTTATGATTATGAATGATCAACAACAAAAGGTATGAATATCCTTTTAACCGAGTAAGAATTAACTTACTCAACACCGGTGATAATTATCCTTCCACGAACAACGTCCTAATTGAGATATCGGTCGCTCGAACAACCTTGAATTATACAATATCCAACAATCCGTTCAATATACGAATCAAACACGAATATAACGAACTCAAAACGTCGATACGATTAAACTAAGTCCATTGAGGCATTAAATCAAACACGTTGCGGCCAAACTCCGATTGTTTACAATCAAACCTCAATATACCAATATCAAATCCCCCAAGAAGTGTTTCAAACCAACAAAACATCTTCAATATGATTAATAATCCAAGACGAATATCCGAAAACGTGATTACAACGACAATTAATCGAAAACCCCCAATTTCAACTCGACATTCAAAGTGTTCTTGAATAATCCCTCAATAATCCAATGAATCCTTATACAAACTCATAATCATATACATATACCTTCATATAACATGATTATAACGTCAAAACATCATATCTCAACACAAAATCGAAGTCGAGGTGTTGAAGGAATTACCTCTTGAAGATCCAACCACTTCGATCCAAGAAAACGTGTAAAATCGACTATCCAAGCTTCCCAAATGATTGAAGGTGATGAAAATACACACTCAAATGATAGTTGATGTAGTAATCTCTCCCTCATGTTATTCTCTCGGGGTTGCAGGTGAAGAAGAGGGAAAATATGGGAGAAATGAGCTGAAATGCTCAAAAATGAATTTATAGGGGTTGGCTCGGTGACAGACTCGGCCGTGTCCGCCGACACGGTCGCGCGCCACTGGCAGCGAGGACTCGGACCGTGTCTGCCGCGGACACGGTCGCGTCGCGGAGGGGCCTTCCGATAGTGACCCGTCCGACAATGACTCGGCATGACTCGACCGTGTCCTGGAACACGGTCGGGCGTGTCGGCGGTCGGTTCGCTTATCCGGAAGAGTTCGACTCGGCCGTGCGAGCGACACGGTCGGGTCCTATGACAGAAACTTCGGCATTTCCGGGACGAAATGCACGGCGGGCCGTGTCGGACGACTGGCCGAGTTCGGTCGGCACCGATCGGCAATAATCAAAAAAATGAGCGGGTGAGCTAAAGCGACCATAACTCTCTCGTCGGACTCGATTGACTCACCGTTTGAACCATTGGAAAGATAACTCGATGCTCTATAATATTGCAAGATTTAGAATTTTTGGAGTTACCAAAAATTAATGGTGATCTAACAAAGTCGAACTCATATGAAGAAAGTTGAAACAATGAACAATAACGATACACAACTCGAAGTTTTCCGAGCGGTGAACACGGTGAATGAACATGATTGATGAATGATTATAATTGAGTGAAAATCCTTTGAGTGACAATCATGAATGAAATTACTGAATGATAATGACTGAATTACAACCGGGTATTACATACACCCCCCCTTAAAAGAGTTTCGTCCCCGAAACTAAGGGTCAAACAACTCGGGATAACTCTCCCGCATACTATCCTCGGTTTCCCAAGTAGCCTCTTCGACTCCGTGTCTGGACCACTGAATCTTGACCAAAGGGATCGTCTTGTCCCTCAACTGTTTGATTCGCCGCTCCAATACTCGTACAGGACGCTCCTCGTACGAATGATCATCCGCGATCTCGATTTCGTCGATCTGAAGTATGTGACTCGGGTCGGCAACATACCTCCGCAACTAAGAGACATGAAACACATTATGAATTCGGCTCAATGCCGGAGGCAAAAGCCAATCGATAAGCTAACTCGCCTACTCGATTCAAAATTTCAAACGGTCCAATGAATCTCGGACTCAACTTCCCCCGTTTTCCGAAACGGAAAATACCTCGACTCGGGGATACCTTGACCAAAATATGGTCACCCGTCTCGAACTCTAGTGGTCGACGACGATTATCTGCATATGATTTCTGTCGAGTCTGAGTTGTCAACATACGATTCTTGATCAAAGCTACCTTCTCCCGGGCGGCTATAAGTATATCGGGATCGGTGCCGATTGACTCTGATGGGTCGTCCCAACACAAGGGAGATCGACAACGACGACCGTACCAGGCCTCGTAAGGTTCTATCTTCATCGAAGCATGCCAACTAAACTGTACGTGGACTCAAACAACAGTAATTGGGCTTCCCAATCGTCTACTAATCGAGGACGCATGCCCTCAATATGTCCTCTAATGTCTGAATAGTCCTCTTTGATTGTCCGTCGGACTGAGGATGAAAGGCGGTACTGAGATTGAGCTGAGCTCCCATAGGACGATGAACTGATTTCCAAAAATGAGACACAAATCGTCCGTCACGATCGGAAACGATACTCTTAGGAGTACCGTGCAGTCTTACTATCTCCTTGATGAATAACTGGGCCAGTCTCTCGGGACCCCACGTATCCTTGATCTCAAGGAAATGAGCTGATTTAGTTAAGCGGTCCACAATCACCCATATCGTATTCATGCCACGACGACTCGTCGGCAAACTCGTGATGAAATCCATAGAAATGTATTCCCACTTCCACTCTGGAATAGGAAGAGGTTTTAACATACCTGTCGGTCGCTGATGTTCAATCTTGTCATGTTGACAGGTTAAGCATCTCGAAACAAATTCTGCGACTTCTCGCTTCATATTACTCCACCAGTAATTTTGTTTCAAGTCCTTGTACATCTTGCTGGACCCCGGATGAACAGAATAAGGGGTAGCATGAGCTTCTCTCAAAATAGAGTTTTTTTTCAACTCGTCATTCGCCGGTATGCACAACCGGTTCTTAAACCTCAAAAGTCCATCCTCGTGGACCACGAATGCAGGGGCTTTCCCCTGAGACACATCTTCACGGATGCGCAACAATGAAGGGTCTGAACTCTGATTCTCTTTGATTACCTCCTCAAGTGACGATGAAATCTCTAACCTACAAAGCTGTCCCTGAACTCGCTGAAGCCAGACCTCGATCTCGGGTCTAAGGAATTCCTGTTGGAGCTCCTTCTGAACTGATAAACGAGCAAGCATCTGCTCCTGAACGGACTTACGACTCAAGGCGTCGGCGACAACATTCGCCTTCCCCGGGTGGTAAAGGATCTCGATATCATAATCTTTGGTTAATTCCCACCACCGCATCTGTCGCATATTTAACTACTTGTGAGTAAATATATACTTCAATTCTTGTGATTGGTGAAGATCTGACAGGTGATGCCATAAAGGCAACGACGCCAAATCCCCAACGCGAAAACCACGGCTGCTAGCTCCAGGTCGTGGGTTGGATAATTGACCAACTAATTCGAGGAAACATCGGATTTACTTAATATCTTTCGGAGGTTGCCAATCTCGGATAGTCTCCGTCTTCTGAGGGTCGACACGAACTCTGTCAGATGAAATTACATGCCCGAGAAAGTCACTTCGGACCTCCAGAACTCACATTTGGAAAACTTTCCATAAAGTTGCTCTCGTCTCAACCCGTCGAGAACCTGATGAAGATGAACCTCGTATTCCTCTCGGCTACGAGAATAAATCAAAATGTCGTCGATGAAGAAAACAACAAACTGTTCCAAAAAGTCGATGAAAACCCGATTCATTAACCCCATGAATACCACAGGTGCAATAGTTAGCCCGAACGGCATAACTACAAACTCATAATGACCATAGCGTGTATGAAACGCTGTCCTCGCGATATCCGACTCTCGAATCCGCAACTGGTGATATCCAGATCTTAAGTCGATCCTGGAAAATACTGAGGCTCCCTGAAGTTGATCTAAAAGATCATCAATACGGGGTAAAGGATACTACTCTTGATCATCACCCTGTTCAACTCCTGGTAATTAATACACACACGAGACGAGCCATCCTTCTCCTTGACAGATCACACTGGTGTTCCTCATGGGGACGAAATCGGTCGGAGATAGCCTTTCTCGAACTACTCCTCAAGTTGAATCTTCAACTCCTGCATTCTGGTCGGGGCCATCCGATACGGTGCCTTCGATAAATGGGACGTACCGGCTCCCACTCACTCCTGAATTCCCCTACTCTATGTGAAGGCAACTAGATAACTCGTCTGGAAATACATCGTCAATCGATGACAATGATACCACAAATGATTGAACATTTCGATTGCCCTAGAATGGTCAATCGATAAAAAGAGATACCAATAATGATTGAACAACTCGATTGCCTTAGAAAGGCCAATCGATGAAGATGATGCAATGAATTTTTGAATAACTCGATTGCCTTTGAAAGGCTAATCGATGAAAATGATACAATGAATGATTGAATGACTCGATTGTCTTAGAAAATTCAATCGATGGAAATGATACAATGAATGATTGAATAACTCGATTGCCCTAGAAAGGCCAATCGATGAAAATGATACAAGGAATGATTGAATAACTCGATTGCCTTAGAAAGGCCAATCGATGAAAATGATACAAGGAATGATTGAATAACTCGATTGCCTTAGAAAGGCCAATCGAAGAAAATGATACAAGGAATGATTGAATAACTCGATTGCCTTAGAAAGGCCAATCGATGAAAATGATACAAGGAATGATTGAATAACTCGATTGCCTTAGAAAGGCCAATCGAAGAAAATAATACAATGAATGATTGGATAGTTCGATTGCGGAATTTCTCTTCTTTCGTCATAATAATACTTCTTCTGGAACAATGGGGATTACTTCCTTGAAGCACACAATCGACAACTAACGACGGAAAGATAGCGACCAAACGCTAACAAACACTGAGGATAGTATCAAGACGATCAAACCAACTAATACCGAAAATTAAATCGTCCTAAGATAAATTCACCATGATTAGATCCATCAATCAATCGCGGTCATTAAGCATAATTCGGTATGATTCCGAAAATTCTTCCATCGTCAGGTAGACCGATGGTATGAGGTCCACAAGCAGTAGGACTATCCCGAAATAAGTCTATTCAAGCATGATTCGAAAATGAATGAATGCGGTGTACCAGCATCAAAAGGTACACACAAGTTGAAATAAAATTACGAGTATACCTGAAATCATTCGGGCCACCGGATCGTCGATCCTCCTCATCATATGAATCTGGGACTTGCCGGCCCCCGAACCGGATTCTCCCGTCTGATAAATACGAGTTCCAACTCTATTTGCTTCCATTGTCTTAAACGACGATGACAAAGCAGTCTGATTCTGAAACGCTGGTTGCTTCGGGGCCTGAGATGCCGCCGGAGCTGACTTAGAGTCCTTTCGGCAAAAGCGGGCCTTATGCCCAGAATTCCCATAATTATGACATGTGATAGACGGCGTCGTACCTAATCTTGAAATGGCCGCGCCCACGGTTGAAAGCAGATGATGGCAGGCCAATTGCTCGGGGCGAGATCCGCAGGATTAGGCGCCGTAGGAGGTCGCTCAGAAACGATAGGACCCACACGAGGCTTCTTGAAGGTTGACTGACCGCCTTCGGGTTGATTACGCTTCGTTGATTTCTTGCTGACAAATGAAGGTTGTTGTTCAGCACTTTCCTTAGCAGCTGGCTCATACGGGAGAGTTCTCTCGATTAATCCGGTCAGAGTGGCGCAATGATGATTGAGTAACTGCACATGGGTCATCATGGCCTGCATAAAAGTGAGTGGATCAACCCGAACATCTTCTGATCGAGCCGAGTCCTGGGCACGATTTCCCGGCAGCGAGTGATTATTTCTCGGGTTTCGGTCCGCACCGCGGCCTCTCCCCGTGCATCCCCTGACAGTTCTCTCCATACTGAAGTAGGAAGGTCGCATAATGATTATATTTCCCGCATGATTAGCACGTTATGATTATGTCATGAGATGATAAAAATGAGTATACATGCTCTAACTTAGTGATTATATGAATGATTTACTGAAGTTACATGATTATCTGATGAAATTCTTAAAATGATTATCTTGAATAACTTAACAAGATTGATAATATGATCATCCAGATTGACAACTGAGTAATGAAATGAATTGAGTAATTAATGAGTTAACATGATCGTCCTGATCATTAACTGAGTATTGAAATGAATTAAGTGATTAATGAGTTAATATGATCGTCCTGATCATTAACTGAGTATTGAAATGAATTAAGTGATTAATGAGTTAATATGATCGTCCTGATCATAATGAATGATGATGTTTGAGGATTGTTAAATGATGAATGATGAATGAATGACTATTGCCAGAAATTATACCATGGCGTTAGAAATCTTACAGTTCTTCCGGTCTGATTGGCTCGGCATTTGCACAGGTCACACGTGACGCGAAAGTCCAATGATACTAGTCTGATGACGATGATTTCAAATGAGACATGACTCGGAAGGTAGTATTCAAAACCACGCTCCGATACCAACTCTGTAACACCCCAAACTAGGCGGATATTACAGTGCCGTGGACCCCCGACTGGGACCCACCAGGCGGATGAAAATGAATGAATTACACAGGGTGAATGTAGTACCGAACCACATTACAACATTAATTACTCCGATGAGGAGTTTCATACAACACACCCAGGATAATACAGAATACATGTATATTTTATATGAAGATAAAATACACAACACTGAATGAAACGGAATAACCAAGTGAAAATCTGCAGCGGAAAATAAATGACAACAATAGGAATGACTGAAAGGATTTGGGGCCCCCTACTAGTATCACTAGGACTCCTCAACATCAACATGCTATTCCCGTGCGTTTGCCTTGCCATGACCTGAAAAACAAAATCCCCAAACGGGGTCAGTTACAAAGAACAACAATCCTCAAGGGTTGAAAAATACACAATCATGATTTAACTGAAGTTATGAAATATCCTTAGTTATGAATTACGCTGAAGAGGGGTATCATAGTACGCCCGTAATGTTCTGTGCGAGTGTACAACACCCGTCCGTGTACCTAATTAGTCTCACGGTGTAACGCTTTCCCGTGTGCACGGTCTAATGTATCGGTGAACCCAATACATAACCATCGTGTGCCCGACTAAAAATTCCACACAGCCACACCCGGCCACGCAATATGAACCGCGAAGGTCATATGAATGAGAATGACCACACTGAATATCAATGAATAATAATAATCTGACAAAGTCAAGAATGACTCACCGAGATGAGAGTAATAATGAAATGAATGATAGCTCAACGAAAAGATTGGAACCGTCGTTCCTTATGACTGAAGTGATTAATTGACAATAACAAGTTTTAATATGATTAATACAATGATGAATGAGTTATGATTATGAATGATCAACAACAAAAGGTATGAATATCCTTTTAACCGAGTAAGAATTAACTTACTCAACACCGGTGATAATTATCCTTCCACGAACAACGTCCTAATTGAGATATCGGTCGCTCGAACAACCTTGAATTATACAATATCCAACAATCCGTTCAATATACGAATCAAACACGAATATAACGAACTCAAAACGTCGATACGATTAAACTAAGTCCATTGAGGCATTAAATCAAACACGTTGCGGCCAAACTCCGATTGTTTACAATCAAACCTCAATATACCAATATCAAATCCCCCAAGAAGTGTTTCAAACCAACAAAACATCTTCAATATGATTAATAATCCAAGACGAATATCCGAAAACGTGATTACAACGACAATTAATCGAAAACCCCCAATTTCAACTCGACATTCAAAGTGTTCTTGAATAATCCCTCAATAATCCAATGAATCCTTATACAAACTCATAATCATATACATATCCCTTCATATAACATGATTATAACGTCCAAAACATCATATCTCAACACAAAATCGAAGTCCAAGGTGTTGAAGGAATTACCTCTTGAAGATCCAACCACTTCGATCCGAAGAAAACGTGTAAAATCGACTATCCAAGCTTCCCAAATGATTGAAGGTGATGAAAAATACACACTCAAATGATAATTGATGAAGAAATCTCTCCCTCAAGCTATTCTCTCTCGGTTGCAGGTGAAGAAGTGGGAAAGAAATGGGAGAAATGAGCTGAAATGCTCAAAAAATGAATTTATAGGGGTTGACTCGGCTGACAGACTCGACCGTGTCCGCCTGACACGGTCGCGCGCGCCTTGGTGGCAGCGAGGACTCGACCGTGTCCCGCTTGACATGGTCGCGTCGTGGAGTGGCCTTCCGATTGTGAGCCTTCCGACTGCGACTCTGCATGACTCGGCCGTGTCCTGGAACACGGTCGGGCGTGTCGGCGATCGGTTACAGCTTATCCGGAAGAGATCGACTCGGCCGTGCCAGACGACACGGTCGGGTCCTGTGACAGAAACTTCGGCATTTCCGGACGAGTACGGCACGGGCCGTGTCGGACGACACGGCCGAGTTCGGTCGGCAGTGATCGGCCAATAACTGAAAAAAATGAGCGGGTGAGCTAAAACGACCATAACTCTCTCGTCCGGACTCCGATTGACTCACCGTTTGAACCATTGGAAAGCTAACTCGATGCTCTATAATATTGCAAAGATTTAGAATTTTTGGAGTTACCAAAAATTAATGGTGATCTAACAAAGTCGAACTCATATGAAGAAAGTTGAAACAATGAACAATAACGATACACAACTCGAAGTTTTTCCGAACGGTGAACACGGTGAATGAACATGATTGATGAATGATTATAATTGAGTGAAAATCCACTGAGTGACAATCACTGAATGAAATTACTGAATGATAATGACTGAATTACAACCGGGTATTACATAAAAACACAGTTCAAAATACACATTTGCAGCGGAAATACAACCAGAAAAGAATACTCGATACTCAAATAAATACCACAACCAGTATAACCCGGTAAGCTCACCCCTTCACGACCGCTACTAGCTCGATCTCCAAGTACCTAAAAAATAAAGCCCACGACGGGGTCAGCCACAATACTCGATAATGATAACGATCACATCATCATAAATAATTACATACCAATATAATAATACTGTAAGAATACTGCCAATGTAAACTTACCGTCATAACCTTACCAATCCATGGCAATCCATACCAAATCGATTCTTACCATAATTCACATTTCGCATTCTCAAATGACGAAAAGAACTCAACAACAATTATCTGTACTGTATTCCAAAATACCAACTATCCTCAATATATCATCATAACTTATAAGTGTGGAAATAATTCAATTTGTGCCAAATCTTGTCCGTCGGATTACACAATCAAATCTCAACCTGGATAAACCAATAATACACAACATATCTGTAGACCAACTACCACAAAACAACGATAACAAGTCCTGAAACATCGACGTACGATCCGAATGCTCATACGATCAATAACAATGATCAACCAATACATCACTGAGAATATCATCGACATGATAGCTCCAGTATGACCAACGGAGGATCAACGATGACCGAGAGTACCCTCAACAAGGTAAACTCCAAACACGATCAACAAAGGATCAACTATAACCGAGAATTCCCTCAACAAGGTAGACTCCAAATGATCAACAAAGGACCAAGAATAACCGAGAATACCCTCAACAAGGTAGACTCCAAATGATCAACAAAGGACCAACAATAACTGAGAATACCATCAACAAGGTAGACTCCAAATGATCAACAATAATGGATCTCAAACAAATAACTCTGACTATCGAACATACCCCTCGGGCGTATGAACAACCATTCGCAAACCGTCGAACATATCCAATCATACATGGACTATGAACGACCCAACAATATGGCTCAAAGGATGGACGTCACAGTACGCCCGATCCGGAAATGTGTCCGTGCACAAGCCATCCCGGGTATCGATCAAATACACGTGTGGTCTTGTACCTAATTAGCCTCATGAACTACGTCTCATGGGCACGGTTCAATGCGGAAATATCCAGGCATAACCATGATGTGCCCGACTAAAAATCCTACACAATAACCAATCGGCACGCAGATATGACTCCAGATATGTCACGATGCAACATGACAACGAAACTCAAGAATTACATATCCAATAAGGATCAAAAGACTCACCGAAGTGAACAACGACAAACTGACAAAGAAAAGTCGACACGACTAATCAATATTCAAAACAACAATCCTGGGATCACAAACCCCAAAGGATAATCCATACGATCAACAATCTCAGACAACAGTTCTGGGATCAACATCCGTCGATGAGACGATCAACACAACCATTAATACCAACAATAGTCCTGGATCAACACCCCTCAACGAACAACCAATACGAATCTCAATATACGAAGCCTCAACGTACAACATATACAACAACTCAACATAATAATTATCTCATAACTAAACATAAATTACCTCAAGGCCGAAGACAACATCCTTTCCACGAACAACATCCCTGGGTGAATACACAGTTATACGAATAATCTCAAATAAGGTACCATCCATTCAATACCAATAAACCTTTATCCCGATACTTATGTCATCACGATAACTATCCTCAATATCCGATATACTATACCCTTGACCAAAGATAACTCACGTCCTCCTTGAACACAATTAAATCATATACCTTATGATTTAATACAAACCAGAGCACGATATACAACTCATTAACCGACAACTTACCTTTCTAACAACATTGCTATACGAATTATAAATGTAATGAAAACGAAACCATTCATCAAATATTATAAACTGAACAAGTATAAACTTGCCGCGATACCAATACCACGAAGCTGTTACCAGAATCCATTGCCTTCGTCTTCGAGCTCCTCAGCCCCGACCAAAAGCAACCTACGAACTCTTCAACCTTGACCGCAACACAACGACCATAATCAACGCTCAATTAATGCAACCTAATGCAATAATCAAATGACAACACATCCGATAATAATCAATAACCGGTATAACCAACCAATCAAACTCAGCGGCTCAACAATACCTCGATCATTTACAAAACCGAACAATAAAACTCAAACAATTACGAACTCATATCAACAATACAATCCAAAATCCAATAAATCATAATTATCAATCAATAACCGATCAATAAACCCAACAGTTCCACAATATCTCGATTAAACACAGTCTTAAACAATCCAGTTCAAACCATCACAAATTTATAATCTGAACACGAAAATACTACACTGTCTGCCTACATAGCGCACGTTAAACGCATAACGTAGCGCGCGCTAAGTTGCTCCCGTTAGCGTGCGCTAGCCAGTAAGCTTAGTGTGCGCTAATGCTACACAGTGGCATGCATTCCAAGCATCGACTAACACTTTGCGACTACGAATCCCAATGAAAAGGAAATCATAATCCAAGATTAACAATAACTTTCCAGATCCAAACTCATCATCATACTCATATTCGTATTCTTATACGAATATTATATCAAAACACATAACTTGGCTCTAGATACGAATATCCCATATTCATATCCAAAATACCAACACCTTCTATACATAATCATCATATCCTGTAATTTCAGAGATCTTCAAGAACACGAAATATCCAACATCACATTCAAAACAACATAATCCGAGGTATATATCATAATGTTTATCATTTTCTTCATCATGTAAATCACATAATCAAACCAACCCGATAACAAGGATCATCTCATACATAATCTGGAATACAGCCTCATATCATTATTTAACTCATCTAAATCGACCACTGAAATTATCATGATTCAAAAATCCATGATTCAACCTCATCAAGTTAAACGAATCACCATTAACATGAAGAATCTTAAATAACATCCGAAAACTCTTATCATAATCCCATAAAATCTCATATAATATCGTCACATGATTATCCAACATGTTCCTCACATGTAATCATCCTTAAAAACGAACAACTAACAAGGGATACGAATATTACCTGGATTTAGATGAACTAAGAAGAAGAACACTTGAACTCCATTCCAAGAATCATGAGTAACTTGAAGAACAAGGCTTGAATCCATTCTCTCTATCTTAATCTTGTTAAAAATCACCACCTCACCGTGTTTGGGAACCTCAAGATCCTCCCAAAGCTCTCTCTATCGACTGATGGAGAAAGAATGGACTAAATGCATCTCAAAACCCGTCTGTCCCCTTATATAATAAACATTACTAGCGCGCGCTACTCTCACAAAATAGCGTGCGTTATTGCCCTAGCGTGCGCTAACTGACTTTGTTGGCGTGCGCTATCACAGCCCAGAGGCCACTGTCTTTCCTCGTACATGAGCTTACGTACGTAATGCCCATGCATTAGCGTACGTAACTTACACTTTAGCGTATGCAAGTCCTTGCATTTAGCGTGCGCTAATATCAGTTGACTTGCTACAGTCTACGTACCGCATGTGCCCCCACATGCCGATTTGACAAGGATAAGATTCCCTTTGACCGATCTAAAATTAGCGTGCGTTAAGCCTCATGCTTTAGCGTGCGCTAATACTTCAGGACAAACAACCGTTGACCTTATCCGGACACGCGCCGAAAGCAGCCGGGTCCACACGGAGATTCCTTCCAATCTGACTGCATTTAGCATGCGCTACATTCTGGCTCTAGCGTGCGCTAACCATGAACGATAGCGTACGCTATACTTGAATATTAGCGCGCGCTAATAAGGTTATACTTAGCCATTTTCCAACTCTCCTCGACCGTCTCGACATACCAAATACGAACATACGGCATACTGAATACATGTACTGAATCCAATAACATCATCATACGATATACCCAATATCAAAAGTACGATAACCTGATACAGGATATCCTCAAAACAAATGTTGAACCACTACGATAGTCATACTAGTACAAATACAGCTGTCTCAGTTCTCAATTTATTATATCTTAGATAAAATAACGTGAAAAATTCATACTGAAAATTCGGGTATTACATACTACCCCCCTTAAAATAATTTTCGTCCTCGAAACTTGCAACCTGCCACAAACAACAGATCAACCCAAAATTTCCAACTCATCCTGAAAACAATCAATCGTCGCCACAAGCGAATAACCAAAACGATATACTTACAGGTGCGTGAAGACGATGATCCCCCGTGATACTAGCACATGACTCCAATACGAAGTCTCAACACAACGAACACACACCAATATCACAAAAAGCAATTTGAAAAGAATCTCAAAAATTTTGGAATCTCCAAAAATCGATTTGACTCAAAAGTCAGAAAATCATTTTCAAAAGCCACGCTACTACCGTACTGGTAGAGCCACATAACACACACGCCCGGGTTTCACAAAACCCACGCTCCGATACCATCTTCTGTAACACCCCCAAAACCATCCGGGATATTACAGCACCGTGGGTCCCGCGCCGGAACCCACCAGGCTAAAAAACCATTTCAAAAACGTTTAAACATGCCAAAAAGCCAATGACGGTAATATTTTAAATACTCAAATATCTTCAAAAACATAGTTCTCAAATACCGTCATAAAATACCATTTGAAAATACAAGGCGGAATGCCAAATCTCGACAGTTCAAAGTGTACGTTAAGCCACCCCTTAAACGTAATAAAATAATTAGGAAAAAGGGTTTGACGAAATAACCCAAGTTCGCAAAATGCCAAAAGGCCATTTTAAAAAAAATACACACGAGTTGGTAAAGGTACCGAAAAGCCATTTTAAAATACATACGCAGCGGATAAAAACACAGTTCAAAATACATATTTGCAGCGGAAATACAACCAGAAAAGAATACTCGATACTCAAATAAATACCACAACCAGTATCACCCGGGAATCTCACCCCTTCACGGCCGCTACTAGCTCGATCTCCGAGTACCTAAAAAATAAAGCCCACGACGGGGTCAGCCACAATACTCGATAATGATAACGATCACATCATCATAAATAATTACATACCAATATAATAATACTGTAAGAATACTACCAATGTAAACTTACCGTCATAACCTTACCAATCCATGGCAATCCATACCAAATCGATCCTTACCATAATTCACATTTCGCATTCTCAAATGACGAAAAGAACTCAACAACAATTATCTGTACTGTATTCCAAAATACCAACTATCCTCAATACATCATCATAACTTATAAGTGTGGAAATAATCCAATCTGTGCCAAATCCTGTCCGTAGGATTACACAATCAAATCTCAACCTGGATAAACCAATAATACAACATATCTGTAGACCAACTACCATAAAACAATGATAACAAGTCCTGAAACATCGACGTACAATCCGAATGCTCATACGATCAATAACAATGATCAACCAATACATCACTGAGAATATCATCTACATGATAGCTCCAATATGACCAATGGAGGATCAACGATAACCGAGAGTACCCTCAACAAGGTAAACTCCAAACACGATCAACAAAGGATCAACTATAACCGAGAATTCCCTCAACAAGGTAGACTCCAAATGATCAACAAAGGACCAACAATAACCGAGAATACCCTCAACAAGGTAGACTCCAAATGATCAACAAAGGACCAATAATAACCGAGAATACCCTCAACAAGGTAGACTCCAAATGATCAACAATAATGGATCTCAAAGAAATAACTCTGACTGTCGAACATACCCCTCGGGCGTATGAACAACCAGTCGCAAACCGTCGAACATATCCAATCATACATGGACTATGAACGACCCAACAATATGGCTCAAAGGATGGACGTCACAGTACGCCCGATCCGGAAATGTGTCCGTGCAAAAGCCGCCCTGGGTATCGATCAAATACACATGTGGTCTTGTACCTAATTAGCCTCACGAACTACGTCTCGTGTGCACGGTTCAATCAGAAATATCCACGCATAACCATCATGTGCCCGACTAAAAATCCTACACAATAACCAATCGGCACGCAGATATGACTCCAGATATGTCACGATGCAACATGACAACGAAACTCAAGAATTACATATCCAATAAGGATCAAAAGACTCACCGAAGTGAACAACGACAATCTGACAAAGAAAAGTCGACACGACTAATCAATATTCAAAACAACAATCCTGGGATCACAAACCCCAAAGGATAATCCATACGATCAACAATCTCAGACAACAGTTTTGGGATCAACATCCCTCGATGAGACAATCAACACAACCATTATTACCAACAATAGTCCTGGGATCAACACCCCTCAACGAACAACCAATACGAATCTCAATATACGAAGCCTCAACGTACAACATATACAACAACTCAACATAATAATTATCTCATAACTAAACATAAATTACCTCAAGGCCGAAGACAACATCCTTTCCACGAACAACATCCCTGAACGAATACACAGTTATACGAATAATCTCAAATAAGGTACCATCCATTCAATACCAATAAACCTTTATCCCGATACTTATGTCATCGCGATAACTATCCTCAATATCCGATATACTATACCTTTGACCAAAGATAACTCACGTCTTCCTTGAACACAATTAAATCATATACCTTATGATTTACTACAAACCAGAGCACGATATACAACTCATTAACCGACAACTTACCTTTCTAACAAAATTACTATACGAATTATAAATGAAATGAAAACGAAACCATTCATCAAATATTATAAACTGAACAAGTATAAACTTGCCTCGATACCGATACCACGAAGCTGTTACCAAAATCCATTGCCTTCGTCTCCGATCTCCTCAGCCCCGACCAAAAGCAACCTACGAACTCTTCAACCTTGACCGCAACACAACAGCCATAATCAACGCTCAATTAATGCGACCTAATGCAATAATCAAATGACAACACATCCAATAATAATCAATAACCGGTATAACCAACCAATCAAACTCAGCGGCTCAACAATACCTCGATCATTTACAAAACCGAACAATACAACTCAAACAATTACGAACTCATATCAACAATACAAGCCGAAATCCGATAAATCATAATTATCAATCAATAACCGATCAATAAACCCAACAATTCCACAATATCTCGATTAAACACAGTCTTAAACAATCCAGTTCAAACCATTACGAATTCATAATCTCAACACGAAAATACTACACTGTCTGCCTACTTAGCGCACGTTAAACGCATAACATAGCGCACGCTAAGTTGCTCCCGTTAGCGTGCGCTAGCCAGTAAGCTTAGCGTGCGCTAATGCTACACAGTGGCATGCATTCGAAGAATCGACTAACACTTTGCGACTACGAATCCGAATGAAAAGGAAATCATAATCCAAGATTAACAATAACTTTCCAGATCCAAACTCATCATCATACTCATATTCGTATTCTTATACGAATATTATATCAAAACACATAACTTGGCTCTAGATACGAATATCCCATATTCATATCCAAAATACCAACACCTTCTATACATAATCATCATATCCTGTAATTTCATAGATCTTTAATAACACGAAATATTCGACATCACATTCAAAACAACATAATCCGAGGTATATATCATAATGTTTATCATTTTCTTCATCATGCAAATCACATAATCAAACCAACCCGATAACAAGGATCATCTCATACATAATCTGGAATACAACCTCATATCATTATTTAACTCATCTAAATCGACCACTGAAATTATCATGATTCAAAAATCCATGATTCAACCTCATCAAGTTAAACGAATGACCATTAACATGAAGAATCTTAAATAACATCCGAAAACTCTTATCATAATCCCATAAAATCTCATATAATGTCGCCACATGATTATCCAACATGTTCCTCACATGTAATCATCCTTAAAAACGAACAACTAACAAGGGATATGAATATTACCTGGATTTAGATGAACCAAGAAGAAGAACACTTGAACTCCATTCCAAGAATCATGAGTAACTTGAAGAACAAGGCTTGAATCCATGCTCTCTATCTTAATCTTGTTAAAAATCACCACCTCACCGTGTTTGGGAACCTCAAGATCCTCCCAAAGCTCTCTCTATCAACTAAAGGAGAAAGAATGGACTAAATGCATCTCAAAACCCGTCTGTCCCCTTATATAATAAACATTACTAGCGCGCGCTACTCTCACAAAATAGCGTGCGTTATTGCCCTAGCGTGCGCTAACTGACTTTGTTAGCGTGCGCTATCGCAGCCCAGAGGCCACTGTCTTGCCTCGTACATGAGCTTACGTACGTAATGCCCATGCATTAGCGTGCGTAACTTACACTGTTTAGCGTACGCAAGTCCTTGCATTTAGCGTGCGCTAATATCAGTTGACTTGCTACAGTCTACGTACCGCATGTGCCCCCACATGCCGATCTGACAAGGATAAGATTCCCTTTGACAGATCTACAATTAGCGTACGTTAAGCCTCATGCTTTAACGTGCGCTAATACTTCAGGACAAACAACCGTTGACCTTATCCGGACACGCGCCGAAAGCAGCTGGGTCCACACGCAGATTCCTTCCGATCTGACTGCATTTAGCGTGCGCTACATTCTGCCTCTAGCGTGCGCTAACCATGAACGGTAGCGTGCACTATACTTGAATATTAGCGCGTGCTAATCAGGTTATACTTAGCCATTTTCCAACTCTCCTCGTCCGTCTCGACATACCAAATACGAACATACGGCATACTGAATACATGTACTGAATCCAATAACATCATCATACGATATACCCAATATCAAAAGTACGATAACGTGATACACGATATCCTCAAAACAATTGTCGAACCACTACGATAGTCATACGAGTACAAATACAACTGTCTCAGTTCTCAATTTATTTTATCCATATTGTATAGGCACCAAGCCATCCAATATATCTTAGATAAAATAACGCGAAAAATTCATACTGAAAATTCGGGTATTACACTCCTATCATCTCTGAAGACCAAGCTGCTCCCGAACAGGATACCCAGCCTGTCCACCAAACTGAAGACACTTCTCGCGCTATCCACCAAGAGGATTCAGTCCCTCTTCCGGATCAGGCGGAAGCTGAGAGTCGGCAGTAGGATTCACTTCCTCGTGTACTTGTGACTACATAAGAGCAAACCAGACAGAAGGATTCAGTACCTTCTGTCTCTGTGACTGAACCTACAACACTACCTTCCGAAACCCCTAATTCTAAAACTCCTGCTCCATATGCCCTTGTATTCCCATCTATGTTAGCTCAAAATCAAATTTTGAGAAGCTCAGAGTTTCCGAGGCCAATATGGTTGCCGCCCTACAACATACTGGCACCAGAATGATTGAGCACGATCATAAGATCGATGATATGTGTTTAGTCGTCGGTACACTGGTTCAAAGCGTCAATGATCTGAAGACCAAACAGTACGAGTCTATGAAGCTTCTTCATGAGATTCATACCAAGGTATCAGATCTTGATGATGCCAAAAAGTGGGAAGAGTCCAGAGAGGATGCCTAGAGATGGAGATTGGAGATAGAGAGAGAGAGAGAGAGAGAGAGAGACGGATGCAGTGCTAGAAGAGAGTGATGTTGCTACCATTGGACGACTGGATGCAACCGGGTCAAGTAAAGATACAAAGGGATACAGTGCGACTAGCTCTCGACCTGAGTTCCAGGACCCCAACATCCCATGGAAGAACAATATGCGTAATCCATCCGAGATTATGCTGCCCACTGACCGACAGCCTTCAACCGATGATCTGAAGAGTTGGAAGAAAAATGAACTAATGAGATACTTCTGTACTCTCATCAGGGAGTTTGCCCTCTTCAACAGATTCAGGACTATAGAGGATGCCGCAAATGAATTCTCGAGGCTATTGGCAGAAGGAAGGCTCCTCCTATAGGTGTTGATGAAATCCAAGCACTAGAAAGGTGAACGGATCAATCCCCTGAAGGAAGAAGTATCTACATGGATCGAGGCAAGGACTCCCTAGTCAACTGGTGGAAAGGAACTGTAAATAATCTTGATCGGGGGCCTTGGTAGCACTCTCAATATAAGAGCTAGACTGTTAGCCTTTTCGCTATATTTCTTTCTTCTGTAGGCCTACCAATGCAGTATGTATTAGCTTGTATATTTTTCAAGAACTTGTGATTCTCCCATCATTATCAGTAAAACTCATTTCTTGAAATATTACAACTCGTTATCTCTGTTTACTATTTTTACTGTTTGATTACGAACTTTTGCTATATTTCAACAAGTACAAACTTGTTAATGCTCAAAGCCACAAGAACTTGTATGCGAACGATTCATGTATTAAGTTGTATGCAATTTAGAGTTTACTCTATAATATTGTGCCTACGCGACAATCATAAGATCAGTTGCAATACACTTAAGTCATGTAGGATTTTCATTTTAGATCTTGCCTGCGAGTAGTTTAAATTTCTAGACTAAGTAATGAAGATCAGATCAATCGACAGAAGACTTGAAGACAGCCTCTCTGTACCTAGAAGGATGTATCTAAAGGAAGTTTTGGCATTATCAAAATGGGGGAAATTGTTAGGATAAATATTCCTCTTTTGATAATTGCCAACATACAACAAAGAAGTATTAAAGAAGTCAGAATATCGTTAAGTATGGAAGCTGTTAGGATTCTCCATACAGCCTGTCCATACAGCAAAAATGTCTTCTACAGAGTCCATCCTATAGAGCCTACTTCACACAACAAGAGAAATAGTATGTTGGATACAGCAGTAAGACTATAGGTATTTTACTAAGGAAAAGTAAAACACATCCAACAAGACTGAAGGGAAAAAGCTTTAAAACCATTGTGAGATAAACATTGTTTATTCATAAAGTATTCACAGTTAAAGAAGCATTTATTGATGATAGGACAACATTTAATGCGGCTGGAGAGAGACAAGTCTGAATGATCTGAAGAGCATTTAATGCAAAGACCGAAAGGATGAGTGAAGCATTAAATGCAATCTGCTTTCATTCAAACATTCAACAACCGCCAATTAGAGACATCAACATCTCACCAACCAACAACAGGTAAATTTATAACGGAAACATTTCCATGGTTATAAATAGCCCCAAGCAAGAGGACATTGCTCACAAAGTGTTAATCATTATCGCCATACTGTGACAGATTACTCTGACAATTTAGCTATTAAAGAGCAGTATATTTCGTGAGCATACAGCAGTATCCAAGCGAAGAAATATACCAAGTCCTCAATGCAAATAACATAGCATACATCGATCGTTCATCGAAGATATAGCTGTTGTTTGGAATTGTTCTACCCTTACCGTTGAGATTATCAATAGCCCTGTATGGACTAAAGATCCTTGCATATTCCGACCTGGGTGGAAAGAATAACATTTAAGATGAAGCTTCGATCTATGTGAGAAGAAGCGAGTCGAAAGAGGTCAAGCAATCTGTGTGAAAGGCCCAAAGATCCAGTCCCTGTATCAATATGTGTGAACGATACAGAGACAGGTTTAATTAATGTCACGTAGTTGTGTACGTAGTGATTTTAGTAAACTATTTACTCCTGTGTGGAGGACCAGTGGACGTCGAGGGGTATACCTCGAGTCACTTTAAACTGTGTGTTATTTACCTTCTGTCTTTACTGTTTTCATTATACTGTGATTTATTGGTATACATTGTAAAACCCTGTACGCATCAAGCAAACTGGAGAACACCAAGTTGTTGTATTTACAGCAACTCACTAAACAGACTTACGCTATGCAATCACTTCGAAAATTATACAGCTTATTGTATTCCTTCCATCTAAGTTGTTTACTCTATACTACGTGGCAAAGAGGTCTTACAGAAGTCGGAATATCATTAAGTATGGAAGCTGTTAGGATTCTCCATACAGCAAAGAGGTATTCTACATAGTTCATCCCATAGAGCCTACTTCATACAACAAGAGAAATAGTATGTTGGATACAGCAGTAAGACCGTAGGTGTTTTACTAAGGAAAAGTAAAACACATCCAACAGGACTGAAGGGAAAAAGCTTTAAAACTATTGTTAGATAAACATTGTTTATTCATAAAGTATTCACGGTTAAAGAATCATTATTGCTGATAGAACAACATTTAATGCGGCTGGAGAGAGACATGTCTGAATGCTCTGAAGAGCATTTAATGCAAAGGCCGAAAGGATGTCTGGAGCATTAAATGCGATCTGCTTTAATTCAAACATTCAGCAGCCACCAGTTAGATACGCCAACATCTCACCAACCAGCAACAACGACATTTATAACGGATACATTTACAAGGTTATAAATAGCCCCAAGCAAGAGGACATTGCTCACTAAGTGTTATTCATTATCGCGCATACTCTGATAGATTACTCTGACAATTTACCAATTAAAGAGCAGTATATTTCGTGAGCATACAGCAGTATCCAAGTAAAGAAATATACCAAGCCTCAATGCAAACAGCATAGCATACAATGATCATTCGTCATATATATACTTGTTGTTTGGAATTGTTCTACCCTTAACATTGAGATTATCAATAGCCCTGTGTGGACTAAAGATCCTTGTGTATTCCGACATGTGTGGGAAGAATGACATTGAAGGCAAGTTTCGATCTATGTGAGAAGAAGCGAGTTGAAAGAGCTCAAGCAATGCTATGTGAACGGCCCAAAGATACAGTCTCTGTATTAATCTGTGTGAACGATACAGAGACAGGTTTAATTAATGTCACGTAGTTGTGTACCTAGAGATTTTAATAAACTATTTACTCCTATGTGGAGGACCAGTGGACGTAGATGGGTATACCTCGAGCCACTTTAAACTGTGTGTTATTTACCTTCTGTCTTTACTGTTTTCATTATACTGTGATTTATTGGTATACATTGTAAAACCTTGTACGCATCAATCAAACTGGAGAACACCTAGTTGTTGCATTTGCAGCAACTCACTAAACAGACATCCACTAAGCAATTACTTCGAAAGTCGTACAGCTTATTGTATTCCTACCATCTAAGTTGTTTACTGTATACTCCGTGGCCAACATATAGTCTTCGGACTCAATCTCATATCCCTGGACTTACAAGGAGGCAATCCAAGCTAAATATGATGATTCTTGGCTTGTATCAATGAAATCAGAAATGGGATCTATGGATTCCAATCAAGTGTGGGAGCTAGTAGAACTACCTAATGGGGTACAAGTCACTGGGAGTAAATGGGTCTACAAGCAAAAGAAAGGAGGTGATGGTAAGGTTTAAACCTTCAAAGCTAGGCTTATAGCGAAACGTTACACTCAGAAAGAAGGTATCGATTATGATGAAACCTTTTCGCCGGTAGCCATGCTTCAGCCAATCTGGATTCTTTTAGTTATAGCTGCACATTTGGATCTAGAGATATGGTAAATGGATGTCAAGACTGCATTCTTGAATGGAAGTCTAGATAATAAAATCTACATGCGCCAGCCAGAGGGATTCATTGCTGAAGGATAAGAGCACTTAGTGTGCAAGCTTAAGAGATTCATTTATGGACTTAAGCAAGCATCTAGATCTTGGAAAAATCGATTTGGCGAGGTTTTCCATTCATATGGATTCGTCCAATGTCCGAGTGGGACTTGTGTGTATAAGAAATGTGATGGAAACGTGTTGGTGTTTCTTGTACTGTATGTAGATGACATCCTTCTAATTAGTAACAATGTGATGAGTTGTCAGACGTATGAGTATGGCTATTTGAGCAGTTCGATATGAAGGATTTGTGAGAAGCAGGGCACATCCTTAGAATCAGGATCTTTCGTGATCGGAAGAAAAGGATGTTGTGCTTATCTCAGGCATCCTATATTCATACAGTGCTAAAGAAGTTTAGCATGGAGAATTCCAAGAAATATTTTCTACCTTACAAACATGGAATTCAACTATCAGAGGATATGTGTCCCAAGACAAAAGGAGATAGATGATATGAAACTGACTCCTTATGCGTCAGCTGTGGGAAGCCTCAGGTTATGTATTTAGCCTCGGAGGTGGAGCCATTAGTTGGAGGAGTGTGAAGCAAAAATGTATCTCGAACTCTACCATTGAAGCCGGTATGGCTCAAGTACTCCCTGCATGACTTAGATGTGACTCTGGATTTGCCAAACGGTATTACACTTTATTGTGATAATACCAGTGCAGTTGCAAATTCGAGGGAACCCCGATCCCATAAGGTAAGTAAACATATCAATCGCAAGTACAACATCATAAGACACTTCGTAAAGAAAGGATACGTTGTTGTATCCAGGGTTGCATCGGAAGATAATCTTGTTGATCCTTTCACGAAAGGCCTACCCTAAAAAGATTGTGAAAGGTATTTGAAAGGAATGGGATTACGGTGTATGGAAACATTGCTTTGAGTATAAGTTTGTGAAATGAGAGACTATGCAATAGAGTAGTATACATAAAAGCATGCTTTGTTGTATAAGTGGGAGACTGTTAGGGTTGTATGCTGCAAAGCATACTTTATGCTTGTATTACCTTATTTCCCTATAACTACCTATGAGAATATTAAACATTTAATCACATGTTTTGCATATTTATTGACATTATGGTTATGCAAATAAAATGGCTAATTAGTTTATATTATTGATATTGTGGTGTGTTGGTGTCACACAGAAGATCACATTATCGGTGCCTTATAAAATAATACAATAGTTCACAACCCATATAATCATTAGACATATTATATGAGTGTATGCTTGATATTAGTTGGTCATGACTATAAGCATGCATTAACGTATTTTCAAACATTAAACAGGATCGAGGTGAGATAGTGTCTTCTGTACTGACTGTAAGCAGAACGTAGGTCTCGAATATTTATTATTCCTTAATTCTAAGTATATAATATTTAATTGTGTATTTATAATATTTATTGCTTTGATTTACCATGGGTGAGAGTCACAATGATTGACTCAATAAGCTTCGTATCTTGGGCAATAATATTATCTATATGATAATTATTATTATAACTAGAAATCGTGTCCCGACTCGTGTGGGTTGATGATGTCCCCTTGAGTAGCTCGATAATAATTATTATATTAAACCCTACAGGTGGATTTAATTCCTATATAATAATAAGGTTCGAATGGTAGTACTCTTGGATAAGATAATAATTAATTAAAGCTGTCAGTAGCTTAAATTAATTAATGGACATTCGATATCTTAAATACGGGAAATAATATATTTAAATAAGGAGCCCGATTTTGTAAATTGGGATTTGGGTAGGAAGTGTAATGTGAACTCTTTCATGGACTGAGTTGATATTTAATAGACTCAATATATTAGGAAAGGGCCTAATATGGAAATTGAAGGTCTATTAGGAGTCCTTTCCCTAATCCTCCTTAAGATCCCTAGAGTAGCCCATAATACCTATAAAGATGACATAGGGGTCGTCCAAAATTGTGAAGTAACAGTCCAAGAAATTTCGATTTTTTCTGTCTTGTGTTTGATTGTGGATCTTGACTTGTGTCATTGATTCCATAATTGGATAACATAATATTTTTCTAAAATACCAATATATTCAAGAAAAATAGAGAGAAAATCGTAAGGTAATTTTTTGGAGAAATTCGTCCGATCCTAGTTGCTGCTCAAGAAAGTCCGGTAGATTGTTGCCCATAATATATCTAGATATAGGCGGAATATACTCTAGAAGATCTAAAGGTATAAATACAAGAAGATCAAGGAGAAATTCAAAGACTTTGCTTCAAAGGTAACATATTCTAATATCTTTTAGATCTAGGTAGAATACTACGAATTAGCATGTTAGATGTGTAAATATATATTGTTCGTTTAAATTGCTTATTAATCTTTGTAATTAATTATTTTACGACCCTAAATAGATCCGATTCTTGAGGGCCGATTTAATTAAATCTAAACCCGCCGCTTCCGCTGCATTTTATTTCCATCAGTATACCCATCACAACTTTTCGATTCAGTCAATGACTATCCCAAAGTGAAATTTATGCGACCGAATCAAGGTGAGTCAAGTCTGAGTATACAAATACCATTAGGATACCTATAACATGTGCTCCCACTAACCCTTAGTGAAGACATGCACTCTCCATGTTAAAATACACATTATACAAGTGTTGTCTAAACTTAATCCCCAGTTAAGTTTTATCGAAATAGTGAAGCATTCGAGCCCTGAATACTTATAGTGACTATATAGTTATCTCAATAGGAGTGGAACATTTGCTCTCAAATGCAAGGACTATTATTCTATATACCAAACCATGAGGCCAATGATATACAATAATATAGCAATAATAAATGCCTTATATGATTAATGTTTCGTAACTACAACATAATGCTCTCACTACTCTCATCCCTTGAGGGAATTCGAGGGCATATTCCTAACAATCTATCACTTGCACTCAATGCCACAAATTATGGTATATAATACCCATACTCTCCTGATGTCGCTCTAAGACCATTTGAGACAATGGCTTGGTAAGTGGATCAACAACGTTATTTGTTGTGTCAACTCTCTGCAGTGTAACATTTTCCTTCTTAACCATTTCTCTAACAAAATGATATTTCCTCTCAATATGTTTTTATTAGTGAGTCCTAGGCTCCTTAGCCTATGCAACAGCTCCGTTGTTGTCGCAAAACAGCGCTACAGGCTGATCTTCGTCAGGGACCACTTGAAGTTCCTCAGTAAACTTCTTAATCCAAAAATGCTTCCTTAGCAGCCTCCATGGTTGCCTGATATTTAGCTTGACATATGGAAATCATAATTTTTCTTTGATTCGCACTTCTCCAAGATACTGATCCACTATTCAGAGTAAAGATATCTGAAGTGGACATCTTCACATCCTTGTCTTCCAAAAATTTTGAGTCCGTATAACCGTCTACTTGTAATTCTCTACTGTCGTATGTAAGAACCAAGTCCTTAGTGTTTTTAAGGTATTTAAGAATGTCCTTTACTACAGTCTAATGTTCCTGCCCTGGATTTGACTAAATCCGACATACCATGCTAACAGCATAAGCAATGTCCGGTCTAGTGCAAATCATAGCGTACGTGAGGCTACCCACTTCCAAAGCATAGGGTACCTTACTCATTTCCCTTTTATCTTACTCACTTTGAGGACACATATCTAAGGAATGTTTTATACCATGTTGCATAGGTAGGAATCTTCCATCTTAAATTGCTTTAGGATCTTTTCTATATAAGGGGTTTAGGAGAGACCTAACATTCTTTTCGCTCTATCCCGATAGAGACGAATTTATAGAATATAGGTTATTTCTCCCAAGTCTTTCATTGAGAACTCACTCGAAAACGAAGCTTTTGCAGAATTGAGCATTCCTACTTCATTTCCTATACGTAGAATATCATCCACATATAGTATTAAGAATGTAATTTTGTTCCCACTAACCTTCTTGTAAATACAAGGCTTTTCTTCAATTTGGACAAAATCAAACTCGTTGACTGTCTCGTCAAAATAAAGATTCCAACTTCACGAAGCTTGCCTTAGTCCATAAACGGCATGATGAAGCTTGCACACTTTATGAATATCAATTTTGGATATGAATCTATTGAGTTGTACCATATAGATCCTTCCTTGAGAAATCCATTTAGAAATGGAGTTTTCACATCCATTTTCCATACTTTATGATCCAAGTGGGCTGCGATGACAAGTATCATACGAATAGACTTAATCATGGTTACATGTGAGAAGGTCTCAAAGTAATAGACTCCTTTTCTTTAGGAATAACCCTTTCTCACTGTAAAACCCCCAGATTTAACCGGAAATATTACAGCGCTGTGGGCCCTGAGATGGAACCCACAAGGCTAAAAGAAATTTTCGCAAACATTTACAAACGCCCAGGAGGCAAACGACGGTACTATCTTTGAAAAACATTCGAAGACTTTATAAAACTCGTTTATCAAAACCGTCATAAAATCTGATTTGAAACCACAAGGCCCGAAATGCCAAAAATCAACAGTTTAAAAACATACGTCAAGATATCGCTTACACGTACCGACAGAACAAATTTAGAAAACAATTGCCAAAGTAACCTAAGTTACCAGATACCAAAAGGTCATTTAAAAATACTCACACAGCGGATAAAGATAAACAATTAAAATACTCTAGCAGCGGAATACTATAATTGATCAGAAACTCAATACACAAATACATGTCCTAGCCAGTATCCTCCGGGAAGCTCATCTCTTCACGACCGCTACAAGCTTGATAATCCAAGAACCTAAAAAGAAATCCCACGACGGGGTCAGCCATAATATCCAACAATGATAACCATCACATCACGTCAATAATTACATATCAATGGAAATACTAAGTAAGAATAAGACCAATGTAATCTTACTGTCGTAACTTTACGAAAATCCACGATTCGTATCCTTAACAACACAATAAGATAATACCGAAATATTTGTACGGTATCTCAACAATACCCAAGGTTCTCAAAACATTATCATAACTCGCGATACGGAAATTATACCAACTCTAGCCAATTCAGTCCATCGGATAACGTCGACAATTCCAATACGATAATCGATTGTCCATCAAAGACAAGTATCAAGGAAATATGGAACATACCTCAAGATACGAAATACCATTACCATCACGTCATTTTAATACGAGATCAGATCAACACAACATACGGACATGGTCCTAACACAAGACCTACAAATGCATACTCATATGACAACGTCAACATAATCACAACAATAACGACAATGTATACTTATGGTAAGCCCATAATATACATATGCACAACAACAACACATATGGTAATCCAACGATCCAGCACACACAGCTATAGATTCCCATGACGATCCCGTCGGACCAACGCATGGTGGCATTACCTGTCCAGCGATCCAGCGCACACAACTATAGATTCCCATGATGATCCCGTTGGACCAACGCATGGTGGAGATACGACAACAATGCACGACTGCACAAGACAATAGTACACAATGCACGACAACAAAGATACACAAATGTATCACAACATGATCTACACAAATGACAGAAATGATTAAAATACTTGCTCTGAGTCTTTCGAGAGCAATCTCGATATCTAAACCATCACCAACCATTATTCTGAATATTCACCGATCCAAACATCACGGACGGTAGATAATTCACGTTTTCATCAATACCATGATGTATCCTCGATAAAAAGTATACCAACGACAATTGTAAATCATATACATTATGATTTAAATTCCCAAAACTCGAATACAACCTATAATCCCAAATCTCCTGTGATTACGATTTATAAACATTGCTATACGAGTTATAAACGAATGAAACTGAAACCATTCATTAAATATTATAAACTGAGCAAGTAATAACTTGCCTCGACACCAATGAAGCGGTTACCAATTCTATTGCCGTCATCTACAAGTCCCTTGGCCATGATCAATGCAATTCACGAACATTCTCGAACACGACCGCAAAGCATGGTTCTAATCACCAATCAATAACCTCAACCTATTACAATAATCGATAGACAACAAGTTCGACAACAATCAACAATCGATAAAACCAATTCACAAACCCAACGGCTCAACAATATCTCGGTTAACAACAAGTTTGATCAAACCAACTTAAACGATCATGAATTCATAACCGAAACAGAATATACTACCCTGCCTGGTGACTTAGCGCACGTTAATACCTTAATATAGCGTGCGCTAAGTTACTCTCGTTAGCGTGCGCTAGCCAGTAGGCTTAGCGTGCGTTAATGCTATACAGAGGCATACATTCCAAGCATCGACTAACACTGTGCGACTATGAATACGAAAGAAAAGGAAATCATTCTCCAAGATTAACAATAACTTTTCCAAATTCAATCTCATCACCATACTCGAAGTCATACTCGTGTTCTTATACGAATATTATATCAAAACACATATCTTAGCTCTAGATACGAATATACCAACACCTCCTATACATAATCATCATATCATATCGTTCTTAATCTGGAATACAACCTCATATCATGATCAACATAATTTAGAAATCCATCTTTCATCGGGTTAAACGAAACACAATTCTTAAAGTATGGAGACATCTTAGTTAACATCCGAAAACTCTTATCATAACTTCATTAATCCTCATATAATATCATCACATGATTATCCAACATGTTTCTCACATGTAATCATCCTTAAAAACGAACTACTATCAAAGGGATATGAAAATTACCTGGATTAGACGAACCAAGAAGGAGAACACTTGAACTTCATTCCAAGAACCATTAGTAACTTGAAGAACAAGGCTTTAATCCATGCTCTCTATCTTAATCTTGATAAATATCATCATCTCGGAGTATTTCTGGACCTCAAGTATCTCCTAGAGCTCTCTCTCTCTATCGAGTGAAATGAAAGAAATGGACGAAATGCTTCATAACACCCGTTTGTCCCTTTTTACAATGTATATTACTAGCGTGCGCTAAACCTTATGTTTAGCGTGCGTTATGGCCTTAGGGTGCGCTAACTGACTTTGTTCGTGTGCGCTATCGCAGTCCAGAGGCTACAGTCTGGCTTCGTACATGTGCTTACGTACGTAACGCCCATGCATTAGCGTACGTAACTTACACTCTCTAGCATACGCAAGTCCCTGCGTTTAGCATGCGCTAATATCAGTTGACTCGTTTGTCTGTATGCTCCGAAGACTGGTCCACACGCCGAAAGTACTGACGAGGATAAGATTCCTTTTTGTCCAATATACCATTAGCGTGCGCTAACCTTTAGGGTTTAGCGTGCGCTAGTACTACATTATAAACATCCGTTGACTTATCAGAACGTGCTCCGAAAGTGGCCTGGTCCACATGCAGATTCCTTCCGATCTGACTGCATTAGCGTGTGCTACATTCTGCCTCTAGCGTGCGCTAACCATGAACGATAACATGCGCTATACTTGAACATTAGCGCGCGCTAATCAGGCTATACTTAGCCATTTCCAACTCTTCTCGTCCGTCCCGACATACTGGATATGTACACTCACATACTGAATACATATACTCAATTCAATAATATTCTCATATGATACACAATATCCTCAATTGCAATTATCGACCATGTACGACAATTATACCAATACAGATGTCTCAGTCCTTCATTTATTTTATTCATACTGTACAGATTCCACGTTGTACAACATAACTCGGATAAAATAATATTAAACCACAATAGTAGAAATTCCGGATATTGCATACTACACCACTTAAAATAAGTTTCGTCCTCGAAACTTGCAAGCCGTTATAGAAAAACCAACAAACCGTTCAACCAAAATATTCCGAAACCATCACAACAACGATCGATCATCATTAACGAATAACCAAAACAGTACACTTATATATGAGCCAAGTCGACGATCTCCTGAGGTACTAGCATGTGACTTCACTGTAAAGCCTCAATATGTTTACAATAACAATTCCATGAGTCTCAACAAAATATATCATCTTCGGATGAAGTAACCTATCTGTGTCAAATCCTGTCTGCCTGATTACACAATCAAGTCCCAATCTGCTAAAAAACCAATAATGCACGATACATCTATGAAACAACTGCTCAACACAATGGCAACGAAACCCAAAACATCGACAGACAATCTGAACGCTCGGATGATCACCAACAATAATCAACCAATAAATTAACCGAGAATATCATCGACATGATAAACTCTAATAGGACCAATCCAAAGGTCAAAACACATTCGAGAATATCATCATCATGATAAAATCCAATATTACCAACGAACGATCAACGAAAATCGAGAATACCTTCACACAGTAAACTCCAACACGATCAACACAGAACCACAGAAACCAATATATGAGCGAATAAAGTTCACAAAACGACACACCAGTCACATACAGTGGATCTCAATAAACACAATCGACTAGTGAACATACCCCTCGGCATACGAACAACCGATCGCAAATCGGCGAACATACCAAATCATACATAGAGTGGGAATGACCACTCAATATCCAAACAACCAGCATGGGGTCACCATCCCCAAATCTACACTTACAAAGAAATCATTCAAAAATCACTATGATAAAATCGCGCTACTACCATACCAATGGAATTACATAGCACATATGTCCCCGTTTCACAAAATCCAAAGTTCCGAAATTACATCCTGCACATGAATCTACAACACGCAATATATTTCTCTTATCCGATAATTCAACCGATCATCCCTGGATAACCAAACTACTATACTGAAGTTCGAATCTCTTTCATCGTACCATACTGATGTATTATCCAGTTTGTGAGTCACACTCATAACTTCACCATGATATGCAAAATGCGCTAAATGCGTATGTATATCGATCATATTTTCAAAACCAGATTGAAATGATACAGTCTCGTCAAGAAGACAAATTTCTCGAAAGTCCTTTCAAAATTTTCAAAGCTCAAAACATAAATTTTGGTAAGACCACTGAATCAATTTTCAAAAAATTAAATCGGCTCGTTGGTGCCAAGTATTCGATAACAGTTTCCTTCGAATCCACACGATTTCGAAGTTTTTAAAACGAAAACTATGCAAATGATTGACCACATGCATACTCTTGTATACCAATTCGGGTCGTCAACAATATCCACTGATATTCCATCGGAAAACCACACGATAAAGTTCCATAATCTCAATGTATAGACTCCGACAAAAACTCCTTTTCTACATATGTCTCGCAACGTCAGCCATTATCCCATCCTGGATCACCTCAATTATGCTATGACAAAACATTGAAACAAATCAACACAGCGAAAGACTTCCCGAGAGGTTTCATTTGAACCAATAAATCAAAACCCCGAAAGGTAGTGATAAAGTAGATAAATGATTGATGAAGTGTTTTACAAATCTCGGGAGTTTTAAGGAAAACAAAAAAGCCTTCTTTTGAAACATTAGGGCCTCAGCCCGTATTTCATTCCGCATTACAAGAAGTTCAAAAAGTCGGAAACTCTTTTTCGGACCCCAAGTCCTGAGTTATAAATCTATTTCAAAATCGATTGGGTCTCGGCCCAAAAATCATTTTCCAACGTCCGTAAACCGTTCATTTTGAAAAGTATCATTTTCAAATGTTTAAAAGCAGTTTCATGTATTTCAAAATGACTTAACATGACTACATGCTCTTCTCAACAATCCACAGTCCTTCTCCTGAATACACAATTCCATTCCAAAACTTAACCGACCTATTGATTTCCAAAATCATAGTTTCTCAAATCATCAATCCTGTCTCACTCTGTCATCTCATACTGTGAAGCATAATATCTTTCTGAATCTCAAAACATATCAACTTCGAACGGAAATAATTCTCAATGAAATTCAAAAATCCAAATACTTACAGATCGTGAAGCCGACGATTCCCTGTGATACTGGCACATGTCTCGACTCTAGAAAATACTCGACACAGATCTTTTCAAAACACACGTTTTACAAACTCAGTTCAACTTGAGAACACAACACATCTCTTTCAAGAGAATCACGTTAGCACCATTTGGAAAAGTTTACAGCAATCCCAGTACCACACTGATAAATCACATAACCCATAAGCCCGAGTGAACAACAAAAACTCACGGCTCTAGTATTAGTCAATCGACAACTCGAATGACGCGACCAAAACACGACCCAACTCGACCCAAATGCCTAGGTTTTCACAACCTAAGCTCTGATACCATATTCTGTAACACCCCCATATTTAACCGGAAATATTACAGCACCGTGCGCCCCGACATGGAACCCACAAGGCTAAAAGAAATTTTCGCAAACATTTACAAACGCCCAGGAGGCTAACGACGGTATTATATTTGAAAAACATTCGAAGACTTTATAAAACTCGTTTATCAATACCGTCATAAAATCTCATTTGAAACCACAAGGCCCAAAATGCCAAAACTCAACAGTTTAAAAATATACGTTAAGCTATCGCTTACACGTACTGACACAACAAATTTAGAAAACGATTGACAAAGTAACCTAAGTTACCAGATACCAAAAGGTCATTTAAAAATACTCACGCAGCGGATAAAGATAAATAATTAAAATACTCTAGCAGCGGAATACTATAACTGATCAGAAACTCAATACACAAATACATGTCCTAGCCAGTATCCTCCGGGAAGCTCATCTCTTCACGACCGCTACAAGCTTGATAATCCAAGAACCTAAAAACAAAGCCCACGACGGGGTCAGCCATAATATCCAACAATGATAACCATCACATCACGTCAATAATTACATATCAATGGAAATACTAAGTAAGAATACGACCAATGTAATCTTACTGTCGTAACTTTACAAAAATCCACGATTCGTATCCTTAACAACACAATAAGATAATACCGAAATATTTGTACAGTATCTCAACAATACCCAAGGTTCTCAAAACATTATCATAACTCGCGATACGGAAATTATACCAACTCTGGCCAATTCAATCAATCGGTTAACGTCGACAATTCCAATATGATAATCGATTGTCCATCAAAGACAAGTATCAAGGAAATACGGAACATACCTCAAGATACGAAATACCATTACCATCACGTCAGTCTAATCCGAGATCAGATCAACACAACATACGGACATGGTCCTAACACAAGACCTACAAATGCATACTCATATGACAACGTCAATATAATCACAACAATAACAACAATGTATACTTATGGTAAGCCCATAATATACATATGCACAACAACAACACATATGGTAATCCAAAGATCCAACGCACACAGCTATAGATTCCCATGATGATCCTGTCAGACCAACGCATGGTGGCATTACCTGTCCAGCGATCCAGCGCACACAACTATAGATTCCCATGATGATCCCGTTGGACCAACGCATGGTGGAGATACGACAACAATGCACGACTGCACAAGACAATAGTACACAATGCACGACAACAAAGATACACGAATGAATCACAACATGATCGACACAAATGACAGAATGATTAAAATACTTGCTCCGAGTCTTTCGAGAGCAATCTCCAACCATTATTCTGAATATTCACCGATCCAAAACATCACGGACGGTAGATAATTCACGTTTACGTCAATACCATGATGTATCTTCGATAACAATTATACCAACGACAATTGTAAATCATATACATTATGATTTAAATTCCCAAAACTCAAATACAACCTATAATCCCAAATCTCCTGTGATTACGATTTATAAACATTGCTATACGAGTTATAAATGAATGAAACTGAAACCATTCATTAAATATTATAAACTGAGCAAGTAATAACTTGCCTCGATACCAATGAAGCCGTTACCAATTCCATTGCCATCATCTACAAGTCCTTTGGCCCTGATCAATGCAATTCACGAACATTCTCGAACACGACCGCAAAGCATGGTTCTAATCACCAATCAATAAACTCAACCTATTACAATAATCGATAGACAACAAGTTCGACAATAATCAACAATTGATAAAACCAATTCACAAACCCAACGGATCAACAATATCTCGGTTAACCACAAGTCTGATCAAAGCAACTTAAATGATCACGAATTCATAACCGAAACAGAATATACTACCCTGCCTGATGACTTAGCGCACGTTAATACCTTAACATAGCATGCGCTAAGTTACTCTCGTTAGAGTGCGCTAGCCAGTAGGCTTAGCGTGCGCTAATGATATACAGAGGCATAAATTCCAAGCATCGACTAACACTTTGCGACTATGAATACGAAAGAAAAGGAAATCATGCTCCAAGATTAACAATAACTTTTCCAAATTCAATCTCATCACCATACTCGAAGTCATACTCATGTTCTTATACGAATATTATATCAAAACACATATCTTAGCTCTAGATACGAATATACCAACACCTCCTATACATAATCATCCTATCATATCGTTCTTAATCTGGAATACAACCTCATATCATGATCAACATAATTTAGAAATCCATCTTTCATTGGGTTAAACGAAACACAATTCTTAAAGTATGGACACATCTTAGTTAACATCTGAAAACTCTTATCATAACTTCATTAATCCTCATATAATATCATCACATGATTATCCAACATGTTCCTCACATGTAATCATCCTTAAAAACTAACTACTATCAAAGGGATACGAAAATTACCTGGATTAGACGAACCAAGAAGGAGAACACTTGAACTTCATTCCAAGAACCATGAATAACTTGAAGAACAAGGCTTTAATCCATGCTCTCTACCTTAATCTTGATAAAGATCATCATCTCAGAGTGTTTTTGGACCTCAAGTACCTCCCAGAGCTCTCTCTCAATCGAGTGAAAGGAAAGAAATGGACGAAATGCTTCATAACACCCGTTTGTCCCTTTTTATAAAGTATATTACTAGCGTGCGCTAAACCTTATGTTTAGCGTGCGCTATGGCCTTAGCGTGCGCTAACTGACTTTGTTAGCGTGCGCTATCGCAGTCCAGAGGCTACAGTCTGGCTTCGTACATGTGCTTACGTACGTAACGCCCATGCATTAGCGTACGTAACTTACACTCTCTAGCGTACGCAAGTCCTTGCGTTTAGCGTGCGCTAATATCAGTTGACTCGTTTGTCTGTATGCTCCGAAGACTGGTCCACACGCCGAAAGTGCTGACGAGGATAAGATTCCTTTTTGTCCAATATACCATTAGCGTGCGCTAACCTTTAGGGTTTAGTGTGCGCTAGTACTACATTACAAACATCCGTTCACTTATTAGAACGTGCGCCGAAAGTGGCCTGGTCCACACGCAAATTCCTTCCGATCTGACTGCATTAGCGTGCGCTATATTCTGCCTCTAGCGTGCGCTAACCAATAACGATAACGTGCGCTATACTTGAACATTAGCGCGCGCTAATCAGGCTATACTTAGCCATTTCCAACTCTTCTCGTCTGTCTCGACATACTGGATACGTACACTCACATACTGAATACATATACTCAATTCAATAATATTCTCATATGATACACAATATCCTCAATTGCAATTGTCGACCAATTACGACAATTATACCAATACAGATGTCTCAGTCCTTTATTTATTTTATTCATACTGTACAGATTCCATGCTGTACTGTAATACCCGATATTTCTGATATGTATTTGGAACTTGTGATATTGTAATTGTGGCACTTTAATCAGAGTATTATTCTCCGTATTTCATAGTCCGGTGTAGTTGAGCGTATGATTTCATGAATGTGATTTATAAATTGTGTTTCTGCGCTTGTAGCGCACGCTACCATCTAAGTGTAGCGTACGCTAACTTGGATGATTAGCGCACGCTACGAAGGAACCTTAGCACACCCTATACGTGGTCAATATGATTGAGACGTGTGGTAGGTGAGATCAGGCCGGGGATCTTGGTCGGATTGTGTCGGGATGAACCTGGACGGCTTTCGGGAAAAAGCTAAGTCAACGCGTTAGCGCACGCTACTCACATGAGGGTAGCACACGCTAAAGGCTGAGTACAGTAAAATCAGTAACGTTTCAAATAGCCATTAGCGCACGCTATGAATATGGACTAGCGCGCGCTAATAACCATTTTCTATAAATAGGACAACACCCTTTTTCATATTTTCAGATTTTTCACTCCCCCATTCGAATTCTTGAACTTAGTAAGACACTCTCTTCACCCTAAACACTTTTTGCCGGCATCCTAGCTCGTGTTGAAGATTGTAGATCATTGGAGGATTGGTGTTCAAACCTTCGGCGTTGGATTGCTTCGAATTTCCTCCTTGTTCTTCACTACTTTGAGGTAGGTGATTCTTCACCAATATTAATAGTATTCTGAAGGACCTTTTGATCATTTTACCTAGTCAGTTAGATTCACAAGTAGTCGATCATCATGCGTTAGAAGGATATTTTGACGTTTCGGCATTTATTCATCATATGATCCAGTGAACCTTTTTAGTATGTGGACTCCTAAGCATATTATGTATCTTCACGCCGATCATGACCAGTAGGTGGAGATTATCAAGTTGTTATGTTTTACACATTGGAATCATGCGTTTTGTAACGTAGGACGAAGGGAACTTAGGATACTTTCTCGAGATCAAGATGAATTGTGGTGTAGTAAGGATGATACGTATCCTGGTGTCTCGTAGTCATTTAATCTATAAAGATCTTTCATAAACCGTATGAGCATGTTATGCACGGAGTTGGCATATATTAACACTAAGGATTTCATGAGTTTTCATCGCCTTTAGCTCAAGTTTTACCCAGTAGTGACTGCCATGCACGATTAGCGCACGCTAAGATGTGTATATTAACGTGCGCTATTGGGAATGAGTAACATGCGCTACGTTGGATACATAGCGTACGTTATATCATCAGGCAGGGCAGTCGGCTGTTCAGAGAAGACTGTCAGTACATAGCTAGTGCACGCTAAACCTGTTCATTTGCGTACGTTAACGAGCGGGCTTAGCGCACGTTACGTAGAGTACGTAGCGCGCGCTAAGTAGTTCAGGCAGAATTCATTTTTAGAGCTTGCGGTCATAAACCGGATTATTAGACGTTCGTACGAGTTGAGAGGAATTCTTTATTATTTCTTAGGTCTGAGCCTTACATAGGGGACAATCGAGGGGCGGTGGCATACGGACGCGTGTCAGTTGTTGGAGTATTTCCATTCTTGCCATTTTCGAGGCAAGTATCATATGTTGAGTTTGATTTATATTGAAACTTTGATCATGTTTGTGGTTTTGTTCATGATGTCGAATATGAGATATATTGCTGTAATTTCTCGTGGTATTCGTTGTTAATTGTTCGTATTGATGAACATATTGAAATGCATATATGTATGCATAATTTATTGGTTTATGGTATAAATGATCCGAGGGGATTATGAGGATCTATGCTGAGGGCGCTGGATCGAATGTCCACCATGCGTTGGTCCGACGGGATCATCATGGGGATCTATCTTTGAGGCGCTGGATCATTTGGACGGGTTTTCCACCATGCGTTGGTCCGACGGTATCATCATGGGGATCTATACCAAGGGCGCTGGATCGCTGGATTACCCTGTATTGTGTTGATGGAATCGTGAGGATTCACATCGTTGGATTCCGATGACGGAAGTCCGTTTTGCGTGTTTTATGATGTACTGATGATTTATGTATTATGATACTTGTACTAGCATTATTGTGCTAACCCCTTCGGGGGTGGACATTGTTTTGATGTTCAGGTAGCCGAGGAGCGGGGAAGCAACCACAGTACCGACAGGACGATGAAATGGCTCAGTGATGTGGTTGATGTTTATTTGTTATGGTGATTTGTCTTTTTGGTTCATTCAGTACTCGAGTACGTATGCTTTAATAATGTCATTTTCGATATGGTTGTATAAGTTAACTCCTTGGATCAGTTAAATCAAATCTGTATTTTGAACTTCAGTTGTACGATTGGGTTATATTTACAATTCTTTTAAAATTAGCCTTGTAAATCCTTACTTAAAGGGTTTACGGCGCTGTAATTATTCCGAATATCTCGGGGTGTTACATGTACAACATAACTCGGATAAAATAATATTAAACGACAATAGTAGAAATTCCGGATATTACACCCACAACCCAGGCCTTATAGGTATCAACCTGGCCATCTGTATCAGTCTTTCTCTTGTAGATCCATTTGTTTCCAATAGGCACTATGCCCTTAAGATGATCTACCAAATTCCAGACATTATTAGCATGCATAGGGTCTATCTCAGCTTCCATAGCTTTTCGCCACTTCAAGGATTCCATATATACCATAGGAAAGTCATACGTCATCCTGTTGGGTACATTTTGTCACCTCATAGAGACCCAGTTCCTCTTGATGCAGATAGTCATACCTCTCAGGTAAATGAGAAGCATTACTAAAATTTCGGGGTTGTCTTTGTATTTCAAAAGGTTTGAATCCATCATCTTGTACAGGTGTCTCATTGGGTGTTTCTTTTAGTTCTTATAAAGAAACATTTCTACATGCGCCTCCCTCTTAAATGAACTCACTTCAAAGAAATGTGCTTGTAAAACAACGACTTGTAGGTCACAAATACGTATGGCAAAAGTCTATGGGGGTGAATAGACTTTTAAAATCACTTCACTGAATTGGCTGGTTTAACAAATTCTACTATTATATATGTAGCTAGTTGAACATAACTGATCTTGCTGAAATCTCAATGAGGTACAACTCAGAAATCAGCTTAAAAAAATTATTTTGCGGAAGACTTAGCCGACTTTTAATGCAACAGTTAAGATGGATGCATCAATTATGTATGATGCATAAAGTAGTAAAAAACATAGCACTTATAGTGGTTTCATAGATGGGGTGATCCTATACTAGTCCAATTTCTCCAATCCACTTGGAGGTAAATTCGTTATAACGTTTGATGGTTACAATGAAATTAGCTACTGCAGCTTTCAACTAGTGAAAACCCGTGGCCGCAGTAACTCCTTCCCTTGGTTGCTTGTCACCGCCTGATCGAAAACTCTTGGATGCCTCACAACTCTCTCAAGTTGCTTATCACCTTCCAATTAAGAACTCATGGATGTCGCACAATCTCAACTTTCAAGAACCTCATTCAAGAATGTACCCTACTCAAATCTTTAAGACAAGAGTGTTGGTTTTCTCCAACTCCTAAGAGCTTCTTAGGATATTATGATCTTAGCCCTTTACGATGCTTGTAGAGTATATTACTTTGGATAGCACTCCTTTTGAGCTCTTCATAGCCATTGCATCCTTTGAAATAAATTGGTAAGTTGGAGAGTGGACTTCTTTGTTTTTCTCTTTTCACCTCTCTTACACGGCTTGATTCTTTATTTAAATCTGATCGTTTGAAGATATAAATTTGTCCACACTTTTCTTTGATTTCTATAATAGGAAGTCTTCAGGACTTGAATCTCGAGGAATATTTTATTCATCAACTTGTGAGAATCATTCGGTTTGTATCCTTGGCTTTCTTTCTGCATGTGATTTTCGGTCTTTGTCGGCTTTTCAACGTTTGCTGACGTGGACATAACTGTCAATACTTGCTGAATTTTGTCCAAGTATTTTGACGTCCATACTCAGCTGATGTTCTATCTTGGCTAAACTCAGCTGACATTCTGTCTTGGCTAAACTCAGCTGATATTCTGATTTGACGATACTTAGCTTATATGCAATACTCAGTTGATATTTTGACTTGGCAATACTCAGTTGATATTCTGACTAGGCGATACTCAGCTGATATTCTGACTTCGCAATACTCGGCTGATATCACTACACCATATATGGCTTTCAACAACACTTTTTTTGATGTTACAATCAAAAGTGTAGCCTTAGAAGCCTTAAAATTGGTCAAATTTGATTTAAGGCTACACATTTTTCTAACGTTATTATTGATATAAAGTAGTGTTACCATAGACCAAATTGAATATCTACGCTAACAGAAAATTTGGTGTAGTCATTGCTATTTAAAAGAAGAGTAACTAAACACTAAAAGAAGTAGGCGGGCTTGCTAAAATATTTTAAGCGGTCCAAATAAATTATTTTCAACTGTAACGACCTGATTTTTCTAAGGTATTTTACGAATGTTTTCTTTTTTATAATAAGAAAAACTTATAGAAATTTCAAGTCGTTACGAAACATACATATCTAAAATATTTGCGGAATTTGAAACAATTTCAAATCTCCAATACAACCGTAAATATATTTATCATATGTCGGTCTGCCCTGCAACCTGTTCTATTCATTCCGAATTAACCTGAAAATTTTATATAGAAAATGGGATGAGCTTTCTATTGCTCGTGGAAACATCACAAGTCAATAATTTAGGGACTGGAAAAAGGTAAAATTTGACTGGGATAAAACTGAAAGAATTAAAAACTTAGGGACTAAAATTAAAATCTAGGTAAAATGATGGGATGTAAAATCCCTATCCCAATGCGAAGTCGGTTCCTCATTTCAATCTCTCTCTCATAAGTCGTCTGGCTATCTCTCCAGGAATCCCCTTTCCTCTTCTCTTGTGGAAACTCTCTGGTGATTAGCAGGACCGAGGGACGGAACAATAGTATCAATGGTGTCATCGCTCATCTCGATGGCGAAAGCTTTCCATTTGATGATCATCTGTGTGTTATCCCTGATTCTCGTTTGCCCCTCCTCGTTCGCAGAATCAGGGAATTCCCCATTTATTATAGCACATAAGAGAGTTTCTCAGAGAAAGCTGAATTCGGATCTAGAACGGCTATCCGTATTCATCGATATTTTTAACACTGATCCGAGTATTCACAACCTCTCTATCTCTATCTCTCTTTTGTATTTTTTTTCTTCATTATTTAAATTTTATTTCATGATTGTGACTTTTACCGATCTTCTGTTGATCGTGTTTAAGAAAACAGTTCATTGTTGATGGAGAAAAATGTAATTCTCCATGGTCGGATTTGTTAGTTTCTCTTTTTGGTGAATTGTGAATCTAGGGACATAATTTGTGTTTAATTTTATGGAAAACAGACTGTTGGTACTTGTTTGGTTATATTTTATATCTTATGAATGCATTCACTAAATTAAGTTGGATTCAGTTCATATATCTTCCCATCTAGATTTGCATAACCTATGAATGTGTTTGTACAGTTAATGTATTTATCATCAATTTCTTGAGAACATATGCATGTGATCTCACAACTTTGGGCATGTCCGTTAGTCGGATGATACCGCTTACCATACACTCCATAAGTATTTCAGTTTCTTTCTTTCGTTTTTGTTTTCCATTTTCCCCGCTTAAATGCATAAATATGGAAACTAAAAAAATTTTATGCATTGCAGCACTGCGTATGATCTAACACTCACCAATAATACTTGGAATCAAGAGGTTTTTGATTATATCATTGGCAACACATCTAAGACATGGGAAAGACTTGATTCGTAAGCTTCTTAATTTTAGAATGTAATATTTTCATACTTGTTGGTTGACCCTTTTTATGTTACTGGTAAATAGATTATTTTCAATTTAATCTCAGCGGTTCCCTTGTTTCCCATTCGTTTGAGTTGGAATCCAAAGTTAATACAGTTTACTATGGGGCACCTGCTTTGGTCACTTACCGAATTCCCACAAAGTTGAAGATTCAGGTTTGTTCTCTCTTCAAAAGCTGAATTTCTAGTAACGGTTAAATTACCGTATCAAATATTCTGATTATCATTGCAGGAAGCATATTCAACCCCAATTCTGCCGTTAGAACTTCTGTCAGACCCAATTTCTGAGAAAAAATCCGAAATTGTAATATTCTTTTTCTATTATTATGACTATGAATGAAGTAATTGACAATTTTTTTATGATACTGACTTTCTTTTTTCGTTTTTCTTTTCTCCCCCTTCCCTCTGCTTTTGTGTGGATGCAATTATCTTGTGGTGTATAAACAACTCAGGCAAAGGTAATGACCTTTTATGTTTGATTTAGTAACTATGGACTTCTTCATGTTGGTTACACTGAAATTTGGACAAATGAGTCGACATATATTCAGATTTTGCTGTGTAAGCAGTTTAAGCTATTTGATATCTGTCTTTGTGGACCTTGGTTGCCCCCTCAGTAGAAGGGTTATTTGACTTTTCAAAACAAAAACATATTAGGAAAGGGTGTTTGTAATAAAAAAATGTGTATGTCATTATCATAATCAACTACACCGTTATCCCATTTGTGTTGGTGTGAGGATTATAGTGTCAATTAATGGTCTAAAAAGTAGTTGTTATTAGGAGCTTCAAAAGTAGGATTAAGCGAGACCATTACTATCCTTATCCTACAGATGAGGAGCGGATGGTAAAAAAGGCCCGAAGATGTTTGGTGTTGGTATATATTGTTTTACAATTTTACTGAAATTCTAGATGTGCCGCATATTGTTATTTTGTTAATAGGGTAGTTGACTTATGAAGCAGGAATTAAGATAATTTTCCATTATTGTTATTGTTTGTATTTTATGTTTCTGTTAATTATTTGAGGGAAATACTTTGACACTTTTATTTACAGGATGATATTAAGAAAGCTCTTGAAACTGAAGGTGTTGAGGTTGCTAATAAATTGATTCATGATGCAAAAAACACCGACCATCTTATCTAATTGGGAGACTTATTCAGAAAAAGGAACCAAAATAGAAGTCTTCAACATCACCATCCGTTCAAGTTGCTGATCAGTACGTGGCGGACCTAACTGCTAGGATCAGGGCTCAACTTCAACAAGAGATTGATGAAAAACTTGACCAAAAAGTTCGAGAAATGATGAGAATGTTGGCCGAGAAGAATCCAGATTTGAACTTAAAGACTGATGACTCTCAGAAATCAGTCGAAGAGTCCTATGGCGGTGACAATATCACTCCTTGACTAATCTCATCAGTTTATATTATGTTAGTTAAGTGACTCGAGTAGTTTTGTTATATTTATGGATTGCGATCGTAAATTGTTCTTAGCTATTATGGATTGAATATTAGCAGTGTATTTTGGATGTTGTTATGGTTGACAGTGTTTTAATGGTATTGACTATTTTATGGTAATATTTATTTTCCAATATAACATTTTGCTTTTTACCATGAAGAATGTTGGTAAAAACCTACAAAAATGTAGCCATAGACTATAATTTATAATTCTTTATGTTGGCAAAATATAAAAATTGTGTTGGCAAAGGTTAAAAGTGTGTTGGCAAAAGTTAGAACTGTTCATATATAAGTGTAGCCATAGTGTTAAAGTTGTTGGTAAAGATGCCAAAGTGTTTCGCAATTTAATGTTACATTAGACCTCATGAGTGTTAGCATAGGTCTACGGCTACACAAATATTTGTGTCGCTAAATATATAAAAGTGTGGCCTTAAGTCTACAGCAACACAAAACCTATTGTAGGCACAGACAATAAAAGTGTTGGCGTAGGGGTCTATTGCTACACTTTTTTCACATGTTACCAAAAACAAGAAAAGTGTTTCCTTAGACCCCTATGGTTGCGGCCGTTTTTGTAACACCTTCGAATTTGGTCAAAGTGTAGCCATAGCTTGTTTTTCTGCCTTCAGCAACACTTTTTGGACTTTTGAACACAGTTTTTAAGGTGTTGCTGAAACCCATATATGGTGTAGTGTATTCTGACTTAGCGATACCCAGCTGATATTCTGACTTAGCTATACTTAACTGACGGGACTTATCCTGTTTGATCAATCCTTAGTCTAACTTTTGAAGGCGTATAGAACATAATCATTTGGTTCTTCTTTACAATGCCAAGTACTTAGAACATTACATTTGACTTAAACTTAGAATATAGGGATGACATCATCAAAATCCTAAATGTATTCCAAACAAATTCCCCCTATTTTGATGAAGGCAAACTTAATGATTGTCCAAATGTAAATGAGTCATCACACACAAAAAAAAGTTCAATCTGTTTGAGACAACTCGAAATTGTCATCCAGGTTGACTGTTTATACATTTCGCTTCTGTTATTAAATTAAAGTCCTTGAATGAATTTTTTGTCAAACAAAAGAAAAACAGATCACAAGTAAAAAAACAACAAAAAATTAAACATTCAGCTCCTTCTTCATCTTCCTCTGGACTTGGCCGGAGGCAGTGATTTTAAGGGTTTTGCTCAAATGGGTTTTTCCGCGACTCGAATTAGCCCCTATTTCTTCTTTATCATTGTTGAAGCAAACTCTTGGTCTTCAGGAGAAGGGTATTTATTCTTAATGCACACTTCTCTTATCTCCTCCTGAAGAGCATTGTCATCCAGCTTTCCATTTACATCGATCGGAGCTTCTTGTGGTCTGAAAAAGGAGATCATTGGATATGCATCAAATTCCTCTTCATCATACTTCTTCTGGATTTCCCACAAGTTCGGCGAGTTAAGCTCTATATAATTAATGAAAATTTGTGGTGGGGGGCAGTCGGGGTCTTGAAGAATTTTCCAAATGTAATACTTCTCAATAGACTGTTTCTTGGCTATTCCCCACATTGGTATAGCTTCTTTAGGTATAAACTCCTCCACAAAGTACATCTCTTTTACCTCCTAGATGAGAGGTTGGGTAGTGTCTTTTCTAGTTCTCTTCTTCTTTGCAGGAGGGTCCTGATCCTCAGCTGAGTTTTTCCTTTTTAGTTTTTGGGAGCTTGTTCCTGCTTCTAGATAGTGAATGACAGGAGCAGGGGCACTTATACGAACAACAGCTAAGGATTTGCTCCTCATTTCTTCCCCCTTTCTGCTAGCATCAATGAGTTGTGCCAGCTGATCTTTCACCTTGGTCATAAAATCTTACATACCAAGGGGTAGTCAGACTGATTAGGTGCCGGGGAAGGTTCCTTCCTGTTGAGTAAGGAATCCATTTTGTTTTTCAATTCCAACAGATGTGGTTCAACTCTGGTGGCCAGAAGTATTTCAATTGTTTCTTCAACCATCTTTCTGATCAGTTCAGCTAGGTTCTAAGGTAGCTGATCAGTAGGTGGCTGATTTAGTTGTTCAGATCGGTTATTTTCTGAGCTGGCTAATTTTTCAGCAGGGGGATACTTAGCTGAAGAATGTTGCCCCTGTATATCTGACTCTTCGTCATCACTTGTTTCAGCAGTTGTCCTCCCTCCATCTTGCTCAGGTCCACCCTGATCCTCATCATGATCAGAGTCATCCTGAGTAACTTTCTTTTCCTCCTCTGCTTTATCTTCTTCTTGTACTTCTTTCTCTACTTCTTCAACTTTTTCAATCTTTTATTTTCCAACTTCAGCACTCTCATATTTTTCATCAAAGTTTTTACCTTGGGCTACCCTTTCCATAATATAGAGAATAAATTGGTCCATATTTATTTTCAAACTATTTGTGAACCAAATTTCATATAATAACAGACTCATCTGAGTTTTATTACTAAAAACTTGAATGAGTTGCTCAGTGGTCAGTGGGTAGTCTCCACCCCTATCAACTCACCCCTTCAGAGCATTGAAGCTAAGGGACTTCAACCTCTTCCAGTCTTTATAAGCAGAAATAATGGAAAGCTTGTTGATGTGCTTCATTACAGTTTTGAGTTGTTGTTTGCTGAGTTGGAATGGGTTGTTGTCCTTGATATTGAATCTATAATGTATGTCAGCTTCCTCAAGAACTTGTTCTTCTGCATCTTCAACCTCTTCAGGAATGCTGGGGAGCTCACGGAGTGGTGCTGCAGGGATGATATTTTTTTCTTCATGTTCTTCTACCAAGGCCAGCTCGGTTGACTAAGCTATGGGTACCTCAGTAGGGGTTTCAGCTGGGTTGGAGATTACAATAGGTATCTCGGCTGTTGGAGTCTCAGCTGTGTCTTCATTTGAGGACTCAGTTGAGTGATCAACCAGTCATTTGAGTCTTTTTGCTGGAGAGTCATGTGAGGATACACTGGGTATAAATTTCTTCTTTTCAGGAGACTTTCTTTGCCTAAAATGTGCAGATAGTGGAAGATTCTAACTATTTTCATATTCCTCTTGATGCGCAGGTGTAGTTGGTATAACACCCCAAACTAGGCGGATATTACAGTGTCGTGGACCCCCGACTGGGACCCACCAGGCGAATGATAATGAATGAATTATACATGGTAACTGTGGTACCGAACCACATAACAACATCAATTACTCCGATGAGGAGTTTCATACAACACACCCAGGATAATACAGAATACATGTATATTTTATATGGAGATAAAATATACAACACTGAGTAAAATGAGTGTTTAAGTGGAATGTCTGCAGCAGAATAAATGAAGAAAACATAAATGACTGAAAAGACTGGGGCCCCCTTCTAGTATCATTGGGACTCCTCGCCGTCAACGTGCTCTCCCCGTGCTTTCGCCTTGCCATGACCTGAAAAACAATATCCCCCAACGGGGTCAGTTACACAGAACAACAATCATCCAGAGTTGAATACACATAAACATATATGTAGTATAAACCACAAGTTCGATCAAAAATGAATCGGTTAGATTATAACCCAAACTTGTTGAAGACATACGCAATCAAACATGCTGTATGAATCAACTAACAGTACGGCTCAAAGGGTGGCGCCACACTACGCCCGGGATGGAAATGTGTCCGTGCACAAGCCACCAACGAGTATCGATCGAATACACGTGTGGTCTTGTACCTAATCAGTCTCACGAAGCAATCGACTCGTGTGCACAGTCCAATGTGAGGCCAACAACCAACACACGACTTAAATGTGCCCGACATGAAAATCCTACACATACCAACCGGCACGCCAGTATGACCCGGAATGCCACGATATAACAAAAGTGACATAGAAAATGAATAATGACTCACCGAGATGAAGTGATAGTGAAATGAATGACAGCTCAATGAAATGATTGGAACCGTCGTTCCTTATGACTGAGGTGATTAATTGACAATGACAAGTTTTGTTACGGTTAATACAATAATGGATGAGTTATGATTATGAATGAACAACAACAAAAGGAATGAATATCCTTTTAACCGAGTAAGAATTAATTTACACAACACCGATGAAGAATGTCCGTCCACAACAACGTCCTAAATGAAGAGTCGGTCGCTCGAACAACCTTGAATAACACAATTGCCAATAATTCGATCAATACACGCATCAAACACGATTATAACCAACTCAAACGTCGATACAACAATATCCAAACTCGTAGGTGCACTCTAACGAATACGTTGAAACTATCCTCTCCGTTGGTTACAACCAAAACCCGAATTATCGAAACCAACTTTCAAATGATTGATTCTAACCAGCAAAACTATATAAATGGCATCAATAATCCAATAGGAAACCACAATTCAGGTTACAACAACAATAATCGGAAAATCCCCAAATTAACCGAAGTCAACCCTAAGGGTTCTTGAAATAATTCCCCAAAATAGCCATTAAATCAGTAGGAATATATTTATCCAAGATAGATAATCCATATCTAACATATTCCAACAACAATCCAAGCTTACACGAAGAAAATCGGAAGGAAAACCCAAAAATCCGAATTCCGAGATCCAAGAGATTAATACCTTTGATTTGATGTGATGAAGATGATGAAATGATGATTAATCCGAATGATGAGCTTTAAGATGATGATAGATGATTACACCTCGAAGAATACTCTCCAAATCGCCCAAAATCGCCCAAAACCACCGAAGGAGTGAAGTGAGATGAAGAAATGACGAAATGGACTGCACTGTCTTATTTATAGTCATTTCAGTTTAGCGTGCGCTAGATCTTGTGCGTAGCGTGCGCTAACGGGTATTTTGGGTAGTCCAGTACCCATTGTCCGGAAACGGTAGCGCGCGCTACGTACCTTTTTGTAGTGTGCGCTACGGCTATGCACATAGCGTGCGCTAACCCCAAAATGTTAGCGTGCGCTAACGAATTATCTGATGCCCAGTACTGGAGTCCAGAACCTTCTGTCCTTTGATCTGATCTCGGTAGCGTGCGCCACAACCAACAAGTAGCGTGCGCTACTACACCGCTTGCGTACGCTAAAAACCACCCATAGCGTGCGCTATGAATTAATCTAGTGCAGTCCAGTAGCCACTGGACTCAACCTGATCCGTCCTTAGCGCGCGCTACACCAAATATTAACGTGTGCTACTACAACCCACTAGCGCGCGCTACTTACCACTCGTAGCGTGCGCTACTTATAACTCACCTGCAGTCCAGTACCTTCTCGACTGCAGCCAGGGTAACATTAGCATGCGCTAATGCCGAGTGGTAGCGTGCGCTACCTGTACTCAATTAGCGCGCGCTAAAAAGAGTACGTAGCGTGCGCTACTCCTCTCGCATAGCCCACAACGAAAAATGACAATGATGAAACGCTCGGCCCGACTATCCAATCGGGTTGAATGATGAAATAACACTGATACGCGATACCAATAACTCCGAACGGTGAATACAATGAATGAAATGAATGATGAATGATCATTAAATGAGTGAAAAAAATTACTGAGTGACATTTACTGAATGATAAATACTGAATAATGACTGAATTACAACCGGGTATTACATACACCCCCCCTTAAAAGAGTTTCGTCCCCGAAACTAAGGGTCAAACAATTCGGGATAACTCTCCCGCATACTATCCTCGGTTTCCCAAGTAGCCTCTTCGACTCCGTGTCTAGACCACTGAATTTTTACTAAGGGAATCGTCTTGTTCCTCAACTGTTTGATTCGCCACTCTAAAACTCGTATAGGACGTTCCTCATATGAATGATCATCGGCGATCTCGATTTCATCGAACTGAAGTATGTGACTCGGGTCGGCAACATACTTCCGCAACTGAGAGACGTGAAACACATTATGAATTCGGCTCAACGCCGGAGGTAAAGCCAATCGATAAGCTAACTCGCCTACTCGATCCAAAATCTCAAACGGTCCAATGAATCTCGGACTCAACTTTCCCCTCTTCCCAAAATGGAAAATACCACGACTCGGGGATACCTTGACCAAAACATGGTCACCCGTCTCGAACTCTAACGGTCGACGACGATTATCTGCATATGATTTCTGTCGACTCTGAGCGGTCAACAAACGACTCCTAATCAAAGCTGCCTTCTCACGGGCGGCTATAAGCATATCGGGCTAGGTGCCAATTGATTCTAATAAGTCATCCCAACACAAAGGAGATCGACAACGACGACCGTACAAGGCCTCGTAAGGTGCCATCTTAATCGAAGAATGCCAACTATTATTATACGTGAACTCGATCAATGGTAGTTGGGCTTCCCAATCGTCTTTCCAATCGAGGACGCATGCCCTCAACATGTCCTCTAATGTCTGAATAGTCCTCTCTGATTGCCCGTCGGACTGAGGATGAAAAGCGGTACTGAGATTAAGTTGAGTTCCCATAGCACGATGAACTGATTTCCAAAAATGAGACACGAATCGTCCGTCACGATCGGAAACGATACTTTTAGGAGTACCGTGCAATCTCACTATCTCCTTGATAAATAAATGGGCAAGTCTCTCGGGACCCCACGTATCCTTAATCTCAAGGAAATGAGCCGATTTAGTTAAGCGGTCCACAATTACCTAGATCGTATTCATGCCACGACGACTCGTCGGCAAACTCGTGATGAAATCCATAGAAATGTCTTCCCACTTCCATTCTGGAATAGGGAGAGGTTTCAGCATACCCGCCGGTCGCTGATGTTCAATCTTAACTTGTTGACAGGTTAAGCATCTCGAAACAAATTCCGCAACTTCCTGCTTCATATTACTCCACCAGTAGTTTTGTTTCAAGTCCTTGTACATCTTGCTAGACCCCGGATGAATAGAATAAGGGGTAGCATGAGCTTCTTTCAAAATCGAGTTTTTCAACTCGTCATTCGCCGGTACGCACAACCGATTCTTAAATCTCAAAAGTCCATCCTCGTGGACCACAAATCCAGGGGCTTTCCCCTGAGCCACATCCTCACGGATGCGTAACAATGATGGGTCCGAACCCTGATTCCCTCTGATAGCCTCTTCAAGTGACGATGAGATCTCCAACATACAAAGCTGCCCCTGAACTCGCTGAAGCCAGACCTCGATCTCGGGTCTAAGGAATTCCTGCTGAAGCTCCTTCTGAACTGTTAAACGAGCAAGCATCTGCTCCTGAACGGACTTACGACTCAAGGCGTCGGCGACAATGTTCGCCTTGCCCGGGTGGTAAAGGATCCCGATATCATAATCTTTAATTAGTTCCAACCACCGTCTCTGTCGCATATTTAACTCCTTCTGAGTAAATATATACTTTAAACTCTTATGATCGGTGAATAACTGACAGGTAACGCCATAAAGATAATGGCGCCAAATCTTCAATGCAAAAACCACGGCTGCTAACTCCAGGTCTTGGGTCGGATAATTAACCTCGTAAGGTCTCAATTGTCGTGAAGCATAGGCAATAACCCTCCCATTCTGCATGAGTACACATCCGAGACCCTGTCCGGACGCATCACTATAAACCACAAATCCTTCCGTCCCTTGCAGCAAGGAAAGAACAGGTGCTGAAGTTAACCGGCTCTTGAGTTCCTCAAAACTCTGTTGACACGCGTCGGACCACGTGTATTTCTTATCTTTCCGTAAAAGATTCGTCATGGGTTGAGCGATTTTATAAAATCCTTCAACAAACCGCCGATAATAACCGGCTAATCCGAGAAAGCTCCGGATCTCCTTAACATTCTTTGGAGGTAGCCAATCTCGAATAGCCTCCGTCTTTTGAGGGTCGACACGAACTCCGTCTGATGAAATTACATGTCCGAGAAACGTCACTTCGGACATCCAGAATTCACATTTGGAAAACTGCCCATAAAGTTGCTCTCGTCTCAACACGTCGAGAACCTGGTGAAGGTGAAACTCGTGTTCCTCCCGGTCACGAGAATAAATCAAAATGTCATCAATGAAGACAACCACAAATTGATCCAAAAATTCGATGAAAACCCGATTCATTAACTCCATGAATACCGCAGGTGCATTAGTTAACCCAAACGGCATTACCACGAACTCATAATGACCATAGCGTGTTCGAAACGCCGTTCTCGCGATATCCGACTCTCGAATTCGCAACTGATGATATCCAGATCTTAAGTCGATCTTGGAAAATACTAAAGCTCCCTGAAGTTGATCCAAAAGATCATCGATACGGGGTAGAGGATATTTATTCTTGATCGTCACCCGGTTCAATTCCCGGTAATCAATACACAAACGGAACGAACCATCCTTCTTCTTGACAAATAACACTGGTGATCCCCACGGGGACGTACTCGGTCGAATATAACCCTTCTCGAATAACTCCTCAAGTTGGTTCTTTAATTCCTGCATTTCGGTCGGGGCCATCCGGTACGGTGCCTTCGATATCGGGGATGTACCGGGCTCCAACTCAATTGTGAATTCCACATCCCCCTGTGGAGGCAAACCAGGTAACTCGTCTGGAAAAACATCGGCATATTCCCTCACTACCGGAATATCCGTCAACATTACTGATGATTTCTCGTTTTTGGTCATATAGCACCAATAACCAACACACCCCTGACTGAGTAATTTCACTGCTTTCATCAAATTAATGACTTTACCAGAACAACCGGGATTACCTCCCTGAAAAACACATTCAACCCCATCATCTGAAATGATAGTGACCATACGCTTACGGACAATAATGATGGCATCATGATGATCCATCCAATCAATACCCAGAATGACGTCGTCTCTCGGCAAATCTACTACGATTAGGTCTGCTAGCCATACACGGCCATGAAGCTGAATCGGACAATCCTTAATCTCATGATTACCGATAATTCTTCTACCGTCAGGTAGACCAATGACATAAGGCTCACAACTAGTAGCACTACCCAGACGTAGTCTACTCAAGCATGACTCGGAAATGAATGAATGCGATGCACCAGTATCAAAAAGGGTACACACAGGTTGAGATAGAATATCGAGTGTACCTGAGATCATTCGGGCCTCTGGATCATCGGTCTTCTTCATCTCATAAATTCGGGGCTTGCCGGCCCCCGAACCGGACGCTCCCATCTGATAGCTCTTGGCTCCGCCTTTAGCTCTTATCATCTTGAACGACGCTGACTCAGTGGCCTGATTCTGTACCGCTGAATGACCTGGGGCCTGAGATGACGCCGGAGTAGGTTTAGAGTCCCTTCGGCAAAAATGGGCCCTATGCCCAGCAATCCCACAGTTGTGGCACGTGACAGACTGCTTCGGACATTTGGTGCTGAAATGACCCTGTTCTTCATAGTTGAAACAGGTGACAGCCGAACTGGCCGCTCGAGACTGAGATTCCGCGGGTTTAGGCGCCATAGGAGGTCACTCAGAATAGGTAGAGCCCGCACGTGGTTTCTTGAAAGTGGCCTGACTTCCGTCAGACTAATTACGGTTCTTGGACTTCTTGCTAGCAGATGAAGGTTGCTGCTTAGCAATCTCCTTAGCAGTAAGCTCATAGGTAAGAGCTTTCTCAATGAATTCGGCCAACGTGGTGCAATTATGATTAAGCAGCTGTAGTCTCATACGGGGCTTCAGCCTCTTGCTGAAATACTTGATCTTGTCCGCCTCATAGTGAATGATAGACGAGGCGAACGGAAGAAGTTCCTGAAATTTTTCGGCGATGGCGAGAACATCATCATCCGCCTAAAGGTCGGGAGTGAGTAATTCCGACAACTTGGCCTCCCTGAGTGGGGCCGGATAGTACCTCTCCATCATGAGAGTTTTGAACTGATCCCAAGTACATGTTCCGTCTGTGGGCTTCAACGATAACCACCATGAATGAGCGCTCTTACCAAGATAGTAAGCCGCAACTGAAACTTTATGCCCTTCAGGGCAATCCACCATAGCAAATAACTTCTCGAAATGCTCAAGCCAATGAACAATATCCGCCGGCTCAGATGAGCCCTCAAAGGTAGGTGGTCGCTGGCGAGAGATATCGCCAATGATATTGCTTACACCCCTCTCTTGCCTCTGAGGTGGCGGCGGAGGAGCCTGTTGATTTAGAGTAGTGGAGTTATGCATCGCCTCCATTAGTTGTGCCATCTGAGTCATTTGGGCCATCATGCCCTGCATAAAAGCCAGTGGGTCAACTCGAACACCCTCTGACTGAGCTGTGTCCCGGGTACGACTCCCTGATAGTGAATGATCACGTCCAGGTGAATGAGTGGCAGCGTCACTGCTCGATGAGTTAGCATTATTCCTGGCATTCGCACGTGTATTCACACGAGTTCTCGGGTTTCGGCCTACACCACGGCCTCTTCCCCCACGTCCTCTGCCAGCTCTTTCCATACTGAAGTGGAAAGTCACATGATGATTATATCTCTCGCATGAATATCACATTATGACTATGACATGAGATGATGAAAATGAGCAGCTCTAACACAGTGGTTACATGAATGATTAACTGGGGTGACATGATTATCTGATGAAATTATTGAAATGATTTTCTTGAACAAGTTAACAAGATTAATGATATGATCTTCCAGATCAACAACTGAGTAATGAAATGAATTGAGTGATTAATGAGTTAACATGACCGTCCTGGTCAAAATGAAAATGATGATTGAGGATTGTTAACTGATAAATTATGAATGAATGATTATTGCCAGAAACTATACCATGGCGTTAAAAATCTTACAGTTCTTGGTCTGATTGGCTCGGCATTTGCACAGGTCACACGTGACGCGAAAGTCCAATGATACTAGTCCGATGACGATGATTTCAAATGAGACATGACTCGGAAGGTAGTATTCAAAACCACTCTCCGATACCAACTCTGTAACACCCCAAACTAGGCGGATATTACAGTGCCGTGGACCGCCGACTGGGACCCACCAGGCGAATGATAATGAATGAATTATACATGGTAACTGTGGTACCGAACCACATAACAACATCAATTACTCCGATGAGGAGTTTCATACAACACACCCAGGATAATACAGAATACATGTATATTTTATATGGAGATAAAATATACAACACTGAGTAAAATGAGTGTTTAAGCGGAATGTCTGCAGCGGAATAAATGAAGAAAACATAAATGACTGAAAAGACTGGGGCCCCCTTCTAGTATCATTGGGACTCCTCGCCGTCAACGTGCTCTCCCCGTGCTTTTGCCTTGCCATGACCTGAAAAACAATATCCCCCAACGGGGTCAGTTACACAGAACAACAATCCTCCAGAGTTGAATACACATAAACATATATGTAGTATAAACCACAAGTTCGATCAAAAATGAATCGGTTAGATTATAACCCAAACTTGTTGAAGACATACGCAATCAAACATGCTGTATGAATCAACTAACAGTACGGCTCAAAGGGTGGCACCCCACTACACCCGGGATGGAAATGTGTCCGTGCACAAGCCACCAACGAGTATCGATCAAATACATGTGTGGTCTTGTACCTAATCAGTCTCACGAAGGAATCGACTCGTGTGCACAGTCCAATGTGAGGCCACCAACCAACACACGACTTAATTGTGCCCGACATGAAAATCCTACACATACCAACCGACACGCCAGTATGACCCGGAATGCCATGATATAACAAAAGTGACATCGAAAATGAATAATGACTCACCGAGATGAAGTGATAGTGAAATGAATGACAGCTCAATGAAATGATTGGAACCGTCGTTCCTTATGACTGAGGTGATTAATTGACAATGACAAGTTTTGTTACGGTTAATACAATGATGGATGAGTTATGATTATGAATGAACAACAACAAAAAGAATGAATATCCTTTTAACCGAGTAAGAATTAACTTACACAACACCGATGAAGAATGTCCATCCACAACAACGTCCTAAATGAAGAGTCGGTCGCTCGAACAACCTTGAATAACACAATTGCCAATAATTCGATCAATACACGCATCAAACACGATTATAACCAACTCAAACGTCGATACAACAATATCCAAACTCGAAGGTGCACTCTAACGAATACGTTGAAACTATCCTCTCCGTTGGTTACAACCAAAACCCGAATTATCGAAACCAACTTTCAAATGATTGATTCTAACCAGCAAAACAATATAAATGGCATCAATAATCCAATAGGAAACCACAATTCAGGTTACAACAACAACAATCAGAAAATCCCCAAATTAACTGAAGTCAACCCTAAGGGTTGTTGAAATAATTCCCCAAAATAGCCATTAAATCCATAGGAATATATTTATCCAAGATAGATAATCCATATCTAACATATTCCAACAACAATCCAAGCTTACACGAAGAAAATCGGAAGGAAAACCCAAAAATCCGAATTCCGAGATCCAAGAAATTAATACCTTTGATTTGATGTGATGAAGATGATGAAATGATGATTAATCCGGATGATGAGCTTGAAGATGATGATTGATGATTACACCTCGAAGAATACTCTCCAAATCGCCCGAAATCGCCCAAAACCACCGAAGGAGTGAAGTGAGATGAAGAAATGACGAAATGGACTGCACTGTCCTATTTATAGTCATTTCAGTTTAGCGTGCGCTAGCTCTTGTGCGTAGCGTGCGCTAACGGGTATTTTGGGTAGTCCAGTACCCACTGTCCGGAAACGGTAGCGCGCGCTACGTAACTTTTTGTAGCGTGCGCTACGGCTATGCACTTAGCGTGCGCTAACCCCAAAATGTTAGCGTGCGCTAACGAATTATCTGATGCCCAGTACTGGAGTCCAGAACCTTCTGTCCTTTGATCTGATCTCGGTAGCGTGCGCTACAACCAACAAGTAGCATGCGCTACTACACCGCTTGCGTACGCTAAAAACCACCCATAGCTTGCGCTATGAATTAATCCAGTGCAGTCCAGTAGCCACTGGACTCAACCTGATCCGTCCTTAGCGCGCGCTACACCAAATATTAACGTGCGCTACTACAACCCACTAGCGCGCGCTACTTACCACTCGTAGCGTGCGCTACTTATAACTCACCTGCAGTACCTTCCGGATCGCAATGTGGTAACATTAGCGTGCGCTAATGCCGAGTGGTAGCGTGCGCTACCTGTACTCAATTAGCGCGCGCTAAATAGAGTACGTAGCGTGCGCTACTCCTCACGTATAGCCCACAACGAAAAATGACAATGATGAAACGCTCGGCCCGACTATCCAACCGGGTTGAATGATGAAATAACACTGATACGCGATACCAATAACTCCGAACGGTGAATACAATGAATGAAATGAATGATGAATGATCATTAAATGAGTGAAAAATTACTGAGTGACATTTACTGAATGATAAATACTGAATAATGACTAAATTACAACCGGGTATTACAGTTGGTTGTTCCTCAGGTTCAGCTTACTTATAAAATAAGATGTTGGCTGTAGTAATTTCAGCTGGGGTCCGATCGATTGGTCAAATTTCAGCTGCAGGTAAAGTGGCTGCAACTGATTCCACTTCTGTTTCATCCTCAGATTCAGATGCCATCTTGTATGATGATGTGACTGACTTCATTTTTGCTAGAATTTCTTGAGCTGGAGGTTTTTGAATTGAGAAAGCCACTAGTGCAGCTGAGTCCAAATATCAAAGGCGCTTGCTATTGTGAAAATTTTCTGCCCTGCCTTTGGCCATTTCTAGGGGCTCCAGAATCCATCTTATTTATGTACCAAAAGATAAATTCTGGCTGAATTTCTTAGTAGCTTTATCCCACCTGGCTTTGTTTACTTCTCTTACTAACTCCTGAAGATATAGTCAAGCCAGTTGATCCTCTAACTTTGTATCATTTCCCCCATCACTATGTATTTTGTTGTGGACAGTGATCAAAGATTCCTGACATGACCATTACTATCCTGTTGGTCATGTCCATTATGAAGCGATATTCTTTCTGGATGTCTGTCTTCTTTGCAGTGTTCCATCTTGTTGGTTGTTCTGGCAGTTTGATCCATTGCCAGATGTTCAGGTGGTTTTACTTTAGGGCTTCCACTACTATTCCATGGTTCCTTATTCCCAATGCATGAACAATAGTTTGTTGGTTGACGAGGATGCTTTCCGGAAATATCGATCTTTCAATTCCTCGTGACGTCACGTTGGCTTCTTTGAAAAAACATATAACTGCTTCTTTGTAGATTTCGAAAGAATTGATGCAGAGGTAATGGTAGATACCATTTTTCTTCATCTTGAGTATTAGTTCTGCCATTAGGAGAATGTTATTGGATTCCAGAAGTACGGTGAAGTCCACCATGATGCTAATAATGATCTGCTCATTCACGACCTTCAGATTGATATTCTTGAAGTAGTTTGAGGAATCCGTTGCTATAGTTAGAAAGTATTTAGCGTAGAGAAGAGTTTGGATTTTTGCTGTCGAAAAAGTATGGTTCTTACTTGAAGATTTTTGAAGACGATAAGTTTTTGTCGATTGATTTCAAACGCTTTAAATAGTCAATTTAGGAGTCAGTTTAAAAGACTAATTAATTCAGAAATGACGACTCGTCTTTTTAGAGAATGTGTGATAGTGATTTGATAATGTGGGGTAGACATGGTGTACTTGGTGTATTTAGAATCGTGCATAATAATCCATGTGTAATTTTAACAAAATAATGTTACTGGAATTAAAAAATTAGTTGCTTGATTGTTTGACTTCTGATCTAGCTGATTTTGGTCCTCGCTGAGTTTCTGATCAGCTAGGTTCTACAATCCTGCCTGAGTTTTCTGCATCAGCTAGGTTCTTCATTCCTGGCTGAGTTTCTACATCATCTAGGTTCTTCATTCCCAGTCTAAGAGTCCAAGATCTATACTTAGTTAAAGAAATCTTTCTTATCGCTAAGGTTTGGTGAATATATTAGCTATTTGATACTCAGTGCTGACTGTTTCCACTTGAACACTTTTGTTGATCAGGTCATTGAAAAAGTGATGTTTGACATATATGTGCTTTGTTGGGGAGTGTAGTGATGGTTGTTTGTTATAGAAATTGTGTTGTTGTTCTCATACCATATTGGGACTTCATTTGCTATTATGTTGTAGTCTCTTAGCTATTGTCTACTCCATAAAATTTGAGCACAACAGCTGCCTGCAACTAGATATTCTGACTTAATTGTGGATATTGAATTGGAGGCCTGCTTCTTGCTGAACCATGATATCAGCTTGGTTCCAAGAAACTGACATGTTCCACTTGCACTTTTCCTGTTGATTTTACATCCTGCTGAATTAGCATCAGAATAACCCGATAATTCAAAGTTGTCATCTTTAGGATACCATAATCCAACATTAATTAAGGATTTTAGATATCTATTTTTTCTTTTAGCTGCTTCCTGGTGAGACTGCGTTGGCTTGAATTGAAATCTTATACATACTCCAACTGCATATGATATGTCTGGTCTGCTTGCAGTTAGGTATAGTAGTGAACCAATCAATCCTCTGCAGTGAGTTGGGTCCACTGAGATGCCTTATCATCTGTGTCAATGTGCAGGGGAACTCTCAGGGATTGGCTGACTCCATGCCAAATCTTTTGATCAGCTCCATTGTATATTTGGCTTGGTTGATGAAGATACCTGATTGACTTATAAACCAAGAAATAAATTTAGTTTACCCATCATACTCATTTCAAGTTATCCCTACATAAGGTTTGAGAGTTTTTCACAGAATTCAGGGTTAGTTCATCCAAAAATGATATCATCCACACATATCTGAATGAGTAATATATGGTCCTCATATTCAATTCTAAAGAGTGTCTTTTCCACCTTTCCTTTGCTTAATCTATTTTTCTCAAGAAATATGTATAGTGTCTCATACGAGGCTCTTGATGCCTGTTTAAGTCCATATAAGGCTTTCAGCAGTTTGTACACCTTGTCTCCTTTGACAAATCCAGGAGGTTTTTCTACATACACTTCCTCTTCGAGTACTCCATTGAGGAAGGCACTTTTCACAACCATTTGATACACCTCTAATTTCTTGAAGGCTGCATAGGCAAGAAGTATCCTAATTGCTTCCAATCTTGCTACTCGTGCAAAAGTTTCTTCAAAATATATTCCTTCACATTGGCCATATCCTTTTGCAACCAATATTGAACTGTGCTTACGATTATTATTTGATTCTTTCAGTATGGAATGAAATTTGAGGGAATGTGGTAGAGGGGTCCGAGGCCACGGAAGGGGCCGGATCCTAAGGCCATGCACTAATATGCGTTCGAGTGTGGGACCAAGCTTAGTAGGTAGTGATTCGCCTACTGGGAGCTAGTCCCACCACGCCGAACGGAATGAGGGTGCCCATATTGACCCTTATGTGTATGCAGGGCATGATGGCCCAAATAACCCAAATGGGTCAGATGATAGAAGCTCTGCAGAGAGCTGCTACTACTGGCCAGCAGCAGGGACAACAGCCTCCGTCTCCGGTACACGGCAGAATCGTGAGCCGGATCATTAGCGACATATCGTGGCAGCGACCTCCGACCTTTGAAGGCTCCTCTGAGCCTACTGATATTGTACACTGGATAGAGCATTTCGAGAAGCTGTTCGAGATGGTGGAATGCCCAGAAGAGAATCGAGTTTTCGTGGTGGCGTACTACCTTAGTAGCAGCGCCCATACTTGGTGGATTTCTGTGAGGCCAGCTGACGGTATGAGTACTTGGGAAGAATTCAAGAACCTCATGTTAGATAGTTACTATCCAGCCCCACTCCATGAATCCAAATTGTCAAAGTTGCTGAACCCTGACCCATCTGATGACGAGTATGTGTTAGTGATTGCCGATAAATTCCAGGCGCTTCTTCCATTCGCTACATCGATTGTTCGGACAGAAGCTAATAAGATCAAATATTTCCTTAAGAGGCTTAACCCACGTATGGGGATGAAGTTACTTAACCACCACTATACGACCCTACCGGAGTTCATCGAAAAAGCTCTGGAATACAAACTTACTGTGAAGGAGATTTCCAAAAAGCAGCCACAGTCCTCCAACACGAGATTTGTTGGGAAAAACAATGTTGTTTTGATAATTACCAAACAACAAAGCTTGATACAGCAAGCTAGCATATAACAAGATGAAAAATGCCCAGCATACAGCAAGCTGCTGTATCGAAAGTCGATCGAAGTTGTTAATCCTGTATCGAAGACCTTCTCATAGCGCCAGCATACAGTGAGCTCTCGCGCTACCAAGATACAACAACAAAGTCTAAGTAAATGCCAAGTATGGAAGCTATCCGAATACAACATCTTTCCATACAGCATTAGACTACTCCAATATTCCTACAGCATAATTGGATAAAGCATTCACATCGGAACAAGACTGAAGACCGTTTGGAAAGGAATATTTGGTATTCACTAAAGTCAATTCCCGTTTGAAGTATTTAAATACTGAAAGGATAAAGTATTTAAATACTGAAGCCGACAGAGATATTCAAATCCCGCAATATCTGGATCATGGTCTATTCAAGTCAACTATCTAGTTGTCACAGAATCTTGCTCAACGGATCTATCTCAACGGATATATCCAAGGAGGCTATATATATCTCCAGAGTTTGAAGATCCATATCAAGGAAATCCCCGTTAAACATCAACCAACACAAAGAAGAATATATACAAGCTTACAAGCGATATTCAAACCATCGAAAGACTGAGTATTCATTATCATCAGATCAAGCTTACAAGAGCAAGTATATTTCTTTCTAGCATCAATTCATATCTGATAAAGAAGAAATATACTCAGTCATCAAGAACAGCTATCATTCAAGAGCGTCATATTCAAGCTGCTGTTCTTACCTAGTTACCTACCTTTTACCTTTGTGTAAAAACTAAGCTCTGTGTGAACTCAACAAGTTATTCTGACCTATGTGGGACGAATAAGGACGAAGCTTTGGAATTGTGTGTGAAGAAGCAAGTCAAGAAGGAAGCTTTAACTAAATCTGTGTCAACGGTTGAAAGCGACATTCTTTGTATCAATCTGTGTGAACAATAAAAGGATAGGTTTGATTATAGTCACATAGTTGTGTACGCAGTGATTATAATAAACATTTTACTCCTGTGTGGAGGACCAGTGGACGTAGAGGGGTTTACCTCGAACCACTTAAATACTGTGTTATTTACCTTTTGCCGTTACTGTTTTCATAAACTGTGATTTATACAAATATACACTGCAAAACCCTGTATGCACCAAGCTAACAGGAGATTAGACCGAGTTGCTGTATCGACAGCAACTTACTGTTGCAAGACTTCCGCTACGCACTCAGATTAGAAAAACGTACAGCTTGTTTCTTAAAACACTTTCCAAGTTGTATCCTGTATATTTAAAGGGACCAACAAGTGGTATCAGAGCGATTGATTCTAAAAAGAATCAGTCGTATTTTTAACTAAATCAGATCCTTAAAATCACTTATTTATTGAAAACAATTTATCTTTCCTATTTCCTCACATATGGATACCTCATTAATAAGCAAGGTACCTATGTTTTCTATTAACGAGTTTGATGACTGGAGAAACAGGATGAAGAACAAACTCAAGGCCTTCATTGGAGAATCAAAAGCTTCACCCGCATCAACAAGGACTGAATGTCTTCAAGTGGTCACTGATAGTGACTCGTCTGATGATGAGCTAGAAGATAGAGCCTACATGTGCTCTATGGCCAAAGTTAACGAGGAAAATGAAGACGGCGATGATGATGAGGTAATCTCTACCTCAACTATTCCTGTAAATACATCTCATACCTTTGAAAACATGTTGAATGAATTTAATAACATTCAAAAGGCCCATCAGATATTGAAAAGAGAAAACATACAGCTTGAAATTTCTAACTTAGAGCTGAAAGAAGAAAACGACTTGCTGAAGGATAATTACGAAAATATGTCTGTCGACTGCGAAAACAGCAAAGTCAATTTACAAAAACTCATGGAGAGCAATCATCAACTTGCTCTCGATCTAAATGAGACTAAGTCTCATCTTGAAAGCAAGACAAATGATTTGGATCTACTCGAAGCCAAAGTAAAATCTCTCGAGAAACGTGAAGCAGAATTAGAGACAATCTTAAATTCTTTCGAGAAATCCTCTAATAGAATGGAAGAGATCCTAAGCACTGGGAAACATGCTCATGATAAACATGGCTTAGGATACAACTCGTTCTCCAACAAAGAGAAATATAGTACGGTATTCGTCAAGAGTGAGGAATCCATTCCTGTATCGGAAGAAGTCCCGAGTCCTGTGAAGAAACCAGTTGCTCCGCGAACAGCAAAGGTTGCCATTATGCCACCACGGTCATATTCCAGACAGCGGAATCACCAGCCATTCAGACCTATAAGGCGTACTCAACAGGATGCTCCCCGAGCATATCAGCAGCACCAACAGTCGTTCAGAAGGAAGGCTGTATCCAAATATCAAAGGACCGTACGGCAGTACTTTCAGTACAACACGCCTAGATATTGGATACAGGAGCCCCGTTATCCATCAAGAAAACAGGTCGCAGCGCAGTATCAACAACAAATTTCGGAATCCAACTGGAGACCCAAGAGGCAATCTGTAAGATCTATGAAAATGGCTCCACCTCCGAGACGACAATCGTACTGGAATAACAACTATAATTCTTGATTTATCATGCATTATAATTATCATGATTACAACAACTACGTGACTGCCCCACATAGATATTGCAATAATGGACCAAAAGTAGCCTACAACAAACCAATTGTTGTTCGGCAAATTTGGGTACCGAAAGGCACTATCACACCAGGACCCAAATTTACTTGATTTCTATGCTTCGACATGATTCGGGAAACGCTACAGCTAGACTCCCTATAAGTGTTTCTGCTTTCACTCATTAATTGAGGGGGAATACTGTAAGACCCAAGAATACAGTATCTACCATTAATTAACTGTACACTCACAATAGTCAAGACAGCACTATAGGACAAAGAATGCATTAAACCTTCCTACAGATGATGTGTGCATTAATTACGGGGGAATACAGTACGACCCATGAATACAGTGTTAATCCGAACATTAATGTAAGAAATGAATCCTGTATGTACCTTTTAAGGGGGAACGCTACATTATTCGTGGATACAGTATTTACACTACAAGACATCAATTATGCTTGATAGTTTTATTTTATTGTGTATTACAAACAGTTTTAAGTCCACATGCCCTGTTTTTATATTCAAACTTTGTTTTTAAACGCTTTGCACGACATCTGGACTTCTCTATCTCGAACGACGCGAATTTTAACTCATTCAATTTTTATTGCTGCAATCCAACAAGTTTAAGTATCAAACTGTAAGAACTTGTTTGCGAACAGTTCATAGGTTCATTTGTACTCAACTAGATCACACTATAAGATTGTGCCTGCGCGCCAATCATAAGTTTAAGATGTAATACACTTCCCTGTTAGATGCTATTTCTTTAGAACTTGCCTACAAGCAGTTCACATTTCTTTTAGACTAAGTGCTGAAGACCAGATCATTCGAACGGAAGATCAAGAAGTCTGCTCAAGATGTTATCGAAGAAGAGGGAAACTGTCGGGATAAACAACTCCTGTATCGAAGTCTTCTCAAATTGTCAAACATATAACAAGTAGTTGTCCCGAAGATGATCGTACAGTTGGATAAACTTCATATATCTTTCATTGTCAAACATACAGCAAGATGACAAGTGCCTCAACCATACAACAGAAGAATAATTGAACATTCGATAAAAGACCGAAAAGGAAGTCTCCCATTAAAGACGTTTCAAAGAGGTTTTGGCATGATCAAGAAGTTTTGGAAATTATCAAAAAGGGGGAAATTATTGGGAAAAACAATGTTGTTTTGAAAATTACCAAACAACAAAGCTTGATACAGCAAGCTAGCATACAGCAAGATGAAAAATGCCCAGAATACAGCAAGCCGCTGTATCGACAGTCGATCGAAGTTGTTGATCCTGTATCGAAGACCTTCTCATAGCGCCAGCATACAGCGAGCTCTCGCGCTACCAAGATACAGCAACAAAGCCTAAGTAAACGTCAAGTATGGAAACTATCCGAATACAGCATCTTTCCATACAGCATCGGACTACTCCAATATGCCTACAGCAAAATTGGATACAACATTCACATCGGAACAGGACTGAAGACCATTTGGAAAGGAATCTTTGGTATTCACTAAAGTCAATTCCCGTTTGATAAAGAAGTATTTAAATACTGAAAGGATAAAGTATTTAAATACTGAAGCCGAAAGAAATCTTCAAATCCCGCAATATCCGGATCATGGTCTATTCAAGTCAACTATCTAGTTGTCACAGAATCTTGCTCAACGGATCTATCTCAACGGATATATCCAAGGAGGCTATATATATCTCCAGAGTTTGAAGATCCATATCAAGGAAATCCCCGTGAAACATCAACCAACACAAAGAAGAATATATACAAGCTTACAAGGGATATTCAAACCATCGAAAGACTGAATATTCATTATCATCAGATCAAGATTACAAGAGCAAGTATATTTCATTCTAGCATCAATCCATATGTGAGAAAGAAGAAATATACTCAGTCATGAAGAACATCTATCATTCAAGAGCTTCATATTCAAGCTGCTGTTCTTACCTGGTTACCTACCTTTTACCTTTGTGTAAAAACTGAGCTCTGTGTGAACTCAACAAGTTATTCTGACCTGTGTGGGACGAATAAGGACGAAGCTTTGGAACTGTGTGTGAAGAAGCAAGTCAAGAAGGAAGCTTTAACCAAATCTGTGTGAACGGTTGAAAGCGACATTCTTTGTATCAATCTGTGTGAACGATACAAGGATAGGTTTGATTATAGTCACATAGTTGTGTACGCAGTGATTATAATAAACATTTTACTCCTGTGTGGAGGACCAGTGGACATAGAGGGGTTTACCTCGAACCACTTAAATACTGTGTTATTTACCTTTTGCCGTTACAGTTTTCATAAACTGTGATTTATACAAATATACACTGCAAAACCCTGTACGCACCAAGCTAACAGAAGATTAGACCAGTTGTTGTATCGACAGCAACTTACTGTTGCAAGACTTCCGCTACGCACTCAGATTAGAAAAACGTACAGCTTGTTGCTTAAAACACTTTCCAAGTTGTATCCTGTATATTTAAAGGGACCAACAAGTGGTATCAGAGCGATTGATTCTAAAAAGAATCAGTCGTATTTTTAACTAAATCGGATCCTTAAAATCTCTTATTTATTGAAAACAATTTATCTTTCCTATTTCCTCACATATGGATACCTCATTAATAAGCAAGGTACCTATGTTTTCTATTAACGAGTTTGATGACTGGAGAAACAGGATGAAGAACAAACTCAAGGGCTTCATTGGAGAATCAAAAGCTTCACCCGCATCAACAAAGACTGAATGTCTTCAGGTGGTCACTGATAGTGACTCGTCTGATGATGAGCTAGAACATAGAGCTTACATGTGCTCTATGGCCAAAGTTAACGAGGAAAATGAAGACGGCGATGATGATGAGGTAAGCTCTACCTCAACTATTCCTGTAAATACATCTCATACCTTTGAAAACATGTTGAATGAATTTAATAACATTCAAAAGGCCCATCAGATATTGAAAAGAGAAAACATACAGCTTGAAATTTCTAACTTAGAGCTGAAAGAAGAAAACGACTTGCTGAAAGATAATTACGAAAATATGTCTATCGACTGCGAAAACAGCAAAGTCAATTTAAAAAAACTCATGGAGAGCAATCATCAACTTGCTGACGATCTAATTGAGACTAAGTCTCATCTTGAAAGCAAGACAACTGATTTGGATCTACTCGAAGCCAAAGTAAAATCTCTCGAGAAACGTGAAGGAGAATTAGAGACAATCTTGAATTCTTTCGAGAAATCCTCTAATAGAATGGAAGAGATCCTAAGCACTGGGCAACATGCTCATGATAAACGTGGCTTAGGATACAACTCGTTCTCCAACAAAGAAAAATCTAATACGGTATTCGTCAAGAGTGAGGAATCCATTCCTGTATCGGAAGAAGTTCAAAGTCCTGTGAAGAAACCAGTTGCTCCGCGAACAGCAAAGGTTGCCATTATGCCACCACAGTCATATTCCAGACAGCGGAATCACCAGCCATTCAGACCTATAAGGCGTACTCAACAGTATGCTCCCCGAGCATATCAACAACGCCAACAGCTGTTCAGAATGAAGGCTGTATCCAAATATCAAAGACCCGTACGACAGTACTTTCAGTACAGCACGCCTAGATATTGGATACAAGAGCCCCGTTATCCGTCAAGAAAACAAGTCGTAGCGCAGTATCAACACCAAATTTCGGAATCCAACTGGAGACCCAGGAGGTAATCTGTAAGATCTATGAAAATTACTCCACCTCTGAGACGACAATCGTACTGGAATAACAACTATAATTCTCGATTTTTCATGCATTATAATTATCATGATTACAACAACTACGTGCCTGCCCCACATAGATATTGCAATAATGGACCAAAAGTAGCCTACAACAAACCAATTGTTGTTCGGCAAATTTGGGTACCGAAAGGCACTATCACACCAGGACCCAAATTTACTTGATTTCTATGCTTCGACATGAATCGGGAAACGCTACAGCTAGACTCCCTGTAAGTGTTTATGCTTTCACTCATTAATTGAGGGGGAATACTGTAAGACCCAAGAATATAGTATCTACCATTAATTAACTGTACACTCAGAATAGTCAAGACATCACTATAGGACAAAGAAGGCATGAAACCTTCCTACAGATGATGTGTGCATTAATTAAGGGGGAATACAGTACGACCCATGAATACAGTGTTAATCCGAACATTAATGTAAGAAATGAATCCTGTATGTACCTTTTAAAGGGGAACGCTACATTATTCGTGGATACAGTATTTACACTAGAAGACATCAATTATGCTTGATAGTTTTATTCTATTGTGTATTACAAACAGTTTTAAGTCCACATGCCCTGTTTTTATCTTCAAACTTTGTTTTTAAACACTTTGCATGACATATGGACTTCTCTATCTCGAACGACGCGAATTTTAACTCAGTTAATTTTTATTGCTGCAATCCAACAAGTTTAAGTATCAAACTGTAAGAACTTGTCTGCGAACAGTTCATAGGTTCAGTTGTACTCAACTAGACCACACTATAAGATTGTGCCTACACTCCAATAATAAGTTTAAGATGTAATACACTTCCCTGTTAGATGCTATTGCTTTAGAACTTACCTACAAGCAGTTCACATTTCTTTTAGACTAAGTGTTGAAGACCAGATCATTCGAACGGAAGATCAAGAAGTCTGCTCAAGATGTTATCGAAGAAGAGGGAAACTGTCGGGATAAACAACTCCTGTATCGAAGTATTCTCAAATTGTCAAACATATAACAAGTAGTTGTCCCGAAGATGATCGTACAGTTGGATAAACTTCATATATCTTGCATTCTCAAACATACAGCAAGATGACAAGTGCCTCAACCATACAGCAGAAGAGTAATTGAACATTCGATAAAAGACCAAAAAGGAAGTCTCCCATTAAAGACGTTTCAAAGAGGTTTTGGCATCAAAGTTTTGGCATGATCAAGAAGTTTTGGAAATTATCAAAAAGGGGGAAATTGTTGGGAAAAACAATGTTGTTTTGATAATTACCAAACAACAAAGCTTGATACAAGAAGTCGGGCATACAAAGAAGATGAAAATGCCTAATACAAGAAGTCAGACGAAAGTCGATCGAAGTTGTTGATACTGTATCGAAGACCTTCTCATATCGCCAGCATATAGCGAGCTCTCGCGCTACCAAGATACAGCAACAAAGCCTAAGTAAACGTCAAGTATGGAAGCTATCTAAATACAACATCTTTCCATACAGCATCGGACTACTCCAATATGCCTACAGCATAATTGGATACAACATTCACACCGGAACAGGACTGAAGACCATTTGGAAAGGAATCTTTGGTATTCACTAAAGTTAATTCCTGTTTGATAAAGAAGTATTTAAATACTGAAAGGATAAAGTATTTAAATACTGAAGCCGGAAGAGATCTTCAAATCCCGCAATATCCGGATCATGGTCTATTCAAGTCAACTATCTAGTTGTCACAGAATCTTGCTCAACGAATCTATCTCAACGGATATATCCAAGGAGGCTATATATATATCTCCAGAGTTTGAAGATCCATATCAAGGAATCCCCGTGAAACATCAACCAACACAAAGAAGAATATATACAAGATTACAAGGGATATTCAAACCATCGAAAGACTGAATATTCATTATCATCAGATCAAGCTTACAAGAGAAAGTATATTTCTTTCTAGCATCAATCCATATCTGAGAAAGAAGAAATATACTCAGTCATCAAGAACACCTATCATTCAAGAGCTTCATATTCAAGTTGATGTTCTTACCTGCTTACCTACCTTTTACCTTTGTGTAAAAACTGAGCTCTGTGTGAACTCAACAAGTTATTCTGACTTGTGTGGGACGAATAAGGACGATGCTTTGGAATTGTGTGTGAAGAAGCAAGTCAAGAAGGAAGCTTTAACTAAATCTGTGTGAACGGTTGAAAGCGACATTCTTTGTATCAATCTGTGTGAACGATACAAGGATAGGTTTGATTATAGTCACATAGCTGTGTACGCAGTGATTATAATAAACGTTTTACTCCTGTGTGGAGGACGAGTGGACGTAGAGGGGTTTACCTCGAACCACTTAAACACTGTGTTATTTACCTTTTGTCGTTACCGTTTTCATAAACTGTGATACAAATATACACTGCAAACCCTGTACGCACCAAGCTAACAAGAGATTAGACAGAGTTGCTGTATCGACATCAACTTACTGTTGCAAGACTTCCGCTACGCACTCAGATTAGAAAAACGTACAGCTTGTTTCTTAAAACACTTTCCAAGCTGTATCATGTACATTTAAAGGGACCAACAAGATCCAGGAACCAGACCTAGGCTGACAGTAACCGGGTGACGTTCAGGAAGCCCTAGTCTGTACTGAATCCTTCTGAACGGCCACCTGTGGTGTCGAAGCTGGCCGAATCGCACTCTCGAGCGATCAACTCATCTATTATGTGATATAATTGTGGGGACTAGGGGCACATCAGCTCCAAATGCCCGAAGCCGGCCATCGCATGCCATACTTGTAGGAAGAATGGGTATCGGGCTCGTATTGCAGAGGTGGACCGGGATAAGCTCCAGTAGCATCTCATGCTCCAGTTCAGTCTTCTATTCAGGACCATGTACCTCCGTCCACTTCTTATCAAACTACCGGGGCAAACAGAGGTATTGGCCGTGAACATCAAGCTGGTACATCTGCTGCTAGGGATGGCAAAAAAATCACAGGTCGGGGTACCCATGGGTTTTTACCCGAATGGTTCCAATTCGGGTAACAAAATTTGGGTCCGGGTCCGGGTCTGGGGCGGGTAGAGAAAAAAAAACCCGGGTCTGGTTCGGTTCTGGGGAATAGGATACCCACCTCGATCCTGACCTTAATATATAATATTAATATTTAATATTTAATACATTAGGGTTTTACTTTCCTATATTAGATTTCTTCCTACATACAGAAAGATTCACACGCCGACTCCCTTTCTGCCTCTCTCTCTCACCTCACGTTCGTTTTCACCTCTCCGTCTCACCTCACGGTCTCTCCCCTTCTCACTATCTCCATCTCCGATCAATACTCAACAGTGGTTGGACACTCCAACTCTCCGTCTTCGATCCGATCAACAGCGGTTCTCCGGTTTCCTCTTCATTTTGTCTCCAGTATCCTCTTCATCTTCTCCGACCGCTTTCAGCCATACCCAAAGCAAGCGCTCTATAAATACCATAGAGGTAAAGTTGGAACCACCGTTTCCACAAAACATAATTGATTCTTGTTCGGTAGATTTTTTTCCCCCTTCAATATTGAACCCCTTTCTTCTTAATCTGCTCTAATATTATAAGGATTCTCGATACGTTTTTAAATTTTCTATTTTAACTTATTTTTATTTTTTATTTTTTATTTTTTATTTTGAAGGTTTTAGCTCATAGTTTGATAGGTTTAGTAATTTTTCCTCATTTTTGGTTGGTTTTTTATTGAACAGGCGAGCTTTTCTTCTCGATCTATCGATAAGTAGGCTTATTTGTTTATTACTTGTTCATGTTATGTTGGAGTACATGTTTTTAGGTGATGAAATTTTGGCCTCATTATTATTCTTCACTAATGTTTAGGGTTGATGTTTTGGAGGATGATTTATGAGCAGTATGGAATTGTTAAAAGTAATGTGACTGCAAATGCCAAGTAATTAATCGTTTTATTAATCATAGTTGTATTCAGTCATAGTTGTCTTAACTTGATACTCAAGAGACTTGGAAGATAATCGTTTTATATTTTTATTATGTATATATAAGCTATGACAGTGATTTTTTGTTTTTATAAACTATTTCTGTAGGTAAAATATGTCGACTCTAAATGATGGCGAAAGTGATCGAGCACCAGCTGGTCCGTCTCTTGGTACGGAATCTCAACGCGGTGGTAATGGTATTCCAATTGAGGTAGCATCAAATTAAACTCCTTCAATTAGGGTAGATGATAGTGACAATGTTGAGGTACAATCACTTGGAGATGGTGTAGAGGATTCAAATTGTAAGGAAAAGTCTAATTTTAAACCGGTTGCTTGGACTCATTTCAAAAGGCTAAAAGTTAATGGGTCATGGAAAGCAGAATGTCATTATTGTCATAGGAAACTTGGGGGCGATACTAAAAATGGGACATCGCATCTACTTAAACATTTTAGTATATGTCATTTAAGGAAATCACGAGATACAAAGCAAGCAATCTTAAATCCTATTCTAGGGAGCGATGGTAACACAGTTATTAACACTTACACTTTTGACCAAGAAGCGGAAAGAAATTCTCTTGGAAAGATTATAATATTACATGAATATCCAATTTCTATGGTAGAACATCATGGTTTTAAAGAATGGAGTAAGACAATGGAGTTGCTTGACCGAAATTCGAGTCGATTTGCAATCACCACGGATATGTGGACTTCTTCTAATAAGAAGAGGGGATTTATGCCAGTCAGTGCACATTACATAGATGACTCTTGGACTTTAAAAAGTCGAATTGTGAGGTAACTTATATCGCATATAGTGTTTTTAGTATGATTTTTAGTTTGTCAAAATATGCTAATTGATGTAATGTTATTGTATTCGTAATAGGTTAATATACGTACCTTGCCCTCATATGTCTGAGGCGCTTGCGGATGCTTTGATGGACTGCTTGTTAGATTGGAACTTAGACCGTAAGTTGTCCACGTTAACTGTAGACAATTGTACCACGAATGTTGTGATGATTAATATTTTATTAGAGCATAATATTCCATTTAATATATTGTTGTTGGGTGGACAAGTATTTCACATGCGTTGTTCGCACAAATATTAAATTTAATTGTGAGGAAGGGTTTGGGAGTAATTAGTGAGTCTCTTGAAAAAGTACGGGATAATGTTGCGTACTAGACGGTAACACCGAAAAGATGTGAAACATTTGAAAAAGTAGTGAATCAATTGCATATCCCATGTACTAAAAAGCCATCACTTGATTGTAAGAGTAGGTGGAACTCGACGTACTTAATGCTTCAAAGTGCACAACCTTATAGAGAGGTTTTTGGTAGATTGAAACAACGTGACTCTCACTACAAGCGTTTGCCTCTAGAAGAGGATTGGTTGTTGGCTATATAGATTTGTAAAAGGCTAGAGTTATTCTATGAAGTAACGGAGTTATTTTCGGGGACTGAATATCCTACAGTCAACCTTTTTTTCCCCAAAATTTGTAAGATAAAAATATCAATGAAAGAGTGGGCTTCGTCAAGTAGTATTGAGGTTAGAATGATGGCAACTGGTATGAAAACTAAGTTTGAAAAATATTGGAGTTCGGTTCACGGTGTTATGGCTCTAGGAACAGTATTAGATCCAAGGTTTAAGATGAGACGGATTGATTTTTTTTTCTCTAGAATTTTTGGTGACGGGGTGGTGGTGGAAATAGAAAAAGTTCGTAACCTTGCTTTTGATATGTTGAAAGCGTACCAAGCGAATGTAAAACATTTAGAATCCCATTTTAGAAATGAGTTTCACAATGCTTCATCTTCTCGATCACAAAAAGGCCTTGAAGAGGATGATTTGGATAAGTATGATTTGTTTATTTCAAGTACATCATCTAATGATCTTGTGAAATCCGAATTAGATTATTATTTAGAGGAGACCGTCTGACCTAGAGTTGAGAATTTTGATATAAGGGCATGGTGGAAATCAATTGGCCCCAAGTATCCCACTTTACTTGCGATGGCAAGAGATATACTAGCTGTTCCCGTGTCTACGGTTGCTTCGGAGCTTGCTTTCTCTACTAGTGGTAGATTTCTTAGTCCACATCGTAGTAGAATCCATCCAAAAACTTTAGAAGCTTTAATGTGTGCTCAAGATTGGTTGTTGACCGAAATTCAAAGTAATAAATTTTCGATTGTTTGTAGCTGTTATTTTATTTTTATAAATTTAATCTGACAATACTAATTATAGAATATTTTTGGTTCTTGATTATGTATAGGTGAATCTACTTCATCGGCTCCATTTGAAAGAGGTTCAATGAGTGATGATAATGATGTTGGAGAGGTATTACCAAACTTTTAATTTATAAATGCTTGTTTTTAAATTATATTTTTTTGTGCAAATATTGATTTGTATTGGTACTCTAACTTAATTAATTTATCTTATTTTTTTTATAGGCTGAAAGTTGTGTAATGGGAGCTACTTGATCATGAGATGGAAATGTGTTTTTAAATTTTACATTTGGACAAGTTTGTTTTTGTGATATTTTAAGCTTGGATTTGTACTTTGAATTTATTAGGACGAGTTTTTTTTTGGTAAGCAATATGTGTTTTCGTGTAAAGAAGACTGGTTGATGGTGGGACAAGTTTGTTAACGTAGTATCATGTTTTATGTTTATCTTTTTAAATGTGTTGTAACTCATTTTTAATAGGTTGTTTTGATTTTTTTAATAATTCAAAATGAAAAAATTAAAAGTTGTAAATCCACGGGTACCCGCTGGGTACCCAGAACCGAGCGTGGCAGGTCTGGGGTGGACCTGGAAAAAAATTGGCGGGTCTGGGGCCAGTTTTTAACCGCAGGTCCGGGTCTGGGTAGGCAATACCCAGCCCCGACCCGCCCCATTGCCATCCCTATCTGCTGCCGGAGCTGCAAAACCCAGAGTCTACGAGATGAAGAAGGCCAATGATCCCGAAGCCAGCATGATTACAGGTACTCTCGAGATCCGCTCTCACCCCGTTTGTGTTCTTTTTTATACTGGTGCTTCACACTCCTTTTTATCTGCTTCTTGTTTGAGTCGTTTAAAATTATATCATGTTACCGATTGTGAACCTTATGTGATTGGTCTATCCGATGGTAGAAGAATTTTTGGGAATCGTGAAGTGCAGAGCTGTCCGATTCACATGAACGATCGTGAGAGTTTGTCAGGATTGATTGTGGTTGATTTACCTAAAGATGACGTGATCTTGGGTATCGATTAGATGGATCGTCATGATGCCATACTTAGCGTCCGCTAGCGGATAGTGACCATCACATCTGATGATGGTTTTGAGTATATTTTTCAGGGTGATAATCTCAGTCATTCCGGGAGAGTCATCAGCGCAATGAAAGCAGTGAAACTGCTTAACCAAGGATGTGTTGGTTATTAGTGCTACATGAACAAGATAGCAGATCGACCAGTTGAATTGGTCGATATTCCGGTAGTTCGAGACTACCCAGATGTATTTCCAGATGAGTTGTCGGGCTTACCCCCACATCATTAGGTAGAGTTGGCTATTGAGTTAGAGCCAGATAGGTCCCCGATTTCGAAAGAACCGTATCGAATGGCACCGACTGAGATGCAGGAGTTGAAGAGCAAGCTCGAGGAGTTGACTGATAAGGGATATATTCGACCTAGTGTGTCCCCTTGGAGAGCACCAGTGTTATTTGTATATAAGAAAGATGGATATATGCGTTTGTGTATTGATTACCGTGAGTTGAACATGGTAATAATCAAGAACAAATATTCGTTGCCTCGTATTGATGATTTGATAGATCAACTCTAAGGCGCCGCTATATTTTCCAAGATAGACTTAAGATTCGGACGACATCAGTTGAGGATTCGAGAGTCTGACATTCCAAAGACAACATTTCGTACTCGCTATAGACATTATTAATTCGTGGTGATGCCTTTTTGACTGACGAATGCACCAGCAGTATTCATGGAGTTGATGAATCAAGTTTTTATTGACTATATGGATCGTTTTGTATTCATTTTTATTTACGACATTCTGATTTACTCTCGTGACCATGAAGAGCACGAGTATCACCTCCGTTAGGTTCTCGATGCGTTGAGGTGGGAACAACTCTATGGAAAATTTTCTAAATTGGAGTTTTGGATGTCTGAGGTTATTTTTCTTGGACATGTGATATCAGCCGATGGGGTGAGAGTAGACTCACATACGACAGAAGCTATCCGAGACTGGCTACCCCCGAAGAACGTGAAGAAAGTTCGCAGTTTCCTTGGCCTAGCAGGTTATTACCGACGGTTCGTGGAAGGTTTTTCCAAGATTGCTCAACTGCTGACTAATCTGTTGAGGAAGGATAAGAAGTATTTGTGGTCAGAGGCATGTCAGCATAGTTTTGATGAACTCAAGAGTCGATTGATTTCAGCACCAGTTTTGGTTCTACCAAAAAGAACGAAAGGATTCGTGGTGTATAGTGACGCATCGAGACAGGGCCTTGGATGTGTGTTAATGCAGAATGGGAAAGTGATTGCCTATGCATCAAGCCAGTTGCGACCTTACAAGGTCAACTACCCGACCCATCATTTGGAGCTAGCAGTCATGGTGTTTGATTCGAAAATCTGGCGTCACTATTTGTATGGGGTTACCTGTCAGATTTTTACTGATCACCAGAGCGTGAAGTACATTTTTACTCAGAAGGAGTTGAACATGAGATAGAGAAGGTGGCTAGAACTAATCAAATACTATGACATTGAGATCCTTTATCATCCGGGCAAAGCAAATGTGGTTGGCGATGCCTTGAGTCGTAAGACAGTACAGGAGCAGATGCTTGCCCGCTTGACAGTTCAGAAAGAATTGTAGTTAGAGTTCATGAGGACGGAGATTGAGATCCAGTTACAGTGGGTTCAGGTACAACTTTGAACGTTTGAGATTTCATCATCCCTTGATGATATAATCAGAGAAAAACAGGTGAGGGACCCGTTCTTATCTAGAATTCAGGGTGAAGTAGATCCGGGAAAAGCCCATAGATTTGTGATTCACGAGGACGGACTGGTACGCTTCAAGAATCGAGTATGTGTACCGGCAGATGAAGAGTTGAGGAACACTATTCTAAAGGAAGCCCATGCTACCCCATACTCCATTCACCCGGGGTCGAACAAAATGTATAAGGATTTGAAGCTATATTATTGGTGTGGTAATATGAAACGGGAAGTTGCAGAATTCGTTTCGAGATGTTTGACATGTCAGCAGGTCAAGATTGAACATCAACGACCAGCAGGTGTGTTGAAACCACTCCTGATTCCTGAGTGGAAATGGGAGGACATATCGATCGATTTTATTACTAGCTTGCCAAAGAGCCATCGAGGTATGAATATGATTTGGGTGATTGTGGATCGTCTTACCAAATCAACCCACTTCTTAGAGATTAAGGATATATGGGGTCCCCATAGGTTGGCCCAGCTGTTCGTTAAAGAGATTGTAAGGCTGTATGGTACCCCCAAGAGTATTGTATCGGATCGTGATGGACGGTTCGTGTCACACTTTTGGAAGGCAGTTCATCGTGCGATGGGTACGCAGTTGAACTTCAGTACAGCATTTCATCCTCAGACCGACAGTCAGTCTGAGAGGACGATTCAAACTCTGGAGGGCGTGTGCTCTCGATTGGAAGTACGATTGGGAAGCCCAACTAGCTTTGGTAGAGTTCACCTACAATAATAGTTGGCATGCTTCTATTAAGATGGCACCTTATGAGGAATTGTATGGCCGTCATTGTAGGTCCCCTTTGTGTTGGGACGACTTGTCTGAATCTATAGGTACGGAGCCTCATATGTTGTTTGCAGCTCATGAGAAGATTGCCCTGATTAAGAGTTGTCTCTTAACGGCTCAGAGCCGACAGAAATTGTATGCAGATAACCGTCGACGACCACTTGATTTTGAGGTTGGTGATCATGTACTGGTAAAAGTATCTCCAACTCGAGGTGTTTTTCATTTTGGGAAGAGAGGCAAGCTGAGTCCGAGGAATATTGGACCGTTTGAGATTTTGGAGCATGTAGGTGATCTAGCCTATCGTCTGGCATTACCACCCACCTTGAGGTGGATTCACAACGAGTTTCACGTTTCCCAGTTGAGGAATTATGTGGCTGGTCCGAGCCATATTATTCAGTTCAAAGAGGTTGAGATAGCCGATGATCATTCATATGAAGAACGTCCTATGTGGATACTCGAGAGAATGATCAAACAGTTGGGGAACAAGACGATTCCCTTATTGAAGATTCAGTGGTCGAGATAAGGAATCGAGGAGGCTACATGGGAAACTAAGGACAGCAAGCGGGAGAGATATCCCGAGCTGTTTACCCCTTAGTTTAGGGGATGAAACTCCTTTTAAGGGGGGGACTATGTAATATCCGCCTGAATTCTCGTCTTTACTGTTATATTTTTCAGATGATGCGAGTATTGTCGTATCATATCCGTATTTATAGTAATGAGTATATTATTGAGATATACTAACTCGAATTGTTTATCTTTGTCGTCCACTCTATAGTTGGTTGTTAGATGTTGTTTGGAGAATTTTATTTTTTGACTATGTGTTTTGCCCTTAGCGTACGATACGATTTTAGATTTACGCACGCTATGTGTGTAACATTACGTACGTAACACTTTAATGTTAACATACGTAATGTGGTGTATCAGACAGCATCTCACTTTTCGATGTGTAGGTCCATGCATGCCCGAGATTCTTGGTTCGATTGTGATAGCCAAGTCAACGGCCATTACTTACATAATGGCTATGTGTTAGCATACGTAATGTATGTGAGCTTTACGTACATTATTTTGGAAACATACGTAATGGTACATGTGTTTTGAGGCAGTAGCCTCTGGGGACTCATTGCGTTTGTAACCTCAGCAGGATTACGTACGTAATGCTGCTAACGTATGCCATGGTTTGGCCATAGTGTACGTAATGATAAATGCAGCTTATAAAGGCATGGGTTTCCTTTCATTTCTGCACAAACTAAACTCAACCTCTCCCTCTGAAAACCGATCCCCTACCTTGCCAAATAAATTTTTACCCCTCACATCTTGCGTTAGAGCTCTGTCACTTGGATTGGAGCTTATTGATTGGAAGTTTGGAGTGTGTTCTTGTAGTTGAATTGCATTCTTGTGGTTTTGGTGGATGTTCTTCATTTCTTTAGGTATGTTGTGCAATCATGCTCTATATGTTCGTAGTAATGATGATATTGATATGGAATACTACACCTAGAGTGGAATTAATCAAGTAAAACATGATTGTGGTTAAGCTTTTTAAACACTTATTGAAGAATATAGTGATTAAGGTTTAAAATGAAGATGTTCTTGATGTTTTACTGATAATAATCAGGTTTATTAGAGTCATACTCATCTTGCTATATTTATTAACATCATTGGGGCGGTGATGATCATAAGTTTCGTTATAGTTACATTAAAATCGATGAATTGATGACATAGGATATGTTAGAACACCATGTTAGGTATTAACCTACCGTGGGAAGAACTTGATGAATCTTGAAGATTAGGATGATGTTCTTATGGTTCAGAAAACATAAAAGATATAACTTCATTTCTGTTTTGGCTTAGCAAAGTCATTGGGAGATGATAAAGGATATTGATGAACACAACTATAACTTTTAGCATATTCAAAGTTAATCGGATGTGTTGATAACTTAAGAATGTGTTTTATCATCATATTAATAGGTTGATAGTGTTCTTAGGAAGATTATAACAATTATTGGTGATAATTTTATTATAGAATTAATGGTCGAATTCATTTACGACGGTCCTTGTGTAGTAGAAGACGTAAATGTGGGTGAACCTAAAGAACTTGTTAAAACCAGTTTTAAAAAATGAACTTGTTGTATTATAATTCATAAATGAACGATAGAATGTTCGTTAGGATATATGAACTATTCGGGTAAGGTTATGAATGTTGTTTCCTATGAATTAATATCATTATCGTATGAATGTGTTGTTGTATGAGTTACATTTCATTCAAGGTTGCTTGTTCGAGTGAGTATTATTAGTCGAGGATATCATCCCTTTGTTTGTTCGAAGAAGGACTATTGATCTACAGAATTGAGGCAAGTTATCTTGCTTGGTTATAATGATGATTGAATTCCTGTGAATATAATACGTTTCGTGTATATGTAATGCTCTATTAATCTGTGATTCATGATGTGATGTCGTTCTTGATCGTATTACCGTTTTGTGGTGGGATTGTATTCCCATGTTTATCACCTTTGATACCGTTGGTCTCGTTGACCATTGTTGTCACTTCGGTGAGTTCCCTCGATTCTTTCATGAATGTGTAATTTATTGAGTTTTGTTGTCATGTTGCATCGTGACATCTCTGGAGTCATATCTGCATGCCGATTGGTTATGTGTAGGATTTTTAGCTGGGCACATGAGGGTCATGCATGGATGTTTCCGCATTGGGCCGTGCACACGAGACGTAGTTTGGGAGGCTAATTAGGTACATCGTCCCACATATATTCTGGACTCCGTATATTGGGCGGACATGTGCACGGACACATTTCTGGATCCGACATACTGGGACGTATGTATTGAGCCATGTTGATTGGTCGTTCATATTCCATGTACGATTGGATATGTCCGACAGTTTGGGACTGACTGTTCATACGCCCGAGGGGTATGTCCAGTGGTCAGTTGTTCCTTTGAGATCCTTTATATATATGAATTGTATAATTTCATGAGAATTATTATCATTTATAGCTGACCTTGTGGTTTGGGCGAAATACTTGTGTTGTATTTCAGGGCGAGGCAATGGCAAGGCATAGGAAGAGCAAGATGACGAAAAAGGGTATTGAAGGATGGTAGTTCGGGGGGGCGAGTCTTTTGCTGGTCGGTTATGACTAAACTGCGAAATTTCATGTTTTTTTTATTTATATAACATTCGGAAGATTGTTTTATTATTGTTTTGGATATATTCCATCTCCATATGGTTTATACCGGATTTGGATCATATGTACTGTTGTATAAGTCGATATATATACGGTATAATCTCCTACTCGGGGTTATGAATAATATTTTGTGGTTCGATACCACATTTATGGGATGTTTAAATTATGTTTTGATATCGCCTGGTGGGTCCCGGTGTGGGATCCATGGCACTGTAATAGCCACCATTTTCGGGGTGTTACAGAGAAGTCCATCGCTGAGCTACATGAGATGCTTAAAGCGGCTACGCAAAATATAAAGAAGAAACCAAGCCACATGGTGAGGGTCAGCAAAGGGAAATTCTTCAAGAAAAAATGCAAGGGTAAAGATAAACCAAAAGTTGCCGCCAAAGCTAAAGACCCAACTAAGCTGATTTTCAATAAAAAAAGCTCCTAAAGATGCAAATTTCCATCATTGCAATAAACCAGGACATTAGAAGAGAAAAAACAAAGTTTACTTGGAATAGCTAGAGCGTACCAAGGGTAGTGAGACTACCACGGGTATATTTGTTATAGAAGTTAACTTATCTACTTCTACCTCCTAAGTATTGGATACTGGATGCGGATCTCATAATTTTTCAAATGTGTAAGGGTTGAGAAGCAGTAGAGAGGTGAAGAAAGTGGAAGAGGATCCAAGAGTCGGCAATGGAGCAAGAGTTGCTGCACTAGCCTTTAGAACTTATGATCTAGTTTTATCCAATGGGCTTTTGTTAGTTTTGAACAATTTCTATTATATTCCTTCTATAAATAAGAATATTATTTCAGTTTTTACATTAGATTGTGCAGTCTACAGTTTTCTTATTAAGGATAAGATTATTTGTATTTTCTTTCATGACTTTGTTTATGATACTCCAAAGTTATATACTAGCCTTTACAATATTGATCTAGATGACTCCAATACTTTGGAAGTTTATAACATTGCAACCAATAAACCTAAGCGCCGTGATTCTAATCCAACTTACCTATGGCAATGTCAGCTTGGCCACATAAACGAGAAACACATTACTAAACTCCATCATGATGGACTTTTAGACTCTTTTGATAATGAGTCATTTGGGACCTGTGAATCTTGTTTATTGTGCAAGATGACAAAAAATACTTTCACTGGTCTTGAGGAAAGGGCCAGTGATCTATTAGGCTTTAGTACATAATGATGATTGCGGACCACTTAGTACTCATGCCGGAGGCGGATATCAATACTTCATCACTTTTACCGATAATTTTAATCGGTATGGATATGTTTATCTTATAAAGCATAAACATGAGTCTTTTGAAATGTTCAAAATGTTCCAAAATCAAGTACAGAATCAACTTGGCAGGATAATGAAAGCCCTGCAATCATATCGAGGTGGCAAATAGCTAAGCCAAGAATTCGATGATCATCTTAAGAGTTTTGGAATTATTTTACATCTTACTCCTCTTGGAGCACCTCAACATAACGGTGTGCCTGAGAGGAGGAATAGAACTTTAGTAGATATGGTCTGATCCATGATGAGTCGAATGGAGCTTCATTATCATTTTGGGGCCACGCCTTAGAAACAACAGCATTAATCCTTAATTGTGTTCCATTTAAAGTAGTTGAAAAGACACCATTTGAGAAATGGACTGGTAAGAGACCAAACATGTATTTTCTAAAGATCTAGGGTTGCAAAGCGTTCGTAAGATGCCAAGTGTTTAAAAAATTGGTGGACAGATCTGAATGATGTTTATTTGTTGGATATCCTAAGTAAATTAAAGGATACTATTTTTATAAGCCCACAGAGAACAAAGTGTTTTTTGCTCGAAATACTGTCTTCTTATAAACGAATTTGTTTCCAAAAGAGATAGTGGGAGAAAAATAATTCTTGAGGAAAGTCGAGAACCATAAGAAGACATTACTTCATCGATGGAAACTAAACAGGCCCAATGATTAGTTGAGGAGCCAGTTCAAAGTAGACATGTTCCTCACAGATCTGATATGATGCAATATGAACCTGAGAGATATGGGAATCTCTTAACAGAGGATGATGATGCATCACTCATACATGATGATCCTAGTACCTATAAAGAAGCTGCTTCAGGACCAGAGTTCGTGGAATGGCTAGAGGCCATAAAGTCATAAATGCAGTCCATGTACGAAAATCAAGTTTAGAACTTGATAGATCCATCTGAAGGTGTAAAAACCATTGGGTGCAAATGGGTATTCAAGAATAAGAAATATATGCATGAAAATCTGGAAGCCTATAAAGCTAGACTAGTTGCAAAAAGTTATAGATAGACTCATGGTATTTACTATGATGAGACCTTTTCATCAGTAGTCATGTTTAAATCAATTAGAAAGAAAAATATGTTATTGCAGCATATTGTGATTATGAGATGTGGCAAATGGATGTCAAAACAGCGTTTCTTGATACATGACACAAGCTGATGGTTTTGTTCATCCATAAAATTCTAAAAAGGTTTGCATGCTTCAAAGATCAATCTCTAGGTTAAAGAAGGCTTCTCGGAGTTAGAATCTTTGTTTTGATGAAACTGTCATAGAGTTTAGGTTTATTCAAAATGAAGATGAACCATGCGTGTGCAAGAAGCTCAGCGGGAGCATAGTTGTCTTCCTAGTCTTATATGTAGATGACATATTACTCATTGTAAATGACATACCCACCTTGCAGACAGTCAAGGCTAGGTTGGGAAGTTGTTTCTCCATGAAACACTTAGGGGAAGCTGCTTACATTCTTGGGATACAGATCTATAGATATAGATCAAAGATAATTATTGGTCCGTGTCACAGTACCTACATTAACAAGATATTGAAGAGGTTCAATATGTATGACTCCAAGAGAGGACTCTTGCCAATATCACATGGCATTTATCTGAGTGCGACTCAGATCCTTCGACTCTTGATGAGCGAGCCCACATGAGCAAGATTCCATATGCTTCGGCCATTGGATTGATCATGTATGCCATGATTTGTACTCGACCAGATGTATTGTTTGCCCTTAGCATGACAAGAGGATACCAATCGAATGCATGTGAAAATCACTGGATAGCAATAAAAACCATCCTAAAGTACTTGGGAAGAACTAAGGAGCCGTTCCTAATTTATGCAAGTGTGGGAGACGAGATGGCAGTAAATGGTTACGTCCAAGTTTCGGAACCAATAGAGTCGATTTTAAATCACCAACTGGTTATGTATTTGTATTGAATGGAGGTGTTGTGATTTGGAACAGTTCCAAGCAAAGCACGATTGCTGATTCTGTAACAGAAGCTGAGTACCTAGCAGTATCGGATTCAGCTAAGGAAGTCGTATGGATCAAGAAGTTCGTTACAGAACTAGGAGTGGTGCCAATCATCCAGTATCCCATAAGACTTTATTGTGATAGCAATGGTCCTATTGCACCTGCTAAAGAGCCCAAGTCCCATCATAGCTCCAAACATATAGTTAGGAAACATCACCTAGTCAGATAAATCGTTAGACGAGGAGATATTACAATATGCAAAGTAACAACGTAAGAGAATGTTGTTGGTCCACTTACCAAGCCTCTCTACCAAGGAAAGCATAAAGATATGCTAGATCAATAAGCCTAAGAGTCATGAATGAATGGTCCTAGTGCAAGTGGGAGATCGTTGGAAATAGTTCCCTAGGATATTTCTAGTTGATGATTATAATGTGTGTATGGTTTAATATTATAATAATACATATTCATGAATAATAAGATTATTCATATGTCCATAGTCCAATAACATAGATTGGAGATTCAATTGATTACTATAGTAGTATAAGTTTGATTGAAAATCAGTGGATGATTATGCACATGGTACGGATCAAACTTATGGGTATTGGTTGGAGAATGCAATACTGGACAAACCCGCATTGAGATCTCTCCATGGAAATATCATAAGTGAATCTCAATGTAACATTATGTCAATAAACCATTGAACATGAGATTATCATATAGTCCAACATGATGATTGTTATGCCTTGACGTAATCCAACATCATCTGAAATATGATCATAAATATTAGCGATCGGGATTATTGGGAGTCATGTAGAGGGCAATGTATAGTCAAGATAGGGATTTGTCACTCTCTTTGAGGAGAGAAATATCTGTTGGACCCCTCGATCAGTAGGACGGAAGGAAATGCATGGTCATGCTCAAATGAAGAGTCATTTGATTCAATCAGTTTACTTAAGTTCGAGAAAGCATTTGAATATAATAAGTACAATCGTTTTCATGACTTAGTTCAAATATGATATCGCGTGACAATGGGATTTGACACGTTAAATGGTTTAATAGACTATAAACATATTATTTAGGTAATGATATTAAATAACACATTATGATTCATTATCTAATAAGATATTAAATAATTGCCAACGTAATAATAAGCCTTTTGGTCGCACATAAGACAACTAAAGACAAGCAAAAATAACTATAGATATAATATTGGATATTATATTTATTAAGAAACTAAATAATGAAAAAATATATAATATAGGATATTATATATATTATATTATTTAATTATCTCAATTGGGAATAGTAAGTATAATATTAATATTATATTTATTAAGAGATTAAATAATAAGTAATACATAATATGGAATATTCTATATGTTGTATTATTTAATAAGTTATTGTGATACCCGAGAATTTTGTTCATGTTGCGTTGAATTTTTTTCTACTGTTTAGTGAGTTATATGTTGTTCGTGCCTATATGATCGTGTGCCATGTCGTGTCACGTGTTTGTTGCAACTGGTTGTTTGTGTTGGACGTTGGCGTTTTATTACATATTGCATGATTTGCCATCTTGTTGACAGGTATCGTTGATGTGATGAGTTTTTGGCGCGATCCTACTGCCTATGCAGTAGGAATAGCGTACACTACGTGCATGGATAACGCGCGCTACCTGGATGTTGCTAGCGCACGCTAAGTCTCCATTAGCGCACGCTAACTGGAGGTGTAGAGTTTATGCAGAAGCTATGGCCTTGGAGTAGGAAGTCGATAGCGCACGTTGTGTACTTGGATAACACGCACTAAGATGCATCAGTAGCGCACACTACGGTGAGGATAACACATGCTAACCGGTGGTTTTGGGGCAGTCCATAAGCTACTGTACTGGGTTGAAGAATTCGATAGCGTGCGCTACTTGTGTGGTTAGCGCACGCTAATCTGTCCGGTTTATAAACCGGACAACAGGCTTATTTTCTCATTTTCACTTCATTTCTTCTTCTCTCCGTGGGTTTGAGATGAGGGCAATTAGGGTTCGAGTTGCTGGCCGATTTTGCTCCATCTAAGGGTGTATTGGAGAGTCCTAGGTGATTGTAACATCATTTAATCCGTTGTTCTTTGTTGGATCGAGGTATTTTCCAATTTTTCCCTAGAGTTAACTTTTTAGAGATTTGTTCTTGTTTCCAAATCTTATCCGGTTTTTATGAAGCGATTAGTGTTAGATGTTGTTGTTAAAAATGTTTTATGGATTGTATATCCATATCTTTGGTTCGTTCAACCCGATGGGTTATTTTGGTGTTCTTGAAGAATCGCGAACATTTAATGTTCGATTAAATGTTCGAATGAGTTTTCCTTTGAGAGTTTGATGTGATCTCCATTTTTATTGGTTTAGATCCTCATTTTGATCGCATTTTTGTTGTTTCTTCAGAGGTTGTAGGTTTTCAGGCACTTCGGTCGAGCTGTGTTCGTCGGAGTATTTGCTTGCCGATTCCGAGGCAAGTATCTTGCTTATATGACTTGTACCTTATGACTAAAAATCACATGTTGGGTTTGTGATGATTTGTTTACCTTTATAAACATAGTTCATATGAGTTGGTTATGTTTTATGCTTCACGAAGGCTTGATGATGACTTTGATACTTTGGTATATGTATTGTGTGTTGTGTTATGTGCAGGATTGTGATAATCGTGTTGGTTTGGTTGTACACATGGTCATGCAATGTATTGTGTATTGATCATGAGTTATGCTGGTTGTGTGATGTTGATGACGAGTGCTTAGATTGTTGACATTATGTTATGTGCGCGTGATGCGTGATTTCGTGGTGATCAATGTAATTGATTGACCGTGTTCATTGTTCATGGAATATGAACATGAATGTTATGTGTTGTAATGCTTAGTTCACTCGTGTGGGTTCAGTGGGACCTACGAGGATTTATGGCAGTTGACCATGGGATCAGAACTTGGTATGTGGTGTTGTGGTCCAATCGTGCGGGTCTGACGAGGCCTACGATGACACCTGACAGAAGATAATGGGGTCTGGGCACAGTACGTCCAACCGTGTGGGTTCGACAGGGCCTACGGTGACTCGTGATAATGGATCTGTAACACCCCCAAATCCGCTCAGGGATATTACACGCCGTAGGCCCTCTCCTCGAGGATCTACCAGGCTGATAACTAAAATCAAACATCTAAACCTCGCCTTTAAGGCTAAAATGACTCAGTAGACCGATTTGGTCTTTCAACAAATACATACAACTCATTCCCAACACATACCCACGCAGGGGTCAAAATAAAATAAACTCCCGTACAACGGGGAAAAGATACCGCAGCGGAAAAAGAAAATACAACTGGACCAATACGACATCAACGGAACCTCGTGTGATTAGTATCGTTCATCTTTCATCATCCTTCGTGCCGACCCTGTGCTATGCTCCAAAACCTGAATGCAAAAATAGACATCCACCCCCGAATACTCGGGGGTTAGCAAAACTCCACTGTTTTGCTAGTGCAAGTACAAGTGCAAAAATACGAGCCATACATTACAAGTTCCATGAACAATAATAATCAGTAATCATAAAATTTCCAAACGTAAAGAAAAGTACTTCCCGAGGCAAGAGTTTGGGTAAACATTTCCAAAACCGAAAGATCGCAAATAAGGAAACAATTTACAAAAGCAGTTTAAAATGCCATCGAGAGTTTTAATAGAAAACAATTTAGGATTATAAAATCCTTCTCTTTCCAAAAGATCGATAGGTCACACCCAAACGTTTGTTTTCGCAAATAGGACATCACAAACAATTTACATGGACAAAGCCCAACAAAACGAGTACTCAACTGTCGTAAAATCAACGAAACATAAACACTCAAGCGCATCGCCTAGGACCGGGACGCTACCACCGACATCCCACTCGAGGCCTCGAAGGACCCTCCCAGCGGCTAGCGAAACAAATCACACACATCTCACGGTTGGATCAATCGCTTGTTGCATCTCGCCACATGATCACATGCCATGTGCCACCGTAGATTATCTCGAGCTCTCACGGTTGGATCAATCACTTGTTGCATCCTGGCCACATGATCACATGCCATGTGCCACCGTAGACCTTCAACCATATCCACACAAATACACAAATAACATATCATATCAAGGATATTCAAACAATTCGCCTGAGGCATCAAACACTTAGCAAAACACCACGTCAATTCACAACGCACCGAAATGAAATAATATACGCCCACACACAATACTAAGTGCAACATGAACACCAAGCATATACATAGAATTCACATAGTTATTCACGAACCACACCAATCACAAAACACACACGGTTTTGAAAGGGGCCTTTAACGAGGCTAACCAAATCTTTTGAAAACTCATTTCAAACAAACAAACAAACCAAGACGATCACCAATCATCATATCCGCGAAACAAGAAATGTATGGACAAGGTACTTGCCTCGAAACCGGCACGCAAGTATTCCGACGAACACGGCTCAACCGGAAAGCTTCGAAACGCCCAATGCTATCGAAACGGAAGACGACGTCGATCGAAAGGGTTCAACACGGTTTCTTCGCAAGAAACACGACCCTAACATCATACAATCAATAAATCAACAATCATACGAGGAAGGATAATCGTAGAACGCCCGAAAACCCCTCTAAGACATTTTACCGGACACCTTCAAGGCGTCGGTCAAGGACTCAACTCAAACAACGAATCGATACGATCCAACCATGGAATAACAAGGGAAATGATATAATACATCTAAATAATCATCAATCCATCAAAATCCTAAGTTAAATCGGATTAAACGGACGAAATCGAACAAAATACCCAAAATCCCCAAAATCTCCCAAAAATGGGTTTTAGAAGATTACCTTGAGTGATTCAAGTGTTAAGATCCGTAGAACACGCGTTAGATTGATTATCCGAGCCTCACAACCGAAAAGAAATGATGAAAATCGACCCCCGGATGAAGAACTCTCCCCCTCTATCTCTCTCTCTCGCGACTCGGTGCAAAAGTGGAAAAGAAATGAGCTGCTCACGCTCAGAACCACATTTATAGTGTAACACAGCAGACCCTATCGGCCGGCCTATCGGCCGATAGGCCCAACCGATACCCTATACAAAATGCCGGCAGTAGAGTCTATCGGCCCCCCTATCGGCCGAAAGGCTCCTGGACGGTGCCCGACAGCTGACAGTCTTCCACTAAAACGACCATATCTCTCTCGTCCGGACTCCGATTGACTCACCGTTTGAACCATTGGAAAGCTAACTCGATGTTCTATAATATTGCAAAGATTTATAATTTTTGGAGTTACCAAAAATTAATGGTGATCTAACAAAGACGAACTCATACTTAGAAAAGTCGTTTAGAAATCCTGAATTCAACAAAACGACACCGAAACCCGAACCTGAATACGAACCGAAGATACGGTTACGAAGTACTCACAAAGACGAATCTAAGAGCTAGTAGGACACACAATTCCGACCACCCGAAGGCTCGAAATTCGACAACGGAAGGTAATTACCCCAAACTTTGGGAAATTACGAAAATGGCCCAAATGCCCGAAAATCACGATACGTGATTGAATAACCAAACCGAAGTTCACAACACGTCTAACACAGTTAAACGGACTTGCGGGAAACTCGAAAATGCAGTTTCGGTCGAGATTCGCAAGAATCGAGCTCAAGTGCGGAAAAGTCGCTAAAAAGCACGGAACTCAACAAAACAACACCGAGACGAACTCGGATGACAAAAAGTGAAGAATTAATCATTCTCGAAATGACGAAATGGTCATGAGCGAGTCGTCAAAACGGACTTCCGCCGAAAAAGAAAATTACCGAAATTGAAATTGCGGATATTACATTCTACCCTCCTTAAAAGAAGTTTCGTCCCGAAACTTAAAACAAGTAGGAGAAGAAATATTCCGCCAGGAAAAACTCAACGAGACACACAAGAATGCGTAACTAATGCCCAACGGCGAAATGTTACAAACAACGCAAAGGAATATACGGCGTGTAAACACGCTCCACGGTGACCAACACAACGTCGCCGTTAGGGATATAATAAAACCGACAAGTGACAAGCGTCATCAAACGGATACTATAGTCAAGTCAATTATCTGATAATCACAAAACACAACGAACGAAAATCAATATGATTGACCAACCCAACGGTACATCAATCAAAACGTGGCCAACCGCTGAACAAATACAGAATTCCACCGCCCAAGGGTTGGAAGATTGAAAACGAGACTAACTTCCCGAACTTAAGGGAATTTCGAAGGAGTCTGAATGTTCAACAATCACGAAACGAGATCAACAAAAACTGAACAATCAAACGATCGAACCACAAAGATCGAGACAACAAAAATCGAACGATCATGTTCGAATCACAAAGAACAATAAAGTTCAAACAACAACTCCCAGGACGATCTGGTGAGAACTACAAGACATGCATTGCCGAAGATCCACAGGAAAGGGAATAGCGATTGAAAAGTCACAACGACAACGAGTTATTCCGAAATAACACCACACTCGTTCGATCAACAAAAGCAAGGAGCAGGGCAAGCTCAGAAATGTCAACGAACATAAATGAGTCGACAGAGTCGAAAACACCAGAGTTCCAAAGCCGATCCACTTCGAATAAGAGAACTAGTAAAACCAGATGATGTCACTTCCGAACAAGGTTCACAAGAATCGAACCGAACTCGAAAAAAGTCACAGCGATAACCAGATTGACCCAAAACAAGATCACAGCTCGTTCCAACGACGAAACCGAAATACAGAACAAGTTCAGAAAGTATCAACAAACACGAGCGAGTCGATAGACTCAAGAAAGAGAAAATGCAGGAGTCTAAAAACAACACGACTTGACCCGACAGCCTAGGTTTCCTCAACCTAAGCCCCGATACCATTTATGTAACACCCCCAAATCCGCTCAGGGATATTACACGCCGTAGGCCCTCTCCTCGAGGATCTACCAGGCTGATAACTAAAATCAAACATCTAAACCTCGCCTTTAAGGCTAAAATGACTCGATGAACCGATTTGGTCTTTCAACAAATACATACAACTCATTCCCAACACATACCCACGCAGGGGTCAAAATAAAATAAACTCCCGTACAACGGGGAAAAGATACCGCAGCGGAAAAGAAAATACAACTGGACCAATACGACATCAACGGAACCTCGTGTGATTAGTATCGTTCATCTTTCATCATCCTTCGTGCCGACCCTGTGCTATGCTCCAAAACATGAATGCAAAAATAGACATCCACCCCCCGAATACTCGGGGGTTAGCAAAACTCCACTGTTTTGCTAGTGCAGGTACAAGTGCAAAAATACGAGCCATACAATACAAGTTCCAAGAACAATAATAATCAGGAATCCTCAAAGATCCAAACGTAAAGAAAAGTACTTCCCGAGGCAAGAGTTTGGGTAAACATTTCCAAAACCGAAAGATCGCAAATAAGGGAAACAATTTACAAAACAGTTTAAAATGCCATCGAGAGTTTTAATAGAAAACAATTTAGGATTATAAAATCCTTCTCTTTCCAAAAGATCGATAGGGTCACAGCCCAAACGTTTGTTTTCGCAAATAGGAAATCACCAACAATTTACAGGGTCAAAGCCCAACATCACGTGTCCTCAACGGACGTAAAATCAACGAAACATAATCACGCACGCGCATCGCCTAGGACCGGGACGCTACCACCGACATCCCACTCGAGGCCTCGAAGGACCCTCCCGAGCTGGCTAGCGAAACAAATCACACACATCTCACGGTTGGATCAATCGCTTGTTGCATCCTGGCCACATGATCACATGCCATGTGCCACCGTAGATTATCTCCGGCTCTCACGGTTGGATCAATCACTTGTTGCATCCTGGCCACATGATCACATGCCATGTGCCACCGTAGACCTTCAACCATATCCACACAGTCACACAAATAACATATCATATCAAGGATATTCAAACAATTCGCCCAGAGGCATCAAACACTTAGCAAAACACCACGTCAATTCACAACGCACCGAAATGAAATAATATACGCCCACACACAATACTAAGTGCAACATGAACACCAAGCATATACATAGAATTCACATAGTTATTCACGAACCACACCAATCACAAAACACACACGGTTTTGAAAGGGGCCTTTAACGAGGCTAACCAAATCTTTTGAAAACTCATTTCAAACAAACAAACAAACCAAGACGATCACCAATCATCATATCCGAAACAAGAAATGTATGGACAAGGTACTTGCCTCAAACCGCACGCAAGTATTCGACGAACACGGCTCAACCGAAAGCTTCAAACGCCCAATGCTATCGAAGCGGAAGACGACGGCGAGCGAAAGGGTTCAACACGGTTTCTTCGCAAGAAACACGACCCTAACATCATACAATCAATAAATCAACAATCATACGAGGAAGGATAATCGTAGAACGCCCGAAAACCCCTCTAAGACATTTTACCGGACACCTTCAAGGCGTCGGTCAAGGACTCAACTCAAACAACGAATCGATACGATCCAACCATGGAATAACAAGGGAAATGATATAATACATCTAAATAATCATCAATCCATCAAAATCCTAAGTTAAATCGGATTAAACGGACGAAATCGAACAAAATACCCAAAATCCCCAAAATCTCCCAAAAATGGGTTTTAGAAGATTACCTTGAGTGATTCAAGTGTTAAGATCCGTAGAACACGCGTTAGATTGATTATCCGAGCCTCACAACCGAAAAGAAATGATGAAAATCGACCCCCGGATGAAGAACTCTCCCCCTCTATCTCTCTCTCTCGCGACTCGGTGCAAAAGTGGAAAAGAAATGAGCTGCTCACGCTCGTAACCACATTTATAGTGTAACACAGCAGACCCTATCGGCCGGCCTATCGGCCCGATAGGCCCAACCGATACCCTATACAAAATGCCGGCGGTAGAGTCTATCGGCCCCCTATCGGCCGAAAGGCTCTGGGACAGTGCCCGACAGTGTGATCTTCCACTAAAAGCGACCATATCTCTCTCGCTTAGGACTCCGATTGACTCACCGTTTGAACCATTGGAAAGCTAACTCGATGTTCTATAATATTGCAAAGATTTATAATTTTTGGAGTTACCAAAAATTAATGGTGATCTAACAAAGACGAACTCATACTTAGAAAAGTCGTTTAGAAATCCTGAATTCAACAAAACGACACCGAAACCCGAACCTGAATACGAACCGAAGATACGGTTACGAAGTACTCACAAAGACGAATCTAAGAGCTAGTAGGACACACAATTCCGACCACCCGAAGGCTCGAAATTCGACAACGGAAGGTAATTACCCCAAACTTTGGGAAATTACGAAAATGGCCCAAATGCCCGAAAATCACGATACGTGATTGAATAACCAAACCGAAGTTCACAACACGTCTAACAAAGTTAAACGGACTTGCGGGAAACTCGAAACAGCAGTTTCGGTCGAGATTCGCAAGAATCGAGCTCAAGTGCGGAAAAGTCGCTAAAAAGCACGGAACTCAACAAAACAACACCGAGACGAACTCGGATGACAAAAAGTGAAGAATTAATCATTCTCGAAATGACGAAATGGTCATGAGCGAGTCGTCAAAACGGACTTCCGCCGAAAAAAGAAAATTACCGAAATTCGAAATTGCGGATATTACAGGATCGTGGATTCGGGACTGGTAAATGTGACTGATGTGTTTGGCTAATATCGTGTGGGTTGTTAAACTTACGGTGACTCGTGACAGTGGATCACGGAGTCGAGATTGATATTTGTGATTATTGTGTTTGGTTAAGACCGTGTGGGTTGTTGATTATATGGTGACTCGTGACAGTGGATCACAGAGTCGAGATTGATATTTGTAATTATTGTATTTGGTTAAGACCATGTGGGTTGTTGAATATATGGTGACTCGTGACGGTGGATCACGGAGTTGAGGGCATGTTTTGATAAACAAAGTTTTTGAAGGAAAGTTTTATGAAAATGGAATGGTTGGGCTGAGACCCAAGTGTTTTGTGAAAATGTTTTCGTATTGAAAAAACTAATGTGATTTGGGTTAAGCCCCTAACGTTTTGAAATGATTTTGGCAAAATTAGGAGACGAGTTCCTAATGAGTGATTTTGACAAACTTAAGATTTGAGGTCCTAAAGGCTTTGTGTTTCTAAAACTCCCTAGATGACAGTTTATTTTCCAAGGACTCCACTTGTGTTGTTATCCAGACTACTAAAACCTCTCGGGAAATACTTGGTGAATGATTGTCCTTATCTGATTTGTGATTGTTATATGCTTTCTACATTTCATATGGTTATGATACTTGTACTGGCAAATTCGAATTGCTAACCCCTTAAATGGGGGAAATGCATATCATGCATTCAGGTGTGTTCGGTTCGTGGGAGCCGTTGTAGGATCGGCACCGAATATGATGGGATGCGATACTAATCAAGAGTTATGGAGTTCAGTTGTTGTTGCGTCATTGTATTGTCCTCAGTCTTCCGCTGTGTTGTATCGTTTCATATTTTGGACCCCTGCATGGGTATGAGTTGAAAGAAATTATTTTAGCTTGATTTAGTCGTGTGACCTCATCGGTCCGTCTTGTTATCTTGTTTGACCCCAAGCGGTCAAACAGTTGGTCATTTGTAGTGTTTAGCCTGGTGGATCCTTGTGAGAAGCGTCTACGGCATGTGATATTCCCGGGTGATTTCTGGGGTGTTATATTTATGGTATCAGAGCTTTTGTTGTGAAAACCTAGGCTGTCGGGTCGAGTCGAGTCGTGAATTGTCGAGTCATGTTTTATCGCGTCATCCGAGTTTTCGGGTGACAAGTTGAGTTATGCATTGGCACACTATGTCGTTTTTGCTGTCAATGTTGATCATTGAGATTAGTATTATGGGCGGTTGTCATCTTCGTGCGATCTGTGATGTAAGTCTCCTCTAACATATCTTGTTTTTATTGAACTTGTTATAAGTGTGTTGTGAAATGGAGTTCGTATTTAGTACTTGTGGTACATTACATGGTTAATGATCAGATATGCTTGGTGGAAGCATGGATGGTTGACATGTGTTTGAACTTGGTGTTTATAAGTTGTCTGTGAAATTGGTGAATCTGTATGTCGGATGGTCATGTGTATGAAAATCGATTGATTTCGGATCACTGTGGTAATCATATCCACTGTGTGTGTTTAGTAAGGGTAATTTTGAAGTATTTTGGATACTCGGTAAAATGTTATTCGTGATTATCTTTTGTCGTGTTCGAAAGAATTTTGAGAAATTAGATTTGCGTATTCGTGTTATTTTCAAATGATTTGAGTAAACGATTTTACAACCTTCACACCATAAAATTTTTGTATTTATAAACACAATTTTATTTTCGAAAAAGGGTGGAGGTGATAACTTAAGATTGTGTTTATCATCATATTAATACATCGATAGTGTTCTTAAGAAGATTATAACAATTATTGGTGATAATATTATTATAGAATTAATGGTCGAATTCATTTACAATGGTCCTTGTGTAGTAGAAGATGTAAATGTGGGTGAACCTAAAGAACTTGGTAAAACCAGTTTTTAAAAATGAACATGGTGTATTATAATTCGTAAATGACCGATAGAATGTTCGTTAGGATATATGAACTATTCGGGTAAGGTTACGGATGTTGTTTCCTATGAATTAATATCAGTATCTTATGAATGTGTTGTTGAATGAGATACATTTCATTCAAAGTTGCTTGTTCCATTGAGTATTATTAGTCGAGGATACCGTTCGTTTGTTCGTTCGAAGAAGGACTATTCGTCTACAGAATTGAGGCAAGTTATCTTGCTTGGTTATAATGATGATTGAATTCTTGTGAATATTATACGTTTTGTGTATACGTAATGCTCTATGAATCTGTGATTCGTGATGTGATGTCGTTCTTGATCGTATAACCATTTTGTGGTGGGATTGTATTCCCAAGTTTATCACCTTTGATACTGTTGGTCTCGTCTAGCATTGTTGTCACTTCGGTGAGTTCTCTCGATTGTTGGATGAATGTGTAATTTATTGAGCCATGTTGATTGGTCATTTATATTCCATGTACGATTGGATAAGTCCGACAGTTTGGGACTGACTGTTCATACGCCCGAGGGGTATGTCCAGTGGTTGGTTGTTTCTTTGAGATCCTGTACATATTTGAATTGTATAATGTCATGAGAATTATTATCATGTATAGCTGACCTTGTGGTTTGGGTGAAATACTTGTGTTGTATTTCAGGGTGTGGCAAGGGCAAGGCACAAGAAGAGCACGATGACGGCGAAGGGTATTGAAGGATGTTAGTTCGGGGGCCCCGAGTCTTTTGTTGGTCGGTTATGACTAAACTGTGGAATTTCATATTTTTTTAATTTACATAAAATTCGGACGATTGTATTATTATTGTTTTGGGTATATTCCATCTCCATATGGTTTATACCGGATTTGGATCCTGTGTATTGTTGTATAAGTCGATATATACGGTATAAGCTCCTACTTGGGGTTATGATTAATATTTTGTGGTTCAGTACCACATTTATGGGATGTTTAAATTATGTTTTGATATTGCCTGGTGGGTCCCGGTGTGGGGTCCACGGCACTGTAATAGCCGCCATTTTCGGGGTGTTACAGAAGATGATATCAGAGAGTCGTTTTCTTTTTTAGTCATTGTGGATTGAACTAGCATCAAGAAACCTTCGTGCCACGTGTAACCTGTGCAAGCACCTGATCCTACGAGCCGAATATGGTATGTTCTTCATGAGCTATTATTTAATTACTGGCATGATATTGATGACGAAATCGATCTCTTTGTTGATCTTAGTATTTCGAGAATCTATGGCGGGATTCATCTATTTGATTTTCTGAGGAAAAATTCTCAATTGATTATGTGATTGAAATTGTTTTGATCTGATGTTGATGTGATCTTTTGTGTGACACTCGCAGTGCCGATAATTCATTATGAACTGTTTTCCTGAAAATGTAATTTCATTGTTGCTATTAACCCAACATAAATTTGTAATTTGGCCGTAAAGACGTATATTGAACTGTGATTACGATTATTGTTTGATTATTTTAGTATGGAAAGAAATTTGAGGGGCCGTGGTAGAGGTGGACGAGGCCGCGGAAGGGGCCGGATCCCGAGACCACGCGCTAATACACATTCGAGTGTGGGACAAAGCTCAACATGTAGTGATTCGCCTATTGGGAGCCAGTCCCACCACGCCGAACAGCATGAGGGTGCCCATGTCGACCCTTATGTGATTATGCAGGGCATGATGGCGCAGATGACACAAATGGGTCAGATGATGGAAGCTATGCAAAGAGCTGATACTACTGGCCAACAGCAGGGACAGCAGCCTCCGCCTCCAGTGCACGGTGGAATCGTGAGCCGGATCATTAGCGACATATCGCGGCAGAGACCTCCAACCTTTGAAGGCTCCTCTGAGCATGCTGATATTGTACACTGGATAGAGCATTTCGAGAAGCTGTTCGAGATGGTGGAATGCCCATAAGAGAATCGAGTTTCCGTGGCGGCTTTCTGTGAGGCCAACTGACGGCGTGAGTACTTGGGAAGAATTCAAGAACCCGGTCCCATGTTGGATCGTTACTATCCAACCCCACTCCGTGAAGCCAAATTGTCAGAGTTTCTGAACCCCGACCCATCTAAGGACAGGTATGTGTTAGCGATTGCCGAGAAATTCCAGGCACTTCTTCCGTTCGCTACGTCGATTGTTCGTATGGAGCTGATAAGATCAAATATTTCATTAAGATGCTTAAACCCCGGATGAGGATGCAGTTACTTAACCACCACTGTACGACCCTACCGGAGTTCATCGAAAAAGCTCTGGAATACGAACTTACTGCGAAGGATATTTCCAAGAAGCAACCATAGTCCTCTAACAAGAGATCCAGGAACCAGACCCAGGGTGACAGTAACCGGGGGACGTTCAGGAAGCCCCAGTCTATATCGAATCCTTCTGAGCGGCCACATATAGTGTCGAAGCCGGCCGGATCGCACTCATCTATTGTGTGATATAAATGTGGGGACCAGGGGCACATAAGCTCCAAATGCCCAAAGCCGTCCGTCGCATGCCATACTTGTGGGAAGAATGGGCATCGTGCTCGTTATTGCAGGGGTGGACCGGGACATGCTCCAGTAGCATCTCATGCTCGAGTTCAGTCTTCTATTCAGGACCGCGTACCTCCGTCCGCTTCTTATCAAACTACCGGGGCAAACAGTGGGATAGGACGTGGAAATCAAGCTGCTACATATGCTGCCGGAGCTGCAAAACCCAGAGTCTATCAGATGAAGAAGGTCGATGGTCCCGAAACCAGCATGATTACAGGTACTCTCGAGATCCATTCTCAGCTCGTTTGTGTTCTTTTTTATACTGGTGCTTCACACTCCTTTTTATCTGCTTCTTGTTTGAGTTGTTTACAATTAGATCATGTTACCGATTGTGAACCTTGTGTGATTGGTCTACCCGATGGTAGAAGAATTGTTGGGAATCGTGAAGTGTAGAACTGTCCGATTCGCATGAACGATCGCGAGTGGTTGTCAGACTTGATTGTGGTCGATTTACCTAAATATGACGTGATCTTGGGTATCGATTGGATGGTTCGTCATGATGCCATACTTAGCTTCCGCAAGCAGATAGTGACCGTCACATCTGATGATGATGTTGAGGGTATTTTTCAAGGTGATAATCCCAGTCATTCTGGGAGAGTCATCAGCGTAATGAAAGCAGTGAAACTGCTTAACAGAGGATGTATTGGTTATTGGTGCTACATGACCAAGACAGCAGATCGACAAGTTGAATTGGCCGATATTCCGGTAGTTCGAGACTACCCAGATGTATTTCCAGACGAGTTGCCGAGCTTACCCCCACATCGTTAGGTAGAGTTCGCTATTGAGTTAGAGCCAGGTACGTCCCAACTTTCAAAAGCACCGTATCGAATAGCACCGATTGAGATGCAGGAGTTGAAGAGTTAGCTCGAGGAGTTGACTGATAAGGGCTATATTCGACCTAGGGGCTGTTTACCAAATTCTCCATTAACTCCTGTATGAATAAATTTGTTTGTCTGGATAAATATATCTGTCTGGGTTAATTGATGCTGTTGTTTACTTTGTCATTTTTCCCTGAATATGAAATATAAGCTTTTTATAAATCGCTGTTTATTTTTAAGCCATATAGTGGCAAATTCCGGATAAAAGGTCTGTTGGCAATCAGGTTGCTCTGGTTGAAGGCAGTTGACACGTTCTTAGTGTAACTATCGCAAGTGCACGATATCGTATCAAGTAGTAAGTAGACTTTTTGAGTCCGGTTTATCGATCCCACGAGGAAGTTTGGTTATAATTTGAATTATACACTATTAGTTTATTTTTTATAGATAATAAGATGATTGAAACACACAATTAAAGAGTTTGGTTTAATAATTGCAAAGAAAATACAATAAAAGTTCTAATATTCAAGGAAATAAAAAGATTCCAACAATAATAGATTGATTAAAGATAAAATGAAATAGTTGGGATTACAAACTTAGTTCATCATTAGTTATAGAAGATGTATAATAGATCATAAGATGAATTTACTTATTATGTTGTGTAGATTCGATTTTCCTTAAAAAGACGGTTTCTCTTTCGAACTATAAAACGCCCCTTATATATTGAATCAATCCACTATATTTCTATGTTGATTGGCTTCAATACATAGCATTAGGATTTATGAAAATAACTCAAAGAATCATCTAAGGTCTAGAGGTATATTTCTATCCCCTAGAACAACTTAGAGTGAAGATCATTTGATCTAATCAAACATATTTTCTTTCGAAACATATGAAGACCATAAATATCGTCATTTATTGGCCAAATAAATAAAGATTGTTAAAACAATGAAAATCACACACAATAATAAGTAATTCATAATATATCTTTATACAAACTTAAATAACATGACTAACCTTGTTTATAATCCCAACTTAAGTTAACTTAGCCCATGAAGGGTTTAGTATACATAATACAAGCTTTGGTGGTCATTATTAGTTGAATCAAGATAAAGAATTGATCCTCACTCCCTTAGTAGATAAAGGAGAAAGAAGCAATAAACTCTCTGAACAACATATGCTATACCACACTTACACAAATCACTCAAGAACACAAGTGTGTTCTTCACACAAAAAGAAAATATTACAAAAAGTGGAAAAATTATATGATGAATGATGAATGATGAAGGATCTAAGGGGTCTATTTATACACCAAAAGTCATCTAATAGCTCCAAAACCCCAGCATTATTACATTAGATCGGATCAATGCCAGCCATCCCCTCAATAATAGACCAAAAGTATAAAAAATTATACAAATGAGCACAATCTGCCAAGAGTTACGGCCGTAACAGTCAGGAGTTACGGTCGTAACTTGGATGACTTACGTCCGTGATATACATGAGTTACGGCCGTAAGTAGGCTACGGCTTTATGTCTTGTGAGTTACGCCCGTATGTTATGATGTTATGCCCGTATGGAGTTTCAGACTTCATTTTATGCCCAGATTTTCTCAGACTTTGCGTTTTTACCCCAAATCTTCTTCGGATGATAACTTTTGATATATAACTCTGATTTTGAATCCGGAAAGACTGCCAAACTCGTCTTGGAAAGCCCTACAACATGAATACATAAAAATTCAACAAAGAGAATATTTTATAAACATGTTATTTCTTTGAGTAAATCAGTAATTCAATCCGATTAAGACTAGATTTACATCATCATCCGATAAAAATAAAATTATTAAAAACTAATTAATTAAAAGCAAAAATCAAGTAGACTAGCTCAATTATGGGTGAAATTTATTGATACAAACCATGGATAAGTGTATAAAACTGACACTTATCACACCCCCAAACTTGAATTCTTCCTAGTCCCGAGCAAGACTCTTTATTATTCACGCTCCAAAAAAATAAAAATAAAACAAAAATAAGAAAAATAATACACACATAAATTAAAATATAAAAACAGAAAAGGAGATCAAAATGCCATTAATACACAACAACGAGCTTTATACAGTAGATATAAATGAATAAAGATTCAAAATAAATCTACTAATGATTTTGAAGTTAAAACACGGTTTTATTTTGTAATTCCAAATTCAAGGTTTTCCCCCCAAAAGGTTGATTATTTCTTTCCCACTCGTGATACACACGACTCCCTTTAATAGCTGCTCTCGATCACTCATTTATTTTTCGACTCAATATGAAGAAGAATTTCATTGGCTTCATCAAATATTGTGATTTTTCACGAAATTGAGTGTATTGAAATTCAGCCGCTAATTAATTCAGATCTGCTAATAAACTACATCCATTAGTGATAGCTGTCACACCGTTATTTGCTAACGTGTAGCTCTTTTCACCAGCACAATTTCTATCGTTTTTAAAAGGTGATAGCTTTCACACCGTTATTTGCTAACGTGTAGCTCTTTTCACCAATTTTTCTGTGAGACGGCAGCTACGCACCAACAATGGTTAGTCCTTTATTTTTCGAAAAATTTTAAGACCCCCAAAATTAGGCAGCTGTTGCTGCTCAACACTTCTCCTTTTTGTCATTTATTTTTTTAGGTGATAGTTTTCACACCGTTATTTGCTAACGTGTAGCTCTTTTCACCAATGACTCCTTTTTTTTTAGGGAATAGAATTTTTACAGAAAATCATTTATTAGTTAAGCATGAAAAATCAAAAACTCCACAAATTCAGTAAATTTCAGTTCTATTTTTCATCAACCGACTGATTCTTCTTTTCTCAAGGTAACGAATGACTCGATTTTATATGATAACTACAAGGCTTGGAATATACAAATTTTTTTTACTGGTTAAAACGATTTTAGAAGCTTGTATATAGCTAACTTATTGGTGTTATGGCCAGATCTAGAAATCTCACCGATCAAAATAATATTAATATATATATAACTAGAAATATATGTACACTAAACCTAAAAAAAAAAAATCAATGCCAAATAATAAAAACACACCACATACTACAATAATCAAAACATACCACAATCATAATCAAAATAAACATCATAGTTCAAAAACCAACAAAATAAACACACAAGTACGAAAACACCCCCAAACTTGAAAGTAAAATTGTCCCGAGGTTTTTTAGAATTTAAAAGCAAGTGAGAAAACATAAAACTCCCTGAAATTTTAGCTTTTTGATCCTCCAGGTGTGTCGTCAGGGATGTTTAGAAAACGGAAAAGCTTTTCAAAGCACTTCTCCGTTTCTAATTGTCGGTCGATTATTTCATTCTGATTTCTCAAAATTTCAGCCTGGGATGTTTCTAATCCCCGAACTCTTTCAAGAAAATTTACCTCAAAAGGCGTCAATTCATCTCCGGCATCCTCCTCGACCTCATATTCCTCCTCGTGGCTACTACCCTCTTCCGGTTCCAAATGTGTCCGTTTGCTCCTTAACTGAGTACTTCGAAAAATACTACTTCGGCCATTCAGTCGACCCCCATGCGTTAATATATCACCCCCCGCCGAAATTTTTACTCTCTGGCTCCTGCAAATACCAGTGATAAGGCAGGGGTATGGCATCTTCTGCCTAGTCGGGACCAAGCCGGCATAGTGACAAATAGTAGTATAAATGTGAGTACCCAAATCCATTTTTACCCCTCGGCGGAAAGCAAATAAACCTCGCAAGTGGCCAATGGAAACTGTCGTCAGAGTCAAAGTAGGGTAAATACTCCCGGCTGCCCACATCCATAAGTACCAAGCATCATCAATTAGGTCCGCCTGGTTGTATCGGGGTTTGATCATCCCAATACTGTCATGCAGCTCGCTCACTAATGCCTAGCGTAAAACCCTATCATCCGGCACCTCTTCATTAGGTAAGATAGAAATGTCAACCGCGTTAGTACAATTAACCCCCAAATACTTGTTAATGACATTCGGTGAAAAATTAATCGATTTCCCATTCACAGTCGTTTGATGATACGTAGGCAACCCTACCTGCCCAATGGATTTGTTGAAAGTATTGTAAAAGTTTAGGGTCAAGGTTGGGTTACCATTTGGGAGTTCGGAAACGAATTTTTTCCACCCGTTGTCTATGAATTTTTGGATGAATGGGCTAGTGATAGTGTCTCTATCCAAATCGCCAATGAAATCATCAAGTTTGAACAATCTCTCCTTAATGCACTTTGTGTTTTGATTTCTTTGCGGTGGTGCCGGTTCTTGAGACGATGAACCAACCTTTTCTTCGGTGCCATCCCTGAAATTAAACAAAATCAACTTCCTTTTCATCACACGACTATAATCATCAAGCAAAACCAACCAAAACATCAAAAAAATTCAAAGATTTTCGTTGTGGCATTTCGTCGGACACCTTGAGTTCATAGTTTTTTAACAAGTTTTTTTATTCAAACTCAATTCCACAAAGTCACCACAAATCAATGAATCAAATAATCACACAAATATCAACAATACTAACAACTAAACATGATTCAATCAACGAATCTTATGAAAATAGGAATCGAAAAACAAATATGAAGCGAGAAACTAAAACTTATAAAAATAAAAAATATATAAATTGAAACAATGATTGAAACAAAACCTGATGATTAATGTGTTAATGTTGATAGGAGAAAGAATTGTATTGAAGAATTTGAGTTTTATAAAGTAGGGATTTAGAAGGGAAAAAAAAAATTCGGAACTGTTCCTCTTCTCCCGCCGGGTTTGTCAATCTGTGATTCCAAGCCCCCTTTTTTATAGATGTATAGTTACGGACGTAACATTCCCATGTTACGGCCGTATGGTGCATTCGTTTTTTTGGGGAAAAAAATTGAGTTACGGCGGTAACATACAATAGTTACGGCCGTATGTGACGTTCGTTTTTTAGACAGTTTTTTAAGTTACGGCCGTAACGTACAATAGTTACGGCCGTAAGGTGCTTTCGGTAAAATTATATTGGAACAACATATGGCCGTAAGACTTATAACTTACGTCTGTATTTATTTATTTATTATTTTTTTTTTGGATTTTTTTTTAAAAAAATATATATTTATTATGTGTATGAGAATAATGAAAGAAAGACTCCCTGGATTTTATGAACGATATGATCCTTGCTCTTGTTGTTGAATCTTTCTGTGTTACCCCCAAACTTATTTTGCGAAATAATAGAGATTGGGTTGCCTCCCAATAAGCGCTTTGTTTAACGTCCTTACCTTGACTTCTCGTCTGATCAATTAGGTATTTCCAGCATTATGATTGACTTTGCTGTCGAGAATTCTCCTCCCAGATATGGCTTTAACCGTTGGCCGTTTACTTTGAAACTCCCATCGGTTGTATTATAAATCTCCACAGCTCCATGAGAAAACACCTTTTTGATTGTGTATGGGCCCGTCCATCGTGATCGCAGCTTTCCCGGAAACAGACGCAGTCGTGCATTAAAAAGGAGAACTTGGTCTCCTGCTTTAAAATCTCTTCTTAGAATTTTGTTGTCATGCCATCTTTTTGTTTTTTCTTTGTAGATTTTGGCATTTTCATATGAGTCGAGTCGGATTTCATCCAACTTATTTAACTGCAGCAACCTTTTCTTTCCAGCCAACTGTTCATCAAAGTTTAATTTTTTTATAGCCCAAAAGGCTCGATGTTCAAGTTCGACTGGCAGGTGACAGGCTTTTCCGAAAATCAAACAAAATGGAGACATGTCTATCGGTGTCTTATAAGTTGTTCTGTAAGCCCAGAGCGCATCATACAGCTTTTTCGACCAATCTTTGCGAGATGAGTCGACTGTCATCTCAAGTATACATTTCAGTTCACGATTGGAGACCTCGACTTGTCCACTAGTTTGTGGGTGATAAGAGGTAGCGACACGGTGTTTTACTCTGAATTTGGTCAGTAGAGCCTTAACCTGGTGATTGCAGAAATGAGATCCGCCATCATTGATAATAACTCTCGGAGTTCCGAAGCGAGTGAATATATTTTTCTTTAGAAAATTTACCACTACTCTAGCTTCGTTTGTTGGTAATGCAACAGCTTCCACCCATTTAGATACGTAGTCTACAGCTACAGGGATGTATTCATTAGAGAACGATGATGGAAAGGGTCCCATGAAATCGATTCCCCAAACGTCGATGATTTCAACTTCAAGGATGAAATTAATTGGCATTTCATTTCTTTTTGACATGTTTCCATGTCTTTGGCACCGGTCACACTTAGAGACAAATGTATGTGTATCTTTGAACAGAGTGGGCCAATAGAATCCTACTTCAAGAATTTTTGCTGCTGTTTTTGAAGCCCCAAAATGTCCTCCATAGTGAGAGGAATGGCATCTTTCTAATACTTTCTCCATTTCTTCTTCCGGTATGCATCTCCGGATGATTTTATCAGGTCCTCATCTGAACAATAGAGGATCTTTCCAGTAATAGTATTTCAACTCGGAGAAGAATTTTTTCTTTTGATGATGGGAAAAATTTGGGTGAATTATTCCACTTACTAGAAAATTAACGATGTCTGTATACCATGGTGCATTTTGTTTTTCCTGCATATTAGAGATTTGGAACAGTTGTTCATCCGGAAATACTTCATTTACTTCCTTCTCTTGAGCATTGTTTTGGTCTAGTCGAGAGAGATGATCTGCCACTTGGTTCTTTGTTCCCTTTCTGTCTCGGATTTCTAAGTTGAATTCTTGCATAAGTAGGACCCATCGGATTAGCCTTGACTTAGCATCTTGCTTTGTCATTAAATATTTCAAAGCTGAATGATCAGTGTAGACAATGACTTTCGATCCCAATAAGTAGGATCGAAATTTATCAAAGGCATAAACCAATGCGAGCATCTCTATTTCAGTTGTTGTGTAGTTCAGCTGTGCATCATTCATAGTCTGACTAGCATAATGGATCACTTACATCATTTTGTCCTTCTTCTGGCCCAGCACGGCCCCCACAGCATAATCACTTGCATCGCACATCAGAATGAATGGAATAGTCCAATCTGGAGAAATGATGATTGGAGCTGATGTAAGCTTATCCTTCAAAGTTGCAAAGGCAACGTGGCATTCATTTGTAAAAAGGAATGGTGTATCTTTCTCAAGCAAAGAACAGAGAGGTTTTGCTATTTTTGAGAAATCTTTTATGAACCTTCGATAAAATCCTGCATGCCCGAGAAAACTCCTTACTCCTTTCACCGAAATTGGTGGAGGGAGTTTTGCAATCACTTTGATCTTTGCCTTATCGATTTCTATTATATGTTGTGAGATTCTATGGCCAAGTACGATTCCTTCCTGGACCATGAAGTGACATTTCTCCCAATTGAGAACTAGATTTAGGTCTTCACATCTTTCCAAGACCATGCCAAAGTGATTTAGGCATTTATCAAATGTATCTCCGAAAACCGAGAAATCGTCCATGAAAACTTCAATGAATTTTTCAACCATGTATGAGAATATTGACATCATGCATCTCTGAAATGTGGCTGGAGCATTGCACAATCCGAATGGGATTCTTCTATAGGCAAATGTTCCATAAGGGCATGTGAATGTTGTTTTCTCTTGGTCTTCTGGGGCTATTACGATTTGGTTGTAACCTGATTAGCCGTCGAGAAAATAGTAGTAAGAATGTCCCGCCAATCTATCGAGCATTTGATCAATAAATGGGAGTGGAAAATGATCTTTTCTGGTCGTCTTGTTAAGCTTCCTGTAATCGATGCACATTCTCCATCCTGTTATGGGTCGTGTCGGTATAAGTTCATTGTGCTCGTTCTCTATGATCGTGATTCCACTCTTTTTGGACACCATATGTACAGGGCTCACCCATGGACTATCTGAGATTGGATAAATGATTCCTGCGTCAAGTAATTTAAGAATCTCTGTCTTCACAATTTCCTTCATGTTTGGATTCAAACGTCGTTGATGCTCAATTGAAGGTTTGCAGTCATCTTCCATCAAAATTTTGTGAGTGCATATATAGGGGCTTATTCCTCTAATGTCTGCAATAGTCCATCCAATTGCTCTTTTGTGATTCCTCAATACCCTTAGTAATTTCCCTTCTTCAAGTTCGGTCAATATGTTAGATATGATGACCGGAAGTGTAGAGGAAATGCCTAAGTAAGCGTATCTCAAATGTGTGGGTAGAGGTTTGAGATCAAGTATTGGAGCTTCTTGCAAAGAAGGGAGGGGTTTAGCGGAGCTTGTCCCCAAATCTTCAAAATGTGAATACCTTCTTAAGGGTGGTAGTGCTTCTAGATAGTTCACTGTTTCGGCCAAGTGAAATTCTTCTTCCATGCTGGTTAGAGAATTTGCTATACATGTCTCAAGAGGATCTTTAGATAGAATTTTCTCCAAAGACTTGTTCACCATGGCTTCAATTGCGTCTCTTTTTAGACAATACTCATCTGTGGAGGGTTGATTCAAAGTTTTTAGGACATCGAAGATGACATGTTCGTCTTCCACTCTGAGAATTAGCTTTCCTTCATAGACGTCAATAAGAGCACGTCCTGTTGCGATAAATGGTCATCCCAAAATAATGGGAATATCCTGATCCTCTTCCATGTCAAGGATGATAAAATCTGCTGGAAATATGAAATTATCAACCTTGACGAGCACATCTTCTATTATCCCACGTGGATATTTGATTGGCCGATCAGCTAATTGTAGTGAAACTATTGTTGCTTTTACTTCTCCCAAGTTAAATTTGTTGAAAATTGACAGGGGCATCAAGTTGATACTTGCCCCTAAATCACAAAGAGCTTTGCCAAAATTCACTTCACCAATTGTACACAGGATTGTGAAAGTTCCCGGATCTTTTAGCTTGGGTGGCAACTTCTTTTGTAGTATTGCGCTACATTCCTATGTTAGCATGACAGTTTCGTGTTCTTCAAGCCTTCGTTTGTTGGAAAGAATATCTTTCATCAATTTGGCATAGCTTGGCATTTGTGCTATAGCATTGGCAAAAGGAATGTTGATGTGTAGATTTTTGAAAATTTCCAAGAATTTCCCGAATTGAGCATCGAGCTTGTGATTCTTCAACCGTTGAGGAAATGGGATAGGTGGAATATAAGATTTTGTAGCAACTGGACCTTTTTGAGATGTAGGTCCTGATTCAGATTCTTTTTCTGATTCTTGATTTTGTTTATCTTTTTGTTTTTCCATAGAAATTTCTGGCAGCTACACTCCACTTCTTGTTGTGATAGCTTGGACATTTTCCCTTTGATTTACCTCAGTATTGCTAGGTAACATGCCATGAGATCTTTCTGAAAGTATTTTGTCCATTTGGCCAACTTGTGTCTCCAGATTTTTTATTTGAAGCATCATTGCGTTGTTGATACTTCAATTGTTGTTCAGCTAGCTTCGTGATTGCTTCTTCCCACCTGGGCTTCTTTTCTTGATGCGTTGGATTCAACACATTGTTGTTGTTTGCATAAGAAAAATTTGGATGATTTTTGTACCCTGGATTGTATGTTGGCCCGTAAGGATTGTATGCTTTCCTTTGGAAATTCTGAGCATACGCACTTGTTCTGGTGGTGGTGGTGACTGCTCCTGTTGCACTAAGGGACAAATAGTGCTGTTGTGAGTTTCTCCACAAATTTCACATGAAAAAGCTGAAACTTGTGGAGTTTGCACCGTCTTCACAGATTGAGGAGTTGAAAAAGACATTTCCTCGACTTTCTTTGATAGAGCTTCAATTTTTGCCGACATAAGTGAATAAGAATCCACTTCAAAAACACCATTTGATTTCTTTTGGATATTTCTGTCTGGCCATCTTGCACTTTGTTCACTTATAACCTCAAAAAGATTATAAGCCTCTTTCATAGTTTTGTTGCCAAGTGAGCCATTTGATGATGAATCGACATTGGCTCGGCATGTAGGTAAAATTCCAGAATAGAAATAATTGACTTGTGCTCCCAAATTGAAACCATGGTTAGGACATTTTCGTATCATATCTTTGTATCTCTCCCATGCTTCGTGGAATGATTCTAAATCTTGTTGACGAAATGTAGAGATTTCGTATTTGAGTTTCGCCACTTTTATTGGTGGAAAGTATTTAGTGGTGAATTTTTGGACAAATTCGGGCCAATTTGTTATGCTTCGTGGTGGCAAAGTATCTAGCCATTCTCTTGCTCTGTGCTTCAAAGTGTGCACGAATAGTCTCATTTTGATCGCCTCATCATTTACATTTGGATATTTGAAATTTCCACAAATCACCACAAAACGGTTAATATGGAGATATGGATTGTCATCAGTTCTTCCATGGAATGAGTTGTTGTTGGAGAAGAGATTGATGACATCGGGGCGAATTTGAAAATTGTCCACTCCAAATGGTGGATAGATCACACTTGATTGAACGCTCAAAGATGGGGGGGTCATGAATTCCCCAAAGAGCATGTTGTCTTCATCTATTTCCAGCACAATAGGATATTGTTGATGTTGAATGTTTTGAACATTAGGTATTCCCCCTACCGGAGGAATTCTCTCGTTATCGTTTCCTAGGGGGAGACGTGGGTTTAGTTCGTCCACCATTGATGGTGAAGAAATAATATTTTTATTTTGTTCTCTTCGCCTCTTCTGAATGTGGCTTCGATCTCGGGATCTAGTGAAACTAAATCGCGATTGTACGTCCTTCGCATAGACAAGAGAATCCACTACGCCATAAATGGCCTTCGGCAACCACATAACTGTGTTACCTTAGACCCAGTTTTCTGTTGCCACAGACCCAAAATGGGCAAAGGTAACATTTTAGCTAAGTTGCTCTGTGAGCAGTAGCCTTTGGACTCAAAGGCAACATGTGGATCATCCTAAGCTAACATAGGATTATTTGTTACCTAAGGACCCTACAGCAACATCCTAAGGACGCTATAGCAACATCATATTCGTGTTGCAATAGACTTTATAATTTGTTAAAATATATAGCCAATTTAGTGGGTTCCACATGTGGGGCCCATTTTGTGGGTCCCACAGGCCGGGCCCATCGGTAGGACCCACTTAGTGAGGTCAACTGGTGGGGACCAATATGTGAGACCCACTTTTCTTGGGCCTGTTAGTGGGGCCTACTTTGTGGGGGCGACGAGGGCACAAATGTGCAACAATTTTTAGTCTATTCTATATTACTAATTGCAACACATTAGGGTTTACAGGTGTTACCAATGAAAAACATTTACAACATATATATAGTATCTAAGGTAACACCTTCATTTTAACAAAATAAAAATATAAATTTTAAATTTAGCATTTCCCATTAAAAAAACCACCAAACCAATTCACAGAAACCAACTACATCATCCAACTATACAATCCCATGATAAAAAAAATCTATATCCAATCACAAACCCAACCAACTACATCACCAACTACATATATACAAGTACTAGAAGAAAATTTACATCAGTGGACGTCTAAGACTAATATACAAAAAGACTCTAAGAAACTATTTTGTGAAACACTTATTCAATTAGCCAAGGATTAGCCAATTTGCCTGAGTTGGTGTCCATTCACAAACTTCACCTTCTTTGAACGAGAGAGCTGCAGAATGAAACAAGAAAGAATAGTCAATAATTAGTGATGGTTACTAAGCTTCCAAATAGGCACTGCTAACAACTATCCTTGATAAAAGCAACTGGAAGAACTGGTTCCCGATTATGTTTGTGGAGATATAGTTAAGTGATGACAGGAAACTGTTTCCAAGAGAAGTATCTTTAAAAGGTAACACATTCTTAACAATATATTGCCGAAGGTGCATAGCTAAGCTCAACCTTAACCATGGTTTCAAACTCACAATCATCTTAGAGAATTCGCGTATATTTAAAATTAGCTAATGAATGCATTACATTAAAAATGAAATTTATTAGACTATTCTGATGCCAATCAAATATTTAAATCTACTTATATATCTGATGTCTTATTATTCATTTTGTATTTTTGAAGGAAATGGTCCAGGGTTTTCAATAATTCTTATTTGTTTGAACCTACATACTTTATCTATATGTATCATAGAAATAGAGATTTAGAATCCAAAAGTGCTCAAAGTGATTATTAGAAAATTCTGGAATGAAAATTATACCTGCATAATGACCAATACATCCATTGGGTCGCTATCTTCATAGAGAGTACAAGGGATGAAGCCATAATTATAGGGGTACACGACGGATGAGTAAAGAATATGATCACCTGGATATGCATCATAATTTAGTATATCATAACTAACCAACATAGGACCTTGATCAGACCACTTTTCTTGTCAAGTTCATATTTAACCTTACTTCCCTCGGGTATTTCGACCACTGCAGAGATTATGCAACTTATCGTAAGAAGCTTTGCATAGAAAGCAAACAAATATTCCCATGAACTAGTGGGAGAAGGAATAAAAGCATCCTTTAAGTAATACAATGTAAATTTCAAACAAAATCATAAAAGCAACACGCGCATATATGTAGATACATTGATATAACCATATATAAGTTAAGTATCCAAGACATTATTCCATACTATGGAATTTTAACCTAATTCATTGTAAACACATATATATGATAAATACTTTCAAGTGAATCCCCATTTTCGTAATTTCAAATCCATTAATACTCGATGCTTTGAGCATTAGATGATAAGAGGAAAGAAGCAATGAGGCAATTCAGCATGCATAAACAAAAGTGGACAATAAAATATGTAAAATATGAATTGAGGGAACAAAAGTTAACAAACTTCTCTCGGTGGAACACAAAATTGGATGTAAGTTGTAACTTGATTCAGCACATCGTTCTCGATGAATCTTTTTATATAAAAATAAAGTTGTTCGGCTACAAATTAAAGACGGACGTGTTTTCACTTCAGATTCCGTTTAAAATCAAATCATCGCTCATCTTTAACTAGTAAAGAAAATGCATAATCAATAGATTAAAAATCCCCTTACACAATGGAAGATTATCGGAGCTCCGTGTCCGCATAGTTGAATAAGAAAAGCAAAAGATTAAACATGAGCATGCTACTTGACATTTGAACATGCAAGTGGTAAAAGAATACATGCCTATCTCAACATCATGCCAAGGGTGAGCAAAGAACCATTTTTGAGGTCATGGAATTGAGTATCCTTTCATTGAGAGGCGAACGTGAAGACTTCTCAATAGATGGTCTTGTAACTTTTCCCTCCCTATTATTAGACAGAATGAAGCTCTCGGTTAAATGATCAATTTTGAATTTTTTTCCCAAACTAATGAAAGTGTTGCAGTCCAAAAACAATGTTTTACTAATCGCTTTCCACAGAGATTGAGACTTAATGCTCGTATAGAAGAAGAAACCTCAAATGAGATCGAAATTATTTTGAATCAAACAACAAGTAAACGATCTAGCTTGCATACCATACACGAAATATTAGTCACGTCCTCAAACTTAAAAAGAACAAAATAGACCGTAAATCTACATATATCTCAACAAATTGGTAGATATTTGGCAAAAATTCATCAAACCGGTGGCATACCATAAAATGTCTTTGGATTGGTTCCGAGGCATTTAAGTTTTTCAAAGAAAAATATGGGGTACCGGATGTAGTCTATCCTTAACATACATTAGGGTCACAACATACATTAGGGTCACAACATACATTAGGATGAAACCTTAACATTAGGAATGTGGTTGTCATGGATCATGATGATTTCGGCATACACAAAAGCCGAGCAATTGGGGAATGCAGTTTTGCTACTTGAGGAAATGCTTAAGGGAATTAGAGACACTCCGTTTTGGAATTGTATTATTGCAGGGTGTGTGCAAAATGGGTTGTTTTCCGAGGGTATTGAGTTTCTTAGGAGGATAGTTTTTGAGGAAGGTGTAGGGGGAGGAATAAGCCAAATCAGCGTACCGTTGTGTGTGTGCTTTCGGCTCTAGGGCATAATGGGATGTTACAAGTCGGAAATTGCATACACGGGTATATATAGGAACAATCTTAGTTTGGATTTGTTTACTGTAAATAGTTTGATTGACATGTATGGTAAGTGTGGGAGCCTCAAAAAAGCAAGAATCTTATTTAACAAGTCCGCTGAGATAAATTTGACGTCTTGGAACTGTTTGATAAATTGTTATGCATTACACGGCCGATGCCATGAATCGGTAGCTATTTTCGAAGATATGCAACTGCATGAGGAGGAAGTAAAGCCTGATGAGGTGACATTTATGTGGTTGTTGAGTGCTTGTACTCACGGAGGGTTGGTTGTGGAGGGCGTCGTTATTTTGATATGATGATTAACAAGTATAAAATCGAAAATAAGGAAAACGTTGCATGGAAAATCAGGAAAACGTTGTCTGATGGGAATGAAATTAAAGAAGTCAAGTTGCGATTGGATAGAAGTTGATGACAAACTTCATAGTTTCCATTCTGTCGATAGATTGCATCCTAAAGTGGGGGAAATATACTCGGTTTTGGGATGTTTGGCTGATACTTGCAAGTTGCAATATGCCCACTTTTCATAAAAAAAAAGAGCTCTGGTTAAGGTAAACTGTCTGAGGATAGCACTGTCCGGCAATGTAATCCTTTTTTCCAATCATCAAACCACATATAAATCAATAACTCAATCGAAACATAACAAATACAGAAGAAAAAAATAATAAAAAAATAAGAGAGAGAGAGAGAGAACAGTACGGAAATTACCGGATTCGTTCATCAGAAAGAGTCATCTGATTGAATTTTTGCTCATTTTGTATTGACTCAAAAAGCATTATGCGTTTGAAGATCACCGGTTGAAGATAAGCTTCGTCTTTCGTATAATCTGCTTGTTTGGAGTTCAAAAAGGCATTGGATCCTACCATCGGAAGGATTAAACCGTCACCGCGATAAGTGGATGGTAAGCACGGCGGAAAGAATAGGCAAGAGCGGCGGAAGGAATATACACCAGATAGAAGATGTAAGAAGGGTTTCTTCCTGATTGTGGCGGTGAAGTGAAGTGATAAGCGGCTTCACTTTGACTAGGGTTAACAAAAGTTAGGAGTCGGCCCAAGTTAAGTAGGGATACCGTGCCCATCCGACCGGTGCTACAAATCAGGTTATCTAGTTCGGGCTTGGACCTATTTTTTAATTGATTGTCTGCAGACGTCCATACGATATGGTCGGATCGGATCGAATATACATTAATAATTTTTTTATTTATTTAAATCAAAATTTATTAATTTTCAAATACTACTTTATTTTAAAACCTTTCCAATTTAAATTTATTAAAAATATTTTATTATTTATAAAAAATATATATAATTTATTATTTGATAGAATAATATTTTATAAAAATAGATTCAATGTTTTATTAAAATTAATTATTTTTAAAGTTAAAAATTTATTAAATCATTAATTTTATATAAAATTCAAAATTTTGTTTATTAATACTCTAAGGTAACACATCTCATGGTGTTACGGAGAGTTATACCTTTTATAACTAGAGTAACATATATTTTAGGATTTGATAACACTATAACCCGAACGTTGCGGTAGGTCCAAAATTTCATAGCTATGGTAACATCCAAGAAGGTAACACACACCCATAAGTGTTGTAGAAAGCCATCTATGGCGTAGTGATCTACAACAAAGAAAAAGTTGTATTTATAACAATAGTTAATAATGTAATTTTTCAAATATAACACTTATACTTCCCCGGCAACGGCGCCAAAAACTTGACACGTTCTTAGTGTAACTATTGCAAGTGCACAATATCGTATCAAGTAGTAAGTGGACTTTTTGAGTCCGGTTTATCGATCCCACGAGGAATTTTGGTTATAATTTTAATTATACACTATTAGCCTATTTTTATAGATACTAAGATGAGTGAAACACACAATTAAAGAGTTTGGTTTAATAATTGCAAAGAAAATACAATAAAAGTTCTAATATTCAAGGAAATAAAAAGATTGCAACAATAATAGATTGATTAAAGATAAAATGAAATAGTTGGGATTACAAACTTAGTTCATCATTAGTTAGAGAAGATGTATAATAGATCATAAGATGAATCTACATATTATGTTGTGTAGATTCGATTTTCCTTAAAAAGACGGTTTCTCTTTCGAACTATAAAACGCCCCTTATATATTGAATCAATCCACTATATTTCTATGTTGATTGGCTTCAATACATAGCATTAGGATTTATGAAAATAACTCAAAGAATCATCTAAGGTCTAGAGGTATATTTCTACCCCCTAGAACAACTTAGAGTGAAGATCATTTGATCTAATCAAACATATTTTCTTTCGAAACATATGAAGACCATAAATATCGTCATTTATTGGCCAAATAAATAAAGATTGTTAAAACAATGAAAATCACACACAATAATAAGTAATTCATAATAGATCTTTATACAAACTTAAATAACATGACTAACCTTGTTTATAATCCCAACTTAAGTTAACTTAGCCAATGAAGGGTTTAGTATACATAATACAAGCTTTGGTGGTCATTATTAGTTGAATCAAGAGAAAGAATTGATCCTCACTCCCTTAGTAGTTAAAGGAGAAAGAAGCAATAAACTCTCTGAACAACATATGCTATACCACACTTACACAAATCACTCAAGAACACAAGTGTGTTCTTCACACAAAAAGAAAATATTACAAAAAGTGGAAAAATTATATGATGAATGATGAAGGATCTAAGGGGTCTATTTATACACCTAAAGTCATCTAATAGCTCCAAAACTCCAGCATTATTACATTAGATCGGATCAATGCCATCCATCCCCTCAATAATAGACCAAAAGTATAAAAAATTATACAAATGATCACAATCTGCCAAGAGTTACGGCCGTAACAGTCAGGAGTTACGGCCGTATCTTGGATGACTTACGGCCGTAATATACATGAGTTACGGGCGTAAGTAGGCTACGGCTTTATGTCTTGTGAGTTACGCCCGTATGTTAGGATGTTACGCCCGTATGGAGTTTCAGACTTTATTTTATGCCCAGATTTTCTCAGACTTTGCGTTTTTGCCCTAAATCTTCTTCGGATGATAACTTTTGATATATAACTCTGATTTTGAATCCGGAAAGACTGCCGAACTCATCTCGGAAAGCCCTACAACATGAATACATAAAAATTCAACAAAGATAATGTCTTATAAACATGTTATTTCTTTGAGTAAATCAGTAATTCAATCCGATTAAGACTAGATTTACAACATCATCCGATAAAAATAAAATTATTAAAAACTAATTAATTAAAAGCAAAAAACAAGTAGACTAGCTCAATTATGGGTGAAATTTATCGATACACACCATGGATAAGTGTATAAAACTGACACTTATCAGCAGTGGGCCTGACGCCTCCTAGGAATATCCGTGAACTGATCTTCTTTGCTTCTGCGGTTTGCTGAAGTCCTCACTTCGTCAAAACATGGTTTAAGAATAAACCAAACGATTTCTTCTGAGAAGCAGGTTTAGACACCTCTTTCTACAAACGCTTAAGGATGACATGACACTAATTGACCTTCTCGCAGGTCATTATAGCGACCATCATCCTGAATCTGAGATTGGTGCACATCTCAAAAGCACCTGTACGATTCTCAATAATACGACAGCAAAAATCATGTAAGTAAACGAAAGGTAAACAAAAATTCTTCTTATGGCATGTGGTGTGAACCACATCAACCATTGCTAAACCGGTGAATAAGCCATAGTACTGAGTCAGCAGTTCTTGTGACCCAAAGGTCTCAAGTTCTTCCATAGTCGGGCCATCACAAGGTAGCCTGAAGATGTTTTGGAGAAGCTCTTGGTCAACGCGGATCTCCACTATCCGAATAACAGATTTGATATCAGCGACATGTCCTCCTAGAGCCATAGGCAGAAAATGAACTACGGCATTGAGGTAGAATTCCTCAACCAGATGAGCGTCGTAGTTCTCGGCGGTGTGGCTCCCAAGGCGGTAGAGGCCTTGTTGACGGATTCTTGTAGTGACGACCTCCATGGCATCGACGTCATCACTTTCAGCGTGAATGCATTCCATCACGACATATCTGAAGAAGATCCGTCCATCGATGAAGTTGAGTGACTTCTTGAGAGAGGTGGAATATGTCTGAGTAGACGCCATTGATGATTTTGCAAGTAACGGTGAGAGATACAAGAAAAATATGCAATAAACACAGAAAGATCTTGTAGGCTGAATGCTTGAGTGCTCTTAAAATATGCAGAAGGCGTAAAGAGTCTAAAATGGCATTTACAGTCCTTTTATAGTGTAACACCCCGAGATATTCGGAATAATTACAGCGCCGTAAACCCTTTAGATAAGGATTTACAAGGCTATTTTTAGAAGAAGTGTAAAAACAATACAATCAAACAACTGAAGTTCAAATACAGATTTGGTTCAACCAATCAAATAAGTTAACTTATACAACCATATCGAATTGACTTTATTATAACAGACGTACTCGAGTACTAAACGAACCAAGAAGACCAAACACAATAACACCAATCACATCACTGAGCCATATCATCGTCCTGTCGGTACTGTGGCTGCCTCCCCGCTCCTCGACTACCTGAACATCAAAACAATGTCCACCCCCGAAGGGGTTAGCAAAACAATGCTAGTACAAGTATCATCATACAATAAATCATCAATGCATCATAAAACATGCAAAACGGACTTCCGCCACCGGAATCCAACGATGCGAATCCTCACGATTCCATCAACACAATACATGGTAATCCAATGATCCAGCGCCCTCAAGATAGATCCCCATGATGATCCCGTCGGACCAACGCATGGTGGAAAACCCGTCCAGCGATCCAGCGCCCTCGGATAGATCCCCATGATGATCCCGTCGGACCAACGCATGGTGGACATTCGATCCAGCGCCCTCGGATAGATCCTCATGACCCCCCTCGGATCATTTATACCATAATCAAACAATTATGCATACACATATGCATTTCAATATGTTCATCAATACGAACAAACAACAACGAATATCACGAACATTCTCAGAAATACATATCATATTCAACAATATGAATAATACCACAAGCATGATAAATCGAACTCGACATATGATACTTGCCTCGAAAATGGCAAGGACGAAACACTTCAATGTTCTCGACACGCTCGAAGGCCGCCTCCTTCGATCAACGTAACAAGCTCGAACCTTAACAAAAGGAACGATATACAAATCATCTCAAGTCGAACGGTGGCCTAACAATTCGGTCTACGGCCGAAAGGCTCAAAAATAACCAATCTGCCTGGGTGCTTAGCGTGCGCTACGTACTCTACGTGCGCTAAGCGAAGCTTGTTAGCGACGCTATCGTGTAAGACTAGCGTCGCTAACCACGGTCCGCGATCGACTCGGCTGGTCTCATAACGTACGCTACGTACGTTTCGGGCGTTAACTGACCCCGATAGCGCACGTTAACTCACACGTGTTAGCGTGCGCTAATACTGCATGGCAGAATACTGGTGAAGAACTCATGAATTCTACCGTGATAATACAAGTTATCTTCGGGCAAATCATGTTAACAAGGTTTGAGGAAGATTTATGATCGTGAAATACAAATATACGGATTGTCATCTCAATATCATATCTTTCTAAGATCTTCAAGAAATGTTCTAAGTTCCGATTTTATTCCAAGTCCCAAAACACACGATTTCAACATGTACAACGTAGCAACTGGGTAATATCCGATTACTGATCATAAATTGGTTTGAAAACGCTTAGGAGTCCATTCTACTAAGATGGTTCAAAGGTTCATAAGATAAATAGTGCCGATACGTCAAAGTATCCTTCTAACATGTGATGACCGATCATAAACGAAATAACTGACTATCTAAGCATGATCAGACGTCCTTAAGAACAATACTAACATTGGTGAAGAATCACCTACCTCAAGTAGTGAAGAACACGGAGGAAAATGAAGTAATCCGACACCGAAAGCTTGAACACCAATCTCCAATGATAACGATCTTCAATCACGAATCAGGATGTTGATATGAAATGTTTAGGATGAAGGAAGATATGTTCTAAGTGTAGGAATTCGTGTAATGGGAGAAGAGAGAACTGAAATCACGATTAGGATGTCATCCTATTTATAATAAATGGCTATTAGCGCGCGCTAGACCACCTCGTAGCGTGCGCTAACGGCTCATTGGACTAAACTGTACTCGGCACTTAGCGTGCGCTACGCATACACCTGTAGCGTGCGCTAAGGCGTTGACTCGGCTTTTCCCCGAAAGCCGTCCAGGTACATCCCGACATTATCCGACAGGGGTCCCCCGGCCAGCTCTCACCTACCGCACGTCTCAATCAATTTGACCGCGCATAGCGTGCGCTAAGGACACTCAGTAGCGTGCGCTATGAACCCACGTTAGCGCACGCTAAACATAGCTGGTAGCGTGCGCTACATGCGCAGATTTTCAATCCTTAAATCACAATCGCGGAATAAAACGCTCGACAACATCGGATTATGAAACACGGAAAATAATACTCAAATCAAGTACAATCATTACAATATCACACGTTCCAATTACATAGAAATCTCGGGTATTACATATAGTAGGCGGCGAAGAAGGGTTTTCAGAGAACGAATGGTCAGATTTAAGGGATGGGAACCGGTGTTTAAAATGAACGGTCGCGATGGACTGAGTGTAACTGGTACACTTATCCATTGAATTTTAAAATAGGAGCGGGTCCCACTTCTGACATTTCATATTACCCTTAATGCCTGAAACGACGGTATTAAATATTAAACATTTTGAAAACATCGCGGCTTTTGAGATTTGATTGTCCAGATGTCATGTAAGGCATTTAATGTAAACGACGTTTGACATGAAAACAGGGCACGTGGACAAAAATTGTTTTTAAAAGAAATATTATAATATATAATAAATCGAATTCCCATAGTATGTGATGTATCCGCGACAATACAGCGTCCCCCCTTAAAAGTTACATATAGGTTTCAATTCCATACATCAACTTTTGGAATAATGCTGTATTCATGGGTCATACTGTATTCCCCCTTAATTATTGCACACGTGAGTTGTAGGATGATTCATATCGCTTTGTTCCCTACAGTGCTGTATTGAAGGCTCTAAGTGTACAGATAATTAATGGTGGATACTGTATTCTTGGGCCTTTACAGCATTCCCCCTCAATTGTTGAGTAAAAACAGTAAATACTTACAAGGAGTCAGGCTGTAGCAATCCCAATTCTTGTCGAAGCATGTTGAATCTTGCTGTGTCGAGAGGCTTGGTGAAGATGTCGGCCAACTGAATATCTGTATGAACTTTTTCCAGCCGAACATTCTTGTTCTCGACATGTTTCCTAATGAAATGATGCTTCATGTGGATAGGCTTAGTGCGCGAGTGCAATACAGAGTTGTGCGTTATTGCAATTGCACTCGTGCTATCGCACATGATTGGCGTTTCCTTGGCTTCAATTCCATAATCTGACAACTGTTGCTGCATCCAAAGGATCTGCATACAGCAACTACCAGCAGCATAGTACTCTGATTCAGCCGTGGAAAGTGAGTTTGCCAATTGCTTCTTACTGAACCAAGAAACAAGTCTAGGTCCAAGAAAGTGAAAAGTTCCACTTGTACTCTTCCTATCTAGCTTGCAGCCTCCGAGATCCGAGTCGCTGTAGCCAACTAAATTGAATCCGCCTTCTTTAGGATACCACAGTCCTATATCGACTGTTCCTTTAATATACTTTAGGATTCGTTTAGCTGTATTGAAGTGTGATTCTTTGGGTGCTACTTGATATCTCGCACACACTCCTATAGCAAACTGGATATCGGGCCTGCTAGCCGTTAGGTATAGGAGAGAGCCAATAAGCTTCCTATAGAGTGATTGGTCAACCGGCTTTCCAGCTTCATCAGCACTAATTTGCACGGAAGTGCTCATGGGGGTTGACGATGATTTGGAAGTATTCATTCCAAATTTGTTGAGAAGCTCATTGCTGTATTTTTCCTGGTTGATGAAAATCCCTGTAGGCAATTGCTTTACCTACAAACCTAGGAAATAACTATGTTCTCACATCATACTCATTTCAAATTTACTTTGCATGAGATGAGAGAACCTTTGACATAAAGCAAGGCTAGTTAAACCAAATATGATGTCATCTACATAGATTTGAACCATTGGAAGGTCATCGCCTTCCTGTATTTTGAACAAGGTCTTATCCACAGCACCTTTCTCAAATCCATTATCGGTTAGATACTGGGACAGGGTCTCATACCATGCTCTAGGGGCTTGCTTAAGTCCATACAGTGCTTTTCTCAGCCTATATACTAGATCGATGCCGTCTGTGTTGGCAAAACCTGGTGGTTGTTCAACATAAACTTCTTCGGAAAGGTCTCCATTTAGGAATGCACTTTTGACGTCCATTTGGTATACAATGAAGCTCTTACGGGCGGCAAATGCTAAAAATATCCTAATGGCCTCTATTCTGGCTACAAGGGAAAACGTTTCATCGTAGTCTATGCCTTATTCCTGTATATACCCTTGTGCGACTAGCCTTGATTTATTCCTTATAATTAGTCCATTTCGATCCTTCTTGTTTCTAAATACCCATTTGGTTCTATTAACTGATTGATGCGTAGGTCTGGGTACAAGATACCATACATTGTTTCTTTCGAAACCCTTAAGCTCTTCTTCCATAGATGTTATCCAATGTGAATTATTGAGAGCTTCTATGGTTGAAACAGGTTCGGATCGGGCTAAGAATACAGCAATAGTGCACATATTGAGTCTTCTAAGAATACATTTCCTTGTGTACTCTGTATTCTCCTACGGGTAGAAACACAAGCATTAATGTTTCCAATGATCAACTCTTGTGGGTGATCTCTCAACCATCTTCGGTCGGGTTCAAATTCGGGTTCCCGTACTGTATCTTGAGTTGCTGTAGTTTCGGCTTCAGCTTGTACAACATCAGCTTCATCTATGTCGATTCTTATAACTGCGGGGTTGATTTCTAGGTCAACAACATGTTCTATGGGAGTTGGTGGATCTAAGATGGAAAGTTGTTGGATGTTATGAGTAACAGCTTCTACTCCTGTAGGGTCATGGTGAGGTTCGTCGAACACTACATGAACTGATTCCTCGATCGTCAGCTTCCTTTTATTAAAAATCCTGTAAGCTTTGCTGACGGAGTAATATCCTACAAATATTCCTTCATCCGACTTCTCATCAAAGGTGATCCTTCCCATTGTTCAACACATAGCACCTGCTTCCAAAAATGTGAAAATATGAAAATAGAGGAGTTTTGTTGTTCCATACCTCATATGCTGTTTTGTTGTGCTGCTTGTTGACGATATAGCGGTTTTGAGTGTAGCATGATGTATTGGTTGCTTCACCCCAGAAACGCTGTGGCAACTTGCTTTCGGCAATCATTGTCCTTGTTGCTTCCTTCAGCGTCCTATTCTTTCGCTCGGCAACACCATTTTGTTGAGGTGTACGGGCAGCTGAGTATTCGTGCTATATCCCATTTTCCGAACAGTATTGCTCTATAAAGCGGTTAGTAAATTCTGTACCTCTGTCGGAACGAATGGACACGATACTCGATCATTTTTCATTTTGAAGCTTTCTTAGGAGCTCAGGCAACTTTGATGTTGTTTCCTTCTTTTTGCTTAGGAAAATTGTCCAAGCATACCTGGAGTAATCATCAACAACAACGAGATAGTATTTCTTACCTCCCAAACTTACCAGGTCTACAGGACCATAGAGATACATGTGTAGCATTTCCAACACTCTGTGGGTTGAAAGGTAGGATTTGCTCTTCAGGGTGGACTTGATTTGCTTGCCTTTTTGACATGGTCCACAGACACTGTCTTTTTGGAATGATACATTCGGCAATCCTCTAACCAGTCCCTATCTTGAAAGCTTGTTGATCGTCTTAAAGTTGACGTGTGACATCCTCTTATGCCATAGCCAGCTTAGATCTGCAATGCCTTTGGCAACTAAACAAGGAATTGTGGAGCTCGTAGGCATCCAGTCAGCAATATACATATTACCTGATCTGCTTCCTGTGAGCACAACTTCTTTCGTCAGGATGTTCTTGACTCTACAGTAATCTATATAGAATTTCACCGAGAACTGTTTGTTACAGAACTGGCTAATACTAAGTAGATTGTACTGAAAGCCTTCGACATGAGCTACATCGGTGACTTTGAATTTTCCGACAAGAAGGTTTCCTTTTCCTCTTGTTCTTCCTTTAGATTTATCAATGAAGCGCACTTTTGGACCGCGACCTTCTACGAAATATGATAGCTTGCTTCTATCTCCTGTCATGTGTCGGGAGCATCCGCTGTCGAAGTACCATATGTCCTTCTCCAAAATGTCCTGTAGCACATAAATTATGTAGATTTAGGTCCCCTTTGAATGTTGGGTCCGTAAATGTTAGTGCCTTTTGGTACCCAAATTTTCTTGACAGCAATTGGTTTACTGTAGGTTATATTTGGTAAAGATTTATGGTATCTACGTGGGGCATGTACATAGTTACTGTATCCATGATAATCATTATGCATGTAAAAATCAGGGTTATTATTATTAATCCAGTACGTATGCCATCTCAGAGGTGGAGCCATTTTCTTTGGCCTTACAGCTTGCCTTCTGGGTTTCCAGTTAGATTCCCAGAGCTGTTGTCGGTGCTGTGCGGACACCTGCTTTCTTGATGGATAATGAGGCTCCTGTATCCAGTACCTAGGCGTGCTGTACTGAAAGTACTGCCATGCAGGCCTTTGGTATTTGGATACAACCTTCTTTCTGAACGGCTGTTGGCGTTGTTGATATGCTCGAAGAGCATGCTGTTGCATGCGCCTTATAGGTTGGAATGTCTTATGATTCCGCTGTCTTGAATAGGATTGCGGGGGCGGAATGGCAGCCTTTGCTTTTCGCGGTGCAGCAGGTTCCTTCACACGACTAGGAGTATCTTCCGATACAGGAACGTGTTCCACACTGTTGACGAACACAGTACTAGTTTTCCCTTTGTTGGAAAATGAGTTGTATCCTAACCCACTTTTATCATGAGCATGTTGCCCAGTGCTTAGAATTTCTTCCATTCTTTTAGATGATTTCTCGAAAGATTTCAGAATGGTCTCAAGTTCGCTTTCTTGCTTTTCGAGAGTAATAAATTTTGCTTGAAGTAGAACAAAATCATTTGTCTTACTTCCATTTTGAGACTTAGTCTCACTTAGTTCATGAGCAAGTTGATGATTGCTCTCCACGAGGTTTTCATGCTCGACCTTGCTGTTTTCACAATCAATAGACATATTTTCATAATTTATTTTTAGCAAGTCGTTTTCTTCTTTCAGCTCTGTGTTGGAAAGTTGTAGCTGAATGTTTTCCTTTTTCAAAGTCTCGTGGGATTTTTGAATGTTCTTAATTTGTTTATAATGTTTTAGAAAGTATGCGATGCATTTACTGGAGTAGTTAAGGTTGAGATTACCTCATCATCGCTATCTTCTTCTTCCGGAATGTCCTTTGCCATAAAGCACATATATGCCTTATCTTCGAATTCATCGTCAGATGAGTCACTTTGAGTCACTACCTCAAGACATTCTTCGGATTTGGATGGTGTAGGGGAGGCTTCTGATTCTCCTATCAGTGCCTTGAGCTTGTTTTTCCAAGCACGTCTTCGTTCATCCCTCTCTTGTTGCTCGGCTTCCGGCAACCTTTGAACTTTGGGATGAGGACATTTGTTTGCATAATGTTCTGGTTTCCTACAATTATAGCATAGGTTAGCGTCACCAGAGGAAGTTTCAGTACTTACCTTGTGAACAGGCTTGGGCCTGTAGGGAGTCTTTCCAGACTGTTTGATGAACTTTTTGAACTTGTGCATGAGGAGTGACATTTCGTCTTGTGACAGGATATCGTCGTCGTTGTCAGCATTTTTGTAATTTAGCTTTGATGGGCTGGGCATGCTGTGTCGACGGTTGGATATAGCGGCTAAGGCTGTAGTCCTAGCGGGAGATTCTTCAGCTTTCTCTCTCCTGTCTATATCATACTCAAATGCTTTGAGGTCAAAAAAGTGATCAAATGTAGATATATCACTAAGGTTACACGACACACGCATAGCTGTGGTCTTAATATCCTATCGGGCAGGGAGAGATCTGAAAATATTTAGGTTTTCCTCCCTTTGAGTATAAATTTTGTCTAAAGCTTCAAGTTCACCAACAATTCCAGTGAATCTGAGGTCAAGTTCCTCAAGTGTTTCAGTTGGTTTCATTTCAAAAGATTCAAATTGCTGAGTTAACTTGAGTTTATCCTAGATATCCATGGCTGTTTTACAGCTCTTTACCTTCGAGAATGTTCCTTTGTCGAGGGTGACAAACAGCACATTCTTCGCAACATTGTCGAGGTTGGCGCGCTTTCTTTGGTCTGTAGTCCATTGATCGCGCTCCTTCTCGAGCATCTCATCATGGGCTTGGCCTTCAATCCTTGCGGCCGGATTTACCTTCATTATCTTGATGGGGCCATCCTGTATAACAAAAATCATCTCTTCGTGCATTGCTGCAAGATGAGCCTCCATCCTGATTCTCCAATCATCAAATTCATTAATAGAGAACATGGGAACTTTGTTGATCATTGATGTATACATATGAGAATATAGGAATGAAAAAGAATGTTTTATAAAATAAGTGATTTTGGATCCGATTCGGTTAAAAATACGACTGATTCTTTTTAGAATCAACCGCTCTGATACCACTTGTTGGCCACTAAGTATACTGGATACAACTTGGAAACTGTTATAAACAACAAGCTGTACCGTTTTTAAATATGATTGCGTAGCGGAAGTCTTAAATACAGTAAGTTGCTGAAGATATAGCAACTCGGTGGGCAGTGTATACTTAAATAATCACAATTAATAAAACAATAAAGGCAGAAGGTAAATAACACAATATTTAAAGTGGTTCGAGGTAAAACCCTCTACGTCCACTGGTCCTCCACACAGGAGTAAAAAGTTTATTATAATCACTGCATACACAACTACGTAATTATAACAACACTTAAATCAATATATCGTTCACACAGATTGATATAAAGATCTTAGCTTTCAACCGTTCACACAGATTGGTTTGAGCTAACACTTGACTGGCTTCTTCACACACAGTTCTGAAGCTTCGTCTTCTTCAATGCAAGTCCGTCACACACAGTTCGGGAGTAGCAAAGATTCCTCAGTCCACACAGGGCTGATATGAGTTTGCTCAAAGATAGAACAGGGTTTGAACAACAGCTATGACTTTCTGGGCTTTAAGCTGATAATGTGTTGTTCAAGGTTTGAGCACTGTATATCTCTTCTATCAGAATAGCAGAAAGCTTAGGGAGATATGTTTGCTCTGAATATTTCTTGTAAGCTTTGTTCGCTTGTAAGTCGCGAATATTCTGTATATTTTCAGTAGATGATCTGTGGTTCTTGATCTTCAAACTCTGGAGATATATATAGCCTCGAAAATATATCCGTTTGAAATATATTTGTTGAGCAAGATTCTGCGACAACTGATATTTGACTGAGATCCGGATATTGCGGGATTTGAAGATCTTCTGATGACTTACAGTATTTAAATACTTTATCCTTTAGTATTTAAATACTTCTTTATCAACGGGACTTGACTTCTAGCGAATACAGAAGATTCCTTCTTGTCCTGTTTGAGGGCTGTATGGAACGATCGTTGTATTGATATTCGAGACATCTTCCATACTTTAGCTTTGCGGGACTCTTTGCTGTATGATAGATTTACTGTATGGTTGGGACTGCGAGAAGTCTTCGATACAGGTTGATACTTGATCAGCTTTTCGATACAACTAATGACGGTATTCAGGATTTGGCATATTGTCAAAACATTCTGACAATACGATCGATACAGGGATTGTTTATTCAAACAACATCGATACAGGGTTTTTGTTATCCCAACAAGTACTTCCCGAGGCAAGAGGTTGAGTAAAACTTTCCCAAAATCGAAAGATCACAAATCACGGGAAACAATTTATAAAATGGTTTAAAAAGTGCCATCGGGAGTTTTAATAGAAAAACAATTTAGGATTTATCGAATCCTACTCTTTTCAAAACCAACAGGGGTCATAACCCAAAGATTTGTTTTCACAAATAAAAAACCAACAACAATTCACAGGGTCATAACCCACGTCACGTGTCCTCGACGGACATAAAGTCAGCAACACATAACCACCCAAGATTCGAAATCTCGGTCACACCCAAGGTACTCGACCTGGTCAACACATCCAAAATCATACACATAACACCGTGAACACATGCCACATCATCTCACGGTTGGATCAATCACTTGTTGTCTCCTGACCACATGATCACATGTCATGTGTCACCGTAGGTTCCATATACCACCGTGATCACTTGCCACGTCATCTCACGGTTGGATCAATCACTTGTTGTCTCCTGACCACATGATCGCACGTCATGTGTCACCGTAGGTATCCCGAGGCTCTCACGGTTGGATCAAACACTTATTACATCCTAACCACATGATCACATGTCATGTGTCACCGTAGACCCCGCCCATATACACACATTCACACACATAACACAGCACGCCAAGGATATCCAAACAATTCACCCAAAGGAGACAAACACATAACGACACGAGTGTCAAATCACAACACACCAAAATGAGATAATATATGTATATATATTATCAAAGTACAACAATAACAACAAGCGTATTCATAGGGTTCACTTAACCATTCACGAAACACACGCGTTTTGAAAGTGAGCCCTTAACGAGGCTAAACCGAATCTTTTGAAAGTTCATTTCAAACAAACAAACAAACATACCAAGACGATCACCAATCATCATATCCACAGAACAATAAATGTATGAACAAGGTACATGCCTCGAATAACCACAAACGCGGAGAATCGACCGAAGTGAGGAGACTCGAAGGAGACTCGAACCATCTATGAACCCGCCGATTCTGCCGAACGACAACCCGCGATAATAAACTACGAATGACAACAACAATGAAAATAAATTCCATAGCAGGACCCAAAGCCGCTGAATTGAAGGAACGAACGACAAAAGTTCAAAGGTTTCCCCCAAAATGGCCAAGAACACGAATCGACCGACCAAAACATGAAAACGAAATTCCAAACCGGAATATGGATATACAATCCATAGGATATGTTTAACGACATCATTTAACAACAATCGGTTCATCAAAATCGGATAGAAAATGAAATCAAGAACAAAACTCCCAAAAAGTCAACTCTAGGGATTCAAGAAAAATACCTTGATTCGACGAAAAACAAGAATTAGGTGATGATATAATCGACAAGAGTCTTTCAAAACGCCTACAAATCGAGTGGAATCGACCAAAAAATCCACTCCTAGACTTCTCCCATCGCCAGCCGCCACCCGGATGAAGAAAAGGGGTAAAATGAGGTCTGGCCCGACACTAGGCCTATTTATGGCCGACAGGGTTGCGGTCGTAACCGGCAGCCCTTACGGCCGTAACTGGCATTCGTGAAAATCCTGCCCAGCGCCTGCCGATCACTAACGGCCGTAACTGACACCCCCTTACGGCCGTAACCGGCATTCGTCCGAAAGCTGCCTGGAGACTGTACGGCCATAGCCGATCACGCCTTACAGAATCGCCTTCATCGGCCGTCGTGCTCAGATCACTTACGGCCGTAACTGGCACCTTATTGTAATACCTGTGATTTCCTCTTTCGGTAATTTTTTGTTTTTAGCATTTTTCTGGTTTCTAGAAACTCGCTTGCCAGTGTTTTGACATTTTGATAATGTTTTGTTCTGCGTGTTTGGTCATCCGAATTTGTTCCGGGGCTGTTTTACCCGAATCCGTGTTTTGAGCGACTTTTCCGCTATTTGGTTCATTTCGTGTGATGGTGGTTCGAAACTACGGTTTCGTGTTTCCTATTAGTCCATTGAGCTTTGTATGCGTGTTATGAGCTTCGGTTTGGTTGTTTGATGTCAAATTGTGATTTTCGGCCATTTTAGGCAGTTTTGTAATTTTTCGAAGTTTGGGGTAATTACTTTGGTTGTCATTATTCCGAACCTTCGAGTAGTCAGAATTGTATTTTCTTTTAACATTTGAGTTTGTCGTTGTGCACTCTTCGTATGAATGCCTTCGTATTGTGTTGTTGTCGTCGTTTCGCAGTTTCGTCGTGCTCGTACCTCGACGAGCTGAACATAGCAGTTTTTAAACTGCTAAGTGACTTACGTATGCTATGCTATAAGCATAACGTACGTTATCATCCTGTGACTTATGTACGTTAAGCTTTCTCATTACGTACGTAAGGGTATTCCAGTTCAGTCACTGTATTCTGGCCATCGATAGCACACGCTATGTGTTGGCCCTAGCGTGCGTTAACTATGCACATTACGTACATTAAGCCATTGTCATAGGGTACGTAATGGCCTTCGTTATTTCGGATAGGAGGTTCTAGGCATCGATTACGTACGTAATATGTCGTGTTAATGTATGTAACGCTGGCGCGGGTTTATATTCCCAGGAGTTGACCGTGTTCGTCATTTCACACCATTTCTTCATCCCTTTGCGGCTAGGGCGACTTGTGGGCAATTGGAGGGCGATTTTGGAGTATTGTAACTCCAAGTTTTCATCTCCCTTGAGCTCTTACGTTGATTAACATCATCAATCCGTATTCTTCATCTTCGATTCGAGGTAACTCTCTTGAAACCCTCCTTGATGTATTTCGTGAATCTTCAAGATTGAGGTTGTTCTTCATGAATCGTGTTGTTGTATATCATCAATTGGTTGTATTGATTCTCTCCCTATGATTTGATTCATGTCTCTTGTCGTATCCGGGTTTGGAGTGATGTTCTTGATGTTCTTAGGAAATATTGAACCCCAAGTGTTCGATCTATTGATTCTACGAATTATTATTGGGAATTTCATATATTTTCCACCCTCCTTGCGATCGACTTCATAGTAATTATGTTTTTCTTGTGTTTTCACCTAGTTGTAGGATTTGAGGATTTCCGGTCGAGCTTTCCCGTTGCTTCGCGTGCTTTGGACTCGAGGGGAGTATCTCGTCTATATTCTTTATACTTTGAGAATGTGATGTGTCGTGAATTTAACGTGGACTCGTTAGTGACGGTATATTTAACTGTAACTTACTTTTAAATGAAGATGTGATTTTATGAAGATAATTACGAACGTAAACTTGAGATTCAAGAAGAATGATAATTACCATTTCATGTTATTTTGTGCTTAAAACGGATACTAGAAATGAGTAGTTAACCAAAGAATTGTGGAATCGCGTAATACTTGTATTATTTGCTCGCTAGCCTTTTTCCTGAATGATGGTGTGCTGTGAATGTTGTGCCCTTGTTAAAGTTATAATGCGTTAACTTATGTGATGTGGTTGCGGTTGTCGTGAACATTATACCTTTGTTATTGTGTATCATAGAGAGTTGAGATGTTATCCGGGTGGGGTCCCGTCGAGGCCTCCGGAGGTGCATGTTTGCGAGTACGGCCAGACGTACGTTGTGACCATAAGGTTATCAAATTTGGGTAGGTCCGAGGAGGGCTCCAAGAATCGGCACTTGCAAGTGCGATATCATGATAACTTATGGGCGTGCTTGAATGATGTCATCCGGGTAGGGTCCGTCGAGGCCTCCAGAGGCGCGTGCTCGTGAGTACGGCCAGACCTTACGATTTGACCATAAGGTTATCTAATCGGGTAGTTCTGGAGAGGGCTCCGAGAATCGTCACTTGCGAGTGCGATGTCAAGATAACTTATGGGTGTGTTTGAGTTTATTTTTCGATGAGCAAATCCGGATGGGACCCTTCAGGGCCATGAAGAGGATTTGACTGTTGATTTGATATTTCTGAATTGTTTATGTTTGAATCTTGAATCCCGGTTAAATTGGTGAATATGATTTTTCCCTTGAGGCTTGGTTGAGAATTGAAGCAATTATATGGTTTTGGAATAAACCCCTTTTGAAAGGAAGAATTATAAATCTTTCCCTGATTTTACACTGCGACCCCCGAAGTCTCTAAATAAACTCTTACAGTGATTTATGGAGTAATTCACATGATTTGTTTGAAAGGAATTAATTTTCAAAAGACTTTACACTACCAATATCGGGGGTTTAGCCGATGACTTAAAGTCGTCGGCTAAAGGTCATTGTCGTCGGCTAATCCCCCAGTCGTCGGCTAAAAAACCGTCGGCCAAGGTTTAGCCGACGACTTTTTTGTTAGTCGTCGGATAAAGTTCAAAGTTTAGCCGAGCACCTCGACAAGGTCGTCGGCTAAAACCTGTTGATAAAAAAAACACTTTAGCCGACGACCTTTTCAAATGTCGTCGGCTAAAACTTGATTATTAAAAAATAAAAAAAGAAACTTTAGCCGACGACCTTTACATATGTCGTCGGCTAAAACCTGTTTTTTAAAAAAAAAGACACTTTAGCCGACGACGGTTTTAAATGTCGTCGGCTAAAAATTTTTTGAAAAAAAAAATAATTTACTTTAGCCGACGACCTTTGGAAAGTCGTCGGCTCAAACCTAATATAAAAAAAAAAATCAGATTTTGGGATCCCAAAACCTGTATTTTTTGCACCTGCAATTTTTATACACCAGCTCCCATTATCAACAACAATCAACGCGCAACACATTCAACTAATACCATCAATAATATGCCCAACATTATATTCAACACAACGCACAACACATTCAAGAACATTAATTTCATCAACATACTAGTAGCGTCAACAAAATCACTTACACAATTGTAACACAAATATAAATATACAAGAGTACTACAACAACACAACTACAATCCACTACCAAAATCATCTAAATGTCGAAATGTAGTAGTAGAAGGATTACCACCATCCCCTAGATCCTCGTCACGAGGCTGTGAAGATGGGGTCTGTCCGAAGAGAGAAAGCGGTGGAGCAGGTGCCTGCAGTCCAGCCTGAGTAATGGTCTGAGTCAGCGTCATAATATAGTTCATCATGGTCTGCTGCTGTCTCTGGAAACTCTCTAACCGCGACATAGTCCTCTGCTCGCTCTCATGTAACCGCGTCTGAGTCCTCCTTTCATTCTCAGCTCGGAGCTCCCTCCCCGCCCTCAACTGCTCCTCGAGATAGGCAGTCCGTGCATCCCGTCCGCGAGGTGACCCTCGGCTCCCATTATCTTAGTGCGGTACCGACTACCTCTAGGAGGGTAGACGGTACCCCATACCCTAGCGCGAAAATAAAGATCAGCCTGATCGATCTGTCCAATGGAAGAATCGAGGTCGGTCTCCGCTAAGTCCGAATACTGCTCCCGAGCAATCTCAGCAAGCATCCTATGAGACTCCTCCCGCACACGCTCCTAAGTTAATATGAAAATAAATATTTCAATATCAATAAAAGTATGATACAAAGGCATTTATTTTATTACCAAAATAAAAATAAAAAAAGACTTACATGCTCCTCGGGATGGCTCAGATATGCTTTCTGAGTCACGTAGGCAAATGCGTCCAACGAATCAGAAGAAATGGCCTCGTGCGCAACTCTGGCTAACGACCGGGAACCCGGTGTGATGGTCGATCGGACCCGGCCACGATTGGTCATGTTGGTCAAGCTAGTCGCCTTCAAAAAAATATTATTTAGAATCGAGTTTATATTTAGCATTCAAAAAAATAAAAACTGAAATATTATTAATTTTTATTAAATACTAGCAATTTTTTAATAAATAAAATACAATATTCAGATTTTTATTTTTTTATGGAAAATAATATTCTAGTTTTTATTTTTATTAAAACAATTTATAAATAATATCCAGAGTTTATAAATTTTTTTATTTCCACTTTTGAATAAAAATTCCGATTTTTAATATTAATAATATTCGAATTTAAAAATACAAGAACCGATTTTTTATAATTTAAAAAAAGCGAAACTTCAAGTATTTTTTAAATTCTGAAACATTAATTTAAAAAAATCGAGTTTATATTTAGAATACAAAAAAAATAAAAACTGAAAAAAAAATGAAATGAGGGTATTTTAGTCATACCATGAACTCCGGGTCGCGAAAATGGGCGCGTAGCCACTTCCACTCGTACTCCCGGAACTTGAAATCTTCCGGGGTAGCCTCTCGGGTATCAACCCAGGCTGTCCAGAACATGTGCATCTCATTTTTCCAAGATTTGTACCTACAACACACGTTGCACAACATATATTATTCGTAAGAAAAAAATTACACAAACAATGTAGATACAAAATAAATTAACATGACTTACTTGGTAGCTTGCACCTCGTCACAGCAAGTACGTAGTAGAGAGTCAGGAATGACAAACCACATCTATGAACAGCATAAATACGTAATAATTTAAAAACATCACATATTACATTTTGAAGAACTACGTGTTGATTGAAAAACACTTATTAAATATTTATTAACTTACCAACATAGCATTGTTCAAAGCATCCTTCACACACTGCGGCACGTCCCCCCAATCGGGCCACAAAACGGGGACTCTGTCCCGAATGACAAAGCCAACATTACGGCTATATGACGCCGTAGCATCAGAAGACATCACCGGCCGGCCGGCCGTGTCTGTCTAGAGGAATCTCGTAACGGCCATGCTTACTTACGTACGAGTCGAGCGCCAGACCCTTTGCTGGGCCACAAGTCTTCTTCTTTTTCTTCTCCTCCTCGACTACATTTTTCCCCTTCTCCTTCTCCCTATCTATCTCCTCGTACAATTTCATCTTCGAAACCCGCAACTCCGCCAACACATGTTGTTTGGACAAGACTCATAGACGTACGCCTCATCAGGGCTAATCAATCGAACGGGAACTCGGACTCCCGTCTCATCGACCTCTGGAATAGTCGGAACCATTGGAGGCATAAATAGAGTCGACAGCAGACCGTGTGGCACCGCGGACGAGGAACTCCGTACATCTCCTGATGTGTGAGGGCTAGACGTGGGTCGGTGGATGGGAGGCATACGAGTCTCCGTCCGCGAGGGGGTAGGCCGTGGTGTCTGAAAGGAAAAACGCCGCGCTAGTGCAGCGGGCTCATCTGTCGCCCTAAAAAAATCGTCAGCGTTCATGCCGGTAGCTTCTAGTATCTGGCGGGCACGAACGCTACTCTGAGATATGTATAGTGTAGTGTGATCCGCCTTACTAGAGGCTACCGAACTCCCCCGAATCGGGAGTGGTCGACTTTGTCGACTTCTTCCCCAACGCTTTCTTTATTCTATCCATAATATAAACAAATAAATCAAATTCACAACTCAACACAACAGTAATTATCAATGCCATACCACGTTAATCTTTCGATTAACGCCGGCTATACAATTCCTTCCTCCTCAAACAAATTCATCAAATATTTCATCAAAACTCATTAAACAATTTACCTAATTCATCAAATAATCTAAATAAATTCATCAAATTCACAACTCAACACAACAGTAATTATCAATGCCATACCACGTTAATCTTTCGATTAACGCCCGCTATACAATCCCTTCCTCCTCAAACAAATTCATCAAATTCACAACTCATTAAACACAAAATATTGAAAATACTAAATTCATCAAATATTGCATCACAATTCATTAAACAATTTACCTAATTCATCACATAATCTAAACAAATTCATCAAACAAATACAATAAATTCATCAAACAAAATAAAAATAAGTAAAAGGGTTACCTGTCGGGAGGCGGTCCGACGGCAGGGCTGGCGAAGGGACGGCGACGGACGGCGCGGGCGGCAGGATCGGGCCGCTGTCGTACGGGCGCGGACGGCACTGGGGGCAACGGTTGGGTGACGGGGGTTGGGGGCTGGGTGACGGGCGGCGGGATAGGGGCTAGGTGATGGGCGGATGTCAGACGAGCGGTTGGGGCTGGGGACGATCGGGCTGGGTGAGGGAGAAGGAGAAAATAATACAAGAAAGAAGGAGAAAACGTATAAAATGTAGGGGTTTTAGGCGACAATAAGATCTACGTCGTCGGATAAAGTGTTTTAAAAAAAAATATTAAACTTTAGCCGACGACAAGATCTCTCTATATCACATACAGGACATCTCGTGAGGTCTTCATTAGGATGCCCCCAGAATAGAACACAATCATACATGCAGACGTGGATATTAATGTAGGAAAGACCAAGATCTTTCAAAATTCGTCTCATTTTTGTATATGTATTAGGAAGATGATGACCCTGTGGAAGCATATTACTCGTAAGCTCCAAGTAATCATCCACAGACTTGATGGATGATCTGTTTTCCACCTTTAATCTCATCATTTCCATGACACAATCAAGAACAGTCATGTTACACCCTAGGTATAGAGGGGTCTGTTAGAGTTGAATTAGCTTGTTGTACCTTTCAAGCCCAGCAGTATTGCAAGGCAACGGTCTACGGGGTCGTGGGATTGGCTCAGTTGGTACAAACTTCTCGGAAAAACCAAACACATCATCAATCAACCTCCTCTTCGGATCGGTGAACCCGTCGTTACCACTAAATTGTCCGTGATCATACGGAATAACAGAATTCGGTGCTTCACCGTGGTATATCCAACATGTATATTTACTCCAAAAACCATTCTTCTTTAGGTGTCCCGAGACCTCATCAAATGGAAAACGATACATATCACTAGGACATCTACATTTATTACACGGACATTAGTGCAACGTATTACCACTGTCGTGCTCTTTTACAAATCTCATAAATTGCTTCATCCCATCCATTACACTTAGATCCCATTTTCGTAACCCAATCCAACTCTTGTCTATCCTGAAAATGTATAAATTTTCCAATATTAATCCAACTAACTAATATTGTTCAAATTATAAATGAAATCACAACAAACAATTAATCATAATGATTATCATCATAAAACTTAATCGTTATACATTAAAGCTTTCGAATGTACAATATGAATAATACAAAGTTTCGAAATCACAATAAAATACGTACCTTAATTGAAATGGTGATTATAAAAACCGGTAGAAACCTTCGTCACTCCAGCTAGCACAACTCAAAGTAGCAACACAAACTCCAAAAATACACAAAGGAATTTCCAAGAACCGGGTTGATCTTTTTCGCAAGGTCGCAATACCCAAAGTAGCAACTCACAAGCTTTTTTCGGGAATAACTGACAGGGTCGGGAGTAGAAAGGTGCTCTTTAGCGGGGAAAGGGGCAAGATTGGGTTGGTGTTTCATGAACTATATATAATTTTCACTTGGAGGTTTAGCCGACGACTTGATCTAGGTCATCGGCTAAACCCCATTTTTTTTTCGAAAGGGTTTAGCCGACGGCCTAGATCTTGCCGTCGGCTAAAAGTCCTTTTTTTGGTAGTGTTAGACTCGGGGATCGTGTTACTACCTTGTCTAAATATTATTCTCATAACGGTTGTATTCTTGATGTATAATTGTATAGCTTGGTTACTTGCTAGCGATTTGCATCGATAACCCCTCGTTGGGGGATTATGTTATGTTTTTTAGGTGTTCCGATTGAGAGAGAGCAACCACAAAATCGGCATGGAGGATGATGTAAAGCAGCGATACTAGTCACAGTGGTAGTCGGCTGTCCGTCAGTGATTTGTCGGACCAAGTATTTATTTCTAGTTTTTGTCATCCTTAAGAGGATGGGCATGTTGTGTAAATGGTGATCGAATTGTATTTTGGTTTATCAGTTGTACTGCTATGTTGTATTTTGGGAGACCTAATCGGTCTACGGTTTTATGTTTTGGTCGAACCGACCACGTGTGGGCTTGTTTTGTGGTTTCTTGCCTGGTAGATCCTTGCGGAAAGGATATACGGCGTGTAATGTCCCTAAGCGGATTGGGGGTGTTACATAAATGGTATTAGAGCTTAGGTTTGTGAAAACCTAGGCAGTTGGGTCCAGTTGGGTCTTGTCGAGTTGTGTCTTGTCGGAGTCGTGTCTTGTCGTGTCACCCAGGTGAGCAATTGTGAACAAGCGTGATCATTGTGATCCGTTTGGATCAATTGTGATTCGTTGTGATTAGTATCGTGGTGCAGTCATCATCTCCGTGCGGCCTGTGGACGTAAGTCTCCTCTTTAATGCAAGATATTGGTATTTCATGATTTCTTGTATGTGCGATGATTATGGTTCGTAATTTTGTTTGTGTAGTGCTATAAGATGAAATCCGTGTTCGATACTTATGTTATATCGTGTGTTTATTGAACTGAACGTATTGACGGTTGGACGTCGGTTGGTGCAATAAGATGTGAAAACCGTGAATTTTGATGTGTTCCAGAGAATGTATTCTCGGTAGAGTTCATGAGGAACCCAGATGGGTAGTTTTGACGTATGTTTGAACTTGGTGTTCGCGAATTATATTTGGTTGGATTTATAATCTCGTTTGCCGATTGGGCAGGTAGTTTCAGGTTCGATTGCTTTTAAATAGTCGTAATTATCTCCGCTGCGTGTAGGTTTGAAAACGGTTTTCTTGATTGTATTTATGAACCTGAGTATGTTTGTAAAGAACCGATTTTTGAAAATATTTCGATGGTGCGGTTAATCAACAGTTTTGCATGGATTTTGAAAACGGTTAAACTTTGACGAGTTAGTCTTGTATTTTCAAATGACACGTTCAGACGGTATCTGAAGTAGGCGTTTTAAAGTGTTTTGTACATTGTAAAATATTACCGTTATTTTGGTTATGATCGAAGGAATTTTGGGAAATTTTTCTAAGATTCGAAAGTTTCGCTTCGAAACGGAACGGGATGTTAATGATTTCAAAAAAAAATTCCTAGACTGAGTCCCTTCCGCTTTATGAAGAACGACAAGTCTTCTAAAATATTTTTCACACTTCTTCAAAATTTTCAAAATAAGAAATTCTTGATCCGTTTCACGAAGAAGCGAGAATTGCAAAACATTTTTGTTGTTTGAGAAGGAAATTCCATTTTTTTTAAATGCACATTTGGAAAATTGTGTTCGAAAGAAACGTGTGCTGATTAATATCATTACCCGTGTTGGTGATGCTCGAGTTGGTCTTTAAACTATTTTTTCGTGACTCTTGTTAGAAAGCTTGAAGTTTAACAAATTTCGGAAAATTCAGTGCTTTAACTCAAACTTTTTGACTTGAGATTTTCAAAAGTCAACTGAATTGGGATGTTCTTGATTATTGGTAAATCGATGAGTTTTGTCAACTTTAGTGCGAGAGTTTATGACTATATTATGAGAGTTTGGTTTTGTTTCAAAAACGGTGATAACAGTTGAGAATGGTTCGAAATTTGATGATATTGTCGTGTATGCGGTGATAGCTGCGCTTGATGCCTTGGGCATGTGCTGAATGCTTCGAGTGGTTTACTCATGTGCTTGATTCTAGTGTGTGATGACTTGACAAATGTTTTTGTCGGAAATATTTATTTCCGAACTTATGAGAACTATCAGATATGAGTTATTGCGTGAACCCTCTATGGTAACTTTTGTTAGCAAGAATATTTTTGTGCTTCATAGTGTGCCTTGTGTAGACCCTCTTTTGTGATTGATGTTATATGTTGTTATGTCTCGTTTTAACGAACGGTTGTTCAGTTTATTATGTCGAGGGCCAGAGGTCGGGTCGTGACAATCAGTCGCGTGATCAGGATCATGCTGCCGGTGACGGCGTTGGTATTGGTGTTGCTACTATACTTCAGCAGGTGGCAGACCAGATGACTCATTTGACCCAGGCAGTTCAGCGTAACACTACCGTGATTGAGAACGTCGGATCGACTCGGTGGCTTAGAGAAGTGATTCGTATGCATCCTCCCCGTTTTGCGGGCGTAGGTGATATTTTGGGCTGGGACGGTTGGATTTTCCAATTGGAAAAGATTTTCAGGCCGGTTGGTTGTCCAGAGGAATGGAGGATTCCTATCGCTCAGTTCCTTCTCGATAGTGACGCGGCTAATTGGTGGGAGGCCGTTGAGCCTCAGGATCATGTCGTTACATGGGATGAGTTCAAGAAGTTGATGGAAGCAGAGTTCTGTCCGGAGCCGATCCGCGAGCAGAGGATCCTAGATTTTTATCTAGCCAATCCGCAGGATGTACCCATGTCGCAGGCTATTGTTGATTATAGTCGTCAGCTCGCCTACATGAAGGGGCAGGTGAGGACCGAGGAAGACAAAATTCGTCATTTCGATATGCGGATGAAACCAGAGATTCAACAGTACATGTCGGGTTTCACTTATGCTACTTTGAAAGAGTATCAGAATCAAGCCATGGCGTACGAGATGGCATCGTTATCTACTGGGCCTTTGCATGAGCCGAAGAGGCAGAGGACGTCTGGAGATTTTTCGGATAGTGTGGGAGTCAGAACTTCTTCACGTCGAGCTTCGCGTAGTCCTTCGTGAAACCTTCATTTTCTTAATTCGGTGGAACCAAGAGTTCCAAGTCGTCTTCTTTGACTCCTAGTCGGACGGGGAGGTGTTTCAATTGCAACATTGTGGGTCATGTGCAAGCTACTTGTCCTTCGCAACCGATTACTTGTTATAACTGTGGACTCGAGGGCCACAGAGTTCAGTATTGTGAAATGTTCCATGAAGTTTCCAAGAATCGTGCATCGGCATCGGTATTGGGATTGATTCATCGGGACCACTGAGATTTTGTCGGCCATGCTATGTTGTTTGTGACTTCACCCTTTCTTTCTTTTTAAGTTTCGGGACGAAACTTCTTTTTAGAGGGGTAGAATGTAATACCCGTGATTTCCTCTTTCGGTAATTTTTCGTTTTTGGCATTTTTCTGGTTTCCAGAAACTCGCGAGTGTTTTGACATTTTGATAATGTTTTGTTCTGCGTGTTTGGTCATCCGAATTTGTTCCGGGGCTGTTTTACCTGAATCCATGTTTTGAGCGACTTTTCCGCTATTTGGTTCATTTCGTGTGATGGTGGTTCGAAACAATGGTTTCGTGTTTCCTATAAGTCCGTTAAGCTTTGTATGCGTGTTATGAGCTTCGGTTTGGTTGTTTGATGTCAAATTGTGATTTTTGGACGTTTTGGGCCGTTTTGTAATTTCCCGAAGTTTGGGGTAATTACTTTCGTTGTCATTATTCCAAACCTTCGAGTAGTCGGAATTGTATTTTCCTTTAACATTTGAGTTTGTCGTTGTGCACTCTTCGTATGGATGCCTTTGTCTTGTGTTGTCGTCGTTTCGTGGTTTCGTCGCACTCGTACTCGATGAGCTGAACTTAGCAGTTTTTGAACTGCTAAGTGACTTACGTACGCTATGCTATAAGCATAATGTACGTTATCATCTTGTGCCTTACGTACGTTAAGCCTTCTCATTACGTACGTAGGGGTATTCCAGTTCAGTCAGTGAATTCTGGCCATCGATAGCACACGCTATGTGTGAAGAGATAAATTCACCACTAGAAGGGGAGTTGAATAGTGGTAATGCGGAATATCGAACTTTCTCGCGAATAAAAGAAAATAGTGCGGAAAGTAAAAGACTCAAAGATTTATAGTGGTTCAGCAACTTGCCTACGTCCTCTCTCCGACTTCTTTTTCTATTGGCTCAAGAACAACCACACACTTGACTCGTCTTCGATTGGTATGAGCACAACAACCGTTACAACCGCTTGTCTACTATTGGTCCAAGTACAACCACTCTCAAAATAAACTTTGTTTATCTAGTGTTCTATCGGAACTAGATAATCCTTACTTACGAATATTGGAGTGTAATCCTAACAATGCCGGATCGAAGATCCTAATAACACCGGATTAGTGACTCTTAATTCGTTTCTTTAACGCTCTTGTATGAGTGATGCAACACTCACAACCAAATGAAAGAATACAAAGTATAATAAATATTACAAGGTGTATCACTCTTTGTATCTTTCTGCTCACAACTTAGAATGCAATAATAGATAGAGATCTGAGCTCAAGAATGCTTTGATTGCTTGTATACTTGAATGCTTGAAGTTGTGTGTTAGATACCCACGTCCTATTGGTATTTATAGTATCAAGTCCTTCTTCATATACTGAAGAATGTATTATTAGCGTGCGCTACTAATCCTTCATAGCGTGCGCTAACGAGCTTTGACTTGACTGATCTGAATGGTCATTAAACTGTACCAACGGTCATAATATACGTCTAGCGTGCGCTAGTCAGCCTTCTGTAGCATGCGTTATTGTTGGTCAACAGGTCTTCACTTTTGACTGTTGAAACTTGTCGGTTTGTCTCTCCAACATCTCTTTTCAAACGGATAAAATGTACGTAGAGTGCGCTAGTACATATACATTAGTGTGTGTTAACATTATTTAATGTTAGCCTTCCAGATTTTGCGGATCTCTTTTTTGACATTTGCGTTCCAACGGATAAGTTGACTAACGGTAGGAGTTTGAATGCTTAGCGTGCGCTAACACATGTATTGTAGCGTGCGCTACAACTTTTTCAAATAACGTACGTTAGCTTGTTTAGCGTACGTAATAGCTTCCTTGATTTGAGTCCAGAGCCTATTGGACTACCAACATGATTTCCGGTAGAGTGTGAAAGATTTGACATGTAACGTGCGCTAAGACCTAATAATAGCGTACGTAAGTGTACGTCCGTAGTGTGCGCAAATTCTTTTCCTTTTTCTTTCCATACCTTACTGTCTCTCTGCCTTGAGTGTGATAGCGTGCGCTATAAATAGGTGATAGCTTGCGCTAAGATTAACAGCTTAGCGTGCGCTGATATTTTGTATTTTGCGTGCTCTATCAATCAGGTGACTCCACTAGACTGCAGATTACTTTCCTAACTGCAGGTGACTTTTCCCTCGATAGCGTGCGCTACCATACAGACTGTAGCGTGCGCTAAGAACATGATTTTCCTTCAATGTAACAGCTCGATGGGATAGATTTTGTTAAATGTTTTGAAGACAATCATCATTAAAATACATTGAGTCAACAATATCTCCCTTTTTGATGATGTCAAAACATTTAATATAGACCTGCAAAAATGGTGTAAAAAATTTCGAATCAAGGTAACTTGTTCGATATGTTAGTACGGTCCAGTTTTTGGAGTGTTTCTCCCCCTTTTTGACATAAACAAAAAGGACTCCCCCTGTGTTGTTGCGTATTAAACATGATACCAACCAAATGCCATTTGTCAAAACGAAAACACATAATTAACAAACGCCAAACTACATAAAAACCAAACGAAGAGAAATGCGTATTTCATTGAAAATAGTTCAAGCATTACACATAAATATCCAAGGCATGAGACATCAAAAACATATGAAGTAGAAGTCGCTACAACGAGAATCAATGTCCTAAAACTAGGGTGCGTGCTCGGATGAGGACGGTGGAAGTGAGAACGATGGATGAGTGAAGCGAATGAAGTCTTCAAGCAGCCCGCGCACTCCTTGAACTTCGGAGCGAAGAGAACGAACATCTTCACGGATATCCATTTGTGAAGTCTCGATGCTGCGCATCCGTGAGACGAGGTCACTCTCCTCTTCCTCGGTAAGAATCTCTCGCATCGGACGCTTTCCCTTAGAAGTGGGCTTCCTCACGAATTCTCCAGTTTGCATTTCCCGAAGGGTGTGAGGCCCTCGTCAAGTGATTCGCTCTTCCGGTGTCGGCATACGAGTCTATTTCTCCACTTGGTTGTCTTTATGAAGATATGGAAAGAGAATCCAACCCCGGTTGATCGTTCAGACATAGTGCATGGCTTTGAGCGAGTAATCCGAGATCTCATGGCCGAGTGAAATGGGAACGAATTTGTCCTTCATCAAGTCCACATGATGAAATTTGAAGATCGCCGTTAGGATGGAACCATACGGCATTCCAGCCGCGGGACCGTGAAGCGTAATTCTTCGACCGAAATAGGTTGCCCTTAACTTTCATCCAACTTGTGACAATCACGTCAAAATCAACTTTGTCATCGTTTAGCACTCGGTACACAACATGTTTATCGACTCTAACTCACTTATGCTGCGTGTTACCTTTGGGCATTATGCATTTTGTGATTGCAACCAAAAGAAGTCGAATGTTAATCCCGAAATCGTTGTTCTCAAAAGCCTCATCGGTGATGTTGATTACATCTTTCGAACCCAGAAATTCATTGACATTAATCTCCCTAACTCCAGACTCCTCAGTGATCGATTTCCCAGAAAACGAAAAACCATCGGACGACAAACCAAAAAGTTGAGACAAAATCTCCGAAGAGACTTTCATTACCGTTCCTCCAACCAAACTCCCTAAAACTAGAGATAAGGAACCTTCACTCTCAGCAATATGAAGGTTCGCATAAAATTCATGAACAAGCTCCGGAAAGATAGGTTCCTTACATTTAACAAGGCGAGCAATTCCAATAGAGGAGAAAAAATCAGAGATGACAACATTCACCCATTCTAGGCTTGGAAAATTGAAGAAGTAACAATTCGTTAATTGTTCCTGACGAAGAATTTCAGAAAAGTCCTTCGACGCGGTATATGACACGAAGCGGGATGCATCGTATTCTGGCTCACGAGGGCGTTTTGCATTTTTGTAAGTCTTCTCCATAGCTTTGCGGCCCTTGCTCGGCATAAATATGAAAGGAATTGAAAGATTGTAGAAGGAATCGGGATTTGAATGAGTCGGTTTTACGGCTAGGGTTCTTGCTGAAAGGGGATCTGGAGTGTTTGCATATGTTATGAAATGATGGGAATGTTTATGGGATGAACAGGGTTTATATAGTGAGCTGAGTCGGTTTAATTAGCATACGCAAAGGGTGTATCATTAGCTTACATTAAGAATATATGGGTAGCTCATTGGACTGTCAAGTAGCATATGAGAAGATTTTAATTAGCGCACGCAAGTGATAAGGGATTAGCGTACGCTATCGAAGACATAATTTAGCACGCGTTAAAAGAATGAAGCTAGTGTGCGCTAGCGAATGGAACGTTTCAAAGATATTGATCTCTCGAGTAGAAAACTAATTTCAAAAATTGTCTAGATGTCCCATACTGAGTTGCAGACGAATATTATTAAATGATTCCACGGGAAGAGGTTTCGTAAATATATCAGCAAGTTGGTCCTTCGTCCCGACAAAAATTAAGCAGATATCTTTCTTTTGCACATGATCGCGTAAAAAATGATGTCTAATATCTATATGCTTAGTTCTACTATGCAACACGGGAATTTTAGTCAAATTAATAGCACTAGTATTATCACATAATATAGGGGTATTTTCAAAATAAATGCCGTAGTCGCGGAGTTGCTTTTTAATCCATAGTACCTGAGCACACGCACTCCCTGCAGCAACTTATTCGGCCTCAGCTGTAGACAACGCTACACTGGTTTGCTTTTTACTTCCCCAAGATATTAAGCATGAACCGATGAAATGACATGTACCACTAGTACTCTTTTTATCAATTTTGCATCCGCCGAAATCGGCGTCACTATATGCAATCAAATTAAAGTCCAAGCAAGAGGGATACTATAGACCTAGTCCGGTGGTCCCTTTCAAGTAACCAAAAAGGCGTTTACAAGCAATTAAATGTGATTCCTTAGGATTAGCTTGGAATCGAGCACATAAGCATGTAGCAAATATTATGTCTGGCCTAGAAGCAGTCAAATATAGCAAAGACCCGATCATACCTCGATAAAATTTTTGATCTACGGATTTGCCATTTTCATCTTTTTCAAGCTTTAATGATGAGGACATTGGCGTTGAAATCACTTTGCTACTCTCCATTTTGAATTTCTTTAGGAGATCGGTTGAGTACTTTGTTTGATGAATAAAGATTCCATCTTCGCATTGCTTGATTTGAAGCCCGAGGAAGAATGTTAATTCTCCCATCATACTCATCTCGAACTCTCCTTTCATAAGATTAGAGAAATCTTGGCACAATGATTTGTTAGTAGCTCCAAAAACAATGTCATCAACATAGATTTGGCAAACAAGTATATCATTATTCAATATTTTCACAAATAAGGTATTATCGACTTTACCTCTTTTATAATCATTTGCAATTAAAAATTGACTTAAACGATCATACCATGCTCGGGGTGCTTGTTTCAACCTGTAGAGTGCCTTGTTGAGCTTGTAGATGTGATCCGGAAATTGATGATCTTCAAAACCGGGAGGTTGCTTGACATAGACTTCTTCTTTAATGTAGCCATTCAAGAATGCACTTTTCACATCCATTTGAAATAGTTTGATCTTTTTGTGAGCGGCAAATGCACATAACAAACGGATGGCTTCGAGTCGAGTCACCGGAGCAAAACTTTCTTCGTAATCAAGGCCTTCCTCTTGATTATACCTTTATGCGACCAAACGAGATTTATTTCGAATTGGGTAACCGTCTTCGTCACACTTGATTTTGTGCACCCATTTAGTTCCGATAATTGTTTTATCTTTAGGAGCGGGAACTAAATTCCATACATTATTGTGCATGAATTGTACAATCTCCTCTTGCAGTGCCATCATCCAAATTTTATCATCAAGAGCCTCGGATATATTTTTGGGAACTATTTCGGATACGAAAGCACAATGAGCCATATATTTGATGGTTCTCCTTCGAGTTTGAACACCGTCTTCAATGTTTCTAATCACAAGATCTTTTGGATGGTCTTTGATGTGCCTCCAATATTTCGGTAGACTCTCAGTTGTCTTCTTTTAGATTTCCGAAATTTTCTCCATTTCGTTTGAGGGATGAGAATACGGAAAAATACCTGCATCATCAAAATATTCTGCCTTTCTAGGGGGTGTGAACATATCGTTGAATTTAACATGAATGGATTCTTCGAATTTATTTGTTCTAATGTTATAAACACGATATGCTTTGCTTTTTGTAGCATAACCAAGAAATATTCCTGAGTCGGATTTAGCATCAAATTTCCCCAAGTTATCCTTACCATTATTTAGGATAAACACATTGCAACCAAAAGGATGGAAATAAGATATATTTGGCTTTTTGCCCTTCCATAATTCATATGGAGTTTTAAGGTTAGTTCTACGAACATGAACTCGGTTAATCACATAAAATGGCGTAAAAATTGCTTCGGCCCAAAAGTATTGTGGAAGAGAGTATTCATTAAGCATCGTCCTTGACATTTCCTCCAAAGATCGATTTTTCCTTTCAACAACCCCATTTTGTTGAGGCGTTCTGGGAGCTGAAAAATTGTGATTAATACCATATTTGTCACATAAAAGCTCAAATGGAGTGCAATCAAATTCACCTTCGTGATCGGTGCGAATTGAAATTATAGAAAGACTTTTCTCATTTTGCACCAAACGACACCATTTGGAAAACTCGGAAAATGTATCATCTTTATGAGCAATAAATCTAACCCAAGTAAAACGGGAATAATCATCAACAATGACCAAAGTATAAAGCTTACCATTTAGACTAACATATCTAGATGGTCCAATCAAATCCATATACACAAGTTCAAGAATACGACTAGTGGAAACCTCGAATTTTGGTTTGTAAGATTCTCGAGTATGTTTCCCTTTTATGCATGATTCACACAAATGCTTCCGATCAAATTTGAGTTTGGGTAAACCACGGACAAGATCGTGTCTCGATAAAATAGAAATGATGGGTAGAGATGTATGCCCCAATTTACGATGCCATAAATATGCATTATCATCCAAAGTAATAAGGCACTTTTCATTAAATGAACTTTTATCATTAAGATCAACAATATAAATGTTTCCACATCTCAAACCGATGAATGCAATTTTATTATTTCTAAATGCCGTGCAATGAGATTGCTCGAAGAGAATTTTAAAACCTTCATCACATAGTTGAGAAACGCTAAGTAAATTGTGATGCAAACCTTCAACAAATAATACTTTGTTGATAGAGGGAGAAGGTTCCTTACCGACTTTTCTGATGCCTTTAATCTTTCCTTTTTGATTGTCGCCAAAGGTCACATGTCCTTGTTCTTGATATTCGAGGTCTTCAAATAAGTCCTCGGAGCAGCACATGTGCCTTGAGCATCCACTATCAATGTACCACTTGCTTTTCCTTGGTGCCGGTACCTACAAAAATAGTGTTTCTCGGTTGTTTCGGTACCCAAGCCCTTTTGGGTCCTCCAAAGTTAACGATACTTATAGCATTAGTAACAATTTATCCTTTTGGAACCCATATTTGTTTAACTTTGATGGTTCTTAACATTGAACGAACGTTATCATGAACTAGTTGTTTGAAAGGAGTTTTTGAATTCTCGGCTTCGGTTTTCTTCATTTTGTCAAGATTGATAAGGGATTTTTCCCTTTTAAACGGGTCCAAACCAAGGCCGTGTTTTAACACTGGAGAGTTTTGAATGGATAAGAGCTTTTCGAATTTCTCGTTTCTGAGAGTATTTTTGTTCAAAATATATTTTAGCTCTTTTTGAGTTTTCGTCAACTCAATTTTCAAAATGTTTTCTTTTTCAAGGCATGAGGTATGGTTGAGTTCAATAGTTTTGCCTTTGTTATGAAGAGAGTATTTTTCGAGTTCTAAAGATTTTATTTTCCTCTTTAAAGACATATTTAATTTAACAATCTCGTCGTATTCTATGTTTAAAGATTCAAATGCACTTAATAACTCATCGTCATGATGAAATTCTTGTGAATCGCAAAAATCAAAATTATCATATTCATCATCATTAAGTTTAGAGCTTACCTCGATATTGCTTTCGGAGTCGAGTGCCATAAATGCGAGATTAGCATCGAGAGATCTTTCAATCTCCTCCACGTCGCCACTCCAAGAAGCAATTAGAACCTCCTTCTTTTTGAATCTTTCGACTTGAGGCTTTGAAGAGGATCCTCGACATTCCTTGGCATAGTGACCGGCTTGACAGCATTTCCGACAATTATTGTCGAACTTCTTTATAGGAACATAGCTATTCTTCTTTTGTTCCGCCTTACCATCCCGGCCAAGGAAATTTCGCCTTCTTTGAATTAGATTTTTATGCCTTATAAAGTTCTTGGCATATAGAGCAAGTTCCTCGTCGTATTCATCCTTGGGAACATCTTCCTCAACATCTCTATTAACATTGAATGCGACTACCTTTTCACGAGGCTTTGGTTTGGTACCTCTAGACTTGAGAACGATCTCATAATTGATGAGTGACCCGATGAGGGCACTAAACTCGAGCTTGTTGAGATCTTTGGACTCCATGATCGCGGTAACCATGGCATCCCATTCACGTGGCAATGAGCGAAGAATTTTCTTAGCTTTGTCACTAGTAGATATAGGCTTTCCAAATGATGCAAGACCATTGGTTATATCCGAGAATCGATCCAACATATTGGTGATCGTTTCCTCATCCTTCATGGAGAAGAGTTCGTAGTCATGAAGAAGCATGTTGATTTTAGTCTCCTTAACTTGGGTGGTTCTTTCATGAGTTACTTCATGGATTTCTCAAATTTCCTTTGCGCTTTCGTAGGAAGATATCCTGTTGAGTTCTTCGGGATTAAGGGCGCAATAGAGAAGTTGAGTAGCACATGAATTGATGTGCGTGTTCCTCCAGTCCTCGTCGTTGAACTCGTCAAATTTTTCAACGATCCATCTTCTTTCTTGACAAGTTTCGGACCAAGTGCAATGACTTTCCAAATTTCAATATCATAGGCTTGAACGAATATAGCCATTTTCTTTTTCCATGTCATGAAATTGGAACCGTCGAAGAAGGGAGGACGGTTGAGAGCATTTCCTTCGATTTGGCTAAGAAGTGCCATTTGTGGATCTTTTTCCCTTACGTGGTTAAACCCTTAAAAAGAGGCCGGCTCCGATAGCAACTGAAGAGATAAATTCACCACTAGAAGGGGGGTTGATTAGTGGTAATGCGGAATATCAAACTTTCTCGCGAATGAAATAAAATAGTGCGGAAAGTAAAAGACTCAAAGATTTATAGAGGTTCGGCAACTTGCCTACGTCCTCTCTCCGACTTCTTTTTCTATTGGCTCAAGAACAACCACACACTTGACTCGTCTTCGATCAGTCCGAGTACAACAACCGTTACAACCGCTTGTCTTCTATTGGTCCAAGAACAACCACTCTCAAAATAAACTTTGTTTATCTAGTGTTCTATCGGAACTAGATAATCCTTACTTACGAATATTGGAGTGTAATCCTAACAATGCCGGATCGAAGATCTTAATAACACCGGATTAGTGACTCTTAATTCGTTTCTTTAACGCTCTTGTATGAGTGATGCAACACTCACAACCAAATGAAAGAATATAAAGTATAATAAATATTACAAGCTATATCACTCTTTGTATCTTTCTCCTCACAACATAGAATGCAATAATAGATATAGATCTGAGCTCAAGAATGCTTTGATTGCTTGTATACTTGAATGCTTGAAGTTGTGTGTTAGATACCCATGTCCTATGGGTATTTATAGTATCAAGTCCTTCTTCATATACTGAAGAATGTATTATTAGCGTGTGCTAATAATCCTTCATAGCGTGCGCTAACGAGCTTTGACTTGACTGATCCGAACGGTCATTAAACTGTACCAATGGTCATAATATACGTCTAGCGTGCGCTAGTCGGTCTTTTGTAGCGTGCGTTATCGTTGGTCAATAGGTCTTCACTTTTGACTGTTGAAACTTGTCGGTTTGTCTCCCCAACATCTCTTTTCCAACAGATAAAATATACGTAGCGTGCGCTAGTACATATACATTAGCGTGCGTTAACATTATTAAATGTTAGCCTTCCATATTTTGCGGATCTCCTTTTTGACATTTGCGTTCCAACGGATAAGTTAACTAATGGTAGGAATTTGAATGCTTAGCGTGCACTAACACATGTATTGTAGCATGCGCTATAACTTTTCCAAATAATGTACGTTAGCTTGTTTAGCGTACGTAATAGCTTTCTTGATTTGAGTCCAGAGCCTACTGGACTACCAACATGATTTCCGGTAGCGTGCACAAGATTTGACATGTAACGTGCGCTAAGACCTCATAATACCGTACGTAAGTGTACGTCCATAGCGTGCGCAAATGCTTTTCCATTTTCTATACAGACCTTACTGTATCTCTGCCTTGAGTGCGATAGCGTGCGCTATAAATAGATGATAGCGTGCACTAAGATTAACAGCTTAGTGTGCGCTGATATTTTGTATTTTGCGTGCGCTATCCATCAGGTGACTCCACTAGACTGCAGATTACTTGCCTAACTACAGGTGACTTTTCCCTCGATAGCGTGCGCTACCATACAGACTGTAGCGTGCGCTAAGAACATGATTTTCCTTCAATGTAGCAGCTCGATGGGATAGATTTTGTTAAATTTGAATACAATCATCATCAAAATACTTTGAGTCAATAATGTGTTGGCCCTAGCGTGCGTTAATTGTGCGCATTACGTACGTTAAGCCCTTGCCATAACGTACGTAATAGCCTTCGTTATTTCAGACTGTAGGTTGTGGGCATAGATTACGTACGTAATATGTCGTGTATAACGTACGTAATGCTGGCGCGAGTTTATATACCCAAGAGTTGATCGTGTTCATCATTTCTCACCATTTCTTCATCCCTCCGCGGCTAGGGCGACTTGTAGGCGATTGGAGGGCGATTTTGGAGTCTTGTAACTCTAAGTTTTCATCTCCCTTGAGCTCTTGACGTTGATTAACATCATCAATTCATATTCTTCGTCTTCGATTCGAGGTAACTCTCTTGAAACCCTCCTTGATGTATTTCGTGAATCTTCAAGATTGAGGTTGTTCTTCATGAATTGTGTTGTTGTATATCATCAATTGGTTGTATTGATTCTCTCCCTATGATTTGATTCGTGTCTCTTGTCGTATCCAGGTTTCGAGTGATGTTCTTGATGTTCTTAGGAAATATTGAACCCCAAGTGTTCAATCTCTTGACTCTACGAATTCTTGTTGGGAATTTCATATATTTTTCACCCTCCTTGCGATCGACTTCATAGTAATTATGTTGTTCTTGTGTTTTTACCTAGTTGGAGGATTCGAGGATTTTCGGTCGAGCTTTCCCGTTGCTTCGCGTGCTTTGTACTCGAGGCGAGTATCTCGTCTATATTCTTTATACTTTGAGAATGTGATGTGTTGTGAATTTTACGTGGACTCGTTAGTGACGGTATATTTAACCGTAACTTGCTTTTAAATGAAGATGTGATTTTATGAAGATAATTAAGAACGTAAACTTGAGTTTCAAGAAGAATGATAACTACCATTTCATGTTATTTTGTTCTTAAAACGGATACTAGAAATGAGTAGTTAACCGAAGAATTGTGGAATCGCGTAATACTTGTATTATTTGCTCACTAACCTTTTTCCTTAATGATGGTGTGTTGTGAATGTTGTTCCCTTGTTGAAATTATGATGCGTTAACTTATGTGTTACGTGGTTGCGGTTGTGGTGAGCATTATACCTTTGTTATTGTGTATCATAGAGAGTTGAGATGTTATCCGGGTAGGGGTCCCGTCGAGGCCTTTGGAGGCGCGTGCTTGTGAGTACGGCCAGACGTACGTTGTGACCATAAGGTTATCAAATTCGGGTAGGTCCAGGGAGGGCTCCGAGAATCGGCACTTGCGAGTGCGATGTCATGATAACTTATGGGTGTGCTTGAATGATTTCATCTGGGTAGGGTCCGTCGAGGCCTCCGGAGGTGCGTGCTCGCGAGTACGGCCAGACGTTATGATTTGACCATAAGGTTATCTAATCGGGTAGGTCTGGAGAGGGCTCCGAGAATCGTCACTTGTGAGTGCGATGTCAATATAACTTATGGGTGTGTTTGAGTTTATTTTTCAATGAGCTAGTCTGTATGGGACCTTTCGGGGTCACGAAGACGATTTAATTGTTGATTTGATATTTTTAAGTTTATGTTTGAATCTTGAATCCCGATTAAATTGGTGAATATGGTTTTGCCCTTGAGGCTTGGTTGAGAATTGAAGCAATTATATGGTTTTCAAAGAAACCCCTTTTGAAAGGAAGAATTATAAATCTTTCCCTGATTTTATACTGAGACCCCCGAAGTCTCTAAATAAACTCTTACATTTATTTCTTGAGCAATTCACATGATTTGTTTTAAAGGAATTAATTTTTAAAAGACTTTAGACTCGGGGATCGTGTTACTACCTTGTCGAAATGTTATTCTCATAACGGTTGTATTCTTGATGTATAATTGTATAGCTTGGTTACTTGCTAGCGATTTCCATCACTAACCCCTCCTTGGGGATTATGTTATGTTTTTCAGGTGTTCCGATTTGAGAGAGAGCAACCACGGAATCGGCATGGAGGATGATGTAAAGCAGCGATACTAGTCACAGTGGTAGTCGGCTATCCGTCAGTGATCTGTCGGACCAAGTATTTATTTCTAGTTTTTGTCATCCTTAAGAGGATGGACATGATGTGTAAATAGTGATCGAGTTGTATTTTGGTTTATCAGTTGTACTACTATGTTGTATTTTGGGAGACCTAATCAGTCTACGGTTTTATGTTTTGGTCGAACTGACCACGTGTGGGTTTGTTTTGTGGTTTCTTGCCTGGTAGATCCTTGCGGAAAGGATCTACAGCATGTAATGTCCCTAAGCGGATTGGGGGTGTTACACTTACAGCCGTAACTCGGCCAGGCCAGTACCTGCTCCAAAATGTGCGGTCGTGACTCGGCCGTGGTCACTTCTGACAGCCCGGACAACCTCGAAACCCAAACATGAATATAAACCGAAGATACGGATACGAAGTACTCGCAAATATGAATTTAAGAGCTAAGACAACACACGATTCCGACCACCCGAAGGCTCGAAATTTGACCACGGAAGTAATTACCCCAAACTTTGGGAAATTACGAAAACGGCCCAAAATATCCGAAATACACGATACACGATCAAAACACTAAGCCAAAGATTGAAACATGTATAATAACATTAAATGAACTCACGAGAAACTCGAAACAACAGTTTCGCAAGAATCGAACTCAAGTGCGGAAAAGTCGCTTAAGAACACGGAACTCAATAAGACGACACCAAAACGAACTCGGATGACAAAAAGTGTAGAATTAATCACTCTCGTAATGATGAACCGGTCACAATAGAGTCTCCAAGATGGACTTCCACCAAAAAAGGAATTTACCGGAAATCAAAATTGCGGATATTACATACTACCCTACTTAAAAGAAGTTTCGTCGCGAAACTTAAAACAGGTAGGGAGATGTAATATCCCGCCAGGAATATCTCAACGAGATACACAAGAAACGCATAACTTACGCCCATTGGCAAAACGTTACAAGAAACGCAAATAAACATACGGCGTGAAATCACGCACGACGACAACCATCATAATGCCACAAGCAGAGACATAATAGAATCAACAAGTGACGGACATCATCAAATAGATAGTACAATCAAGTCAATTTTTCCAACAATCATAAAACGGGAGGTACTTAATATCAGAAAACATGCACAGTCAAGAAAACAGGAAATAAACACAAAACGATCCACAAGGACAACCACAAGCAATTCGGACTACGCCGAGATCATCAAGAACCACACAAGACATCTCCGTGTCCTTTCGGAGCAGAGATGCAACCTCGATCCCCAAATCTCTCAGTTACCGTCTCGCAATGCACGGCTCGGTGACCCACCTGGCCACACTCAAAATAACTCACTAACGGTGAACGACAATTCTTCACGGTATGGCCCGCTCTACTACAGTTATGGCATGTCTTCATGCTGCTCACATTACTCGCTGTAGGGGTACTACTCCTCTGATCACGCGATCTAGGAATCATCTTATGATGACGAAATGATATCCCAACCTCAGGGAGGCCACTCCCCCGATTTCCTGAAAAGTCCCCAACGGTTTTCTGTTTCTTCGATTCAGACATATTCTCAGTCGATAATCTGGATAGCTCATAGGCTAACGCCCTATTCTGATAATCTCTCAAGGAAGTACAAGTGAGACCTGCCATGTACTGATGAATCTCCGGCCTCATTCACCTACTAAAATGACGGATCTTGTCCTCCTCCGTCCTTACTTGATCCTGCACATAGTTGAGCTGTTTGCTAAAACTAATAATAGCTTGAGACATCGGTACATGTTGCGGTTTCGCCGAAAAGAATTCATTAATCCTATGATTCCTGATTGGTTCTGGACAAAACTCATCTCTCATAAATCTCTGGAACTCTGCCCACGTGACAGCACGATCTCGAGGCTTAACAACCTCCCACCAACTAACGACATCGTTGTCAAGGAGATACTGAGCGACTCGCAACTTACGTTCTTCTGGACAATCCACTACTTCGAATATCTTTTCCAGCTGGAAAAGTCAACCATCCGGCCCCAATGCATCAGCGACACTAGCGAAACGAGGGGGATTCATACGAACCACTTCTCGAAGCCACTGATTTGCACCAATGTTCTGGGTCACATTTGTATTACGCTAAACTGCCTGAGTCAACTGAGTCATCTGTGCAGCTACCTGCTGCAAAATAGTAGCAACACCGATACCAACACCATCACCTGCAGCATGATCCGATCACGCGTCCGGTCGCCACGACCACGGCCTCTGCCCCTCGGCATACTGAATAAGCAACCACTCAGCACAACAGAATATCATAACACATGAAACATACAACGATTTCCATCGTAAAGCAATACACATACAAAATCACAGCAATGAAGGTATACATTCGGCGATTTCAATGGTTCGAACGATAAACAGCACACAGTTACACAACATCATTAAACAATCACATATGTACACAATCATACAAACTCAAGTTCTAACAGCTCGTACGAGTGCGATAGCATGCAAATCACCATGAAAACGACAACATTAAAGATCAACATCACACCACTCACAGAGGGCTAACACAACAAAGTCATGGCGAGCGACTCGACGCTCACACCGCCAATTCAATCACAACTCGGTGGTTAACACCCTAACGAAAGTGCGAACATCATACATACTTTCCCAGACCGCAAACAGGAATGATATGTTTTAAAAATGAAAACCACCTTTTTTAAAACAATTTAGAAACACCGGTTGATCTTGAGTATCACCTTTCAAAAAGTAGTACAAACATCGTTATCGGGACTTTGAAAACCATCCTGCGTTTGATAAAATGAGGACACTTTTCTTTAATAAAAAACTTTCAGAAATATTCGACCCCTTTGGGTCTAAGCAAATGTGTTACTAAATCATTGAAAATATCTCAAAATATTTTGGTCCTCAAGAGAAATAATTTTTGAAACATACTGTGGCACCATGAAAGTACCACGCGAAAATAATTTATTTTTAAAAGTACGTATCGGAATTTTTTTCTAAGATACTCAAGGTTTTCAAAAATCCATTAGGCTAGAATGCCCAAAAACTCACATGTAACAATATTCGTTTACACATCTCATAGCACACGTGTCATGTCGCTCAAATTCAGCACTAGACATGTCTCTTCCCGAAAAACAAACAGTCGAAAAGGCATAAGCAGTGACAACACCCCTCATATAAACAAAATATGAGAGTCAAATAAACACATATCATGAGACAAAGAATCTATATGAATATTCCATAAGTAGACAGATAATCATATAAATAGCTCGTGTCACACGAGGCATAATACAAAGAAGTGAGAATTATATCCATAGGTCGCACGAAGATGATGATCGCCCCACGATACTAATCACGACTAACAAACTCTGACGACGCATCGCGACACGACTCAGTCAGATAAAATCTGACGAGATAAAACTCAACAAACACCACTAAACCCGACAGCCTAGGTTTCCACAACCTAAAGCTCCGATACCATTTATGTAACACCCCAATCCGCTCAGGGATATTACACGCCGTAGAACCTTTCCTCTAGGATCTACTAGGATGGTAACAACATCGAACATCTCAACAATGACTTTAAGGCTAAAATGACTCAGTAGACCGATTTTGTCTTTCGATAAGAACATACAACTCAATCTGAATACATGCCCACGCAGGGGTCAAATACAAAATACTCCCGTACAACGGGGAAAATACTGCAGCGGAAATAACGTACAATTGAACTAATACAACAACATACGGGTCCTCATGTAATTAGTATCGATCATATTTCATCATCCTTCATGGCGGCCCTGTGCCATGCTCCCCGAAACCTGAATGCAATACATACATCCACCCCCCGATTACTGAGGGGTTAGAAAAATTCTATTATTTTGCTAGTGCAAGTACAAAGTGAAAAATACGAGTCATACAATTCAAGTTCCAAGAATAATAATAACCAGGAATCCTCCAAGATTCAAACATAACAAAAGTACTTCCCGAGGCAAGAGGTTGAGTAAAACTTTCCCAAAATCGAAAGATCACAAATCACGGGAAACAATTTATAAAATGGTTTAAAAAGTGCCATCGGGAGTTTTAATAGAAAAACATTTTAGGATTTATCGAATCCTACTCTTTTCAAAACCAACAGGGGTCACAGCCCAAAGATTTTTTTTCACAAATAAAAAACCAAAAACAATTCACAGGGTCATAACCCACGTCACGTGTCCTCGACGGACATAAAGTCAGCAACACATAACCACCCAAGATACGAAATCTCGGTCGCACCCAAGGTACTCCACCTGGTCAACACATCCAAAATCATACACATAACACTGTGAACACATGCCACGTCATCTCATGGTTGGATCAATCACTGGTTGTCTCCTGACCACATGATCGCATGTCATGTGTCATCGTGGGTTCCATATACCACCGTGATCACTTGCCACATCATCTCACGGTTGGATCAATCACTTGTTGTCTCGTGACCACATGATTGCACGTCATGTGTCACGGTAGGTATCCTGAGGCTCTCACGGTTGGACCAATAACTTGTTGCATCCTGACCACATGATCTCATATACACACATTCACACACATAACAAAGCACGCCCATAACAAACATTCACACACATAACACAGCACGCCAAGGATATCCAAACAATTCACCCAAAGGCAACAAACACATAGCACGACACGAGTGTCAAATCACAACACACTGAAATGAGATAATATATGTATATATATTATCAAAGCACAACAACAACATCAAGCGTATTCATAGGGTTCACTTAACCATTCACGAAACACATCATTCACAAAACACACGCGTTGTGAAAATGAGCCCTTAACGAGGCTAAACCGAATCTTTTGAAAGTTTATTTCAAACAAACAAACAAAAAAACATAACAAGACGATCAGCAATCATCATATCCACACAACAAGAAATGTATGAACAAGGTACTTGCCTCGACTAACCACAAACATGGAGAATCGACCGAAGTGAGGAGACTCGAACCGTCTACGAACCCGCCGACTCCGCCGAACGACAACCCGCGATAATAAACTATTAACGACAATAACAACAATGAAAATGAATTCCATAACATGACCCAAAGCCGCTGAATTGAAGGAACGAACGATAAAAGTTCAAGGGTTTCCCCCAAAATGGCCAAGAACATGAATCGACCGACCAAAGCATGAAAATAAAATTACAAACCGGAATATGGATATACAATCCATAGGATATGTTTAACAACATCATTTAACAACAATCAGTTCATCAAAATCTGATAGAAAATGAAATCAAGAACAAAACTCCCAAAATGTCAACTCTAGGGATTCAAGAAAAATACCTTGAAGAACAAGGATTAGGTGATGATATAATCGACAAGAGTCTTTCAAAACGCCTAGAAATCCAGTGGAATCGACCAAAAACTCCACTCCTCGACTTCTCCTGTCGCCAGCCGCCCCTCGGATGAAAAAAAGGGGTAAAATGAGGTCTAGCCCGACACTAGGCCTATTTATGGCCGACAGGGTTACGGCTATAACCGGCAGCCCTTACGGCCGTAACCGGCATTCGTGAAAATCCTGCCCAGCGCCTGCCGATCACTTACGACCGTAACTGAAACCCCTTACGGCCGTAACCGGCATTCGCGCGAAAGCTTCCTGGAGCCCGTATGGCCGTAGCCGATCACGCCTTACGACCGTAACCGACCTTTGTACAGCCCGTGCCTGCCGATCACTTACGGCCGTAACCGGCACCTTACGGCCGTAACTCGGCTAGGCTAGTACCTGCTCCAAAATGTGCGGCCGTAACTCGACCGTGGTCTGCTTCCTGTGAGCACAACTTCTTTGGTCAGGATGTTCTTGACTCTACAGTGATCTATATAGAATTTCACCGAGAACTGTTTGCCACAGAACTGGCTAATACTAAGTAGATTGTACTGTAAGCCTTCGACATGAGCTACATCGGTGACTTTGAATTTTCCGACAAGAAGGTTTCCTTTTCCTCTTGTTCTTCCTTTAGATTTATCAATGAAGCGCACTTTTGGACCGCGACCTTTTACGAAATATGATAGCTTGCTTCTATCTCCTATCATGTGCTGGGAGCATCCGCTGTCAAAGTACCATATGTCCTTCTCCAAAATGTCCTGTAGCACATAAATTATGTAGATTTAGGTCCCCTTTGAATGTTGGGTCCGTAAATGTTAGTGCCTTTTGGTACCCAAATTTTCTTGACAGCAATTGGTTTACTGTAGGTTACATTTGGTACAGATTTGCGGTATCTACGTGGGGCATGTACGTAGTTACTGTATCCATGATAATCATTATGCATGTAAAAATCAGGGTTATTATTATTAATCCAGTACGTATGCCATCTCGGAGGTGGAGCCATTTTCTTTGGCCTTACAGCTTGCCTTCTGGGTTTCCAGTTAGATTCCCAGAGCTGTTGTCGGTCTTTGTCGGACACACCTTTCTTGATGGATAATGAGGCTCCCGTATCCGATTACCTAGGCGTCTTTGTCTTGAAATCTTGCCATGCGGAGCCTTTGGTATTTGGATACGACCTTCTTCTGAGCAGTGCTGGCGTTGATATGATCGGAGAGCATGCTGTTGCATGCGCCTTACAGGTTGGAATGGCTTATGATTCCGCTGTCTTGAATAGGATTGCGCGGGCGGAATGGCAGCCTTTGCTTTTCGCGGTGTAGCAAGTTCCTTCACAGGACTAGGAGTATCTTCCGATACAGAAACGTGTTCCACACTCTTGACGAACACAGTACTAGTTTTCCCTTTGTTGGAAAATGAGTTGTATCCTAAGCCACTTTTATCATGAGCATGTTGCCCAGTGCTTAGAATATCTTCCATTCTTTTAGATGATTTCTTGAAAGATTTCAGAATGGTCTCAAGTTCGCTTTCTTGCTTTTCGAGAGTAATAAATTTTGCTTGAAGTAGAACAAAATCATTTGTCTTACTTCCATTTTGAGACTTAGTCTCACTTAGTTCATGAGCAAGTTGATGATTGCTCTCCACGAGTTTTTCATGATCGACCTTGCTGTTTTCACAATCAATAGACATATTTTCATAATTTGTTTTTAGCAAGTCGTTTTCTTCTTTCAGCTCTATGTTGGAAAGTTGTAGCTGAATGTTTTCATTTTTCAAAGTCTCGTGGGATTTTTGAATGTTCTTAATTCATTCATCATGTTTTAGAAACTATGCGATGCATTTACTGGAGTAGTTGAGGTTGAGATTACCTCATCATCGCTATCTTCTTCTTCCGAAATGTCCTTTGCCATAAAGCACATATATGCCTTATCTTCGAATTCATCGTCAGATGAGTCACTTTGAGTGACTACCTCAAGACATTCTTCGGATTTGGATGGTGTAGGGGAGGCTTCTGATTCTCCTATCAGTGCCTTGAGCTTGTTTTTCCAAGCACGTCTTTGTTCATCCCTCTCTTGTTGCTCGGATTCCGGCAACCTTTGAACTTTGGGATGAGGACATTTGTTTGCATAATGTTCTGGTTTCCTAAAATTATAGCATAGGTTAGCGTCACCAGAGGAAGTTTCAGTACTTACCTTGTGAATAGGCTTGGGCCTGTAGGGAGTCTTTCCAGACTGTTTGATGAACTTTTTGAGCTTGTGCATGAGGAGTGCCATTTCTTCTTGTGATAGGATATCGTCGTCGTTGTCAGCATTTTTGTAATTTAGCTATGATGGGCTGGGCATGCTGTGTCGACAGCTGGATACAGCGGCTAAGGCTGTAGTCCTAGCGGGAGATTCTTCAGCTTTCTCTCTCATGTCTATATCATACTCAAATGCTTTGAGGTCAGAAAAGAGATCAAATGTAGATATATCACTAAGGTTACACGACACACACATAGCTGTGGTCTTAATATCCCATCGGGCAGGGAGAGATCTGAAAATCTTTAGGTTTTCCTCCCTTTGAGTATAAATTTTTCCTAAAGCTTCAAGTTCACCAACAATTCCAGTGAATCTGAGGTCAAGTTCCTCAAGTGTTTCAGTAAGATTCAAACTGCTGAGTTAATTTGGAAATTTTATATTCTTTAGAGAGCTCAGTTCCCTCACAATCTAACTTGAGTTTATCCCAGATATTCGTGGCTGTTTTACATCTCTTTACCTTCGAGAATGTTCCTTTGTCGAGGGTGACAAACAGCACATTCTTCGCAACATTGTCGAGGTTGGCGTGCTTTCTTTCGTCTGTAGTCCATTGATCGCGCTCCTTCTCGAGCATCTCATCATGGGCTTGACCTTCAATCCTTGTGGCCGGATTTACCTTTATTTGTTAGGAGTATGCCCTCGAATGCCACTCAGAGGATGTTGAGTGAGGGCATTGTACTTGTTATTATGTAAATCATCAATATGAGGCAATGGATGTTTTCTTTATTTACTGGTAGTTACTGGCATTCCTAACTCCTAAATATACATATAGAAACTAGTATGTGTATTTGAGAGCAAACGTTCCACTCCTTATTGGATAAGGGGGTCGGCACTGGAAAGGTTTATAGCTCAAATACTTAATCGTTCGCAAGTCGATGAAACTTGACTGGGCGTTAAGTTTATGTGAAGACTTGTATGACGTGTTCTTTAACAAGGAGAGTGTCTGTCGAACACTAATGGTTAGTGGGAGCACATGTTATAGGTATGCTAATTGGATTAGTATACTCGAACCAACTCACCCTCGATTCGTCACACGGATTTCACTCCGGGACAGTCAATGATGGAATCGAAAGGTTGTGATAGGTATTCATGAACCTTCGACTTGAGGATTTAGTAGGGATGTGCTTGTGACGTCAAGATTTTCATCAGAGTAGTTCGACCCTATAAACCGGAAGGCGGGGGTCAACCTCGATGTGCATCTTGATGGGCAAGTAGCAGGTCCTACTGAATACCAAGATAGAATTCTTTCTCCTGTTAGTGAACGGGTTATATGTCCTATGCGGTTATTGGCAGATGAGATCATAAGTCGTTGGCTAAAGCATTGGAGCTGGCTGTATTAGATACACGAGAGCTCGATGATCTCGATTTGCATTAACGCATGCATAGCGTCAAGTACAGATGGGGTTTGACTGACCGTGACCCTATAACTTGATCGGGACATTTGAAAGAAGGGTTTATACGTTTACTGGTATTCACGATAGAATGGTTCTTGAATGATCCCAATCATTCGTTCTCAGTAGGGGTACAGTGTAGGCCACCAGGCTGGCTAGGTGGTGCTACTACTCTTTGGTTACTCCCATTGCTGACTGAGACGGACCTACCGAGTCGCGCATTAGGATTGACAACGGAATGAATCGAGCTTAATCTCTCATTATGAATATTAGATATTGGATATGTAATTTGGGACATTGGATGTCTAAATTGATTTATTGGCTAAATTAATTTACGGCCTAATGAATTAAATATATTACTGGGTGATTAATTTAATTCATGAATATAATTATTTCTTGGAGAAATTAATTATGTTATAATGTATTTGATATGATTAATTAATTGGATTAATTAATTGATATAAATACATTAGAACGGAATCGGAGTTTATCTATTTGGACTCACGGGAGTCCGAAACGGACAGAACTCATCCTGGTTCTTCTAGATGGCTGCCTCATCTCACCAACCTCATCCTTGGTCTTTATCTCCAATTTTATAATTGGAAGACAAAAGACTTTGGAGGGAACACATATCTCATGTGATCTTAAAGGTGTTGATTTTGTCTTGTGGAAGATAAATAAAAGGAGTAGAAAATCTCAACTCTAAGCCGTGAGAATCATTTGAGAGTGAGAAGGAAAATTATTGTTTCCAAGTTTTTTCTTCTTCTTCATTTATCTTGAATTCTCTTGGAGAAATATCAAGAGATTAATTGAGATATATATATATATATATATATACACTTAGAGTGTAATAATAAAAAGCTTCGTCACTTGATTCTAGCCGTAACCTTAGAGGTTAATCGAGTGTTGTTGTTCCGATCGTCTTTCCGGCGCGTGGCAAGTAGAGACGCGGTGTTTTCGGCGTTGGATCGTTCAAGAGCTTGGAGCGGATTGGATTCGTAGAGATCAATCAAAACTTGGGGAATATCTCAAGAGAAGGTTATCCATCTAATCAACGGACTACAAGGGTGAGTTTCTATATCTCTTGTGAATTCGTTTTTGATATTCGTATATACGTAGCTCGATCAATCCTCGTAGGGATTCGGATCGAATTAATTTTCATTTTACCGCTTCTGCTGGGCCTTCGTTTTAGGCACCGAATCCCAACATCATTATCTTGATGGGGCCATCCTGTATAACAAAAATCATCTATTCGTGCATTGCTGCAAGATGAGCCTCCATCCTGATTCTCCAATCATCAAATTCATTAATAGAGAACATAGGAACTTTGTTGATCATTGATGTATACATATGAGAATATAGGAATGAAAAAGACCATTTTATAAAATAAGTGATTTTGGATCCGATTCGGCTAAAAATACGACTGATTCTTTTTAGAATCAACCGCTCCGATACCACTTGTTGGCCACTAAGTATACTGGATACAGCTTGGAAAGTGTTATAAACAACAAGCTGTACCGTTTTTAAATCTGAGTGCGTAGCGGAAGCCTTAAATACAATAAGTTGCTGAAGATATAGCAACTCGTTGTGCAGTGTATACTTAAATAATCACAGTTAATAAAACAATAAAGGCAGAAGGTAAATAACACAATATTTAAAGTGGTTCGAGGTAAACCCCTCTACGTCCACTGGTCCTCCACACAGGAGTAAAAAGTTTATTATAATTACTGCGTAAACAACTACGTAATTATAACAACACTTAAATCAATATATCGTTCACACGGATTGATATAAAGATCTTAGCTTTCAACTGTTCACACAGATTGGTTTGAGCTAACACTTGACTGGCTTCTTCACACACAGTTCTGAAGCTTCGTCTTCTTCAATGCAAGTCCGTCACACACAGTTCGGGAGTAGCAAGGATTCCTCAGTCCACACAGGTCTGATATGAGTTTGCTCAAAGATAGAACAGGGTTTGAACAACAGCTATGACTTTCTGGGCTTTAAGCTGATAATGTGTTGTTCAAGGTTTGAGCACTGTATATCTCTTCTATCAGAATAGCAGAAAGCTTAGGGAGATATGTTTGCTCTGAATATTTCTTGTAAGCTTTGTTCACTTGTAAGTCGTGAACATTTTGTATATTTTCAGTAGACGATCTGTGGTTCTTGATCTTCAAACTCTGGAGATATATATAGCCTCTGAAATATATCCGTTTGAAATATATCCGTTGAGCAAGATTCTGCGACAACTGATATTTGACTGAGATCCGGATATTGCGGGATTTGAAGATCTTCTGGTGACTTATAGTATTTAAATACTTTATCCTTTAGTATTTAAATACTTCTTTATCAACGGGACTTGACTTCTAGCGAATACAGAAGATTCCTTCTTGTCCTGTTTGAGGGTTGTATGGAACGATCGTTGTATTGATATTCGAGACATCTTCCATACTTTAGCTTTGCGGGACTCTTTGTTGTATGATAGATTTACTGTGTGGTTGGGACTGTGAGAAGTCTTCGATACAGGTTGATACTTGATCAGCTTTTCGATACAACTAATGATGGTATTCAGGATTTGGCATATTGTCAAAACATTCTGACAATACGATCGATACAGGGATTGTTTATTCAAACAGCATCGATATAGGCTTTTTGTTATCCCAACAAGTACTTCCCGAGGCAAGAGGTTGAGTAAAACTTTCCCAAAATCGAAAGATCACAAATCACAGGAAACAATTTATAAAATGGTTTAAAAAGTGCCATCGGGAGTTTTAATAGAAAAACAATTTAGGATTTATCGAATCCTACTCTTTTCAAAACCAACAGGGGTCATAACCCAAAGATTTGTTTTCACAAATAAAAAACCAACAACAATTCACAGGGTCATAACCCATGTCACGTGTCCTCGACGGACATAAAGTCAACAACACATAACCACCCAATATTCGAAATCTCGGTCACACCCAAGGTACTCGACCTGGTCAACACATCGAAAATCATACACATAACACCGTGAACACATGCCACATCATCTCACGGTTGGACCAATCACTTGTTGTCTCCTGACCACATGATCGCATGTCATGTGTCACCGTAGGTTCCATATACCACCGTGATCACTTGCCACGTCATCTCACGGTTGGATCAATCACTTGTTGTCTCCTGACCACATGATCGCACGTCATGTGTCATCGTAGGTATCCCAAGGCTCTCACGGTTGGATCAATCACTTGTTGCATCCTGACCACATGATCACATGTCATGTGTCACCGTAGACCCCGCCCATATACACATATTCACACACATAACACAGCACGCCAAGGATATCCAAACAATTCACCCAAAGGCAACAAACACATAACGACACGAGTGTCAAATCACAACACACCAAAATGAGATAATATATGTATATATATTATCAAAGTACAACAACAACACCAAGCGTATTCATAGGGTTCACTTAACCATTCACGAAACACACCGTTCACAAAACACACGCGTTTTGAAAGTGAGCCCTTAAGGAGGCTAAACCGAATCTTTTGAAAGTTCATTTCAAACAAACAAACAAACATACCAAGACGATCACCAATCATCATATCCACAAAACAATAACTGTATGAACAAGGTACTTGCCTCGAATAACCACAAACGCGGAGAATCGACCGAAGTGAGGAGACTCGAAGGAGACTCGAACCATCTATGAACCCGCCGATTCTGCCGAACGACAACCCGCGATAATAAACTACGAATGACAACAACAACAATGAAAATGAATTCCATAGAAGGACCCAAAGCCGCTGAATTGAAGGAACGAACGACAAAAGTTCAAGGGTTTCCCCCAAAATGGCCAAGAACACGAATCGACTGACCAAAACATGAAAACGAAATTACAAACTGGAATATGGATTTACAATCCATAGGATATGTTTAACAACATCATTTAACAACAATCGGTTCATCAAAATCGGATAGAAAACGAAATCAAGAACAAAACTTCCAAAAAGTCAACTCTAGGGATTCAAGAAAAATACCTTGATTCGACGAAAAACAAGGATTAGGTGATGATATAATCGACAAGAGTCGTCCAAAACACCTACAAATCGAGTGGAATCGACCAAAAAATCCACTCCTAGACTTCTCCCGTCGCCAGCCGCCACCCGGATGAAGAAAAGGGGTAAAATGAGGTCTGGCCCGACACTAGGCCTATTTATGGCCGATAGGGTTACGGCCATAACCGGCAGCCCTTACGGCCGTAACTGGCATTCGTGAAAATCCTGCCCAGCGCCTGCCGATCACTAACGGCCGTAACTGACACCCCCTTACGGCCGTAACCGGCATTCGTCCGAAAGCTGCCTGGAGCCCGTACGGCCATAGCCGATCACGCCTTACGGCCGTAACCGGACTTCATCCAGCCCGTGCCTGCAGATCACTTACGGCCGTAACTGGCACCTTATTGTAATACCTGTTATTTCCTCTTTCGGTAATTTTTCGTTTTTAGCATTTTTCTAGTTTCTAGAAACTCGCTTGCCAGTGTTTTGACATTTTGATAATGTTTTGTTCTGCGTGTTTGGTCATCCGAATTTGTTCCGGGGCTGTTTTACCCGAATCCGTGTTTTGAGCGACTTTTCCGCTATTTGGTTCATTTCGTGTGATGGTGGTTCGAAACTATGGTTTCGTGTTTCCTATAAGTCCGTTGAGCTTTGTATGCGTGTTATGAGCTTCAGTTTGGTTGTTTGATGTCAGATTGTGATTCTCGGCCATTTTGGATAGTTTTGTAATTTTTGGAAGTTTGGGGTAATTACTTTGGTTGTCATTCTTCCGAACCTTCGAGTAGTCAGAATTGTATTTTCTTTTAACATTTGAGTTTGTCGTTGTGCACTCTTCGTATGCATGCCTTCGTATTGTGTTTTTGTCGTCGTTTCGCAGTTTCGTCGTGCTCGTACCTCGACGAGCTGAACTTAGCAGTTTTTAAACTGCTAAGTGACTTACGTATGCTATGCTATAAGCATAACGTACGTTATCATCTTGTGCCCTACGTACTTTAAGCTTTCTCATTACGTACGTAAGGGTATTCCAGTTCAGTCACTGTATTCTGGCCATCGATAGCACACGCTATGTGTTGGCCCTAGCGTGCGTTAACTATGTGCATTACGTACATTAATCCCTTGCCATAACGTACGTAATGGCCTTCGTTATTTCGGATAGGAGGTTCTAGGCATCGATTACGTACGTAATATGTCGTGTTAATGTATGTAACGCTGGCGCGGGTTTATATTCCCAGGAGTTGACCATGTTTGTCATTTCTCACCATTTCTTCATCCCTTCGCGGCTAGGGCGACTTGTGGGCAATTGGAGGGCGATTTTGGAGTATTGTAACTCCAAGTTTTCATCTCCCTTGAGCTCTTACGTTTATTAACATCATCAATCTGTATTCTTCATCTTCGATTCGAGGTAACTCTCTTGAAACCCTCCTTGATGTATTTCGTGAATCTTCAAGATTGAGGTTGTTCTTCATGAATCCTGTTGTTGTATATCATCAATTGGTTGTATTGATTCTCTTCCTATGATTTGATTCATGTCTCTTGTCGTATCCGGGTTTGGAGTGATGTTCTTGATGTTCTTAGGAAATATTGAACCCCAAGTGTTCGATCTATTGATTCTACGAATTCTTGTTGGGAATTTCATATATTTTCCACCCTCCTTGCGATCGACTTCATAGTAATTATGTTGTTCTTGTGTTTTCACCTAGTTGTAGGATTTGAGGATTTCTCGTCGAGCTTTCCCGTTGCTTCGCGTGCTTTAGACTCGAGGGGAGTATCTCGTCTATATTCTTTATACTTTGAGAATGTGATGTGTCGTGAATTTAACGTGGACTCGTTAGTGACGGTATATTTAACCGTAACTTACTTTTAAATGAAGATGTGATTTTATGAAGATAATTACGAACGTAAACTTGAGATTCAAGAAGAATGATAATTACCATTTCATGTTATTTTGTGCTTAAAACAGATACTAGAAATGAGTAGTTAACTGAAGAATTGTGGAATCGCGTAATACTTGTATTATTTGCTCGCTAGCCTTTTTCCTGAATGATGGTGTGCTGTGAATGTTGTGCCCTTGTTGAAGTTATAATGCGTTAACTTATGTGTTACGTGGTTGCGGTTGTCGTGAACATTATACCTTTGTTATTGTGTACCATATAGAGTTGAGATGTTATCCGGGTAGGGGTCCCGTCGAGGCCTCCGGAGGTGCGTGTTTGCGAGTACGGCCAGACGTACGTTGTGACCATAAGGTTATAAAATTTGGGTAGGTCCGAGGAGGGCTCCAAGAATCGGCACTTGCAAGTGCGATGTCATGATAACTTATGGGCGTGCTTGAATGATGTCATCTGGGTAGGGTCCGTCGAGGCCTCCAGAGGCGCATGCTCGTGAGTATGGCCAGACCTTACGATTTGACCATAAGGTTATCTAATCGGGTAGTTATCGAGAGCGCTCCGAGAATCATCACTTGCGAGTGCGATGTCAAGATAACTTATGGGTGTGTTTGAGTTTATTTTTCGATGAGCAAATCCGGATGGGACCCTTCAGGGCCATGAAGATGATTTGACTGTTGATTTGATATTTCTAAATTGTTTATGTTTGAATCTCGTATCCCAGTTAAATTGGTGAATATGATTTTGCCCTTGAGGCTTGGTTGAGAATTGAAGCAATTATATGGTTTTGGAAGAAACCCCTTTTGAAAGGAAGAATTATAAATCTTTCCCTGATTTTACACTGCGACCCCCGAAGTCTCTAAATAAACTCTTACAGTGATTTATGGAGTAATTCACATGATTTGTTTGAAAGGAATTAATTTTCAAAAGACTTTACACTACCAATATCGGGGGTTTAGCCGACGACTTAAAGTCGTCGGCTAAAGGTCATTGTCGTCGGCTAATCCCCCAGTCGTCGGCTAAAAAACCGTCGGCCGGTATTCGCCGGCCAAGGTTTAGCCGAAGACTTTTATGTTAGTCGTCGGATAAAATTTAAAGTTTATCCGACCACCTCGACAAGGTCGTCGGCTAAAACCTGTTGATAAAAAAAAAACACTTTAGCCGACGACCTTTAACCAACTAACCCCAAAGGACCCACACAAATTTGGGTACCTAAATCTCTGCTTATTTAATTGCAGAAAAGGTGGAAGGACTACAACCACATCTCCTCAATCTCAAATTTTGGAGGTGAAGAATGGTTTGTAGACTCTGGATGCTCGAGGCATATGACCGGAACAAGAAGATCGACCAAATACATCAAAGAAAGAGGTCCCGATGTAACCTTTGGAGATAGCTCTAGAGGACAGACAAAAGGCTTTGGAGAGCTGCACCGAGGAAACATTGTAATATCCAAAGTTCATTATGTCAAAGGGCTCAAGTACAACCTCCTGAGCATAAGCCGATTACGCGTGACGAGAAGAATCTAGTAGTCTTCACCATCTTGAAGTGTATGGTGATAGACATCTTATCCGGAGAAATAAAGCTACAAGGATTCAAGAAGAGATGTCTACATGATTGATTGGAACACAGAACACCTAACTCCTGTTTTCTATCCAAGACAGAGTCGAGAATGGATGGTGTGGCACAAAAGACTATGTCACCTAAACTTCAAAGCCATCAACAAGATTAGCTCTCGGAAGCCGGTCGAGGACTTCCAAATGAAGTATTCAAAAGGAAGCACTCGTGATGCATGTCGAAGGGAAAGCAGACTAAGGCATCGTTCGCCGCTCAGCCTACAACGCTCACAACAAGGATCTTAGATCTACTCCACATGGATCTATTTGGTCCTATCAAACCAAGGACTTTGAGCGGCCGAAAGCATGCACTTGTAATAGTAGATGATTATTCAAGGTACACTTGGATCATTTTTCTATACAAGAAAAGTGAAACCCTCACCAAGTTACCCGAGTGCGAGAAGGATCCAGAATGAGAAATCCCTCTCCATAATCAAGATCGATCGATAGAGGAGGAGAGTTTCTCAACAAGGCGATAACCGATTACAATGATCGAATGGGATCCAAAGATGAGCTCTCTACAGCCAGGACGCCCCAGCAGAATGGTGTTGCTGAAAGAAGGAACAGAACCCTGAAGGAAGCAGCAAGGTCCATGATTGCAGAAGCGGACCTACCCAAAAGGTTCTGGGCTGAAGCTATTAACACAGCCTGTCACACCCAGAACAGGAGTATGATAGTAGGGAGACATGGCAAAACTCCCTATGAGGTTTGGAATAATAGAACTCCTACTGTTGCTTACTTTCATGTTTTTGGTTGTAAGTGTTTCATCCACAACAACGGTAAAACACAGCTAAATGCCTTTGATGCTAAAACTGATGATGGTCTATTTATGGGATATTCCCAAAGAAGCAAGGCATATAGAGTTTTTAATAAAAGAACCTTAGTTGTGGAGGAAACACCCCATGTTGTTTTTGATGAATCTACCGTTGAGTACAGGAAACAACTTGAGCAAATTGAAAACAAGCTCAAGTCAAAGAACCCTTGATGAAGTCATTATACATGAAACTGGAATGTTGGTCTGAACTGCAGATCAGCCTTATGACCCAACTGCATATGATGAAGACGCAACTGCAGATAAGACATGATCACCAAACCTATCTCGATCCAGCTTGTCATGAAGAAGACCCAATGAGTCGACAAAGACTCATCTGCAGATCGTAACCAACTGCAGATGACAAGGCGGTAGCCGATCCATTGGGGCACTGAACCCAAATGATGCAGATAACCACCAGGGCAATCCAACAGGGGGAACAAACCCAGAAGAGGACGATATCCCCAAATGGCTCAAGGATCACCCAATTCAGCAAATAATCGGAAAGTTGACTGATGGAGTTAAGACAAGACAGTCAACTCTACCAGCAGGAATGGCGATGTTCTCATGTTTCATGTCGCAAATTGAACCCAAGACTACAGAACAAGCCTTGGAAGACTATTCATGGATTAATGCTATGCAAGAGGAATTGGAGCAGATGGAAAGAAACAAAGTTTGGGAACTAATGCATGCACTGATCACAAGAAAGTTATTGGCACTAAATGGGTGTATAAAAACAAGAGTGATGAAGACGGAGCTGTTGTTAGGAATAAAGCCAGACTCGTAGCAAAAGGATATGCACAGTGTGAGGCAATAGATTTTGATGAAACCTATGCACCTGTTGCAAGATTAGAAGCCATCAGACTATTCCTCGCATATACTACATTCAAGGACTTTGAAGTCTACCAGATGGATGTAAAAAGTGCTTTTCTGAACGGAATCCTAGAAGAAGAAGTCTATGTAGAGCAAGCCCCAGGATTTGTCAAAGGAGACAAAGTCTATAAGCTGTTGAAGGCTCTGTATGGACTCAAGCAAGCACCGAGAGCATGGTATGAAACACTGTCTGTGTTTCTTGAGAAAAATGGATTTTGCAAAGGGAAAGTGGACAAAACCCTATTCAGAGTGGAGCACGAAGGCCACATATTAATAGTTCAGATTTATGTGGATGACATCATATTCGGGTCAACCAATCCAGAACTATGCGAGAAATTCTCCAACCTCATGCAAGGAGAATTTGAGATGAGTATGATGGGAAAGCTTAACTTCTTTCTCGGATTACAAGTTAAGCAGATGGAAAAAGGAATCTTCATCAACCAAGCAAAGTATACCAGAGATCTTATCAAGAGATATGGAATGGAATCAGCCAAACCCGCAAGAATTCCAATGAGCACAAGCACTCACGGATGCGAGGCAGGCAGCATATCGGTGGACTCAACCCACTCTGAGAGGACTCATCGGATCTCTTCGCACTTCACCGCAAGCGAGCCGGACATATCATATGCCGTTGGAGTTTGTGCAAGATTCCATCAAGCCGAAGCAATCACACCTAGATGCACACAAGAGAATAATTAAGTACCTAAAGTCTACAATTAATGTTGGACTATGGTATCCCAAGGATGACAACTTCGAGCTATCAGGATACTCAGATGCGGATTTCGCAGGATGCAAAATCAACAGGAAGAGCACTAGTGGAACGTGTCAATTCCTAGGAACCAGACTGATATCCTGGTTTAGCAAGAAGCAGGTTTCTAACTCTATCTCCACTACAGAGTCAGAATACCTAGCTGCAGGTAGATGTTGTGCACAGATTCTATGGATCAGACAACAGTTAAGGGACTATAATATAATTGCCAACGAAGTTCCTATTTGGTGTGACAACAATAGTGCTATTGCAATAACCAACAATCCAGTTTTGCATTCAAGGACGAAGCACATTGACGTTAAGCACCATTTCATTAGAGACCATGTGCTTAACAAAAGGGTCAGAGTTGAAAGAGTTAGCACAGACTACCAAATAGCTGACATCTTCACCAAACCCCTGCCAGAAGAAAGATTCCTAGAGCTTAGCAGAGAACTTGGATTACTAGATTGGGAATCTAGTTCTGAAGCAAGTTAAAGGAAGGACGGACACCCCCCCAGAATCAGCCTAAGATGATGCAGTCGAGAAGACGAAGGCCAGACGAAGCAACTCAGCTGTTCAGAATACCAGGCGAGAAGTCAAACTAACCTGTTGCAGAGTGGTCAACAGTCAACGAATCAGACCAGCTAAGTTTTCTAAACTGACCTCTAAAGTTTTTTTTAATTATTATCTGCCACATTTATAATATTATTTTGGCTATCGAAATGGCATTTAAATATACAATTTTATTAGCCAAGTGGCAATTTTAATACACGCGTCAAACAACTATTAAATCAACCTTTACGATGGCCAATCAAAAACAACCGTCGAATTTTAAATTGGGCCACCGATTCAAATTTGAAATTCAAAAGAATATCAAAAGGAGTACCACCGTTCAAATATATAATAAACTAATACAAACGTCTTTTCATCTTCTTTATAAGGAAAGAAAACCCTTCACTTTGCTTTTTACGCTTACAGAAACCCTAGAATTTACAGAGCAAAAATATACACTAAAAATCCCTTATTTTCAGAAATGGCATCTTTCGAAGGAGTGAATTTGAAGGCGGTGAAGGACCAGGTCATTTTCTCCATGGTTGTCGACTTTGAAGGTTTACTAGAAGCAAACCTGGAGGACTATGACATGCTCAATTTGATCCGGGCGATGAAGCTTAATGGGATCTACCCATTTCTCGACATCAACCCGCAACATCTGTTCAAGGAAGATGTCATTGAATTCTATCGCAATGCTTATCTGATTCAGCACGGGATTCATAGCACAGTCGGCGGAGTTCCTGTTAGCATAGATCGAGAGAAGATTCGTTCTGTATTCGGGATGAAGCATCGTGGTTTGGCGGTCGAAGCTCTCAAACAATCAGCCGCCGAAACCTGGAAAACGATTAAAGTCGAAAATATCCCAGAAAAATTGAAGTTTACAGCCAAAAGGAATGAATTAAAAAGGATTTACCGTGTTGCGTTGGACATCACCAACAAGATAGTCATGGGGATGGTGGGCAGTTATGACCAACTGTCATCATCGAAATTTATGGTGTTGGGTGCGTTGATTCAGGAAGAGGAAGTCGATTGGGCGGACTATATTTTCAGGCAACTCGTGCGCGAGGTGAACAAGGTCGAGTGGCTTGAAGATGAGAAGAAGTTCAAAACTAAGCTGGCGTTCGGAACGCATCTTAGTTGGTTTTTGGAGATGACCGGAGTGGCTAAGGGAAACACTGACCCCTTCCACCCAAATAAGAGGCTTGGTCATATGGACCATGAAAAGAAGAAAGTTAGAGGCACTGGGAAAGCAGCTCAGTTGTTGAAGGAGCTGCCGGACTCAAGATCATATCCAAGGTACGATTTATCAGAGGAATCGGACAGACCTGCAGCTGCCAACTGCAGTCGAGTCCGACAACGAGTCCGACGAAACGCCCATTGCTATCAGATTCAAGAGACGGGGACCAGCCCCAGAAGGACCCTCTAACCTGCAGTCATCACCGGAACCCTCTCCTAAGAGGCCAAGGAAACTGCAGTTTAGCGAGGGAGAGAAGTCTGAACACCATACCAGCCCATCAGTTCAGTCACCAGTTCATCCTGAAGACTTGCCTGCACCAGACACCACTGAAACTCGGATTGTACCTGTTATCACACCCCCAGTCTACATATCCGAAGAAGAGGAAGCAGGTCTAATAATCTCTATTCCTGAAGCTGACTATACTTTTAACCTGTTAGAAAATAATACCTTCAATCTTTCTATTGAACAACTTCAGCTTGTTAAACCACAAGCAGAAAAACACTCTTTTGTACATATTTTTAAAGAGTGGAAATCTTTCAAAACCATGCCTTTTACAAATCTTCAAACCTTTGTTGCAACTAGTGGTTGGGAATATCCCCAAGCCACTGAGGAAGTTCTGATTGAATTTTGCAAAGAATCAGACTTGGCTTTAATCCTCCAGGATAAATGGTTCATGTCACATTTTAAAACAAACATGGACCACTTTATCCATTCTATCATGCTCAGCATTTTTGATGGCGTTTTTGGAGAGGAGGAGGAGGAGGAAGTTGAAAAGGAGATAAGGATTGAAGAAGTAGATGGAGATAATGAAGTTATTGATTTGGTGGCTGAAGAAGATGAAGAAGAAAGAAAAACAGGAGAAAATATTTCAGTTGAAAAACAGCCAGAAGAAATTGAGAAGACAGAGGAAGTGGCTGATGAAGGAGATGAAGAAGAAGGAGAGGAGGTAGATCAGGAAAAAGATGAAGAAGAAAAGGAGGATGAGGATGATGAAGGAGAAAAGAAGGAGAAGGATGATGATAAGGATGATGATGATGATAATGATGATGGAGGAGAAGCAGGAGCAGAAAAAGAAAATGAAAAAGAAAAAGATGAGGAAGAAGAAAAAGAAAACTCTGGAGAAAAGGAAGAAGAAGGGAAAGAGGAAGAGAGAGAAGGAGACAAGGAGCCAGAACAAGAGCCGGAGCCAGAGCCTACTCACGAAGGCCGAGATAGATCGAGGTACTGCACGGTACACGGCTAGACGCAGAGTGGCCGAGACTCCAGTCGTGACCCCGGAGAAAACCCAATCTGACCTACCAGCTGCAGACAGAAGCCTGCAGTCTAGTGGTTCCCTTGCAGAAGGATCAGGAGAGCACTCTCCATCAGCTCAGTTATCCCTTACCATGACTGAGCTGATCAAGCAAATCGTCAGAGATACTATTGGAGAGCTGCTATCAACTCAGGTCACTCCTGATCTTCAGTCAATAAATGCCAAGATAGACACCCTTCTACAGAGAGAGATCCCTCAGCCTCCTCCCCTACCAACAACGAATGCCATTTGGCATGTCCGATTGGATGAGCAGGATGGAACAAGCAGCTTAACTACCCTTGTTGATCTTTGGCAAAAGGGAAGAGTGTGTTCGGGGAAGAGAGAGAAATCGAAGCAAGAAGAAGCGGGATGTCCCTCAGTTGAAGGACCCTCCAGTCTAAAGAGAAAGGAAGTCAGAGATCGAGATGACCAGGCTGACCAGCCTGGAGGAAAAAGAAGAAGGACTAGAGGCGGCTTTGAACCTACTCTAGAATGGGAAGGGAAGGAGCTATGGTTTGTTGAGGATTTCATTCCATTTGAAGCTCTTGAGATGTGGGGATCTGCTAAGAAGAGATTCATCAGAGACTATTACATCTGGGAACTACTCCATGATGACAAACTCTCCCCACAAGAAATTTTCATAAACTTCATGGAAGAAATCCATCTGAAGCTTTGGGCTGTTCTGAAGAAGCACGCTAAAGAAAAAAATGCTTATCCTATGATTCCCTTATTCAGGGCAGAGGAAGCACCAATCCGTATGGACGGTGAACTTGATGAGTTAGCACTTCAAAGGGAAATCAAGCTATTGTGTCTTGAGAACAGATTCAGATCCCAGCAAGAACAAGACTTCGCAGCACTTGTTGTGAAGAGAAAATATGGTCTTGCTCCAGTCAAGACAAGACCAATCGGAGCCAAACCATTCAAGCCTGCCAAGCAGCCTATTCGAAGAGGCAGAGGAAGAGGCAGATGACATTTAGTTATTTCCTTTATTTGTAATTTTATTTTCTGTACTTAAAACTTTCTTGTAAAATTTCAATAATAAACAAGTCAGAAAATTTTATAAACAGTCTGTTGAATGACAATTTCCAGTTGTCTCAATATTGGACTGATTTCAGTTTTGTCTCGCACTTAAGTGCAGACTTGGTCATTTGATTTTTTACTTAAAGTTTTGCCATCATCAAAATAGGGGGAATTTGTTAGGAATACTTGTTAGATTTTGATGATGTCATTAATATAAAATCAAATGTTTATTACTTGGCAAAATGTAAGGAAGAACCAAATGAGTATCTTCCATAGGCCAAATATGTTAAGTATAAAACTTGGCAAAATGTAAGGAAGAACCAAATGAGTATCTTCCATAGGCCAAATATGTTAAGTATAAAACTTGGCAAAATGTAAAGAAGAACCAAATGAGTATCTTCTGTAGGCCAAAATTTGTTAGGCTGAAAAACGACTAAGTACTAAGTACAGCTTAGTCCATCAGAGAAGAACAGCCGACTCCGGTCAGAGTAGCTCTGGTCAACTAAATTTATCAGAGAAGTTTGACCAGACTGCAGCCGAGGTACCTCAGGGAAGTCACCTGACCAGATCAGTCACAAACAGTGAACAGCCGAGAGGACCTATCTGCAGAGATGTTAGCTGCATATCAGCCTACTCGACTACAGCCTAGTACTCCAAGTCCACGTCAGCATGCGTTGAAAAGTCAAGTATTACGGAAAGCTCACATGCAACGTGAAGAGACAAATTGGAGTGATTCCCGCAAGAGATATGATTTAAATAAATCATCCAGACCCACCGTGAAGACTTTAATCCTTTTATATTCAAAAGATTCGGCGCTCACATGCAGAAGTCCTCACAATGGTCGGAAGATAAAATAAAATAATGGGAATCCAGCCTTGCAACGTTCAGAAAAGATTAAACAATGAAGTCTCCCTCCAACGGACGGATTTGTTCAAAAGATTTGCAACGGCTACAAGGAATAATCTCAGAGATCGTAATCTATATATATCCGAAGATTTGAAACTGAGAAACTACCGGTGCGAACATACATTCTAGCGATCAAAGCAATCAAGCAATCTCAAGCAATCAAATAGCTTCGTGAAAAGAGCAGATCTAAAAGTTCATACTTAAGGAAGCTCTTAAGTTGGAGAAGACAAACACTCTTGTCTATAATCTTGAGTACGGGGTACTTCACTGGTTGAAGTAAGAGACTGTAAAGGCATCCGAGGATCGAGGATCAAGAGGTGCAAGGCAGTCAAGTGTGTGTACAACGGCACGGATTTCCACTGGTTGGAAGCTGTTGTAGTGTGGTTGAATCACTGTAATATTTATCACTGGTTGAAAATTATAGTGAATTCATCTCCAACTGGTTTGGAGAAAAGTGGATTAGTAGAGGATTACCCCACCTCTGAGACCACTATAATTGCCTGTGTTATTCTTGCTTTCTTGCATCATACTTTAATCTACGCATACATTGTTAAGTGTTTCATTAAGTTGATTTCTATTCGTCATCAGCTGACTTCCGCACATATCCAAGAACAAACGACTCCAAGTCATTTGTTTAACTATCAGCTGAAGAAACTCACTCTTCGTGAAAAAGAGTTCAAGAGTTTCAACAAGTCTATTCACCCCCCCCCTCTAGACTTTTTCCTGGACGACTTGTGACCTACATAATATGCCCAAGATTATATTCAACACAACGCACAACACATTCAAGAACATTAATTTCATCAACATACTAGTAGCGTCAACAAAATCACTTACACAATTGTAACACAAATATAAATATACAAGAGCACTACAACAACACAACTACAATCCACTACCAAAATCATCTAAATGTCGAAATGTAGTAGTAGAAGGATTACCACCATCCCCGAGATCCTCGTCACGAGGCTGTGAAGATGGGGTCTGTCTGAAGAGAGAAGGCGGTGGAGCAGGTGCCTGCAGTCCAGCCTGAGTAATGGTCTGAGTCAGCGTCATCATATAGTCCATCATGGTCTGCTGCTGTCTCTGGAAACTCTCTAACCGCGACTTAGTCCTCTGCCCGCTCTCATGTAACCGCTTCTGAGTCCTCCTTTCATTCTCAGCTCGGAGCTCCCTCCCCGCCCTCAACTGCTCCTCGAGATAGGCAGTCCGTGCATCCCGTCCGCGAGGGCGCTGGAAGCCGGGGGTATCTTTCAATACATGGTGACCTTCGGCTCCCATCATCTTAGTGTGGTACCGACTACCTCTAGGAGGGTAGACGGTACCCCATACCCTAGCGCGAACATAAAGATCAGCCTGATCGATCTGTCCAATGGCAGAATCGAGGTCGGTCTCCGCTAAGTCCGGATACTGCTCCCGAGCAATCTCAGCAAGCATCCTCTGAGACTCCTCCCGCACACGCTCCTAAGTTAATATGAAAATAAATATTTCAATATCAATAAAAGTATGATACAAAGGCATTTATTTTATTACCAAAATAAAATAAAAAAAGACTTACATGCTCCTCGAGACGGTTCGGATATGCTTTCTGAGTCACGTAGGCAAATGCGTCCAACAGATCAGAAGAAATGGCCTCGTGCGCAACTCTCGCTAACGACCGGGAACCCAGACTGTGATGGTCAGTCAGACCAGCACGATTGGTCATGTTGGTCAAGCTAGTCGCCTTCAAAAAAATATTATTTAGAATTGAGTTTATATTTAGAATTCAAAAAAAATAAAAACTGAAATATTATTAATTTTTATTAAATACTAGCAATTTTTTTAATAAATAAAATACAATATTCAGATTTTTATTTTTTTATGGAAAATAATATTCTAGTTTTTATTTTTATTAAAACAATTTATAAATAATATCCAGAGTTTATAAATTTTTTTATTTCCACTTTTGAATAATAAATTCCGATTTTTTAATATTAATAATATTCCAGAATTTAAAAAAAAATACCTGAAGTGCCGATTTTTTCTAATTTAAAAAAATCGGAACTTCAAGTATTTTTTTAAATTCTGAAACATTAATTTAAAAAAATCGAGTTTATATTTAGAATACAAAAAAAATAAAAACTGAAAAAGAAAGAATGAAATGAAGGTATTTTAGTCATACCATGAACTCCGGGTCGCGAAAATGGGCGCATAGCCACTTCCACTCGTACTCTCGGAACTTGAATTCTTCCGGGGTAGCCTCTCGGATATCAACCCAGGCTGTCCAGAACATGTGCATCTCATTTTTCCAAGATTTCTACCTACAACACACGTTGCACAACATATATTATTCGTAAGAAAAAAAATTACGCAAACAATGTAGATACAAAATAAATTAACATGACTTACTTGGTAGCTTGCACCTCGTCACACCAAGTACGTAGTAGAGAGTCGGGAATGACAAACCACATCTATGAACAGCATAAATACGCAATAATTTAAAAACATCACATATTGCATTTTGAAGAACTACGTGTTGATTGAAAAACACTTATTAAATATTTATTAACTTACTGACATAGCATTGTTCAAAGCATCCTTCACGCACTGCGGCACGTCCCCCCAATCGGGCCACAAAACGGGGACTCTGTCCCGAATGACAAAGCCAACATTACGGTTATATGACGCCGTAGCATCAAAAGACATCACCGGCCGGTCGTGTCTGTCTAGAGGAATCTCGTAACGGCCAGGCTTACTTACGTACGAGTCGAGCGCCAGAACCTTTGCTGGGCCACGAGTCTTCTTCTTTTTCTTCTCCTCCTCGACTACATTTTTCCCCTTCTCCTTCTCCCTCTCTATCTCCTCGTACAATTTCGCCTTGGAAACCCGCAACTCCACCAACACATGTTGTCTGGACAAGACTCGTAGACGTACGCCTCGTCAGGGCTAATCAATCGAACGGGAACTCGGACTCCCGTCTCATCGACCTCTGGAATAGTCGGAACCATTGGAGGCATGAATAGAGTCGGCAGCGGACCGTGGGGCACCGCGGACGAGGAACTCGGTACATCTCCTGATGTGTGAGGGCTAGACGTGGGTCGGTGGATGGGAGGCATACGAGTCTCCGTCTGCGAGGGGCTAGGCCGTGGTGTCTGAAAGGATAAACGCCGCGCTAGTGCAGCGGGCTCATCTGTCGCCCTAAGAAAATCGTCAGCGTTCATGCCGGTAGCTTCTAGTATCTGGCGGGCACGAACGCTACTCTGAGATATGTATAGTGTAGCGTGATCCGCCTTACTAGAGGCTGCCGAACTCCCCCGAATCGGGAGTGGTCGACTTTGTCGACTTCTTCCCCAACGCTTTCTTTATTCTATCCATAATATAAACAAATAAATCAAATTCACAACTCAACACAACAGTAATTATCAATGCCATACCACGTTAATCTTTTGATTAACGCCGGCTATACAATTCCTTCCTCCTCAAACAAATTCATCAAATATTTCATCAAAACTCATTAAACAATTTACCTAATTCATCAAATAATCTAAACAAATTCATCAAATTCACAACTCAACACAACAGTAATTATCAATGCCATACCACGTTAATCTTTCAATTAACGCCGGCTATACAATCCCTTCCTCCTCAAACAAATTCATCAAATTCACAACTCATTAAACACAAAATATTGAAAATACTAAATTCATCAAATATTGCATCACAATTCATTAAACAATTTACCTAATTCATCACATAATCTAAACAAATTCATCAAACAAATACAATAAATTCATCAAACAAAATAAAAAAAAAAGGAAAAGGGTTACCTGTCGGGAAGCGGTCGGACGGCAGGCGGGCGGGCGGGCGGGGCAGGGGGCATCGTCACGGGCGCAGGGCGCGAGCGGGCGGCGGCCAGAGGCCAGGCTGTCATCGGCGGCGGGGCAGCGGGCTGGCGAAGCGACAGTTGGGTGTGAGGTTAGGGGCGGGTGACGGTCGGCGGGATGGGGGCTAGGTGATGGGCGGATGTCAGACGAGCGGTTAGGGTTGGGGGCGATCGGGCTGGGTGAGGGAGAAGGATAAAATAATACAAGAACGAAGGATAAAACGTATAAAATGTAGGGGTTTTAGCCGACGACAAGATCTACGTCGTCAGCTAAAGTGTTTTAAAAAAAAATATTAAACTTTAGCCGACGACAAGATCTCTCTGTATCACATACAGGACATCTCGTGAGGTCTTCATTAGGATGCTCCCAGAATAGAACACAATCATACATGCAGACGTGGATATTAATGTAGGAAAGACCAAGATCTTTCAAAATTCGTCTCATTTTTGTATATGTATTAGGAAGATGATGACCCTGTGGAAGCATATTAATCGTAAGCTCCAAGTAATCATCCACAGACTTGATGGATGATCTGTTTTCCACCTTTAATCTCATCATTTCCATGACACAATCAAGAACAGTCATGTTACACCCTGGGTATAGAGGGGTCTGTTAGAGTTGAATTAGCTTGTTGTACCTGTCAAGCCCAGCAGTATTGCAAGGCAACGGTCTACGGGGTCGTGGGATTGGCTCAATTGGTACAAACGTCTCGGAAAAACCAAACACATCATCAATCAACCTACTCTTCGGATCGGTGAACCCGTCATTACCATTAAATTGTCCGTGATCATACGGAATAACAGAATTCGGTGCTTCACCGTGGTATATCCAACATGTATATTTACTCCAAAAACCATTCTTCTTTAGGTGTTCCCAGACCTCATCAAATGGAAAACGATACATATCACTGCGACATCTGCATTTATTACACGGACATTAGTGCAACGTATTACCACTGTCGTGCTCTTTTACAAATCTCATAAACTGCTTCATCCCATCCATTACACTTAGATCCCATTTTTGTAACCCAATCCAACTCTTGTCTATCCTGAAAATGTATAAATTTTCCAATATTAATCCAACTAACTAATATTGTTCAAATTATAAATGAAATCACAATAAACAATTAATCATAATGATTATCATCATAAAACTTAATCGTTATACATTAAAGCTTTCGAATGTACAACATGAATAATACAAAATTTCGAAATCACAATAAAATACGTACCTTAATCGAAATGGTGATTATAACAACCGGTAGAAACCTTCGTCAATCCAGCTAGCACAACTCAAAGTAGCAACACAAACTCCAAAAATACACAAAGGAATTTCCAAGAACCGGGTTGATTTTTTTCGCAAGGTCGCAATACTCAAAGTAGCAACTCACAAGCTTTTTTAGGGAATAACTGACAGGGTCGGGAATAGAAAGGTGCTCTTTAGCGGGGAAAGGGGCAAGATTGGGTTGGTGTTCCGTGAACTATATATAATTTTCACTTGGAGGTTTAGCCGACGACTTGATCTAGGTCATCGGCTAAACCCCATTTTTTTTCGAAAGGGTTTAGCCGACGGCCTAGATCTTGCCGTCGGTTAAAAGTCCTTTTTTTGGTAGTGTTAGACTCGGGGATCGTGTTACTACCTTGTCGAATTGTTATTCTCATAACAGTTGTATTTTTTATGTATAATTGTATAGCTTGGTTACTTGCTAGCGATTTGCATCGATAACCCCTCGTTGGGGGATTATGTTATGTTTTTCAGGTGTTCCTATTTGAGAGAGAGCAACCACAAAATCGGCATGGAAGATGATGTAAAGCAGCGATACTAGTCACAGTGGTAGACGGCTGTCCGTCAGTGATTTTTCGGACCAAGTATTTATTTCTAGTTTTTGTCATCCTTAAGAGGATGGACATGTTGTGTAAATGGTGATCAAGTTGTATTTTGGTTTATCAGTTGTACTACTATGTTGTATTTTGGGAGACCTAATCGGTCTACGGTTTTATGTTTTGGTCGAACCGACCACGTGTGGGTTTGTTTTGTGGTTTCTTGCCTGATAGATTCTTGCGGAAAGTATATACGGCGTGTAATGTCCCTAATCGAATTGGGGGTGTTACATAAATGGTATTAGAGCTTAGGTTTGTGAAAACCTGGGCAGTTGGGTCCAGTTGGGTCTTGTCGAGTCGTGTCTTGTCGGAGTCGTGTCTTGTCGTGTCACCCAGGTGAGCAATTGTGAACAAGCGTGATCATTGTGATCCGTTTGGATCAATTGTGATTCGTTGTGATTAGTATCGTGGTGCATCCATCATCTCTGTGCGGCCTATGGACGTAAGTCTCCTCTTTAATGCGAAGTAATGGTATTTCATGATTTCCTGTATGTGCGATGATTGTGGTTCGTAATTTTGTTTGTGTAGTGCTATAAGATGAAATCCGTGTTCGATACTTATGTTATATCGTGTGTATATTGAACTGAACGTATTGATGGTTGGACGTCGGTTGGTGCAATAAGATGTGAAAACCGTGAATTTTGACGTCTTCCAGAGAATGTATTCTCGGTAGAGTTCATGAGGAACTTAGATGGGTAGTTTTGACGTATGTTTGAATTATATTTGGTTGGATTTATAATCTCGTTTGCCGATTGGGCAGGTAGTTTCAGGTTCGATTGCTTTTAAATAGTCATAATTATGTCCGCTGCGTGTAGGTTTGAAAACAGTTTTCTTGATTGTATTTATGAACCTGAGTATGTTTGTAAAGAACCGATTTTTGAAAATATTTTGATGGTGCGGTTAATCAACAGTTTTGCATGGATTTTGAAAACGGTTAAACTTTGACGCGTTAGTCTTGTATTTTCAAATGACACATTCAGACGGTATCTGAAGTAGGCGTTTTAAAGTGTTTTGTACATTGTAAAATATTACCATTATTTTGGTTATGATCGAAGGAATTTTAGGAAATTTTGCTAAGATTCGAAAGTTTCGCTTCGATACGGAACGGGATGTTAATGATTTCAAAAAAAAATTCCTAGACTGAGTCCCTTCTGCTTTATGAAGAACGACAAGTCTTCTAAAATATTTTTCACACTTCTTCAAAATTTTCAAAATAAGAAATCCTTGATCCGTTTCACGAAGAAGCGATAATTGCAAAACATTTTTGTTGTTTGAGAAGGAAATTCCATTTTTTTTAAATGCACATTTGGCAAATTCTGTTCGAAAGAAACGTGTGCTGATTAATATCATTACCCGTGTTGGTGATGCTCGAGTTGGTCGTTAAACTGTTTTTCCGTGACTCTTGTTAGAAAGCTTGAACTTTAACAAATTTCGGAAAATTCAGTGCTTTAACTCAAACTTTTTGACTTGAGATTTTCAAAAGTCAACTGAATTGGGATGTTCTTTATTATTGGTAAATCGATGAGTTTTGTCAACTTTAGTGCGTGAGTTTATGACTATTTTATGAGAGTTTGGTTTTGTTTCAAAAACGGTGATAACAGTTGAGAATGGTCCGAAATTTGATGATATTGTCGTGTATGCGGTGATAGCTGCGCTTGATGCCTTGGGCATGTGCTGAATGCTTCGAGTGGTTTACTCATGTGATTGATTCTAGTGTGTGATGACTTGACAAATGTTGTTGTCGGAAATATTCATTTCCGAACCTATGAGAACTATCAGATATGAGTTATTGCGTGAACCCTCTATGGTAACTCTTGTTAGCAAGAATATTTTTGTGCTTCATAGTGTGCCTTGTGTAGACCCTCTTTTGTGATTGATGTTTATGTTGTTATGTCTCGTTTTAACGAACGGTTGTTCAGTTTATTATGTCGAGGGCCAGAGGTCGGGTCGTGGCAATCAGTCGCGTGATCAGGATCATGCTGTCGGTGACGGCGTTGGTATTGGTGTTGCTACTATACTTCAGCAGGTGGCAGACCAGATGACTCATTTGACCCAGGCAGTTCAGCATAACACTACCGTGACTGAGAACGTCGGATCGACTCGGTGGCTTAGAGAAGTGATTCGTATGCGTGCTCCCCGTTTTGCGGGTGTAGGTGATATTTTGGGCTGGGACGGTTGGATTTTCCAATTGGAAAAGATTTTCAGGGCAGTTGGTTGTCCAGAGGAATGGAGGATTCCTATCGCTCAGTTCCTTCTCGATAGTGACGCGGCTAATTGGTGGGAGGCCGTTGAGCCTCAGGATCATGTCGTTACATGGGATGAGTTCAAGAAGTTGATGGAAGCAGAGTTCTGTCCGGAGCCGATCCGAGAGCAGAGGATCCGATATTTTTATCTAGACAATCCGCAGGATGTACCCGTGTCGCAGGATATTGTTGATTATAGTCGACAGCTCGCCTACGTGAAGGGGCAGGTGAGGACCGAGGAAGACAAAATTCGTCATTTCGATATGCGGATGAAACTAGAGATTCGACAGTACATGTCGGGTTTCACTTATGCTACTTTGAAAGAGTATCAGAATCGAGCCACGGCGTACGAGATGGCATCGTTATCTACTGGGCCTTTGCATGAGCTGAAGAGGCAGAGGACGTCTGGAGATTTTTCGGATAGTGTGGGAGTCAGAACTTCTTCACGTCGAGTTCGCGTATTCTTTCGTGAAACCTTCATTTTCTTCATTCGGTGGAACCAAGAGTTCCAAGTTGTCTTCTTTGACTCCGAGTCGTACGGGGAGGTGTTCCAATTGCAACATTGTGGGTCATGTGCAAGCTAATTGTCCTTCGCAACCGATTACTTGTTATTACTGTGGACTCGAGGGCCACAGAGTTCAGTATTGTGAAATGTTCCATGAAGTTTCCAAGAATCGTGCATCGGCATCGGTATTGGGATCGATTCATCGGGACCACTGAGATTTTGTCGGCCGTGCTATTGTAATACCTGAGATCTTTGTTTCGGATTCGTTGAGTTTTAGGGGCTTCATCTGATTGTTATTGTCCTCATCGTTGGAATTTTGTTCCATGTTTAGGTGTGCCTTGTTGGGACATGTGTTTGGAGGCGTTTCAGATCACTATGCGAGTTTTTGAGTTTTTGTGATGTAGCGCACGCTAACGCTTGTGGCGTAGCGCGCACTACTGTGTTGTGGTTAGCGCACGCTACCGGATGTGTAGCGCACGCTAACTGGAAGTCCAGAGACAGTCCAGGAGCCACTGGACTGGGACTGGAGTCTCGTTAGCGCACGCTAAGGTTGGTAGCTAGCGCACGCTATCGACTGATTAGCGCACGCTACTTCTTCTTTCTAGCACACACTACCTAGTAGGTGCAGATCTGTCCAGGAGCTAATAGACTGGATTCGTGACTCGTTAGCGCACGCTACGCTCATGGGGCTAACGCACGCTAACAGTGTTACAAGCGGACAGTTCTGGGCATTGACCCCGTTAGCGCGCGCTAATACTGTGATGTTAGGGCACGCTAATAACTGTCCAGTATAAATACTGGACAGCAGGCTTCACTTCGTCATTTCTCTCCCTTCTTCATCTTTACCGACGGGAGTGACTTCCAAAGGTGATTTTCAGCGAGCTTCTTCATCAAGCTTTATTTTGGAACGGATTTGTAGGTGTTTAACAACATCTAATCGTCTTCTTGATCCATATCAAGGTAATCTCTTCTTAGAACCCTAGTTCTTGAATTTTGGGGGTTTCTCCTTAGTTCTTCGATCTAATCCGAGGGTGATTGAATCGATGGTGAAATTCTTGTTGTCTTGGCCATGATCTTCGGATTTTTGAACTCATTCATGATTTTATATCACTCGGAACCTAGTTCTTGATTTCTTGGAGTCACACTTAGATCCTTGTTGTTTTTAGGATCGATTCGGATTCCGTTTAGTGTTATTGATTCGTGATAGTGTTATTTTCGTAGTTCTCGTGGAGTTGTCGAGTTCTTGGTCAGTTTTGGAAGTTCAAGGGCTGCCCAACCTCATCCGTTCGTTGTCCGGTGGTTCGTGGTATCGAGGCCTTGTGATTCGTCGTATTTGTTCGCTCGCGGATTCGAGGCAAGTATCTTGCCCATACGTTTCGTATTTCGTAAGCACAATTGTTGATAAATGATTTTATGTGAAATACGAATGTTTAATGAATGTTAAAAAGGATCGGTATGTTCTCGATAAAGGTTTCCTTCTAAATCTACTTGTGTATTTGTGAACGAATGTGTTGTTTTGAAAATGTGTGTTAGTCTTGTACATGGAAATATCTTCCTTGTGTGTGGTACTGTTGTGCGTGATTGTGTCAAAGTGGACTTAAGGTTATGTCTTCTTAAAAGAAGAATATACGTGTGTGGATGTGCGGGTCTATTGATGAGCATATGTTGTTGTGTAGTATTGGTTGTGAGTATGTGTCGGATATAGCGGCCATTTCTAACAAGTACCTTGAATTACGTTTGATGTACTTCGGGAGAATACGGTTTTGATGATTGTGATTTGTGCCCTTGTGGCTTTTGAGTTGTGTGTGAGCCGAGTAAAACCAGCGAGGGTCCCCTGGGATTTGTTTAGACTTCGAGTTCGGCAGATCACTCGGTTGGGCTATACACCAGGGAGGGCCTGACGAGGTGTCTCTGGGGTGTGTATCTTGATTGAGATGTACAGGGCCAGTATAGCTCGGGAGGTTGTTTTGTGCTAATGATTTTGGCACGTTGTTGTTTCGATAATTATGATATGTCCGGAATATCATAACGCTTCCATTCTCGGTGTGAGTTATGTCGTACGTAAGGTCTTGGTACTTGGCTAGAATGGCATCAATATAAGTGTCGTATATGATTTGTTTCTTGATTGTGAGGTTTTTGGCATAAGAATGCGGGCCCTGGTGATTGTCTCCGTACATTGTGATTTGGTTGTTTATCGGGTGTGACCTTTTGGGCTTTCACTCGAGTATGTGATGAGGATGATCGGGTCGTGGACCCCGTGTTTTGTGATTGGATTGGTATTTTTGAACTTAAACAAGTTCTTGGCCCGTATCCCTATGTGGTTCTGTTAAGTTGAGGATTCGTATATTCCAAATGTTTTCAAAACTCCCGAGATCTTTGATATCTTGTGAAATGCATATTGGGTTTATTCCCACCTGTCATGATTCGAGCAGTTTTGATTAAATGATTTATCTCGGGGAGTATGTTTTAAATTATCGGGTATTGGAGTATGATATGTGTGGCTTGTATTTGTATTTTATACTTGCACTAGCAAAACAGTGGAGTTTTGCTAACCCCTGAGTATTCGGGGGGTAGATGTCTGTATTGCGTCCAGGTACTTGCAGGTTGCTGGGGAGCAAATCATAGGATCGATACGAAGGATGATGGAAGACGACGATACTAATCACATGAAGACCAGTTGTTGAGTATCTTGTTAGAGTCTCAGTGTTTGGCTCTCCATTGTGTAATGTTCCCGTTTTATGGGAACGTTGATGTAATTCAATCCCTGTATGGGTATGAGTTTTGTATGTTTATTGTGTTGTTAGTGGTAAAAGACCAAATCGGTCTAATGATTCATTATTTAGCCATATCGGCATTAAATGTGATGTATTGTTTTCGTATTTAGCCTGGTAGATCCTCATGGAGAGGGTCTGCGGCGCTGTAATATTCCCGAGCGGTTTGGGGTGTTACAGAATATGGTATCGGAGCTTAGGTTTGCATAAACCTAGGTTGTTGGGTCGAGTTGTGTGTTGTCGGGTCCTATCTTGTCTTGTCTTATCTTGTCAGATTTTGTCTGACTAAGTCGTGTCGCGACGCGTCGTCTGGAGGTCGGTCGTGATTATTATCAAGGTGCAAACATCATCTTCGTGCAATCTGTGGATGTAAGTCTCCCCACTATAATGTTGTGTCTCGTATTACACGAGCTTGTGTGATATTTGTGTTATGTTGAGGAGTTAAATGTGAATCATGAATATGTCCTCCATGTTTGTTTGATTTTTGTAATGTGCCGGTGTATGTGTATATATATATATATCCTTGTATAAATTGTTTTACAAGAAGTAATGTTTTGGTACGGTTACACTAGCTAAGTTCATCAATGTGATATTTTAAATGTTCTAAATATTCTTGGGAAGTCACGTAAAATTTATTTTAAAACATCCTTCAAGAAAGGAAAAGCTTGATTTTCGTGTTATGACCTCGAGGCCAAACATTTTGAGAATTCAAACTACTTACATTTTATTCCCATTGTTATATTGCAAGTTTTCAAAAATTTAACTTTAAACTCATTTGAGGTCTACCAAAAACTTACTTGAAACGTGACTCTCGCTTTTAAACTTTTTGGTTCCATGTATTTCGTTAAAAAGGTACGTGATGAAGATGTTGTCGTTATTCAGCTGTAATGCCCTGAGTTGTGACTAGAGTGGTGGTGTGAACGCTGAGTCGTTCGGTATGCACTCGTCGAGATAGTTCTCTTGACCGAGAGGTGAAGACTCGGTTTGGAACGTTGTTTAACTTCTGACGGTTAATTGTGTGATGTTATAATTATGTGAACCGTTGGCATTCGGATTTATACGCTGTTGTTTGTTTGTAAACTCCGATCTAGCATCGTTGGTAGGTGAGTATGGTTGTGTTGTCAAACTTGCAGTCAGCACACACCATCTTTTGTTGTGGAACGCGCTTTCTGGATGGGCAAAAGTTTTAGACTGTATTTTGCTGTTATATCTACCCTTTGAAGTCGATCACCTGTGAGTGGTTTCCGTGTGTGCATTAATATTGTTGTGTGATTATGTGACTTTCGTCGCGTTAAATTTGCTTGATTACTATGCCGAGGGGCAGAGATCTTGGTCGCAACCGTGGTACGGATGACCACGGGGATCAGGCGCGGAATCGAGAGAATAATGTTGGGAACGATATTGGTATGGATGTTGCTACTGTATTGCAATCAGTTGACCAAGGCGATTCAACGCAACACTGATGTGATTCAGAGGGTCGGGAAAAATCTATGGCTCTGAGAGGTAATTAGTATGGATCCCCCTCGATTCGCTGGTGCAGCAGATGCACTGGGATGGGATGGTTGACTTCTTCAGTTGCATAAGATATTCGAGGCCATTGATTTTCCTGAAGATCGGAAGGTCCCTATTGATCAGTACCTTCTTAGCGATGATGTTGTTCATTGGTGGGAAGCCGTTAAACCTCGGGATCATATCGTCATGTGGGCGGAGTTCCGAGAACTTCTGGAAGATGGGTTTTATCTGGATCCGAGTGGGAAGCAGAGGAAGCTGGATGATATTGTAGTTAGTACTGGAGTTGGTGTTTCTGGATTGCAACGTAGTAGTCTTTCCGTTGTGAAGCTCCATCACTCGATGCTTGGGACTGAGAGTTCCAAATCGTCGGTATTGCCTTCTGGTAAGGCCAAGAGGTGTCTCAACTGCAATGTGTCAGGGCATGTTCGTGCACATTGTCCTTCTCCTCCAGTGACGTGTTACAAGTACGGACTCGTGGGACACCGGGTTCAGTTCTGCAAGTTAGTCACCGAGTCTTCCGAGGCCCGAACTTGAGCATTGATATCAGGGCTGACTCTGTGGAGTCCCTGAGAGCGTAGTCTACCAGTTGTATGTTGTGTTATCTCCTTGCCTCGTTGTTTCGAATTTCGGGGATAGACTTCTTTTATTAGAAGTGGATCGGGTTTTCGAACTTTTGTGTTTTCAACTCTATCGACTCATTTGTGTTCGTTGATATTTTCTGAACTTGCCCTATCCTTTGTTTTGTTGATCGAACGGGTTGTGGTAATTTTTCGAAATAATCCTCTTGTCGTTGTGACTTTTTGTTCGATTACGATTCCATTCCTGTGGATTTTATGTGGATGCATATCTTGTCGCTTTACCATATCACCTATTGTCTCGAGCCGAGGTGTGAATTTTGGAGTTGTTATTTGATTCTCATTGGTCGTCGTGATTCGAACTTGACTGTTCGACCGTTATTGTCTCGATCGTCGTGGTTCGATCATTTGTTGTTTGATCTTGTTGCTTCCGTATCGTGATTTTTGAGCATTCAGACCACGTTGTAATTTCCTTCACTTCGGGAAATTAGCTTCATTGTTGATCTTCCAACCCTCGAATGGTGGAATTTTGTATTTGTGCAGTGTTGAGCTCGCATCTTGATTGTTATACTGTTCGGGCTGGCCAACCATATTGATCTTGTTCGTTGCGTTCGTTGTCATTCTGGCATACTGATATGGATGTTATCAGCCACGTGCTGCATGTGATTCGTTGTAGGTCATCAGCAACAGTTAGCATGTGTTTTGCGTTTTGTTATCATTCTGATATTTTTTTGTTGTTGTCGGAGATTGTTTGCGCTGATCGTTTTGTGTTCTAAGTTTCGGGGCTGAAACTTCTTTTAAGAGGGGTAGAATGTAATACCCGAGATCTTTGTTTCGGATTCATTGAGTTTTAGGGGCTTCATCTGATTGTTATTGTCCTCATCATTGGAATTTTGTGCCATGTTTCGGTGTGCCTTGTTGGGACATGTGTTTGGAGGCGTTTCGGATCACTATGCGAGTTTTTGAGTTTTTGTGGTGTAGCGCACGCTAACGCTTGTGGCGTAGCACGTGCTACTGTGTTGTGGTTAGCGCACGCTACCGGATGTGTAGCGCACGCTAACTGGAAGTCCATAGACAGTCCAGGAGCCACTGGACTGGGACTGGAGTCTCGTTAGCGCACGCTAAGGTTGGTAACTAGCGCACGCTATCGACTGATTAGCGCACGCTACTTCTTCTTTCTAGCGCACGCTACCTGGTAGGTGCAGATCTGTCCAGGAGCTAATGGACTGGATCGGTGACTCGTTAGCGCATGCTACGCTCATGGGGCTAACGCACGCTAACAGTGTTGCAAGCGGACAGTTCTGGGCGTTGACCCCGTTAGCGCGCGCTAATACTGTGTTGTTAGCGCACGGTAATAATCGCCCGAGATAAATCTTTGGACAGAGCTTCACTTCGTCATTTCTCTCCCTTCTTCATCTTTTCCGACGGGAGTGAGGTCCAAAGGTGATTTTCAGCGATCTTCTTCATCAAGCTTTATTTTGGAACGGATTTGTAGGTGTTTAACAACATCTAATCGTCTTCTTGATCCATATCAAGGTAATCTCTTCTTAGAACCCTAGTTCTTGAATTTTGGGGGTTTCTCCTTAGTTCTTCGATCTAATCCGAGGGTGATTGAATCGATGGTGAAATTCTTGTTGTCTTGGCCATGATCTTCGGATTTTTGAACTCATTCATGATTTTATATCACTCGGAACCTAGTTCTTGATTTCTTGGAGTCACACTTAGATCCTTGTTGTTTTTAGGATCGATTCGGATTCCGTTTAGTGTTATTGATTCGTGATAGTGTTATTTTCGTAGTTCTCGTGGAGTTGTCGAGTTCTTGGTCAGTTTTGGAAGTTCAAGGGCTGCCCAACCTCATCTGTTCGTTGTCCGGTGGTTCGTGGTATCGAGGCCTTGTGATTCGTCGTATTTGTTCGCTCGCGGATTCGAGGCAAGTATCTTGCCCATACGTTTCGTATTTCGTAAGCACAATTGTTGATAAATGATTTTATGTGAAATACGAATGTTTAATGAATGTTAAAAAGGATCGGTATGTTCTCGATAAAGGTTTCCTTCTAAATCTACTTGTGTATTTGTGAACGAATGTGTTGTTTTGAAGATGTGTGTTAGTCTTGTACATGGAAATATCTTCCTTGTGTGTGGTACTGTTGTGCGTGATTGTGTCAATGTGGACTTAAGGTTATGTCTTCTTAAAAGAAGAATATACGTGTGTGGATGTGCGGGTCTATTGATGAGCATATGTTGTTGTGTAGTATTAGTTGTGAGTATGTGTCGGATATAGCGGCCATTTCTAACAAGTACCTTGAATTACGTTTGATGTACATCGGGAGAATGCGGTTTTGATGATTGTGATTTGTGCCCTTGTGGCTTTTGAGTTGTGTGTGAGCCGAGTAAAACCAGCGAGGGTCCCCTGGGATTTGTTTAGACTTCGAGTTCGGCAGATCACTCGGTTGGACTATACACCAGGGAGGGCCTGACGAGGTGTCTCTGGGGTGTGTATCTTGCTTGAGAGGTATAGGGCCAGTATAGCTCGGGAGGTTGTTTTGTGCTAATGATTTTGGCACGTTGTTGTTTCGATAATTATGATATGTCTGGAATATCATAACGCTTCCATTCTCGGTGTGAGTTATGTTGTACGTAAGGTCTTGGTACTTGGCTAGAATAGCATCAATCGTATATGATTTGTTTCTTGATTGTGAGGTTTTTTGGCATAAGGATGCGTGCCCTGGTGATTGTCTCCGTACATTGTAATTTGATTGTTTATCGGGTGTGACCTTTTGGGCTTTCACTCGAGTATGTGATGAGGATGATCGGGTCGTGGACCCCGTGTTTTGTGATCGGATTGGTATTTTTGTACTTAAACAAGTCCTTGGTCTGTATCCCTATGTGGTTCTGTTAAGTTGAGGATTCTTATATTCCAAATGTTTTCAAAACTCCCGAGATCTTTGATATCTTGTGAAATGCATATTGGGTTTATTCCCACCTGTCATGATTCGAGCAGTTTTGATTAAATGATTTATCTCGGGGAGTACGTTTTCAATTATCGGGTATTGGAGTATGATATGTTTGGCTTGTATTTGTATTTTATACTTGCACTAGCAAAACAGTGGAGTTTTGCTAACCCCCGAGTATTCGGGGGGTGGATGTCTGTATTGCGTCCAGGTACTTGCAGGTTGCTGGGGAGCAAATCATAGGATTGATACGAAGGATGATGGAAGACGACGATACTAATCACATGAAGACCAGTTGTTGAGTATCTTGTTAGAGTCTCAGTGTTTGGCTCTCCATTGTGTAATTTTCCCATTTTATGGGAACATTGATGTAATTCAATCCCTGTATGGGTATGAATTTTGTATGTTTATTGTGTTTTTAGTGGTAAAAGACCAAATCGGTCTAATGATTCATTATTTAGCCATATCGGCATTAAATGTGATGTATTGTTTTCGTATTTAGCCTGGTAGATCCTCATGGAGAGGGTCTGCGGCGCTGTAATATTCCCGAGCGGTTTGGGGTGTTACAGCTATGTTGTTTGTGACTTCACCCTGTCTTTCTTTTTAAGTCTCGGGACGAAACTTCTTTTTAGAGGGGTAGAATGTAATACCCGTAATTTTCTCTTTCGGTAATTTTTTGTTTTTGGCATTTTTCTGGTTTCCAGAAACTCGCGAGTGTTTTGACATTTTGATAATGTTTTGTTCTGCGTGTTTGGTCATCCGAATTTGTTCCGGGGCTCTTTTACCTGAATCCATGTTTTGAGCGACTTTTCCGCTATTTGGTTCATTTCGTGTGATGGTGGTTCGAAATAATGGTTTCGTGTTTCCTATAAGTCCGTTGAGCTTTGTATGCGTGTTATGAGCTTCGGTTTGGTTGTTTGATGTCAAATTGTGATTTTCGGACGCTTTGGGCCATTTTGTAATTTTCCAAAGTTTGGGGTAATTACTTTCGTTGTCATTATTCCGAACCTTCGCGTAGTCGGAATTGTATTTTCCTTTAGCATTTGAGTTTGTCGTTGTGCACTCTTCGTATGCATGTCTTTGTCTTGTGTTGTTGTCGTCGTTTCGTGGTTTCGTCGTGCTCGTACTCGATGAGCTGAACTTAGCAGTTTTTGAACTGCTAAGTGACTTACGCACGCTATTCTATAAGCATAACGTATGTTATCATCTTGTGCCTTACGTATGTTAAGCCTTCTCATTACGTACGTAGGGGTATTCCAGTTCAGTCAGTGAATTCTGGCCATCGATAGCACACGCTATGTGTGAAGAGATAAATTCACCACTAGAAGGGGGGTTGAATAGTGGTAATGCGGAATATCAAACTTTCTCGCGAATAAAAGAAAATAATGCGGAAAGTAAAAGACTCGAAGATTTATAGTGGTTCGGCAACTTGCCTACGTCCTCTCTCCGACTTCTTTTTCTATTGGCTCAAGAACAACCACACACTTGACTCGTCTTCGATTGGTACGAGTACAACAACCGTTACAACCGTTTGTCTTCTATTGGTCCAAGTACAACCACTCTCAAAATAAACTTTGTTTATCTAGTGTTCTATCGGAACTAGATAATCCTTACTTACGAATATTGGAGTGTAATCCTAACAATGCCGGATCGAAGATCCTAATAACACCGGATTAGTGACTCTTAATTAGTTTCTCTAACGCTCTTGTATGATTGATGCAACACTCACAACCAAATGAAAGAATATAAAGTATAATAAATATTACAAGGTGTATCACTCTTTGTATCTTTCTCCTCACAACTTAGAATGCAATAATATATAGAGATCTGAGCTCAAGAATGCTTTGATTGCTTGTATACTTGAATGATTGAAGTTGTGTGTTAGATACCCAAGTCCTATGGGTATTTATAGTATCAAGTCCTTCTTCATATACTGAAGAATGTATTATTAGCGTGCGCTAATAATCCTTCATAGCGTGCGCTAACGAGCTTTGACTTGACTGATCTGAACGGTCATTAAACTGTACCAACGGTCATAATATACGTCTAGTGTGTGCTAGTCAGTCTTCTGTAGCGTGCGTTATTGTTGGTCAACAGGTCTTCACTTTTGACTTTTGAAACTTGTCGGTTTGTCTCCCCAACGTCTCTTTTCCAACGGATAAAATGTACGTAGAGTGCGCTAGTACATATACATTAGTGTGTGTGATTTTGAACTTCTGTGTTTTCGACTCTGTCGACTCGTTTATTTTCGTTGACATTTTCTGAGCTTGTCCTGCCCCTTGATTTTGTTGATCGAACGAGTGTTGTATTGTTTCGGAATAACTCGTTTGTCTTTGTGACTTTTCAATTGCTATTCCCTTTCCTGTGGATCTTATGTGAATGCACATCCTGTTGTTTTCACCGGATCATATATTGTCTCGAGTCGAGATGTGAACCTTGGAGTTGTTGTTTGGATTTTATTATTCTTCGTGATTCGAACATGATTGTTGAACGTTCAGGCTCCTTCGTAATTCCCTTAAGTTCGGGAAATTAGTCTCGTTTTCGATCTTCCAACCCTTGGGCGGTGGAATTCCGTATTTGTTCAGCGATTGGCTCACGTTTTGATTGATGTACCGTTGGGTTGGTCAATCATATTGATTTTCGTTCGTTGTGTTTTGTGATTGTTCGGATAATCGACTTGATTGTATTATCCGTTTGTTGACGCTTGTCACTTGTTGATTTTATTATATCTCTACAGTGGCATTGTGCTGGTCGTCGTGGAGCGTGTTTTCACGCCGTATATTCATTTGCGTTGCTTGTAATGTTTCGCCGTTGGGCGTAAGTTATGCGTTTCTTATGTATCTAGTTGAGTTTTCCTGGCAGGATATTACTTCTCCCTACTTGTTTTAAGTTTCGGGACGAAACTTCTTTTAAGGAGGGTAGTGTGTAATACCCGTAATTTCGATTTCCGGTAATTTCTTTTTTTTCGACGGAAGTCCGTTTTGACGACTCGCTCACGACCGTTTCGTCATTCTGAGAATGATTAATTCTACACTTTTTGACATCCGAGTTCGTTTCGGTGTCGTTTTGTTGAGTTCCGTGCTTCTCAGCGACTTTTCCGCACTTGAGTTCGATTCTTGCGAATATCATCCGAAACTGTTGTTTCGAGTTTCTCGTAAGTTCATTTAATGTTATTATTCATGTTGAGATCTTTGGTTTGGTGTTTCGATTGTGTATCGTGTATTTCGGACGTTTTGGGCCATTTTCGTAATTTCCCAAAGTTTGGGGTAATTACTTCCGTTGTCGAATTTCGACACTTTGGGTGGTCAGAACCGTGTGTTCTCTTAGCGCTTAGATTCGTCTTTGCGAGTACTTCATAACCATATCTTCGATTCATACTCAGGTTCGGGTTTCGGGGTCGTCCGGGCCGTCGGAGTGGCCACGGCCGAGTCACGGCCGGAGCAGGGCCTAGCCTGGCCGAGTTACGGCCGTAAGGTGCCAGTTACGGCCGTACGTGATCGGCAGACTTGGCGGGACGAATGTTAGTTACGGTCATAAGGAGTGATCGGGTACGGCCGTACGGGCGCTGGGCATCTTCCGGACGAAGGCCGGTTACAGCCGTAATGTGTGCCAGTTACGGCCGTAAGTGTCCGACAGGTGCTGGGCAGATTTTTTGACGAATGCCGGTTACGGCCGTAAGGCCTGCCGAGTACGGCCGTATGGGCCGAGTTACGGCCATAAGGCACTGCCGGTTACGGCCGTAAGTGTCCGGCAGTGACCGGTTATATAAGGCCTGGCAGCCCGTTTTTGTTCATTTCTTCACTTTTCTTGCAGCTATCGGACGGGTGCGACGGGAAATCGAGTTCTTGGCCGATTCTAATCAATTCCAATATGTTTTGGAAGATTCTTGTTGATTATATCATCATCCAATCCGTGTATTTCGTCGAATCAAGGTATATTTCTTGATTTTCCATCAAGTTGACTTTTCGGAGAGATTGTTCTTGATTTCGATTCTAGTCCGATTTTGATACATCGGTTGGTGTAGTATGATGTTATTAATCGTGTTCTATGGGTTGTATATCCATATTTCGAGTTTGTTCAACTCGATTAGTGATTTGAGTGTTCTTGGGAGTTATCGAACATTGAGTGTTTGATTAAATGTCCCAATGAGTTTCCCTTCGATAGTTGTTGGGATTTCCGTTGTTTTTGGACTCAATTCTCGTTATAATCATGTTTTATTGTTCCTTCCGGAGGATTATAGGTGCTCGAGGATTTCCAAGTTGAATCTCGTTGGTGTTTGATGATTCGTGTGGTGTTATTCCGTCGTAGTTTCGGTGCTATCGCGTTCTAGATAGTGTTCGGGAATTTGAGGGCTACCCGGCCGTATCCGTTCATTTTTCCATTGCTCGTGGTATCGAGGCAAGTACCTTGTCCATACTATTCTTGTTTTATGGATATGATAATTACTGATCGTCTCCTTGTGTTTATTTGATCGTTTGAATTTCACTTTCAAAGACTCGGTTAGCCTTTTTAACGGTTCACTTTCAAAACGCGTGTGTTTTGTGTGAATTGTGTGGGTTGTAAGTGACTACTTGAATCTTTTGAATATGTTTGGTGTTGATGTTATGCTTAGTAATGCGTGTGTACGTATATGGATTTATTTCGGTGCGTTGTGGTTTGACGTAGTGTTTTGCTAAGTGTTTGATGCCTCTGAGTGAATTGTTTGGATATCTTTGTTGCATTGTGCTATATGTGTGATTGTGTGAATGTGGGTGGGGCCTACGGTGGCACATGGCATGTGATCATGTGGCCAGTATGCAACAAGCGATTTATCCAACCGTGAAAGCCTAAGAAAAACTACGGTGGCACATGGCATGTGATCATGTGGCCAGGATGCAACAAGTGATTGATCCAACCGTGAGCGCCAAAGATAATCTACGGTGGCACATGCCATGCGATCATGTGGCCAGGATGCAACAAGTGATTGATCCAACCGTGAGATGTTGTGATTTGTTTAGCTAGCCAGCTCGGGAGGGTCCTTCGAGGCCTCGGGTGGGATTTGTGGCTTCGTCCCGGTCCTAGGCGATGCATGTGTGTGATTTGTTTGGCAAGCCATCTCGGGAGGATCCTTCGAGGCCTCGAGTGGGATTTATGGCTTCGTCCCGGTCCTAGGTGATATGCGTGCGCGATTATGTTTTGTTGATTTTTATGTCCGTCGAGGACACGTGATGTTGGGCTCTGACCCTGTGAATTGTTGTCGGTTTTCTATTTGCGAAAACAAAACCTTTGAGCTGTGACCCCTGTTGATTTTGGAAAGAGAAGGATTCGGTAATCCTAAATTGTTTTCTATTAAAACTCTCGATGGCATTTTAAACCGTTTTATAAATTGTTCCCTTGATTTGTGATCTTTCGGTTTTGGAATGTTTTACCCAAACTCTTGCCTCAGGAAGTACTTTTGTTACGTTTGGATCTTTGAGGATTCCTGGTTATTATTGTTCTTGGAACTTGTATTGTATGGCTCGTATTTGCACTTTGTTCTTGCACTAGCAAAACAGTGGAGTTTTGCTAACCCCCGAGTCTTCGGGGGGTGGATGTCTGTTTTTGCATTCAGGTTTGGGAGCATAACACAGGGTCGGCACAAAGGATGATGAAATTTGAATGATACTAATCACACGAGGATCCGTATGATGTCTTTGGTTTAGTTATAGTTTAATTTTCCATTGCAGTATTCTTTCCCGTTGTACGGGAGTGTGTTGTATTCGACCCCTGCGTGGGCATGTAATGAGTTTGAGTTGTATGCATTTATTGAAAGACCAAATCGGTCTACTGAGTCATTTTAGCCTTAAAGGCATTGTTGAGATGTTCTATGTTGTTACCAGCCTGGTAGATCCTTGAGGAAGGGTTCTACGGCGTGTAATATCCCTGAGCGGATTGGGGGTGTTACATAAATGGTATCGGAGCTTAGGTTGTGGAAACCTAGGCTATCGGGTTTAGTGGTGTCTGTTGAGTTTTTGTCTCGTTGGATTTTGTCTGACTGAGTCGTGTCGTGATGCGTCGTCTTTGTTTGTTGGTCGTGATTAGTATCGTGGGGCGATCATCATCTTCGTGCGACCTGTGGAGGTAAGTCTCCCTTCTTTGTGTTTGTGCCTCGTCTGATGCGAGTTACAGGTATGATTATGAGTTAATTGACGGAATCCTCTTATGGATTTTGATTTCGTGATATGTGGTTATTTGACTCTCATATTTCGTTCATATGAGGAGTAGTGTCGCCGGATTGTGCATGTTGGACTGTATTTCTTTTATACGCTGCGTGAGTTCTTTTGTAATGACTTTCTGTATTTTACCGACTGAGTTTATTTCGAAAACCGATTCTATTAACCTAGTTTTTGGCATTATGCCCTTGATCATTTTGGCGAAATTCTTATGACGGTATTTAGTATTTTGTAAATGGCTTTTGTGAGTTTTTGAAATATTACCGTCATCAACCTTTTTGACATTTTTGTAAATGGTTTTTAGCCTGGTGGGTTCTGGCGTGGGGCCCACGGCGTTATAATGTTTCGTGTAATTACCTGAAATTTTTGGGCATTCTAGCCCATTGAATTATCTTTGAAAACCTTGAGTATCTTAGAAAATAAATTTCGAGATATACTTTTAAAATGAATTATTTTCTCGTGGTACATCCAAGGTGCCACAATATGTTTCAAAAATTCTTCTACCTCGAGGACCAAAATGTTTTGAGATATTTTCAATGTTTTATAAACACTTTTACTTAGACCCGAGGGTCGAATATTCTGAAAGTTTTTCACTAAGAGAAAGTGTCCTCATTTTTATCAAATGCGAAATGGTTCTCCAAAGTCTCGATAACGATGTTTCACATTTGTCCTTTTTTAAAAGGTGATACTCGAGATAGACCGGTGTTTTTCTAAATTATTTTCCAAAGGAGGTTTTCGTTTTTAAAACCTATCCATTCCCGTTTGAGGGCTGGGTATGTATGTATGATGTTGGCTTTGTCGTTATGATGTTAACTCCCGAATATGATCGAGTTGGTGGCATGAACGTTGAGGCGTTGCTACGTATTTGTTGTACTAGCCCTCTGTGAGAGGTGTGAACTGGTATTTAATCGTTGTCACCTCGTGGTGGATTGCGTGTGTCACACGAGTGTGAGATGTTGAAGCTTGGGTTTGTATGTTGGTGTACATGTGTGATTGTTTCATGATGTTTGTAATTACGTGTTGGTTATCGTTCGGGCCGTTGAGGTCGCCAAACGATACCGTCGTTGTTGTCGTGTATGTGTATGTATTACTTTACGATGGTAATCGTTGTATATGATATGTGTTATGATTCTTTGTTGTGCTGAGTTGGCATCTCCGCTATGTTGTTTTGCGACGTTATGCCCCATTGTATCTAACATTTGTATTTTCGGTATGCCGAGCCGAGGTGTTTCAACCGTGAGGCGTCGGGGCATGCACATGTAAATTATCCTTCTCGTCGGTAACTCTTTTCAAGTGTGGACCCGAAAGACACAGGATCCAGTTTTGCGAGTTGGGTTCCGAGTCTTTCGGTGTGTGAACTTCAGTACAGATATGAGGATCGGCTATGAGAGGCCCATGGGAGATGTTTCTGTCGTTTGCTTTTTGTGTTGTCACCTTGCTCCCGTTGTTGTGAGTTGCAGGAACGACATTTCTTTTATAAGAGGTCGAATGTAATTCCCGTATCATTTTTGACTTCCGCATTTTCTCTCCCTCAAGTCTATCGACTCGCTCGTGTTCGTTGATACTTTCTAAACTTGTTCTGTATTTCGGTTTCGTCGTTCGAACGAGCTGTGATCTTGTTTTGGGTCGATTTGGTTATCGCTGTGACTTTTCTGAGTCCGGTTCGATTCTTATGAACTTTGTTCGGAAGTAACATCTTTTGGTTCTACTAGTTCTTTTATTCGTAGTGGATCGGATTTTGAACTTCTGTGTTTTCGACTCTTTCGACTCGTTTATTTTCGTTGACATTTTCTGAGCTTGTCCTGCCCCTTGATTTTGTTGATCGAACGAGTGTTGTATTGATTCGGAATAACTCGTTTGTCTTTGTGACTTTTCAATTGCTATTCCCTTTCTTGTGGATCTTATGTGAATGCACATCCTGTTGTTTTCACCGGATCATATATTGTCTCGAGTCGAGATGTGAACCTTGGAGTTGTTGTTTGGATTTTATTATTCTTCGTGATTCGAACATGATTGTTGAACGTTCAGGCTCCTTCCTAATTCCCTTAAGTTCGGGAAATTAGTCTCGTTTTCGATCTTCCAACCCTTGGGCGGTGGAATTCCGTATTTGTTCAGCGATTGGCTCGCGTTTTGATTGATGTACCGTTGGGTTGGTCAATCATATTGATTTTGGTTCGTTTTGTTTTGTGATTGTTCGGATAATCGACTTGATTGTATTATCCGTTTGTTGACGCTTGTCACTTGTTGATTTTATTATATCTCTACAGTGGCATTGTGCTGGTCGTCGTGGAGCGTGTTTTCACGCCGTATATTCATTTGCGTTGCTTGTAATGTTTCGCCGTTGGGCGTAAGTTATGCGTTTCTTATGTATCTAGTTGAGTTTTCCTGGCAGGATATTACTTCTCCCTACTTGTTTTAAGTTTCGGGACGAAACTTCTTTTAAGGAGGGTAGTGTGTAATACCCGTAATTTCGATTTCCGGTAATTTCTTTTTTTTCGACGGAAGTCCGTTTTGACGACTCGCTCACGACCGTTTCGTCATTCTGAGAATGATTAATTCTACACTTTTGACATCCGAGTTCGTTTCGGTGTCGTTTTGTTGAGTTCCGTGCTTCTTAACGACTTTTCTGCACTTGAGTTCGATTCTTGCGAATATCATCCGAAACTGTTGTTTCGAGTTTCTCGTAAGTTCATTTAATGTTATTATTCATGTTGAGAGCTTTGGTTTGGTGTTTCGATTGTGTATCGTGTATTTCGGACGTTTTGGGCCATTTTCGTAATTTCCCAAAGTTTGGGGTAATTACTTCCGTTGTCAAATTTCGACACTTTGGGTGGTCAGAACCGTGTGTTCTCTTAGCGCTTAGATTCGTCTTTGCGAGTACTTCATAACCATATCTTCGATTCATACTCAGGTTCGGGTTTCGGGATCGTCCGGGCCGTCGGAGTGGCCACGGCCGAGTCACGGCCGGAGCAGGGCCTAGCCTGGCCGAGCTACGGCCGTAAGGTGCCAGTTACGGCCGTACGTGATCGGCAAACTTGGCGGGACGAATGTTAGTTACGGTCATAAGGAGTGATCGGGTACGGCCGTACGGGCGCTGGGCATCTTCCGGACGAAGGCCGGTTACGGCCGTAATGTGTGCCAGTTACGGCCGTAAGTGTCCGACAGGTGCTGGGCAGATTTTTTGACGAATGCCGATTACGGCCGTAAGGCCTGCCGAGTACGGCCGTATGGGCCGAGTTACGGCCATAAGGCACTGCCGGTTACGGCCGTAAGTGTCCGGCGATGGCCGGTTATATAAGGCCCGGCCGCTTTTGTTCATTTCTTCACTTTTCTTGCAGCTATCGGACGGGTGCGACGGGAAATCGAGTTCTTGGCCGATTCTAATCAATTCCAATATGTTTTGGAAGATTCTTGTTGATTATATCATCATCCAATCCGTGTATTTCGTCGAATCAAGGTATATTTCTTGATTTTCCATCAAGTTGACTTTTCGGAGAGATTGTTCTTGATTTCGATTCTAGTCCGATTTTGATACATCGGTTGGTGTAGTATGATGTTATTAATCGTGTTCTATGGGTTGTATATCCATATTTCGAGTTTGTTCAACTCGATTAGTGATTTGAGTGTTCTTGGGAGTTATCGAACATTGAGTGTTTGATTAAATGTCCCAATGAGTTTCCCTTCGATAGTTGTTGGGATTTCCGTTGTTTTTGGCCTCGATTCTCATTGTAATCATGTTTTATTGTTCCTTCCGGAGGATTATAGGTGCTCGAGTATTTCCAAGTTGAATCTCGTTGGTGTTTGATGATTCGTGTGGTGTTATTCCGTCGTAATTTCGGTGCTATCGCGTTCTAGATAGTGTTCGGGAATTTGAGGGCTACCCGGCCGTATCCGTTCATTTTTCCATTGCTCGTGGTATCGAGGCAAGTACCTTGTCCATACTATTCTTGTTTTATGGATATGATAATTACTGATCGTCTCCTTGTGTTTATTTGATCGTTTGAATTTCACTTTCAAAGACTCGGTTAGCCTTTTTAACGGTTCACTTTCAAAACGCGTGTGTTTTGTGTGAATTGTGTGGGTTGTAAGTGACTACTTGAATCTTTTGAATATGTTTGGTGTTGATGTTATGCTTAGTAATGCGTGTGTACGTATATGGATTTATTTCGGTGCGTTGTGGTTTGACGTAGTGTTTTGCTAAGTGTTTGATGCCTCTGAGTGAATTGTTTGGATATCTTTGTTGCATTGTTCTATATGTGTGATTGTGTGAATGTGGGCGGGGCCTACGGTGGCACATGGCATGTGATCATGTGGCCAGTATGCAACAAGCGATTGATCCAACCGTGAGAGCCTAAGAAAAACTACGGTGGCACATGGCATGTGATCATGTGGCCAGGATGCAACAAGTGATTGATCCAACCGTGAGCGCCAAAGATAATCTACGGTGGCACATGGCATGTGATCATGTGGCCAGGATGCAACAAGTGATTGATCCAACCGTGAGATGTTGTGATTTGTTTAGCTAGCCAGCTCGGGAGGGTCCTTGAAGGCCTCGGGTGGGATTTGTGGCTTCGTCCCGGTCCTAGGCGATGCATGTGTGTGATTTGTTTCGCTAGCCATCTCGGGAGGATCCTTCGAGGCCTCGAGTGGTATTTGTGGCTTCGTCCTGGTCCTAGGTGATGTGCGTGCGCGATTATGTTTTGTTGATTTTTATGTCCGTCGAGGACACGTGATGTTGGGCTCTGACCCTGTGAATTGTTGTCGGTTTTCTATTTGCGAAAACAAAATCTTTGAGCTGTGACCCCTGTTGATTTTGGAAAGAGAAGGATTCGGTAATCCTAAATTGTTTTCTATTAAAACTCTCGATGGCATTTTAAACCGTTTTATAAATTGTTCCCTTGATTTGTGATCTTTCGGTTTTGGAATGTTTTACCCAAACTCTTGCCTCAGGAAGTACTTTTGTTACGTTTGGATCTTTGAGGATTCCTGGTTATTATTGTTCTTGGAACTTGTATTGTATGGCTCGTATTTGCACTTTGTTCTTTCACTAGCAAAACAGTGGAGTTTTGCTAACCCCCGAGTATTCGGGGGGTGTATGTCTGTTTTTGCATTCAGGTTTGGGAGCATAACACAGGGTCGGCACGAAGGATGATGAAAGTTGAATGATACTAATCACACGAGGATCCGTATGATGTCTTTGGTTTAGTTATAGTTTAATTTTCCACTGCAGTATTCTTTCCCGTTGTACGGGAGTGTGTTGTATTCGACCCCTGCGTGGGCATGTAATGAGTTTGAGTTGTATGCATTTATTGAAAGACCAAATCGGTCTACTGAGTCATTTTAGCCTTAAAGGCATTGTTGAGATATTTTATGTTGTTACCAGCCTGGTAGGTCCTTGAGGAAGGGTTCTACGGCGTGTAATATCCCTGAACGGATTGGGGGTGTTACAGGTATATATGCAAATAAATGAAGGTAAATAGTAGCAACAATATATATATATATTTATTTATTTATTTTCTGCACCCAAAAATTATAAAAAGAACATACCTTTTGAATTCTTCAATCTCATCGCAATTATACAATATAAACCAGTTTGCTACTTCCAATTGTTCATTTGATAATTGAACCATCACTCTTTTCCTAGTTGGACGTATCTTTTGAGAAAACACAGAAAGTTTTGCATTAGGCTCAGCTGTAACACCCCCAATCCACTCATGGATATTACACGCCGTAGACCCTTTTCTCAAGGATCTACCAGGCTGGTAAACAACGTCGAACATCTCAACAATGCCTTTAAGGCTAAAAAAATGACTTAGTAGACCGATTTGGTCTTTCAATAAATACATACAACTCAATACATGCCCACGCAGGGGTCGAATACAAAATGCTCCCGTACAACGGGGAAAATATTCTACAGCGGAAATAAAATACAACTGAACCAATACAACAACGTATGATTCCTCATGCGATTAGTATCGATTATCTTTCATCATCCTTCGTGTAGACCCTGTGTTATGCTCCCAAAACCTGAATGCAAAAACAGACATCCACCCCCGAATACTCGGGGGTTAGAAAACTCCACTGTTTTGCTAGTGCAAGTATAAAACAGAAATATGAGCCATACAATTCACATTCCACGAATAACAATAACCAGGAATCCTCAAAAAGCCAAACATAACGAAAGGTACTTCCCGAGGCAAGAGTTTGGGTAAAACATTCCAAAACCGAAAGATCACAAATCAAGGGAAACAATTTATAAAGTGATTTAAAATGTCATCGGGAGTTTTGATAGAAACAACTCAGGATTTTAGAATCCTTCTCTTCCGAAAATCAACAGGGGTCACAGACCAAAGGTTTCGTTTTCGCAAATAGAAAACCACTAACAATTCACAGGGTCAGAACCCACATCACATGTCCTCAACGGACATAAAATCAACACAACGTAATCACGCGCAAGCATCGCCTAGGACTGAGACGAAGCCACAAATCCCACCCGAGGCCTCTAAGGACCCTCCCGAGCTGGCTAGCGAAACAAATCACAATATCTCACGGTTGGATCAATCACTTGTTGCATCCTAACCACATGATCATAAGCCATGTGTCACCGTAGATTATCTTTGGCGCTCACAGTTGGATCAATCACTTCTTGCATCCTGACCACATGATCGCATGCCATGTGTCACCACAGTTTTTATTAGGCTCTCACGGTTGGATCAATCGCTTGTTGCATCCTGGCCACATGATCGCATGCCAGGTGCCACCGTAGGCCCCGCCCACATCCATACATTCACACACAGCACAATACAACACATATATTCAAACAATTCACCCAGAGGCATCAAATACTTAGCAAAACACCACGTCAAACCACAACGCACCGAAATGATATAATATACGTCCACACGCAATACCAAGTGTAACATCAACACCAAAAATATCCATAGAATTTACATAGTCATTCACAAACCACACCATTCACAAAACACATGCGTTTTGAAAGCAAGCCTTTAACAAGGCTAAACTGAATCTTTTGAAAGTTCAATTCAAACGACCAAACAACCACATTTAGACGATCACTAATTATCGTATCCATAAAACAAAAATTGTATGGACAAGGTACTTGCCTCGAAATCGGCACGCAAGTAGTCCGACGAACATGGCTCAACAAGGAAGCTACGAAACGCCTGATGCCATCGAAAAGGAAGACGACGACGAACGGAAGGGTTCAACACGGTTTATTCGCAAGAAACTCGACCCTAACATCATATAATTAATAAATCAATGATCATACGAGGAAGAATAATCGTAGAACGTCCGAAAACCCCTCTATGACATTCTACCGGACACCTTCAAGGCGTCGATCAAGAACTGGACCAAAACAATGAATCGATACGATCCATCCATGGAATAACAAGGGAAATGATATAATACATCTAAATAATCATCAATCCATCACAATCCTAAGTTAAATCGGATTAAACGGATGAAAACAACCAAAACACCCAAATTCCCCAAAACTAGATTTCTAGAAAATCCGACCTGATTCGCTCGATCAAAGGATGTTATAGGATGGATGATTGATGATATGAACTCCAAGACTTCATGGATTTAACACTTGACAACATCCCTCCATGATCATCAAAGCTCCAGCCGCGGAAGAGGATGAAACGAGTGAGAAAAATGATGAAAAAACCGTCTGCTGGGTCTTAAATAGGCTGCCTGCCGGCATCCTTACGTACGTAATCGGCTAAGGGCTTACGGACGTAACCGGCCATGGCCGAACTAACTGCCCAGAAATGCCGGCATCATTACGTACGTAACCGGCCAAGGCTTATGTACATAACCGGCCTTACGTACGTAACTGCCAGGCCCTTCCGGCCGTAATTCGGCCAGGGATGGCCTGGGCCCAACCTGCCCGGCCACGACTCGGTCGGGACCAACTCCGACGGTCCGGTTCGGCGTTCGACGACGTATCGACCACCTTAACACACCGGTTATGATCCGAAACGATAATGAGCGAATTACGAAGCATAAAATACCCCAAGCATGGAACGAACACGACGAAAAGCTCGAAAAACACTACGCAATGTTCACGAATGATCTTAACAACGAACGAAAGCGTTAAACGAAAATGTGATTCCGAGCAACCCAGAGATAGGTAAAAACGAGTATGAAAACAAGTACCCGAAACTGAATATGAATCGAAGAAACAGTTATGAAGTACTCGCAAAGACGAATACAAGCGCTAAGAGAACACACGATTCCGACCACCCGAAGGCTCGAAATTCGACAACGGAAGTAATTACCCCAAACTTTGGGAAATTACGAAAATGGCTCAAAACGTCCGAAATACACGATACACGATCGAAACCCCAAGCCAAACCTCGAAACATGAATAATAACATTAAATGAACTTACGACAAACTCGAAACAATAATTTCGGACGAGATTCGCAAGAATCGAACTCAAGTGCGGAAAAGTCGCTCAAGAACACGAAACTCAATAAAACGACACGAAAACGAACTCGGATGACAAAAAGTGCAGAATTAATCATTCTTGAAATGACGAAACAGTCACGAAAGAGTTGTCAAAATGGACTCCCGCCGAAAAAAAAAAGAAAATTACCGGAATCCAAAATTGCGGGTATTACATACTACCCTCCTTAAAAGAAGTTTCGTCCCGAAACTTAAAACAAGTAGGGAGAAGTAATATCCTGCCAGGAAAACTCAATGAGATACACAAGAACCGAAAACTCGCGCCCAACGGCGAAACGTTACAAGCCACTCGAAGACACATGCGGCGTGAAAACACGCTCCGTGACGACTGTTGTTGCCCAAAATATTTATCCGAAGATTAATACTGCTGGAAGACGGACAACAAACAAATGCGGGAGCACTTCCGAGAGATGGTAAATAATACAAGATTTGCCGGGTTTGTTAGGCCCGGGCTTGAATGCTCTCGCGAGATGTTATTAATACGAATATTCGTGGATACAAGTATTAATGAGAGAAATCTAAATACAATGAGTGTAAAAAAGACTCTGTTGATCCGGCTCTTGAGCGAAGCTAGGTGTTCTTCGTCCCGCCGGTAATCTGCTCGAGGAGAAAAGGCCGGGAGAAGTAAGACCGAAAGAAAGCTGTTGCCAAGAGTTGGATGTTTGCCAAGTGTAAGTGATTTGCTTCTGTATGGTGCGAAATGCGAAGGAAGCTGAAGTGTTTAGAGAGTCAGAGTCTCGGTCCCGTGCAGAAGAGTTTCGGTCCCTTTTCAAGTGCCTGCTGCCTTGTATATATAGAGGCTGAGGGGCCCTGTCCCCTAGTGGGCGATCGCCTTTCGGCATTTAATGGAACGGGGCGATCGTCCTAAAGGGCACGTGGGCTGCCTGCCAAAAGTCCAAAGCTACAGCTGGTGGCCAGCCGTGCGGTCCAATGAGGATCCAAAGACGCGTCCTAAGCACTCACACAGAGGTCCCACTTTGCTACTTTCGGCGGACTTTGTCAGTAGGTGACAGGCTGTAGTCACATGTCTTGTCCGCCAACTCCTTTCGCAGGTCTGGGCCATGCTGGTAGGTGAGGTAGGAGACAGGTTTGTCAGCGCCTTTTGTGGATCTGCACGTGGGTGCTCTCCTGTTTGCTCGGCCTTGGCCGACTGGATGGCCATCGGCCAGTCACTGAAGGTCGGCAATGGTCGGTCACCAAGGGTCGATCGGCAGATGCACAGAGAGGTCGGTCACCAAGGGTCGATCGGCAGATGCCGAGAGAGGATCGTCCGCTAGTCGATCGCCAGGAGTCGGTCGCCGAGTGCCGAGTGATGATCGTATCTGAGGTCGATCGCTCAGCACGGACTTGTCCCTGGGACCTTCCTTTGGCCGATTTAGCCGTCCGCTGGCCGAGGCTCGGTCGCCTGGTCGCTGCTCGGCAGATCTGCCTTGGCCGCTCGGCATTAAGTCGGTCGCTCGGCCTCGGAGGCGATCGCTGGTCGGAAGGTGTTAATTCTTGACACAACAATTGCCCCCCAGCTTGCTCCTATGTTGAAGACATGGGGCGAGGTGGTTCTTGCTGGCGATCGTGTCTGGATGAGGACGGGCGATCTGAGCCGACTTAGGATTTGGACTTGGGCTATCATGGTCGATTGGCTTAGCTATCTTTCGGTCTTGTACCTGCAAAAAACAACATTGGCCGATCCCCCATGGAAACTTGGTGGTTTCGCTTGCTTGAGGAATCGTGCACAGTCGCGGAGATCGATGGACCGACCCCATGACCGTGTCTTGGTGCGCGAAGACAATGAGTGCCTCGTGACTCACTTTATTATGAGGGTCCTCTCATAGCCGCGCCGCCTTGTATTTAAACGAAAGGCGTGCGGTCTCGTCTAGAGGAGTCTTGCGCGGGCGGCGTCGGATGAATCAACTCCACGCCCGCGGCTTGTTAGCTCTGCTTCCACCTCGGCCACCATGGAGATGGCCGACCTCGACGGCAGTACGTTGAGACGGGGTTGTGGCACGTCGCATTGTCCGGTTCACCATGTCGATGATGAACCTTTGAGGGCGAGCGATCGTGTCCACCGATTAATGTTGGAGAGCCTCGACTACGCCGGCCTCGTATTTAAACGAAGGGCGGGCGATCTTGGCCGAAAGGGACCTTGCATGGCCGGCGGGTTCCATCGATCGCTGTGACCATGGCTTTATGATGTGCGGTGGAGGCGATCTTATGCCTTAGTCCGTCATGTTATATGCCGGATCGTAGATGGCGATCGTGTCCTCCGAATCTGCGATGATGTAGCGTGATGATCGGCGATCGGGTCAAGATCGGCGATCGTCGCCGGCCGCCGATCGCTTGTTCGTAGGTCGATATTGGCGATCGGGCGGGAGATCGTCGTCCGGTGCCGATCGCGCCGCTCACGTGCTAAGAAGAAACCTTTGCCGCCGAAAATCATGCGGCTCTCGCCCTAAGGCTGCAGAGGTCGTAGGTTGGGTCTTCGTAAGATGCCCGAACATAGGCGAAAACCCCGAAACCTCCTAGACCGCGTAGAGGCGGTCTCATCGCTTATGGGCTCGCCATTGAGGATGATTACCTCTACCCGGCCGATGTAGTCCGAGTCGGACTCTTCTTCTCCCGCTTGATTTGCATCATGCGAAGGGGACCTTCGGGCCGACGACCACAGTGGCGAAGTACTCAATGAAGCCGTGCGCCACTCGTTAAAGGAGCCAATGGACCGAGGTGGCAATGAAGTGTACCACCGGGGCGAGGTTGTCCAATGCCGAGGGAACATTCGGCATCCGGTCGCGTCGGATGCCCCGCACCTACCATGTAGATTTTAAACTTCCTCGGGTGCACTTGGGGTCCGATCGCCCTCGTACACGGTGTTTGCGGGGAGCGATCTTATGCCGCACGGGGCGAGCTCGATGTCGATCGCGAGCGGCTCGCTTGGCCTTGATCGTCTTCTTGGCGCCGCCCGATTCCAGGAGCGCCTTCATGTCGTCGAGTTGACGTTGCATTGCGCCATCGCGTGGCTTGGCCGCTTGCCGATCGGCTTTGGGAGCAGGAGCCGAGGCGATCGTGTACCGATCTCCGGCTCCGCCGCCGACCTCGGCAATTCGGCGAGGGGGAGCCGACGGCCAGGCCGCCCGGGAGTCTGCAGGCCGAGCTCCCGGTGACGGACTCAAACTCCGCTGCCTCGTAGCCGGGCCGGACCGCCTTGAGCTGTGTCGGGTCACCGCCGTGCGATCGAAGACAGAGGTGCCCGCCGGCGAGCGCCTCTTCTCGCGGACGGAGCCTCTGGCGATTGCTCGGCCAAGAAGTGCCTTGAGCTTCCGCTTGATCTCCCGGCGAGAGACCGGGGGCGGTAGCCGGAGGCGCGTCGAGAGCACTCCGTCGCTCCCGTAGGACGGCTGGGGCTCCTTCGATCTGCTCCTTGGTTAGGAACCGATCGAGCGAGAGGTTGGGCCGCCGTCCGAGGACGGATCGAGCGTCTCGATCACGCGGCTACCTTCCACCATTGGCCGGCTCGGATCGACGGAACAGGGGTTTGGCCGGTGACACGGCTTTCTTCGACGCGGATGCGGAAGACATGATTTCTGAAGGATTTCTTTTGAAGTGCAGTGAGTGTCACTTCAAATATCTGCCCCGAGAACAGTGAGTGTTCTTCGGGACGGTAGGTGTAAAAAATCGAGGGTTGGATGCCCTTCCTCTAGCGCCAATTGTTGTCGATCAAAATATTTATCCGAAGATTAATACTGCTGGAAGACGGACAACAAACAAATGCGGGAGCACTTCCGAGAGATGGTAAATAATACAAGATTTGCCGGGTTTGTTAGGCCCGGGCTTGAATGCTCTCGCGAGATGTTATTAATACGAATATTCGTGGATACAAGTATTAATGAGAGAAATCTAAATACAATGAGTGTAAAAAAGACTCTGTTGATCCGGCTCTTGAGCGAAGCTAGGTGTTCTTCGTCCCGCCGGTAATCTGCTCGAGGAGAAAAGGCCGGGAGAAGTAAGACCGAAAGAAAGCTGTTGCCAAGAGTTGGATGTTTGCCAAGTGTAAGTGATTTGCTTCTGTATGGTGCGAAATGCGAAGGAAGCTGAAGTGTTTAGAGAGTCAGAGTCTCGGTCCCGTGCAGAAGAGTTTCGGTCCCTTTTCAAGTGCCTGCTGCCTTGTATATATAGAGGCTGAGGGGCCCTGTCCCCTAGTGGGCGATCGCCTTTCGGCATTTAATGGAACGGGGCGATCGTCCTAAAGGGCACGTGGGCTGCCTGCCAAAAGTCCAAAGCTACAGCTGGTGGCCAGCCGTGCGGTCCAATGAGGATCCAGCACGCGTCCGGAAGCACTGTCACAGGAGGTCCCACTTTGCTACTTTCGGCGGACTTTGTCAGTAGGTGACAGGCTGTAGTCACATGTCTTGTCCGCCAACTCCTTTCGCAGGTCTGGGCCATGCTGGTAGGTGAGGTAGGAGACAGGTTTGTCAGCGCCTTTTGTGGATCTGCACGTGGGTGCTCTCCTGTTTGCTCGGCCTTGGCCGACTGGATGGCCATCGGCCAGTCACTGAAGGTCGGCAATGGTCGGTCACCAAGGGTCGATCGGCAGATGCACAGAGAGGTCGGTCACCAAGGGTCGATCGGCAGATGCCGAGAGAGGATCGTCCGCTAGTCGATCGCCAGGAGTCGGTCGCCGAGTGCCGAGTGATGATCGTATCTGAGGTCGATCGCTCGGTACCGGGACTTGTCCTGGGACCTTCCTTTGGCCGATTTAGCTGGTCCGCTGGGCTGAGGCTCGGTCGCCTGGTCGCTGCTCGGCAGATCTGCCTTGGCCGCTCGGCATTAAGTCGGTCGCTCGGCCTCGGAGGCGATCGCCGGTCGGAAGGTGTTAATTCTTGACACAACAACGACTATCAAAACATCACAGGCAGAGACATAATTAAACCAACGAGTGACAAGCGTCATCAAACAGATAATACGATCAAGTCAATCATCCGAACAATCACAGAACACAAAGCACCTATGACAGGGAAAACACGCACAGTCAAGAAACAGAAAATAAACACAAAACGATTCACCAGGACAATCACAAACAATTCGGACCATGCCGAGATCCTCGAAAACCACACTAGGCATCTCTGTACCCCTCGGAGCAGAGGCGCAACCTCGATCCTCAAATCTCTCATCTACCGCCTCGCAGTATACGGCTCAGTGACCCACCTGGACACACTCGAAACGGCTGGCTAATGGTGAACGACAAATTCTCCGCAGTACGAGACCAGACAACAAAAATCGGACAACCACGATTGAACAACAGTGACCGAACCAAAAACTATCGAACAACAACGGTCAAACAACATCGATCAGACAATAATGCTCGGACACCAACGACCAAACAACAACTCCGAAGTTCAAATCTCAACCAAAGATATAAACAAAACTTGTGGATACTAAAGGACGATAATTTTCGTCAATGTTCACAAGAATCGAACCGAACTCGAAAAAGTTACAACGATAATCAGATTGATCCGAAACAAGATCACGACCCGTTCAAATGATGGCAACCGAGATACCAAACAAGTTCAAAAGGTATTAACGAACACGAGCGAGTCGATAGAATTGAGAAAGAGAAAATGTAGAAGCCAAAAATAATACGGGTATTACATTCGACCTCTTATAAAAGAAATGTCATCCCCGCAACTCACAATAACGGAAGCAAGGTAATGTACCAAAAGCAACCAATGTAAACATCTCCCATGGGCCTCTCGTGAGCCAATTTCGATATCTCAGGCCAAGCGCGAAATCCGGAAGTCTCGGTATTCTCAAAACTGGATTCGGTGTCCCTCGAGTCCGCACTTGAAACGCGTCACTGGCGAGGAAGGACAATTTGCACGTGCATGCCCCCGACACATCACGGTTGAAACGCCTCGGCTCGGCGTACCGAATATACAAATGCTAGATACAACGGAACGTAACATCGCAAAACAATATACCGGAGATGCCAACTTGGCATAACATATCAACACATACTAAAATCACAACAACCACGGCATCGTTCGACGATTACAACGGCCCGAATGATAGCCAGCACACAATCACAAACATCATGAAACAATCACCCATGTACATAAACGTGCAAACCCAAGCTCTAACAGCTCGCACAGGTGCGATAGCATGCAAATCACCACGAAACGACAACATTGAAGATCAACAACACACCTCTCACAGAGGGCTAACGTAACAAATGTGTGGCAACGACTCAACGCTCACGCCACCAATTCAATCACAATTCGGAAGGCTAACAGCCTAACGACAATACCAACATCATACACACCTTCTCCGACCAAAAGCACGAAATAATGGGTTTTAAAAACGAAAACCACCTTTTGAAAATAGTTTGGAAACACCAGTTGATCTTGAGTATCACTTTACAAAAAGTTGAACAAACATCATTGTCGAGACTTTGAAAACCACCTTGCGTTTGAACAAAAATGAGGACACTTTTCTTTTAGCGAAAAACTTTCAGAAATATTCGACCCTAGGGTCTAAGCAAAGCATTTCCAAAATTACTGGAAAAGAAATTATATATTGGTCCTCAAGGTAGAAGAATTTTGAAACAAATAGTTGCGCTAGTAGGCGCCTCGAAAATACAATCCATTTAAAAGTACGTCTCGACTTTTATTTTCTAAGATACTCAAGGTTTTTGAAAATCTATTAGGATAGAATGCCTAAAAATTCACATGTAACATCATTCACTTATATACATCACAATACACGCATCGACTCGTTAAAAACCAAGACAATACCTGTCTTTTACTGGAAACAACAGTCGAATATCATATTCAAAATGACACAAATAACGACAACACTCCTCATATAACCGAGATATGAGAGTCACATAAACACATCACGAAACCGAGAATCTACATAAAGATTCCATCACTTAACACATAATCATACCAGCAACTTGTGTCACACGAGGCACAACACAAAGGAGGGAGACTTACATCCACAGGTCGCACGAAGGTGATGATCGCCCCACGATACTAATCACGACCAACCAACTCAGACGACGCGTCGCGACACGACTCAGTCAGACAAAATCCGATGAGACAAAACTCAACAGACACAACTTGACCCAATAGCCTAGGTTTCCACAACCCAAGCTCTGATACCATTTATGTAACACCCCCAATCCACTCAGGGATATTACACGCCGTAGACCCTTTCCTCAAGGATCTACCAGGCTGGTAAACAACGTCGAACATCTCAACAATGCCTTTAAGGCTAAAAAAATGACTCAGTAGACCGATTTGGTCTTTCAATAAATACATACAACTCAATACATGCCCACGCAGGGGTCGAATACAAAATGCTCCCGTGCAATGGGGAAATTATACTGCAGTGGAAATAAAATACAACTGAACCAATACAACAACGTACGGTTCCTCATGTGATTAGTATCGATCATCTTTCATCATCCTTCGTGCTGGCCCTGTGTTATGCTCCCAAAACCTGAATGTAAAAACAGACATCCACCCCCCGAATACTCGGGGGTTAGCAAAACTCCAATGTTTTGTTAGTGCAAATATAAAACAGAAATACGAGCCATACAATTCACATTCCACGAATAACAATAACCAGGAATCCTCAAAAAGCTAAACGTAACGAAAGGTACTTCCCGAGGCAAGAGTTTGGGTAAAATATTCCAAAACCTAAAGATCACAAATCAAGGGAAATGATTTATAAAGTGATTTAAAATGCCATCGGGAGTTTTGATAGAAACAACTCAGGATTTTCGAATCCTTCTCTTTCCAAAATCAACAGGGGTCACAGCCCAAAGGTTTCGTTTTCGCAAATAGAAAACCACTAACAATTCACATGGTCATAACCCACATCACGTGTCCTCTATGGACATAAAATCAACACAACGTAATCACGCGCAAGCATCGCCTAAGACCGGGACGAAGCCACAAATCCCACTCGAGGCCTCTAAGGACCCTCCCGAGCTGGCTAGCGAAACAAATCACACACAGGCATTGCCTAGGACTGGGACGAAGCCACAAATCCCACCCGAGGCCCTCTAAGGACTCTCCCGAGCTGGCTAGCGAAACAAATCACAACATCTCACGGTTTGATCAATCACTTGTTGCATCCTGACCACATGATCACAAGCCATGTGTCACCGTAGATTATCTTTGGCGCTCACAGCTGGATCAATCACTTGTTGCATCTTGACCACATGATCGCATGCCATGTGTCACCGTAGTTTTTATTAGGCTCTCACGGTTGGATCAATCGCTTGTTGCATCCTGGCCACATGATCGCATGCCATGTGCCACCGTAGGCCCCGCCCATATCCATACATTCACACACAGCACAATACAACACATATATTCAAACAATTCACCCAGAGGCATCAAATACTTAGCAAAACACCACGTCAAACCACAACGCACCAAAATGGTATAATATACGTCCACACGCAATACCAAGTGTAACATCAACACCAAACATATCCATAGAATTCACATAGTCATTCACAAACCACACCATTCACAAAACACACGTGTTTTGAAAGCAAGCCTCTAACAAGGCTAAACAGAATCTTTTGAAAGTTCAATTCAAACGACCAAACAACCACATTTAGATGATCACTAATTACCGTATCCATAAAACAAGAATTGTATGGACAAGGTACTTGCCTCGAAATCAGCACGCAAGTAGTCCGACGAACACGGCTCAACCAGGAAGCTACGAAACGCCCGATGCCATCGAAAAGGAAGACGACGACGAACGGAAGGGTTCAACACGATTTATTCCCAAGAAACTCGACCCTTACATCATATAATTAATAAATCAATGATCATACGAGGAAGAATAATCGTAGAACGTCCGAAAACCCCTCTATGACATTCTACCGGACACCTTCAAGGCGTCGATCAAGAACTCGACCAAAACAACGAATCGATACGATCCAACCATAGAATAACAACGGAAATGATATGATGCATCTAAATAATCATCAATCCATAACAATCCCAAGTTAAATCGGATTAAACGGATGAAAACAACCAAAACACCCAAATTCCCCAAAAATAGATTTCTAGAAAATCTGACCTGATTCGCTCGATCAAAGGATGTTATTGGATGGATGATTGATGATATGAACTCCAAGACTTCATGGATTTAACACGTGACAACATCCCTCCATGATCATCAAAGCTCCAGCCGCGGAAGAGGATGAAACGAGTGAGAAAAATGATGAAAAACCCGTCATTGGTCTTAAATAGTCAGCCACGGCCCTTACGCATTTAATCGCCAAGGGCTTACGTGACGAATCGCCATGGCCGAACTAATCGCCGAAATGCCGGCATCGTTACGCACGAATCGCCAAGGCTTACGACGAATCGCCTTACGCACGTAACTCGCCGGGCCGCTCGCCTAACTCGCCGGCCACGACTCGTCCGGGACCAACTCCGACGGTCCGGTTAGGCGTTCGACGACGTATCGACCACCTTAACGCACCGGTTATGATCCGAAATGATAATGAGCGAATTACGAAGCATAAAATACCCCAAGCACGGAACGAAAAGGACGAAAAGCTCAAAAAATACTACGCAATGTTCACGAAGGATTCTCAACAACGAACGAAAGCATTAAACGAACATGTGATTCCAAACAACCTAGAGATAGGTAAAAACGAGTATGAAAACAAGTTCCCGAAACTGAATATGAATCGAAGAAACGGTTACGAAGTACTCGCAAAGACGAATCCAAGCGCTAAGAGAACACACGATTCCGACCACCCAAAGGCTCGAAATTCGACAACGGAAGTAATTACCCCAAACTTTGGGAAATTATGAAAATGGCCCAAAACGTCCGAAATACACGATACACGATCGAAACACCAAGCCAAAGCTCGCAACATGAATAATAACATTAAATGAACTTACGACAAACTCGAAACAACAATTTCGGTCGAGATTCGCAAGAATGGAACTCAAGTGCAGAAAAGTCGCTCAAGAACACGGAACTCAATAAAACGACATGAAAATGAACCCGGATAACAAAAAGTGCAGAATTAATCATTCTTGAAATGACGAAATAGTCACGAACGAGTCGTCAAAATGGACTCCCACCGAAAAAAAGAAAATTACCGGAATCCGAAATTGCGGGTATTACATCAGCCCTGTGGTCATTCCGTTCGGGTCGATTAAAACTTGTCTCAACATCTTGTAGATACAGTGAACAAAATGTTAATGATTCATATGTAATGTAAGCCTCTGCAATAGAACCTTCAGGATGTGCTTTATTACGTACATATTTTTTGTACGTCCCTAATAACCTACAATTTACACAACTAACTAGTAAGAAAGCATAACATTAGAGACATACATTAAATTAAATTAAATCATTAAAGTACCTCTCTATTGGATACATCCAACGATATCCAACGGGGCCACCAAGTATAGCTTCGCGTGGTAAGTGTACAGCTAAATGAATCATGACATCAAAGAATGCTAGAGGAAAAATTTTCTCCAATCTGCATAATATCCGCACAATTTCATCCTCCCACTTCTCTAAATCTGCAACTTTGAGTGTCTTGACACATAATTGTTCGAAAAAATGAGATAGCTCAACAAGTGGACGGCATATTTTCTTCTTCAAATGTCGAATTCCGACTGGAATAATTCTTTGTAATAACACATGACAATCGTGGCTTTTCAAACCCGAAAACTTCTTCTTGTATGGATCCACACATCGTGATATGTTAGCTGCAAAACCATCTGGAAACTTAACTGAATTGAAGAATTCACACATAAGTTTACGTTGTGGAGGTGTCAATACATATTCCGCATGAGGAAATCCACAACTATTTCCATCATGATCTACCCACAAATCTTTCTTGATATTCAATTTTTGCAAGTCGAGTCTCCCTTTGTACGTGTCTAATTTCTTATCTAGGACACACATTAAAGTGAAAAACACAGAATCACAATTGTTCTTCTCGATGTGCATAACATCTAAATTGTGCCTAATTTTCAACTTTGACCAATACTCCAACTCAAAGAAAATACTTCGTTTAGTCTAGCTTACCTCTTCTTCAGTCCTCTTTCTCTTCCTATCCTTATTATTTGGATGTTTTCCTGGGATAATATAATCCAACTGCTTAAGTATGTCATCACCAGAATAATTATATGCTTGCTGTTTGTGTTACAAACAAAATCACAGAATTTATATATATATATATATATATATATATATATATATATATTTCTTTTACATAGGAAAAACGCAAGAAGAATGCAGATAGCCGAAAAATGCAACAAGGTACGCATCGGGGCGGTGCTATGCCTTTTATACAACATACTTTAATAGTTGCCAAGGTTGAAAAGAATGATTTTCGATCAACTTTAGCATTACTAAATACTTAAACATTTACCTTGTGGGTTTCTAATGAGTGGGAGTTTTGATATTGTAGGAAGGTAATCCCTGATCTTTTACAGAAAATTGGGGAAAGATGTATCAAGATTCTAAGGATAATTGGGTCAATGATGCTGCCAACGAAAAATTTGTAATTGATGTGGGCCTTTGTCGGATCATTTGAATGTTTTCCTTTATAATTATTATTATTATTATTTTTCTATTGAACTCCTATTTATATTTACTTGTTTATACATTGTAGAATAAGTTGAAAGAAAAAAAGAAGTTGTTGAAGAATAAATTGGCACTTGAGGCACCTGAAGGTAGTGATCCAAAAACCATAGAAGTCAGCCCACAAGAAGAGATTTCAATTATGGCGGATGAGTGTGGGCGGAAGGGCAAAAGAGTTCGGGGCTTAGGATCTTATCCTCGGCTTCAGATCTCGACAATATCTGCATCCTCTAATGTGCAAGTAAATTTAGAAGTTACTAGTCTTCGTGAAAATGTGGAGAACTTGACATCAACTGTCAATAGTTTGGCATCACAAAACAAAAAATTCATGGAAATAATTGCAGTATTGTTCAAGAAATTACCCCCAAGAAGGTATTTCTTTTACCAATGCTGCAAATATGATAAATGAGGTTTATCACAACAGTGGAGATAGAGATGGTGATGATCATGTCAATGAAGCTTATGAAGAGAACAATGAAGCTTATGAAGATGAATTATGATACACTAGTTGGTGTAAACTGTTAGGCATCACATTATTACAGTTTTTTTCTTAGCTATGAAAATGAAATTTGTTTTAATTTCTAAATAATATTTATAGTAAAATTTTTATTCAGAATTTGAGTACTATAATAAAGATCTTATCAGTTAGCCTTTAGTGTTATTATTTGAGATCTATATAATGATCTTGAATATTATTTGTTACAACGGATGTGGATGTATCAAAAGAAATGTTTTGTGACATAAATTAGCATGGTCTTAACATTTGACTTATTGTAACATATTATCTCTGTTGGAAAATAGGATAATATATATATATATATAGCTTTACCTTATAGTAATTGTAACTTTTGATGAAGTCTTGCATTTAGAATAATATAACATAATTTTATGTCTCCCACACTAGGACATGCAAGGATATTGGGGCCTTGCATATGTTCTTTTGTAACATATCATGTCTCTTGAAAATTAAGATATAAAACATATATAAAGCCCCGCATACTAGCAATTGTGACATATGATTAAATCTTACATATAGGATATTGTGACACAATTCTACGTATCCCAAACTATGATATGCAATGTAACGAAAACCTCACTGGTTACTAATGGTGACAAATTTAAACTCTCGTGTAAAGTATATGGTAACACAGTTCCGTATCTCGTGAACTATATTTTGCAACAAAAGTTAAGCATCCCATAGTACTAATTATGACACAAACTAAGTCTTGCATATTATAGCATGTGATATGAGTAAAGTCTCACATGTTCCTAATCACAAGAGATATAAAGTGTCGCAAGTAGCATACTGCAGCACAATTGTTTTTCTTGCAACCTATTATATGCAACATAAATATAGTCTCACAAACTAGTACTTTTGATGTATATACGTCTCACATATTGATTTTTCTAACACAATTTCTTGACTAACAAAAATGAATAAGTTAGATAATATTTAAGTCGCATATAAATAAATACAACAACTAAGTTTTTTTGTCACTTTAGAGAATCCGTAAGAAATTTTATGCGACACATGGTAGCGACGAATCTAAACCGTCACATTTTACATTAAAAGAGACATAGTGACTTTTTGCAACACTTTTTCGTTGTCACTTTTGATATATTTTCTTATAGTGAAATAAACTTATCACTAATTATTTTAATACAATACTCATCAATACTACACCTCCAAACAAATCTTAAAATCACCCCACAATCGTCCATCTGATCTGCCACGTCATGAGCTAACGTGGCGATTCTCTGACGCGCGCGTGTGCAACACGCGCCAAATTAGCGATTATGGATGGGCGCGTGTACAACACGCACGGGTGGTGCGGCTGGGCGGGATTCTGACATGCTGGCATGGCGTGTGCTAGGCGTGTATTGTGCTGATAAGCTGTGCCACGTGGCACTCCCTGATTGGATGCTGAAGTATGTTTGGCTCGTGCTTTTGCTGACGTGGCAGCTGATTAGGATGACACGTGTGATTTCTGATGTCATGGATGATGTCACTCTACAGTTGACTAAGCTTGTCTAATCAAGTTTTGATACGTGGGCCAACACCATGGGTCCGTGTGTTAATTGTCATCCAAACTTCGAACGGCCATAGCTTCTTCATACAAACTCGGATTTGGGTGAAGTTTATTTCAAAACTATCATCTCGATGAGACGAATAAAATGAAACCACTCATGTATATGTTTAGATTTTGAAAAAACATCGCCCTTGAACCAATTGATATATCTTGTATAGGTAGGTGAACCTGCAGATATAATTTACTTCTAATTAATTACCCAAAAATGACATAAAAATTATAAAGAATTCTACAAAAGTGTAATAATTTAAATATGTAATAAAAAATTTAAATTATCACACAAAACATACAAATATATATATATATAGTAATAAAAATACTACTAAAAATATATCGAAAAAATCCCCCCATAATAATATTCATATGCTGAAAAATTCATGGCAAAACTAATATCAGGAGAGAACAAGTGGTCATGACCCAAATGAAATCAGAGAAGAAAATAGGATGCCCCACCAAATTCTAACAACTTTCATTGAGACTCGGATGAAAAAGATTCAATACCTTCAAGGTTGATGTCACTCTTCGCTCGTGTATATACAAGATATTTGAAAAGAGTTCACTCATATCAAAACATAATGTGTCATTACCATATGCTTTGTCAAAAATCAAATCCACACTACCAGGGCCGGTCCAATGGTTTTGGATGCCCTGGGCGGAGAGCAAAAATATGCCCCTAATCCAATAAATTTTTAAGGAGTTTAGAACCTAGTTGAGCTCGGTGTCTCTTCCCTACCCGAAGTTTCTTCCAAAATTCTTAACGGATTTGGAACCAAATCAATGTTAAAATATGATATTCTTCCCTTCCCCCTCTCTTCTTGAAGATCGTAAACAATACATTCTTCAACTTTTGGTATCAAAATCATCATTTTCCAACCTTATCATCCTATTATTTTGTTCACATTCTAGAATCAAAATAAATGACTAACTATAATACATCTAGTGAAGAGCTTGAAGTACTCTTCAACAATGACCATCGATTTTCAAGAGATCCAAAAAAGAAAATTTAAATATTAATCAAGTGAAGAAGCACATGGTTGTATGCAAGTATTGGTATTGCATACTAATTGCAGATAACAAATGTAAATATTATTGGTAGAATCCCAACAATAGTACGTATTAGTGAATTACTAATGACTCAAAGTAGTCATCTAATTCTATACCCATTAACTATAAGAAGCATAAGATGAATGCCAAATATAATTTTAATGATTCAAAGCACTACTCACCTCCCAAAGTAAATCCAACCATTAAGAAGCTAAAGATGAAGTATTCAAAGAGCAATGAAGTATATGTGAGTTTATAAAGTAAAGATAATATTAACAATACTAAAAAATGTATAGTTGGCCCAAATAAACAAGTAACTAAATAAAGCAATCACCAAATTATTTATCACCAAATTACCAATTTGGGATATATATTTAATCAAATATATTTAAGAAAATCATTCAAATAGTCAAATCAAATAAAATATCAATTACTCAAATATGTTTAAGAAAATCATTCAAATTGTCAAACCATTGGGATATATATTTACTATATAAACATCAACTTATCAACAAAACATAAGATTCAAGAAATCAAAAAACAAGAAAAATAAACAAATCGAAAAGCAACAAACAATAAACAATAAATTAGGTCAAAGATAAGTGAATAAGAAGGAAAACACCTTAGATGATGAGAAATCGAAAGCAAAATCAGATACAGCATCAAATCAGTAGCGCAGATGGCCCACTTGGGCATATTGGACATATTGGGCTCTGCTGCCCTTTGGGCTGGGCTGCCCTGGGCGGTGGCCCACTTCGCCCTATACCAGGGTCGGCCTTGCACACTACTAAAAAGGAGAAACTCATGCATAAATCCTAAGGTCTTTCTTTTGGTTGGAACGTGCCTTGAGGTATGGGTAGGATAAAGAAAAATGAAGAGGTTTGCTAGCCAAGACCAATTAAGAGATTTGCTAGCCAAGATTCAATACCTAAGTTAATGGTTTCTTCTAAGTATCAGAAGATATTCTGGATACCATTCGGGTTGATGTTGCGTCGATGCTGAACTAAATCTAGCCAGCAAATTATTTGAGGAGTGATATCAGGTCGTGTACATTGAGCCAAGTACAATAATCCGTTATTTCACTCAAGTTGAGAATTTCAGCTCCCAAAGCTCTTCGACATTTTTCTTTTGACGAAATGAATCTGTCCTTTGCATCCAAACATTTGAACTATCATAGAAGTGCTAATCGGGTGTACCTTATCTGTGAAGCCCGAATAATTAAATGAGCAAAATAAATAAAAAACAAAAATGTTGAAATATTTAGTGTGACTAAATTATTATTTTGTGATATTAAAATTATTAATTGGGACTATTTCGGCTTAATTGTGAATTTTATAAATTTTTGGGTCAGAAGTGTAATTTTGAAAAAAAAAGTCAGATTTTTAGAAAGGCAGCACGTAGCTTTCATTTCACCATCCTCATCCTCATTAGTTTTGGAGAGCCAAGAAGCGAGTAGAGAAGAAAAGAAAAAAAACGGTTAAATCCTTGACGAGGAATCCTTCTGTAAGAACTTGGAATCTATATATCGATTTGTTCGTATTGATGAGTAGATCATGAATATGTATTTAGATTTTCAAACCGCTGTCGGATTTTTCCGAACGGGGCAAAAAATGGTATTGCCGTCGACTCGTCCGTACGGATTCTCCAATTGTCGGAATGTGGCAAACTTTATATCGTTGCGAATCTTTCGTCGCAAGGGCTAAACTCGTGATGAAGTCCATCCAAATATCTTCCCATTTTCATTTCAGAATGGGAAGCGACTGCAACAACCCAGCCGGTCGTTGATGCTCAATTTTGACCTGCTAACAAGTCAAACATCTCGCTAGGAACCGTGCGACCTCCTCCTTCATATCATTACACCAAAAATTCCTCCTCATGTCTTTGTACATCTTACTCGAACCAGGATGAACGGAGTAAGGCGTAGCATGGGCCACTCGCAAAATACTCTGCCTCAATTCCAAGTCGTTCGGTACACAAAGCCAACTCTGGAATCTCAATACCCCATCATCATGAATCACAAACCCAGAAGACTTTCCTTTAAGAACATTCTCTCGGATTTGAGAAATCATCGGATCCTCCAACTGCTTCAATTTAATTTCATCGATCAGCGACGACGAAATCTCTAAAGCGCAAAGTTGTCTGACCGCTCTCAGCAATAAAATCTCAACATCCGAATCGATCAAAACCCGCTGAAGCTCAGACTGAGACATAAGGATCTCAAGTGTCCTCAACGCAACCAGTTTCCGACTCAAGGCGTCGGCCACGATGTTCGCCTTGCCCGGATGATAAAGGATTTCGAGGTCATAATCCTTGATCAACTCCAACCACCTCCTCTGCCTCATATTCAACTCTCGCTGAGTAAATATGTACTTCAGACTTTTATGATCGGTAAAAATATGACATGCGGAGCCAAACAGATAGTGACGCCAAATCTTGAGCACAAAAACAACTGCCGCTAACTCCAAATCGTGAGTAGGGTAGTTGAGCTCATACGACCGCAACTGTCTCGACGCATATGCAATAGTCTTGCCGTGCTGCATCAATATGCACCAAGACCCTGACCCGAAGCATCACTGTAAATGGCAAAACCCTCGTTGCCACACGGCAACGCTAAAATCAGGGGTTAAGTTAAACGCCTCTTCAACTCCTCAAAACTCGCCTGTCTCTCGTCATTCCAGATGAACGTCTCGGACTTCTGGAGCAACTGTGTAAGTGGCCGAGATAGTTTCAAGATACCCTCGACGAACCTACGATAGTAGCCAGCCAAACCCAAGAAACTACGGACCTCTTTCACGTTCTTATGCGGTGCCCAATCCAACACTGCCTCGATCTTCTGCGGATCCACACGGACTCCCTCGGCTGAAATCACGTGACCTAGAAACATCACCTCCTTCATCCAGAACTCACATTTCGAGAACTTCGCATAGAGTTGCTCGGTCCTCAAAATGTCTAACACCACTCGTAGATTATGCGCATGCTCCACCTCGTTCCTCGAATAAATAAGGATATCGTCAATGAAGACGACGACACACTTATCTAAATACTCGATAAAGATCTTGTTCATCAACTGCATGAACACAGTCGGCGCGTTAGTTAACCCGAATGGCATAACTACAAACTCATAATGTCCGTATCTCGTCCGGAAGGCTGTTTACGGAACATCAGACTTCTTCACCCGAAGTTGATAGTAACCCGATGTCAAGTCGATATTCGAGAATACCGTAGCTCCCTGCAACTGATCGAACAAGTCATCAATCCTAGATAAGGGCTACTTGTTCTTTATGGTCACCTTGTTTAGCTCGCGATAGTCGATACAAAAACGCAGTGAACCATCCTTCTTCTGCACAAAAAGAACCGGCGCGCCCCAAGGCGAAGCGCTCGGTCGAATATATCCCGACTCAAGAAGCTGACTCAACTGCTTCATTAACTCAGCCATCAATGAAGGTGCCATGCGATACGGCGCCTTCGAAATTAGAGCCGCACCCGGCTCTAACTCGATAGCGAACTCAACCTCATGGTCCGGAGGCAACCCTGGTAGCTCATCAAGAAAGACGTCAGGAAACTCACTAACAACTGGAATCGATGAAAGCTCGTCTCTATTACCATCCGCCTTCAAGGCGTAGCACCAATAACCAGTACACCCCTTCCACATGAGTCTCCTCGCCTTCAAAGCGTTAATAACGAACTACTGGTTTCCCCTCTTTCGCCCTGTGAAAGAGTGCTCGGTGCCGTCCTCGGCTAACATAGTGATGATTCTCATGTAGTAGTTCATGATCACACCATGCTGCTCGAGCCAATCATCCCCGAGAATTAAATCCTCACCCTAAATACCCACAACAATAAGATCACAGAGCCAAGCCCTCTTGCAAATAATCACATAACAATCTCGGATCTCCCGATCACCAACGATCCTATCACCGCTAGGAAGTTTAACGATAAAAGACTCACAAGGCCACAAACAATCAAGACACAAACGGCGCACACATTCCAGAGAGACGAATGAATACGTAGCACCAGAATCGAAAATCACACTGACAGGATGAGAATGAATGTGAACGGTACCTGTGGCAAAGGTAGTGGCTGGGTCATCGGCCCTCCTCATCTCATAAACACGCGGATGGGTGGAGCCGACACTGGAAGCTCCCCCACTAGTGGGCTGACCCCGACCTCTCCCTCGAATAGCACTCGGCGGAGACTGAGGAGCAAATGATCCTTGATTCTGTAATACCCGCAATTTCGAACTTCGGTAATTTTCTTTTTTTTCAGCAGGAGTCCGTGTTGACGACTCGCTCATGACCGTTTCGTTATTATGAGAATAATTAATTCTGCACTTTTTGTCATCCGAGTTTGTTTCGGTATCGTTTTGTTGAGTTCCGTGTTCTTAAGCGGTTTTTCCGCACTTGAGTTCGATTCTTGTGAATCTCGTCCGAAATTGTTGTTTCGAGTATCTCGTAAGTTCATTTAATGTTATTATTCATGTTGCGAGCCTTGGTTTGGTGTTTCGATCGTGTATCGTGTATTTCAAACGTTTTGAGCCATTTTCGTAATTTCCCAAAGTTTTGGGTAATTACTTTTCGTTGTCGAATTTCGAGCCTTTGGGTGGTCGGAATCGTGTGTTCTCTTAGCACTTAGATTCGTCTTTGCGAGTACTTCGTAACTGTGTTTTTGATTTACATTCAGGTCTGAGTTTCGAGATTTTTCGGACCGTCGGATCGACCGAGTCCCGACTGGCAGGACCTGGACGAGTAACGGCCACTATGGCCCGGCAGTTACGGCCGCAATGGCCGGTTCTGTACGTAAGGACCTGGCCGGTAACGTACGTAACGGGCAGGCATATTTGGGGCAGTTGGTTCGGCCATGGCCGGTTACGGCCGTAAGCCATGGCCGATTACGTACGTTATGTAGCCGGCAGTCTGCCTATTTAAGGCCAGCAGACGTTTTGTTCACCATTTTTCTCACTTCGTTCTTCCTCTTCCGCGGCTGGAGACTTCTTGGGCGTGAAGACATGTTGTCATACAACAAATCCATGAAGTCTTGGAGTTCATATCATCAATCATCCATCCTATAACATCCCTTGATCGAGCGAATCAGGTCAGATTTTCTAGAAATCTAGTTTTGGGGAATTTGGGTGTTTTGGTTGTTTTCATCCGTTTACTCCGATTTAACTTAGGATTGTGATGGATTGATGATTATTTAGATGTATTATATCATTTCCCTTGTTATTCATGGTTGGATCGTATCGATTCATTGTTTTGGTCGAGTTCTTCATCGACGCCTTGAAGGTGTCTGGTAGAATGTCTTAGAGGGGTTTTCGGACGTTCTACGATTATTCTTCCTCGTATGATCGTTGATTTATTGATTATATGATGTTAGGGTCGAGTTTCTTGCGAAGAAATCGTGTTGAACCCTTCCGTTCGTTGTCGTCTTCCTTTTCGATAGCATCTGGCGTTCCAAAGCTTCCCAGTTGAGCCATGTTGGTCGGAATACTTGCGTGCCGATTTCGAGGCAAGTACCTTGTCCATACATTTCTTGTTTCATGGATATGATGATTGGTGATTGTCTTGGTATGTTTGTTTCTTTGTTTGAAATGAGTTTTCAAAAGATTCGGCTAGCCTCGTTAAAGGCTCACTTTCAAAGCGCGTGTGTTTTGTAAATTGTGTGGGTTGTAAGTGACTACGTGAATCCTTTGATATGTTTGGTGTTGATGTTGTGCTTGATAATGCGTGTATACGTATATTTTCTCTTTTCGGTGCGTTATGGTTTGACGTGGTGTTTTGCTAAGTGTTTGATGCCTCTGGGTGAATTGTTTGGATATCCTTGTTGTGATATGTTATTTGTGCATGATTGTTTCGCTAGCCAGCTTGGGAGGGTCCTTCGAGGCCTCGGGTGGTATTTGTAGCTTTGTCCCGGTCCTAGGCAATGCATGTGCTTGATTGTTTCGCTAGCCAGCTCGGGAGGGTCCTTCGAGGCCTCGGGTGGGATTTGTGGCTTCGTCCCGGTCCTAGGCGATGCCTGTGCGTGTATGTTTTGTGAATGTATTTGCTCACCTCGGGAGGGTTCAACGGGGCCTCGGGGGAATCTATGACTTCACTCTGGATTCACGAGTGAAACTTCACGAGTGCGTGTGTATGTTTTGTGAATGTGTTTGCTCACCTCGGGAGGGTTCGATGGGGCCTTGGGGGAATCTATAACTTCACTCTGGATTCACGAGTGAAACTTCACGAGTGCATGTGTATGTTTTGTGAATGTGTTTGCTCACCTCGGTAGGGTTCGACGGGGCCACGGAGGGAGTACAATGGTATAGCCCTGGATTCACGAGTGAAACTTCACGGATGCATGTGTATTTTATGTCCGTCGAGGACGCGTGACGTGGGTTTTAACCTTGTGTATTGTCGTTGGTTTCAATTGTGAAAACAAAACCTTTGGGCTGTGACCCCTGTTGATTTTGGAAATATAAGGATTCTGAAATCCTAAATTGTTTTCTATTAAAACTCTCGATGGCATTTTAAACCGTTTTATAAATTGTTTCCCTTGATTTATGATCTTTCGGTTTTGGAGTGTTTTACCCAAACTCTTGCCTCGGGATGTACTTTTCGTTTCAGTTGGATCTTTGAGGATTCCTGGTTATTGTTATTCGTGGAATGTGAATTATATGACTCGTATTTTGCACTTTGTTCTTGCACTAGCAATACAGTGGAGTTTTGCTAACCCCCGAGTATTCGGGGGGTGGATGTCTGTTTTTGCATTCAGGTTTTGGGAGCATAACACAGGGTCGGCACGAAGGATGATGAAAGATGATCGATACTAATCACATGAAGAATCGTACGTTGTTGTATTGGTTCAGTTGTAATTTATTTTTCGCTGCAGTAGTTTTTCCCCGTTGTACGGAAGTTGTTGTATTTTGACCCTGCGTGGGCATGTATTATAATTGAGTTGTATGTTTTTATTGAAAGACCAAGTTGGTCTACTGAGTTATTGTAGCCTTAAAGGCATCGTCGAGTTGTTCGTTTGTTGTTACCAGCCTGGTAGATCCTTAAGGAAAGGTTCTACGGCGTGTAATATCCCTGAGCAGATTGGGGGTGTTACATAAATGGTATCAGAGCTTTAGGTTGTGGAAACCTAGGCTGTCGGGTCAAGTCGTGTTGTTTGAGTCTTGTTTCGTCGGATTTTATATGACTGAGTCGTGTCGCGACGCGTCGTCTGAGTTTGTTGGTCGTGATTAGTATCATGGGGCGATCATCATCTTCGTGCGACCTGTGGATGTAAGTCTCCCTTCTTCGTGTTTGTGCCTCGTCTGATGCGAGTTACAGGTATGATTATGAGTTAATTTATGGAATCCTCTTATGGATTTTGATTTCGTGATATGTGGTTATTTGACTCTCATATTTCGTTCATATGAGGAGTAGTGTCGCTGGATTGTGCATGTTGGAATGTATTTCTTTTATCCGCTGCGTGAGTTCTTTTGTAATGGCTTTCGGTATCTTACCGACTAAGTTTTATTTCGAAAACTGATTCCCTTAACCGAGTTTTGGCATTATGGCCTTGATCGTTTTGGCAAAATTCTTATGACGGTATTTAGTATTTTGTAAATGGCTTTTGTTAGTTTTTAAAATATTACCGTCATCGGCCTTTTTGGCGTTTTTGTAAATGGTTTTTAGCCTGGTGGGTTCCGGCGCGGGACCCACGGCGCTATAATGTTCCGTGTAATTACCTGAAATTTTTGGGCATTCTAGCCCATTGAATTATCTTTGAAAACCTTGAGTATCTTAGAAAATAAATTTCGAGACGTACTTTTAAAATGAATTATTTTCTCGTGGTACATCCAAGGTGCCATAATATGTTTCAAAATTCTTCTACCTCGAGGACCCAAAATGTTTTGAGATATTTTCAATGTTTTATAAACACTTTTACTTAGACCCGAGGGTCGAATTTTCTGAAAATTTTTCACTAAGAGAGAGTGTCCTCATTTTTATCAAATAAGAAAATGGTTCTCCAAAGTCTCGATAATGATGTTTCACGTTTGTACTTTTTTTGAAAGGTAATACTCAAGATCAACCGGTGTTTTTCTAAATTATTTTCAAAAGGAGGTTTTCGTTTTTAAAACCTATCCATTCCCGTTTGAGGGTTGGGTTTGTATGTATGATGTTCGCGTTGTCATTATGATGTTTGCTCCCGAGTATGATCGAATTGGTGGCATGAACGTCGAGGCGTTGCCACGCATTTGTTGTACTAGCCCTCTGTGAGAGGTGTGAACTGGTGTTTACTGCTTATCGCCTCGTGGTGATTTGCGTGTTGTCGCATGAGTGTGAGTTGTTAAAGCTTGGATTTTTGTGCATTTATGCACATGGGTGATTGTTTCATGATGTTTGTGATTGTGTGTTGGCTGTCGTTCGGGCCGTTGTAATCGTCGAACGATGCCGTGGTTGTTGTGATTTTTGTATGCATTGATATGTTATGTTGTGTTGGCATCTCCGGTATGTTGTTTTGCGGTGTTATGTTCCATTGTATCTAGCATCTGTATTTTCGATATGCCGAGCCGAGGCATTTCAACTGTGATGTGCCGGGGGAATGTACGTGCAATTTGTCCTTCCTCGCCTGTGACGCGTTTCAAGTGCGGACACGAGGGACATCATGTTCAGTTTTGTGAGTTGATTGCGGAGCCTTCCGAGGCACGGACTTGAGCATTGATATCAGGACCGGCTCCGAGGAGTCCCTGAGGGGCGTGGTCTATCAGTTGTATGTTATGTTATTTCCTTACCTTATTGTTTCGAACTTCGGAAATTAAGTTCTTTTATTCGAAGTGGATCGGATTTGGAACTTCTGTGTTTTCGACTCTGTCGACTCGTTTATGTTCGTTAATATTTTCTGAGCTGCCCTGTCCCCTGCTTTTGTTGATCGAACGAGGGTGGTATTGTTTCGGAATTACTCGTTTGTCGTTGTGACTTTTCAATTGCTATTCCCTTTCCTGTGGATCTTATATGAGTGCACATCTTGTTGTTTTGACCGGATCATGTTTTGTCTCGAGTCGAGATGTGAACCTCGGAGTTGTCGGTTGAACCTTATTGTTCTTCGTGATCCGAACATGATTGTTCGATTTTTGTTGTCTCGATCGTTGTGGTTCGATTATTGATTGTTCAGTTTTTGTTGACCCCGTTTCGTGATTGTTGAGCGTTCAGACTCCTTCCTAATATCCTTAAGTTCGGGAAATTAGTATTGTTTTCGATCTTCCAACCCTTGGGCGGTGGAATTCCGTATTTGTTCAGCGATTGGCTCGCGTGTTGATTGATATACCGTTAGATTGGTCAATCGTGTTGATTTTCGTTCGTTGTGTTTTGCGATTGTTCGGATAATCGACTTGATTGTATTATCTGTTTGATGACGCTCGTCACTTGTTGTCTCTACCGATGGCGTTGTGTTGGTCGTCGTGGAGCGTGTTTTCACGCCGTATATTCCTTTGCGTTGCTTGTAATGTTTCGCCGTTGGGCGCGAGTTTTTCGATTCTCGTGAACATCATTGAGTTTTCCTGGCAGGATTTTGCTTCTCCCTACTTGTTTTAAGTTTCGGGACGAAACTTCTTTTAAGGAGGGTAGAGTGTAATACCCGCAATTTCGAACTTCGATAATTTTCTTTTTTTTCGGCGGGAGTCCGTGTTGACGACTCACTCGTGACCGTTTCGTTATTCTGAGAATAATTAATTCTGCACTTTTTGTCATCCGAGTTCGTTTCGGTATCGTTTTGTTGAGTTCCGTGTTCTTGAGCGGTTTTTCCGCACTTGAGTTCGATTCTTGTGAATCTCGTCCAAAACTGTTGTTTCGAGTTTCTCGTAAGTTCATTTAATGTTATTATTCATGTTGCGAGCCTTGGTTTGGTGTTTCGATCGTGTATCGTGTATTTCGGACGTTTTGGGCTATTTTCGTAATTTCCCAAAATTTGGGGTAATTACTTTCCGTTGTCGAATTTCGAGCCTTTGAGTGGTCGGAATCGTGTGTTCTCTTAGCACTTAGATTCGTATTTGCGAGTAATTCGTAACCGTGTTTTCGGTTTACATTCAGGTCTGACTTTCGGGATTTTTTGGACCGTCGGATCGATCGAGTCCCGGCTGGCAGGACCTGGCCGAGTAACGGCCGCTATGGACCGGCAGTTACGGCCGCAATGGCCGGTTACATACGTAAGGCCCTGGCCAGTAACGTACGTAACGGGCCAGCATATTTGGGGCAGTTGGTTCGGCCATGGCCGATTACGTACATTGTGTGGCCGGCAGTCAGCCTATTTAAGGCCAGCAGGCATTTTTTTCACCATTTTTCTCACTTCGTTCTTCCTCTTCCGCGGCTGGAGACTTCTTTGGCGTGGAGACATGTTGTCATACAGCAAATCCATGAAGTCTTGGAGTTCATATCATCAATCATCCATCTTATAACATCCCTTGATCGAGCGAATCAGGTCAGATTTTCTAGAAATCTAGTTTTGGGGAATTTGGGCGTTTTGGTTGTTTTCATCCGTTTAATCCGATTTAACTTAGGATTGTGATGGATTGATGATTATTTAGATGTATTATATCATTTCCCTTGTTATTCCTGTAATATCCGCATTTTCTTTTCTCGGTATTTGCACTTTTCGGTGTATTTCTCGTTTTTAGCGACCCTCGTATAACCGTATTAATTTTTGAGAAATATTTGTTCGAGACTCTTTGTCATCCAGTTCTACGTTTCTCAGTTTGTTCGTCGTTTGTTGATCTAATTCTCGTAATTGTTGCTCGGAACCGCCGTATGGGGTTGCCGTAGATTCATCGTATGTTATTACGCGTATTATGTGGTTCCGTTTGATGTTTCGGCCACGTTTCGGTATTGAGGACCGTTTCCATTATGTGCCTAATGCGCGCAAATATTACGGTATAGCGCGCGCTAAGCACCCTTCAGTAGCGCACGCTACTATTGTTTTGGTAGCGCGCGCTAGCGAATATGTCCAGTACTGGACAGTTTGCTACTGGACTAGGTCAGGTGCCCAGGTAGCGCGCGCTATGGCCGATAGCGCGCGCTACCAAGACATTTTTAGCGCACGCTATGTTTGGCAGATAGCGCGCGCTAACGGGGTCAGGTGAGTACTGGGCAGTTAACTTCTGGACTCGGCTGATGTCCAGGTAGCGCACGCTATGGCCGATAGCGCGCGCTAACGAGAGGTTATTAGCGCACGCTACGTTTCGAGTAGCGCACGCTAACGGTCCAGTAATCTGGTTACTGGACTGGGATGTTAACTTCTGGACTGGAGTTTTGTCCCGTTAGCGCACGCTAGCATCTGAGGATAAACGCGCGCTAACACTCCCTGGCTATATAAACCAGGGAGTTGACCCAGATGAATGTATTATTCTCATTTCTTTCCCCCTCCGCAGCGTTGGCGATTCCGGGCGATTTTCTTGGCGATTTCTTACTCCAATCATCTCATCCATCATCTTTCTTGAGTTCTTGGTGTACCATAACATCATCAACACGAATCTTTCATCCTAAATCCAAGGTAAATCTCTTAGAACCCTATTTTTTGATAATTTGGGGGTTTTAGGATTTTCGTCCGATTCGTTTCATTTTGTTGGTTAATACATGATGAGTATGATTAATCTTGTTGATATCATTAGTTTTCATACGGATTCATGATATATTTTCATGGTTTTGCGAAATCGAGTGGGTTTGGTTGTGGTCCGCCCTCGTCACTATTTTTATACGAATATACATGAATCGTAGGAGGATTTTCGGGTGTATTCCATTTCCGTAATCGTTTAGAGTTGGTGGTGATTATGTTCTTCGAATCGTTAGGTTCGGTTCCGTTGGTTCCTAGCGTTCGTCGGTGACTTTTCTTTCCATTCGTTGCGTCATCAATTATTCAAGGCAAGTATTTTTGGAAACCTTTATGCTTAACGTGGAATGGTAATGTATATTGTGTGTGATTTGCTCACCTCGGGAGGGTCCGACGGGATCACGGAGGGAGTCCAATGGTTTTAGCCCTGGATTCATGAGTTTGTTTAGCTAGCCAGCTTGGGAGGGTCCTTAGAGGCCTCGGGTGGGATTTTTGGCTTCGTCCCGATCCTAGGCGATGCATGTGCATGATTTTTTTATGATATGGCCAGCCCGGGAGGGTCCTTAGAGGCCTCGGGTGGGATTTGTGGCTTCGTCCCGGTCCTAGGCAAATTTATTGACTGTTTGTTTCCGGAAAAGACATGTCTGGTTTTGGTTTTGAAATGAATTGGTGCATTGTACTATGAAACGTGTAAGCAAATGGTTTGCCTTGATTACTTGTACTAGCGTAATTGCTAACCCCTTTGGGTACCCGTTTTGGGGAAATTCTTGTTATGGATTTCAGGTTATGTTCTTCCGGACGAGCGGGCGCTGGGACAGTACGAGGATGTTGGCCAGGGTCGTTGACATGTGCATTTGGGTCTTCTTATTTCTCTTGTCTATTTCGATATGGTTGTTTCCCACATTTATAAACTTATAGATTGTACTCGCGAGTACTTAGGCTTTTCATTTCGAACTTCGTTTTGTATTACATTAAATTGCTACATTGTCTGTTGATGCTTATTACGCCGTTTGCTCCGGGCGTATCTTTATATGTTGTATTATTTAAATGTGTGTCCTCGATAACCAAGACCGTTATTCGAGTGGTGTTTTCTTGTTGTAGCCTGGTGGGTCCCATGTAGGGGTCCACGGCACTCTAATATACTCCGAATATCTCGGGGGTGTTACAATTCCATGGTTGGATCGTATCGATTCGTTGTTTTGGTCGAGTTCTTGATCGACGCCTTGAAGGTGTCCGGTAGAATGTCTTAGAGGGGTTTTCGGACGTTCTACGATTATTCTTCCTCGTATGATCGTTGATTTATTGATTATATGATGTTAGGGTCGAGTTTCTTGCGAAGAAACCGTGTAAAACCCTTCCGTTCGTTGTCGTCTTCCTTTTCGATAGCATCGTGCGTTCCGAAGCTTCCCGGTTGAGCCGTGTTCGTCGGAATACTTGCGTGCCGATTTCGAGGCAAGTACCTTGTCCATGGATATGATGATTGGTGATCGCCTTGGTATGTTTGTTTGTTTGTTTGAAATAAGTTTTCAAAAGATTCGGCTAGCCTCGTTAAATGCTCACTTTCAAAGCGCGTGTGTTTTGTCAATTGTGTGGGTTGTAAGTGACTACGTGAATCCTTTGGATATGTTTAGTGTTGATGTTGCGCTTGATAATGCGTGTGTACGTATATTATCTCTTTTCGGTGCGTTATGGTTTGACGTGGTGTTTTGCTAAGTGTTTGATGCCTCTGGGTGAATTGCTTGGATATCCTTGGTGTGATATGTTATTTGTGCATGATTGTTTTGCTAGCCAGCTCGGGAGGGTCCTTCGAGGCCTCGGGTGGGATTTGTGGCTTCGTCCCGGTCCTAGGCGATGCTTATGCTTGATTGTTTCGCTAGCCAGCTCGGGAGGGTCCTTCGAGGCCTCGGGTGGGATTTGTGGCTTCGTCCCGGTCCTAGGCGATGCCTGTGCGCGTATGTTTTGTGAATGTGTTTGCTCACCTCGGAAGGGTTCGATGGGGCCTCGGGGGAATCTATGACTTCACTCTGGATTCACGAGTGAAACTTCACGAGTGCGTGTGTATGTTTTGTGAATGTGTTTGCTCACCTCGAGAGGGTTCGACGGGGCCACGGAGGGAGTCCAATGGTATAGCCCTGGATTCACGAGTGAAACTTCACGGGTGCGTGTGTATTTTATGTCCGTCGAGGACGCGTGACGTGGGTTTTAACCTTGTATATTGTCGTTGGTTTCAATTGTGAAAACAAAACCTTTGGGCTGTGACCCCTGTTGATTTTGGAAAGATAAGGATTCTGAAATCCTAAATTGTATTCTATTAAAACTCTCGATGGTATCTTACACCGTTTTATAAATTGTTTCCCTTGATTTATGATCTTTCGGTTTTGGAATGTTTTACCCAAACTCTTGCCTCGGGAAGTATTTTTCATTTCAGTTGGATCTTTGAGGATTCCTGGTTATTGTTATTCGTGGAATGTGAATTGTATGACTCGTATTTTGAACTTTGTTCTTGCACTAGCAAAACAGTGGAGTTTTGCTAACCCCCGAGTATTCGGGGGGTAGATGTCTGTTTTGCATTCAGGTTTTGGGAGCATAACACAGGGTCGGCACGAAGGATGATGAAAGATGATCTATACTAATCACATGAGGAACCGTACGTTGTTGTATTGGTTCAGTTGTACTTTATTTTCCGCTGCAGTATTTTTTCCCCGTTGTACGGGAGTTGTTGTATTTTGACCCCTGCATGGGCATGTATTGTAATTGAGTTGTATGTTTTTATTGAAAGACCAAGTCGGTCTACTGAGTTATTGTAGCCTTAAAGGCATCGTCGAGTTGTTCGTTTGTTGTTATCAGCCTGGTAGATCCTTGAGGAAAGGTTCTACGGCGTGTAATATCCCTGAGCGGATTGGGGGTGTTCAGATTCACACTTGGTTCCCTAGGCGCTTGAATAGAAGTCTGGGCACCAAGAATTCTCTCTCTCAGCACAAAAAGCAGCCTTGTGGCCCGGGTGGACACACCGATTACACGTCAACAAAAGGCTTGGACAATTACGACTGATGTGGCCCGGTCGGCCACAGTTAAAACACTTCACATCTCGAGAAGGAGCACTGGTAGTTTCATGGAAACCCCCAGTAGAACGAGCTGGACCACTACCGGTGGAAAAGTTAGCCGGTTGAGATTTCTGCTGACCTCCACCCTTGTGGCCCGAAAGGCTTCTGGCGGACTTCTGGTTCTTGCTCTCACTAGCCGCCTCACTGGCCATCACAAACATATCATAAGCAAGGGCTCTACTTTGGTAATCTTTCAAGGTGGTGCAGACGAGCCCAGACATGTAGTCACAAATCGACAATTTCATTCGTCTGGAGAAGTGGAAAATTTTGTCGCTCTTCTCTCTAACTTGGGCCTTCATGAAGCCCTACTCCCGGTTGTAGTCAGCAATGGCCTGAGAAATAGGGATATCTCGAGTCTGAGCATAAAATAAGGCATGGACTTGAGCCTGTTTTGTAACACCCCCAGAATACGTCCGAAAATGTCACACGCCGTAGACCCTTATCACAAGGATCTACCAGGCTAAACTCCAAAAGACTACTCAATGATTGACCGACCGGGGTCAAAATTAATTACAAAGCAGACCGACAAGGTCATTAAACAATTCATAAACTAACGAAATTTACTTCTCAATGACAATAATAAACTTGAACACATAAAGGAATGACAACTTAATTTAATAATTGAAAACTACACCCGTACAAGGGTGAATACTCAACCATATGAGAAAATACCGACCAAGATGACACAAAAGAAAAAGACTCCGACTTTTGTGTGATTAGCATCGCCGTCTTCCATCTCCTTCCAAGCCAGTCCCGAGACTGCTCCCGAGCTGCCAAAACCTGAGCGCATAACACGCACCCACCCCCCGAAAACTTGGGGGTTAGCAAACTGGAATTTTGCAAGTGCAAGTACATAATGTACAGGATATACAGAAAGTATCAACACAAACTCAACAGCCACAAAGCCTTAACAAAAACCACACATTCATACAAACAGCACATCAAAGCATTCGTTTACACAAGGTGAAAGGTAGGGGAATTCTAGGGTTCACCCTTCCTTGTATTTGGTTAACATACACCACCTTAAGATGTACTTAATTATAACCATTGGATGAATAGTAAATTTATTATAAATGATTGTACTAAATCTTAACCACATATATTATAATTGTAGTACATTATATTTTATATATATTCTGAAAAGTAAAAAAAATTCTGAAAAATTATGAAAAAAATAAAAAAAATCTGGAAAATTAGGAAAAAAAATTAAAAAATCTGGAAAAAAATTCGGACCTTTTATTTTTTAAGAAAAAATTATTTGGAATAAATATTAAAAATCAAATCTTTTATTTAAAATTGAAAAATAAAAAGTAAAAAATTAAAAAAATTCTAAAAATTCTGGATAATTTAAAAAATGTGACAAAAAATACTTTTACTTTTTGAGAAAATAGATATGGAATAATATTAAAAATCAGAATTTTTTATTTAAAATTCGAAAATAAAAAGTAAAAAATAAAAAAATTCTGAAAAATTTAAAAATCTGACAAAAAAATCGGAACTTTTATTTTTTTAAAAAAATATATGGAATAATATTAGAAATCAGAATTTTTATTTAAAATTCGAAATTAAAAAGTAAAAATAAAAAAATTAAAATTGAAAATTTAAAAAATCTGAAAAAAAAAATCAGAATTTTTATTTTTTTAAAAAAATTATCTGGAATAATAATATTAAAAATCAGATCTTTTATTTAAAATTCAAAAATAAAAAGTAAAAGTTCTTATTTTTAATATTATTATTTTCAGAATTTTTAAAATTTTATATTAAATTTTTCAGATTTTTTTTATTTTTTATTTTTGAATTTTAAATAAAGGATCTGATTTTTAATATTATTGTTCAAGATAATTTTTCTTAAAAACTAAAATTTCGCTTTTTCAGATTTTAAATTTTAAATTTTCCTAATTTTCAGAATTTTTTTATTTTTTTTCGATTTTTGGATTTTTCTAATTTTTCAGGGTTTTTTTATTTTTTAGGTTTTTCAAAATTCCGTAGTGGAATATAGACAAATTCATAAATAAAAAAGTACTGAATTGGAAAAAATAAAAAAATTATGTAGGTGTGAAATTTATTTTTTAATATAAAAAATAAAAGGTTAAATACGTAATTTCAATTCTAAAAGTACGACTCTAACAAAATACTTGTACTAGATTACAATATACATATGGCTAAGATTTAGTACTATTGATTTCATTATAGTTACAATTAATCTAACGGTGGAAATTAAGTACATTTTAACTTGATGTATATTCACCAAGTACATTCTTGGTGGACCGTAGAACTACCCGTGAAAGGTAATCACATAGCCATATTCTTTTTACGGATCATAACACCAATGAACTTTAAACAAGCCAAATGAGTTAAAAGATCTAGCTTGAAAAACCCCTTTTTAAAAAGGAAAAACAATTTGATAAGATAGTTTGAAAACGTTATTATTGACTCGGGCCGTCTTGGGGTTTTAAAAATCGAATGGGAATACTTTTAGAAAATAACTTCAAAAGCTCTCGGGTCCTCGACCCAATTCGCAGAATATCATCACAAGGACACTGCCTCTCATTCGACAAATCCTGCTCAAGACCCCTGATTAATTAACCCTCGGAGATCTCGTCAAATATCCTTGGTTAATTAACCCTGATACCAACATTTAAAACAAGTTGAAAGAAACTTTCAGAAACACGAATCGCGGTCTATATCAAGACCAACATTTTAAAGCGAGTTAAAAGAACTTTGAATTACGAACATCGTTTGGTATCGGGGTCTTTGCTATCACTCGAATATCCGTAACCAATAAGCCTGCCAGGCGCCTCCCTTGCACACCTGTGCACCGGCGTTCACTCCACTATGTTGGCCGCCCCTTGAACATGTCACCGCGCCGGCGATCACTCCCACAAGAGCCGCCCCTTGCACGCGCATTAGGTAACACCGGTGTTCACCAACTATATGGAGCCGCACATTGCAGCGTACACCAGGCCGGAGTACACGCCCCGCCCTCAGAGGTTCCCGGATACGACGTTTCTCACAATAAGTATCCACATTGATTCAAACATCAAGCACACAGACAAACGTTACAACAATTATCAACTAAGTACACCAAGTCACACAAATTATCCGTCAGTCCATAACCACACATCTAAACACTATCACGCACGTTATCAATCAAAACTCAATCACAATAAGCCTTCAGGCATAACCAACCAACATCGCACATATATCCCTATATTGCAACACAACTGAATATATATATATATATAACCATAGTATATTAAATCTATAAGTATAGTTCATCCATCAATCCAAGTTGAGTACGTCAACTAGTGTTAGCATTCATCACTCGGCATTCACCGATATAGGCATATATATCAATATACATATATACTTACATATATTTAACATATAATTATATATCTATATATATACACATATATATACATCCGTATAAATTCATACACTTCGACAACAATGATTTCACGTAGTTACAATTCGTATATCAAGGTACTTGCCTCAAATCCAAAGCACGCGAAGCAACGGGAAAGTTCGGTCGGAAACCCTCGACCACCTATAATCCCCCGGCCAAAAACAACGAAGATATGATTACAACGAGAATCAAGACCAAAAACAATGGAGATTGCAACAAACTACCGAAGGAAAGTTCATTCGAACATTTGATCGAACATCAATTGTTCACTATACCTCAAGAACACTCAAATCACCCTTCGGGTTGAAACGAACCGAAGATATGGATATATAATCCATAAAACATGTTTAATAACAACATCTAACACCAATCGATTTATCAAAATCGGATGGAAAACGAAATCAAGAATAAAACTCCTAAAAGGTCAATTCTAGGGAATCAAGAAAAATACTTTGATCCGGTGAAGAACAAAGGATTAAATGATGTTAAATATATGAATACTACTAAGATTAAACATACCCATAACGAATTAGTCAATGACATGGAATGAATCGAACATTAACATTGAAATCTCCAAATCACCCAAAAGTAGGTTTTCAAGAATTTACCTTGGATTAAGGATGAAGAACAATTGTTGGTGTTGTTAATCCACACCAAGAACTTGTAGATAAAGGATTATCTGAGATTGGTGATGCTAAATCGCCCGTAAGTCGCTCAAGGAGAAGCGGAATGAGGAGAATGATGAAAATGAATTCTCTCCTCACAAACCCGCTGAAAAAGGGCCAAACTGACTCGCGTGCCGCGGCCCAGAACAAGCGTGCCGCGGCTCAGAACAAAAAAAAACGCCCAGCTAATGGCTTAGTGCCGCGGCCCAGCCAGCAGAGGGCCACAGTCCCACGGTACAGCCCGCTCCAGCATCAAAAGGCACACGGTGCAGTCTTAGCTATTTCGACCATAACTCCTTCGGCCGGACTCCGATTGACTCAACGTTTGAACCATTGGAAAGATAACTTTATGCTCTATAATACTGAAAAGATTAAGAACATTTGGAGTTTCCAAGAATTGATGGTGATTCTACAAAGTCAAACTCATATGTGGAAAAGTCGTTTAAGAACACTGAACTCAACAAAACTACACCGAAACGAACTCGAATGACAAAAAGTGTAGAATTAATCATTCTCGAAATGACGAAACAGTCACAATAGAGTCACTAAGATGGACTTCCGCTAAAAAAATAAAATTACCGGAAATTGAAATTACGGATATTACATCTTTGACCGGCCACGGACAATATTCGGTCTCCATCAGGTCCTTGAATTCATCCCTTGTAGCAACACGGTCCTTGGGCTCAACGGCCTCCCACCAGTCGGTAGCATCCCTAGTGAGAAAGTAATGGGCAATAGGGACCTTGCGATCCTTGGGACAGTTGGTGGCAGTAAAAACCTTGGATATCTCCTTGATCCATCCCTCCCAGCCAATCGGGTCTGAATCTCCCGAAAACTGAGGAGGATGCATATTGATGACATCCTGAAGCCAACGGTCTGCTCCAGAAGAATGCGACGTGGCCGCCTCACCTGTAATACCCCCAAAATGATCAGGGCATATTACAGCACCATGGACCCCACACTTTGGAATCCACCAGGCTAACGTACCAACATGACATTCGAGAAAGACATACATCATCAACAAACAGAAAATTTCTCAATCCACGACATCCAAAACAAAAGACCCAAGTTTGACAATAAAATTCGACATCAAAATCCACTCCCAAAATGGGTACACAATATTAATAAATTTAAGAAGGAAGTACTTGAGTACTTAAGCAAATGACATAATAAATAACTTCCAGAAACAAGACACCAACGGACAACCACTGAACAGAATCACGCTTGCCCATCATCCTCGTACGGCTCGCATGCTCGTTTGCTTCTATTACCTGTACCTGAAATACAAAAATATTTCCCCCATTTAATGGGTTAGCGACAACTGCTAGTGCAAGTACAATCCATTTGAACTACCATTCTAATCAGATGAAAAATGCGCCAAAAATAATTTTAGAAATTATTTATATTCTGGAATATTTACGGTGCACAAGCACAAAACACATTTCTCCAACAAAACAATTCAAAGTTAACTGTTGGTACGAGACTCACGGCCACCGTACCCCGCAGAGCCCCGTCGGGCATCCCTGGGTGGTTAACCCTAGTTCGTGATACGCACACTCACGGCAATACGTATCCCTAGAGGTACCGTCAAACCGTCCCTAGGTAAACATACACATATACATCCACATCAACCACGAAAAGCCATAATCCAAATACTAGAACATGTAAACAAATGTAATGTACTTGCCTTTGAGACATATTCGACGGAACGGGAACGAACAACGACTACGAATGATCCGGAGGGAAAACGATCGTTCCTAAACAAAGGATTAACACAACTCAGTCCTATACGATAACAAGAATAGAATGGAATACGCCCACAACCCCGATTACAAGCTATGACAATAAATGTTTAATATATATGGGCGAGGGTTTACGCAAAATCTCCTCGAATCGACAATTCACGGATTAAACTCGACGGAATCGGATTGAGAATCACCCAATAACAATAATCGGTAAGGAATAATACAACATACTTGAACAATTCGAGTTTAATCAAGCAAAACCCGAAAAACCCCCAAAATTGATTACTTAGAAGATGATATGCTCCTACGATCGCACGGTGATGAAGGATGACGAAAAAATGGATTGAAAATGATGGAATCGCCCTCTGTGCGTCGCCCGACGAAGAAAACGAAGAAAGGAAATGAAAGGAATGAGTTCTGACCTCTGGCCACTGTCTTAAAACAGTGGGCTGTTACGGACGTAACAGGGTCTGCCTTACGGCCGTAACAAGGCCAAATTACGACCGTAATGAATGGGGTGTTACGGCCGTAACACCCTACTGGACAGCAGTCTGAGAAGCTGTTGTCCAAACTATTCCGGACGACTCCGAAACTCAGACCTGCTATCGAACCAAAAATATGATTACGAAGTATTCTCGATGACGAACCTAAGCGTTAAAAGGAAACACAATTCCGATTCCCCGAAGGTTCGGAATTCGACGACGAAAGTAACTTTCCCTTAAGTTCTAGGAAATTACAAAACGGCCCAAACGCTCGAAAATCACGATACGACGTCGGATTAACAAACCGAAACTCACAACACGAACTCAACCATACGAACTTATGTAAATAGAGAAACAACGAAAACGAACGAGTTTTATGAGAATCGAACGCACATATGACAAAACATAACATAGAATGGAATTGCGTAAAAATATCTCCGAAACTCGTCCAAATGGAAAAACTCCAAGAATAAAGTAGATTCAAAACGTCGAAACGGTTACAAGCGAGTCGATAAAAATTGACATATACCAAAAATGGAAACTGCTAAAAATGGAAAGGTACGGATATTACATTCTCCCCTTCTAAAAAAAGTTTCGTCCCGAAACTTAAGAATCAAAAAGCTCGGGGTGCCTCGAAAGCATATCCTCCTCCGACTCCCACGTTGCTTCTTCTACATCGTGCCTCGACCATTGCCCTTTAACCAAAGGAATGGTTTGTGCCTTAACTGTTTGTCTCGACGCTCCAAAACTCTAACGGGCCTCTCCTCAAACGTAACGTCCTTCTCGATCTCTACGTCCCCGAAATTAATAACATGGGACGGGTCCGGAACATACTTCCTCAACTGGAAGATGTGAAATACACTATGCACATTTTAAAATCATATATTTGTATTATTTGTAATCATTTTTTAATTAATTTTTAATAATAAACTATTTTTATTTTTTAATATCTATATACTATAATTATACACAAACTTAATCAACCGATATAAAGTTAGTAACTGATATTTTTTCAAAAAAATGGATATGTTGTATTCAATGTTAATAATTGATATTCTAAAAATTTAATTTAGGCTATTAAATTAGTTTGTTGGATATTTTTCCCGAATTTAAATGTATAAAATTGTAGATTTTCTTACTTTTTTCTAATGTATATTTTGAACTTTTTTATGCGGGACTAAACTAGTCCCGTCCCATTCCGTCCCGTCCCAACCGGTATAAGGCCCGCGCGGGATGAAATTTTAAAATCACCAATCCCATCTCGTCCCGTCCCGCTTGTTATAACACGGGACGGGACGTGGGATGACCCCAGGCCCGTCCCATCCCGTCCCATGCCCACCCCTAATTTTCATAAACTAGAAAATATCACGTAGGAAAGAGAGATACATAAGGATATTATATATTAATAAGCCAAAATAATATTGGACAAGTAATATCTTCTAATAAAAATAAAACTATACATTTAGTTGGCCGACTCAATAATTGACTAAATTAAATTAATAGTGCAAAATAATTTCGCGATAGTAAGTTTAAATATAGAGTCTAATAAATTTATTTAATTCTTCAATCGGTGGAGTCTCATTTTAATATAGTGTAGAAGATTTTAAAAAATAAAAATTTCAAAAATTAAAAAATCATATAAGAGAGTGAGTTAAGATGTTGGTGTTGTATTATATACGCGCGCGCGCGCGCACACACACACACATATATATATATAGTGTAACTTCATTTTTAGAACCCTGTTAAGTGCGAGAACTGCGAGAACCACATTTTGTACTCCTAATAATACATAATGTACATCATGTCAATGCATACAACTCCTACTGATCATAACCCCTACTATATAGTAGGGGTTATAGATATAGTAGGGTTATCATCAGTAGGAGCTATTATATTTAATAAAAAATTCAAAAATAATATAAAAATTGTATTTTACTATAATACCTTTTTGAATTAATAATATTGTTTAATATTTAAAAAAATCTCATTGGTTTAGAGGAGTTCTCGCAGTTCTCGCACTTAAGAGAGTTCTAAAAATAAAGCCCCTCCCTATATATATATATATATATATATATATATATATATATGAGATTGATCAAATGAGAATGACTTTTTGAGTAAAAAAATAGGAATAAATCTGAATCATTGATCTTTGTGTGATCTACGGTTCAAAATAACGTATACATAAAATATATGTATTTCAAGCATCAAACTGCGAATGCATTATATGCATAAAATATTGATGAAATAAAAATATGTTTTATGCATGACTTGTCATTAGAATAAATATTAATTATTCATTTAATCAAAATTTAGGGACAAATTTGTTCACATTTTTTTAATTTTAACTTTACTCTTATGAGAGATGTGTAAAGAATATCGAACAACTCGGCATATGTTCAGCTAGAGTAATATAATAATCACACCACATGCAAGTATAATTTTTAAAGTTTCATTAAAAAATATAATCGAAGGATGAAGATATATAATAAATACGATATTAATTAGACTGTATTCCGCATACACGATTCATTTACAGCACAATGCCTTTGGTGGGAATAGAGGTGTTAAGGTTAAGTTTAGAACCGGCGATTTTAAACCGTTGACCGTGGTTCGGTTCAAATTCGGAACCGTGAACCGTTTTTAGATGGTTCGGTTCCGGTTCGTCATTTTGACGAACTGTGAACCGGCGGTTCAACCGGCGGTTCAAACCGGAATCGGCGGTTCAACCGGGAAGCGGCGGTTCCAACGGGCACAAGTTCAATTTTTTATATACATTTTTACACCTATAAATACCCCCTCACATCCTCCATTTTTCTCACACCAACTATCTACTTTCTCTCTAATTTCTATTCTCTCAACTCTCAAGTATTATACTTTTAATTGAAAAAAATGTCAAGTGGTCAATTCAACTGGGAAAGGGAAAGACTATCACCGGCATTCCTCGACGAGGAAGAGGCGGTGCTAGTGGTAGTACTCCTACTCATACTCCGAGTTCTAATTCTATTCCAAGTCCGAATTTTGGAGATTATGTTCCCGATTAATTAACCGAGGAACAAAGCAACGAAATGTTTGAAGCCTCAAAATCGATTCATGAAGATGATGAGCAACCAACAAAACCAAAACAATGGAAACCATCCGAGCTCAAATCTCCATTATTTACGCTCCATTGTACAAAAATGGACGACGTTGCATCCGGTCCCGGTCATTTCTTGGCCAAGTGCAACTATTGCGATAAAATGTACAAGTTTAAAAGGGAGGAGGTAACGGGACACTCAATGGCCATATACAAAGACAACATTCCGACAAAGTTGGCATCGAGTCTAATCAAACCCAACTTCGAGGCATGGCGACGTCGTCTATTGCCCCCAATCAAGGTAATAGTTCTTTATTTAAATTTAATCCAATTACCGCTAGAAAACAATTAGCTAGATTTGTTTGTGATAAATCTCTTCCTTTTAACTTTGCCGACGACCAAATGTATGAAAATTTCACTCAACTAAGTTTTAATCCCGCTAGTAAAAAAAATTCACGCTCTACCGTAACTCGTGATATTCGAAAAACTACTAGCGGCGCAAAATTAATTTTAGCTAATATATTTTTAAACTTAGACCATAAAGTTTGTATATGCTCCGATGCTTGGAGTGATCATTGGGAAGCAAATTCGTATATGGGAATTACTTGTATTTGGATTGATGATTCTTGGACTATACAAAAACGTTTAATTGGTTTTAGAGAGTTTAATATCGCACATACCACCCAAAATATTTCGCATAAAATTCATACAATTTTATCTGAATATAATTTAGTACAATTTTTTCAATTTCTTTTCATAATGCTAGCTCCAATACAGCTAGTTTAGAATCACTTATTGCAATATGTGAGCCATCTCTTGGTGGTAAATTTTTTCATGTTAGGTGTATTTGTCATGTTCTTAATTTATGTGTTCAAGATGGTTTAGCTGTTTTACAAGAAGCATATACTCCTATCCGTGGAGCAATAATGTATTTAATTAGACATTCGTCTCTAGGTAAAAAATGGAAAAGATATTGCATAAAAAATAATATTCATCCAAAGAAATTTTCAAAAGATGTGCCAAATCGTTGGAATTCTACTTACAATTTGTTAAATGATAGTTATGAATATCGTATTGCATTGTTCAATTTTTATAACGAAGAACAAGTACCCGTTTGCTTATTGCCAACTCAATGGGATAAATGCTCTTGTTTAATGGCACTTTTAAAAATGTTTAAAGAGGCAACTGAGTCTTTGTCTGGTGTTTATTATATCACATCTACACTTGTTGTTGAACATTGTGTTAAAATTGTACTTGTATTCAAGTCTTTAATTAAAGTTCCCGAGTTATTTAATTGTATAAAAGAAATGCGAGACAAATGGATTAAATATTTCGCCTACATTCCTCCGATTTTTTTAGTTGCTAAACTTTTAAATCCTCAAGTTATAGAGGAAGGTTTGCTAAAATTACTTTCACTTTACTATAATGCTTTATTTCCTAATCATATCGCTAATTTTATTCCTCTAAATCCTAGCGATTTAGTTCAAAATGCAAAAAAAATTATTATCTACTCTTTATCGCGAATATGCTTGTAGTTATAGTGGTAGTCTTGATCTTGGTACGAGTTCTTCTTCTCCTGTTCATATTCCTTCTAGTAGTAGTACATCTTCTTTTGGTTTTGCTCTTCCGGATCTTAGTGAATGGAATGCCTATCAAGAAGATTTATCCCGAAAACGAACAAGGTGCCAAAGTAATGCTTATCAAGAACTTGAAAATTATTTAACTACTTGTGAATTGGGAGCTTTAGAACGTGGATCGGATGGTAATAACAATCTTCTTAAGTGGTGTCTACAATCTTTCCTATAGTTGCCACGATTGCGAAGGAAATACTAGCTGTCCCCGCCTCAACAGTTTTTGTTGAACAAGCCATCAGTGTAAGAGGATACATTCTGGATGAACGACGATCTAGATTGACGCCTCAAAATCTTGAAGCCCAAGCATTATTGAATGATTGGGTGAAAGTCGAGTTACGCCAACAAGAACCAAATTATAATGAACAAGAAGACAATGATACATATGATACCGGATCTAGCAATGATTCGGTCGACTTGGGTGATTGAACCATCTCCTCTCTGCCTCCGCTCCGCTCCCTAAGGTAAGTATAAGGTAAGTGAACTACGGGGACTTTGATTCATAAGGTAAGGGGATACGTAGGCAACTTAGTCCAAATATTTAAAGTTGAAATTTTTAATTTTAACTTTGAATATTTGAATTAAGCTCAAGTTAATTTTTATTTTTTGTAACACCCCCGATATATTCAGGAATATTACAGTGCCGTAAATCCTCTACATAAGAATTTACAAGGCTGAGGAAATGAAAAGACAATAACAAAAACCAACACATGAAAGTAACTCAAATAAAATACAAAAGTTTTGGGCCAATACCTAGAATACAAATATCCAAAGGAAGAGTATTAATACATCACCAAATCCAATCATCACAAACGACGACGTACTCGAGTACTTATTAAAAATAACACAAACAACAGACAATTAAACCCGACCGAAACATCACTCTGCACCCTCGTCGTCATGCAGCTCCAGTAGTTGTTTCCCTGCTCTCCTGGATCCTGAACATAAACAAATGTTCACCCCCTAAGGGGTTAGCACAACGATGCTAGTACAAGTACCACAACATATTATTCAACATCTCACGAAGAATAACAATAACATAAATGACAAAATACCAACGAGTCTCCTCCTACGAGAAACTCATAAATAACATACACAAATGATAATCACAACATGATATCACAACATACACATGGTAATTCCGATGATCCAGTGTTCACTGCCTAGAACCCACGATGATCCCGTCAGACCAACCCGTGGTCGAAAAACCCATCCGATGATCCAGCGCACGCTACCATAGATCCCCCGATGATCCCGTCGGACCAAAACGAGGTGGACATACAACAATGACATATATGCACAACAATATGTATAACATCAATACATAGAACAATTAAAGTACTTGCCTCGATTCGATGACAAGAATAAAACTTCCACGAATATCAAAACGCTCGAAGGTCGCCCCTTCGATCAATCACATAGCAAATCTCGAACCTTAAATAAAGGAAATAATATAGAGTTCATCTCACGTCGTACGACATTCTAACAATCCAAATTACGGTCGAAAGTTCATAAAACGTATACTGCTTGGTCTGCGTAACGTACGTTACGTATCCAACGTAGCGTACGTTAAGGCTGCTCGTTAGCGTACGTAAACTTCTAAGTCTAGCGTACGCTAACCATGTATTGACAGTTCCTCTCTTATCAGTCGACTGAATCGTCTGATGATATAACGTACGTTACGTACACATCGTAGCGTATGTTAATTCTGCCTGTTAGCGTACGTAAGCTGCAGAGCCTAGCGTACGCTAAACATGCATCCGACAGTCTCTTCCCTGATCAAACAACTGACTCGTCTCACGAAATTCTCAGTGTTAACATACGTTAACTCCATGCATGATACACTCATGAAAACTTGAGTGATTTAATGGTGTTCAATGTCTTACAACTTCAAGGATAAGCATATCATCATGATGTCATACTCTAATCTTCGATCACAATTTCTCTTACGTAATTCAGTTATTCAGAGGTTGATAATCTAGTTACCAATATCATCAACATATTCCAGCTTCATCATGAAGATTAATTCACTAAATCAACTTCAACCTTTGGTGATCCTTCATCTAATTCCGTTAAGAAAAAGTGATACCAATACTAAATCTATGATCATTATGGAAACACTATTCAATACGGATAATCAATCTCAGAACATTACTCTCATCATTTGAAGACACATGATTCCAACTATGATGTTCTCAACAATGATATCTTAAGCATAATCATCCCAACTTCTAAACATGATGTTTGGTTGAATAAATCCTCTATGGAACTTAATATCTTGATAGCATGATCATAATAATCTTAAGGATACGAATCCAAGGTTGGAGATAGCATAACATACCTTAATATGAAGAAAATGCTGAGACAATAGGTAGAATCCAATTCCGATTTCTTGTGTGCTAATCCAAGATGTTCTTCAACTTCAATGATCAAGTAATAGTGATATCCAATCTTCAATTATCAATTAAAGGTGTTCTAAAGGTGTATAAGGTGGCTGGGAACTCTCTGGGCACGAAGTATATTGAAGGCTAAGTGAAATAAACGAACTGAAATAAAATGGGGTGATGTCTTATTTATAACTTTCTGTCCTTAACGTACGTTAGCCTTCAAACATAACATACGTTAGTCGCTTAGCGTACGCTACCCAGTATACTTAGCGTACACTATCGTCGCCGATAGTTAACTGTTCTCATTCTGTACTCGATTACGTACGCTACACCATCAGGTTACGTACGTAAGTAACACCCATTAGTGTATGCTAGACACATTCCTTAGCATGTGTTAACAATAATTGACTTCAAAAGTGTCCAGGTTCATCCACGGGAATCTTATCCGGACCCATCGTCCGGCTGGCGCATGTGCTAGCCACCCAGCTCAATTATTAGCTGTTCAACGTACGCTACACTACATTCGTAGCGTACGCTAACTCTGGCGGTTAACATATGTTAAGCTTCCTTCTTAGCATACGTTATCACGTATTTGCATGAGAAAATTTACATGTTGCCATACTCATGTACAAGGATACAAATACGAGAAATATCATACTTTGATTAACGATATCATAATTCCGAATAATACAGGGCTCAATTACAGATGAAATACTCAATAAATAATCCGGATATTACATACTCTCCTTCTAAAAAGGAGTTTCATCCCGAAACTCAAGACGAAAATAACTCTGGATATCTGGACTTCATGCTATCTTACGTTTCCCAAGTCGCTTCTTCCACTCCGTGGCGCGACCACTGAACCTTAACCAAAGCAATCAGTTTATTTCTCAATTTCTTAACTCGACTCTCGAGTATCCTGATCGGTCTCTCTTCAAATGTGCCATCCTGAGCGACTTCGATTTCGCCGAAATCAATGACATGACTAGGATCTGGTATATACTTCCGTAACTGGGATACGTGGAATACGTTATGAACATGGCTCAATGACGGCGGGAATGCCAACCTGTATGCCAACTATCCAACTCTCTCAAGAATCTTGAATGGTCCGATATATCTCGGGCTCAGCTTTCCTTTCCTCCCAAAATGAAAGATTCCCCGAGTAGGAGAAACTTTTAAAAGCACGTGATCTCAAATACTAAACTCTAATGGACGACGGCGCACGTCTGTATAAGATTTCGGTCGACTCGGGGTGGTCAACAGCCTTTTGCGAATCAAGGATATCTTCTCTCGTGTATGCACGATCAATTCTGGTTCCGTCCCGATAAAGTCTGATGAATCGTCCCAACATAGGGGTGATCTGCATCTCCTCCCGTATAATGCCTCAAACGGTGCCATCTTAATGGAAGCATGCCAACTATTGTTGTAGGTGAATTCAATCAACATCAGATGAACTTCCCAATCAGTTGACCAATCTAAGGTACAAGCCCTCAGCATATATTCCACCGTTTGAATTGTAATACCCGTACTTTTATTGACTGTTTGACTTTGTCGTTCTCCTTATTTTGTCACTCTGTAAATGCATGGAGATGTTGTTGATATTGTTATTGAGTTTCGTATCTTGTTTGGGTCTCGATCGGGTTGTTTAGACCTTGCGGAAGAGTTCTGGGCCAAAGACATAGCGCACGCTAGGCCTAGGCTAACACACGCTAATTCTGCTTGATTAGCGCATGCTAGCTTTGAGCCGTAGCGCGCGCTAAGGGACCAGTCAGGTCAGAACCAGTAACTCGAACTGCTCTCTGGACTGGTGAATTGACGCACGCTAGGAGTTCGTTAGTGCGCGCTATTCGTGGTTAGTAGCGCATGATAACATCCGTCCATAGCGCGCACTAATGGGCTGGTCGTCAGAGGCAGTGAGGTTGCCAGGTTTCTGTACTATCAGGTAGCGTACGCTAGGCTTCGGCTAGCGCACGATAAAGCTATTGCATAGCGCACGCTAATGGGCTGGTTGGCAGAGGCAGTGAGGTTTCAGACCTTCTGGACTAGCAGGTAACGCACGCTAGGCAGCGGCTAGCATAAGCTATATGTGTTGCGTAGCGCACGCTAGTGCTCAGTGTTAACACACGCTAGCGGACTGAGACAGTGAACTGAGATTTTGGCAGGACACCAATTAGCACACGCTAGGGATGTTTCGTAGCGCGCACTAACGTCTTATGACAGTAGACACTGGACTACCAGGTGACCCGTTAGCGCACGCTAATATTGAGGCGTAGCGTGCGCTAGACTAGGACAGTATATAAGGGGACAGTCAACCCCTGCACTTGTCATTTCACATCATTTCCACTTTTTCCGATCGGGAGAGCTCGGGAGAGGCGATTTGGGGCAATTTAAGGCAGTCCTTCTTCAGATATCGTCATCTTGGGTTGGATAACAAGGTTTATGCAACATCTAGCACATTTCTATCCTCCGAATCAAGGTAAAAATCCTTAGAACCCTATTTTTGGGAATTTTGGGGTTTTTCGTAGATTCGTCCGATTTATCCGTTTTGAAGCTTGAGGACCTTGAGATTATGATGTATCTATACCATATGCATGTTTTCCTACGATTTTACGGGTTGGATTGTGCCGTTTTCGGACTTGTGAGAGTTTGGACGATTTTCCAACCTCTAGTTGTTTATCCGTGTATTTTCATGAATCGTAGATGGGTTTCGGGAGTTTCTTCGTGTAATTTGAATATGGATAATTGATTATCATATTCCTTGCGAATCGTTTAGGTGCCGGAAGCGCGTTCTTGGACCTACCGAACTCATACCCTTTTTCCGTTCGATTTCTCGATGTCTCAAAGGCAAGTATATAATTATGATTGTACATTCTCGACTTTGAAAGTAAGATATATTAATGGCATGATTATTTATATCCACTCTGGGGCGGGCCGACGGGTCCCCTGAGGGTTTCGTAGCCTCTTGGTGCGATTCCACGGATGATATGAACGAACCACTTTGGGGCGGGCCGACAGGTCCCCTGAGGGTTCCGTAGCCTCTTGGTGCGGTTCCACGGTATTCATATATGTATTGATGTGATGCTATGAGATTTAGTTATTCCGGAATACTAGTCTTGAATTGATGAATTGACGGTTACATTTACTATATTGTCGAGGAGTATTGTGTTTCATACTTGATATACTTGCACTAGCTATTCGACGGCTAACCCCTTTATGGGGGAAATACTTTTTATGTATTTCAGGTTCCAAGAGAGCGGACAGGCAGGTATCGGGTCGGCATGAAGATGGTGGGCAAGTGTGATACTGTGTCTTTCCTCCGGTTATGTTTTGAGTTCTTCTATTCAGTGTTGTTGTACTGGAATGGTTATTGATTACTCGAATATTGTTTTCCATTTTCCTTGATGTTCCGGCCTGTGTTTGCCGAGGTATTGATTTGTGTTGTGATGTCTTTGGATACATTGGTTATGTTTTAAATACCCTTTGTATTGTTCTTCATTCCATTGTATGTAGACCTTCTCGTTCAAAATTTATAGTTCCGCGTATGTTTAGCCTTGTGGGTCCCACGGTGGGGCTTACGGCGTTGTAATATTCCCTGAATAACTTGGGGGTGTTACATGAATAGTCCTCTTGGATTGTCCGTCTGTCTGCGGATGATAAGCTGTGCTGACGTTCAATTCGGTTCTCAAGGCTTTATGAACTGCTTTCCAAAAATGAGACACAAAGCGACCGTCTCGGTCAGAAATAATGGTCTTCGGCGTACCATGCAATCGGGCTATCTCTGAAATAAATACTCGTGCCAACTTCTCGGGTCCCAAAGTGTCCTTAATGCCTAGAAAATGAGCTGATTTGGTTAGACGATCAACTATCACCCAAATCATGTTCTTTCTTGTCCTGGTTCTCGGCATATTAGTGATAAAGTCCATCGATATGTCCTCCCACTTCCATTTAGGAATTGGGAGCGGCTTCAGCATTCCGTCAGGTCGTTGATGTTCGATCTTAACCTGCTGACAAGTCAAACATTTTGAGACATAATCCGCTACATCTTTCTTCAGGTTGCCCCACCAGAATTTCTGCTTCAGGTCCTTATACATCTTACTGGTGCCCGGGTGGATAGAATAGAGCGTGTTGTGAGCTTTCTTCATAATTGTCTGCTTCAGAACATCGACATCAGGAATGCAAAGTCGGACCTGAAATCTCAAAACTCTATCATCATGAATTACGAATCCTGTGGCCTTTCCCTTGATCACTTCATCACGTAACTGAATCATCAGAGGATCATCTACTTGCTTAGATTTGGTTTCTTCGGTTAATGGTGAAGCTATTTACATCACATACTGTTGTCCTTGTACTCTTTGAAACCATACTTCAATTCCTTCGCGAATCAATTCCCGTTGAATGTTGGGTTGGGAGGTCAGAGTCTCCAGCATCTGAATAGAAACAGGCTTGCGTTTAAGTGCATCGGCCACTACAGTTGCTTTGTCTGGATGATAAAGAATCTCCAAGTCGTAGTCCTTAATCAGTTCCAGCCATCTCCTTTGCCGCATGTTCAACTCTTTCTGACTGAAGATGTATTTGAGACTCTTGTGATACGTAAAGATTTGACAGTGAGTTTCGTACAGGTAGTGTCTCCAGATTTTCAAAGCAAAAACTACCGCTGCCAGTTCCAAATCATGCGTTGGGTAATTTACTTCATAAGGTTTCAGCTGTCATGACGCATAGGCGATCACCTTCTCATTTTGCATCAATACACACCCGAGACCTTGGTTCGAAGTGTCACTGTAAACTATGAATCCTCCAGTTCCCTGTGGGAGTGCTAAAATTGGTGCCGTCGTCAACCTCTTCTTAAATTCATCAAATCTAGTCTGGCATATCTCGTTCCATTCAAACTTTTGAGTTTCCTGCAGTAGTCGAGTAAGTGGGCGGGTAATTTTGGAAAACCCTTCCACAAACCGACGATAATACCCAGCAAGTCCTAAGAAACTCCGGACTTCTTTCACGTTCTTAGGAGACTTCCAATCCATAACTGCTTTGATTTTCTGGGGATCTACTCGGACTTCTTTTGATGATACCACATGACCAAGGAACATTACTTCCTTTAGCCTGAATTCACACTTAGAAAGCTTGGTGTACAATTGCTCGTTTCTTAGAAGGTCTAAAACGATCTGCAGATGCTGTGCATGCTCTTCCGGGCTCTTGGAATAAACTAGAATGTCATCAATAAGTACGACCACGAATTTGTCCAAATACTCTATGAACACTTGGTTCATCAATTGCATGAATACAGCAGGTGCGTTAGTGAGACCAAACGGCATCACTACAAACTCATAGTGTCTGTAGCGAGTTCTGAATGCTGATTTTGGAACATCGGATTCCTTAATCCTCAACTGATGATATCCCGACCTCAGATCGATCTTAGAAAACAATGTTGCTCCTTGCAACTAGTCAAAAAAATCATCAATCCATGGCAACAGATACTTGTTCTTGATCGTCATCTTGTTCAGCTCTTGATAGTCAATACACAATCGAAGCGATCCATCCATCTTCCGAACGAAAAGAACTAGTGCACCCCTGGGCGAAACGCTTGGCTGGATATATCCTTTGTCCACTAACTCCTCCAGTTGCTTCTTCAATTCATACATCTCAGTAGGTGTCATATGATACGGTGCCTTAGAAATTGGTGTAGCTCCTAGTTCTAGCTCGATGGTGAATTCTACATCCCATCGTGGAGGTAGTCCAGGTAATTCGTTAGGAAACACATTCGGAAATTCGTTTACAACAGGAATGGATGAGAGTTCTACTTTTCCGTCTTTTTTCTTCATTGCATAGCACCAGTATCCGGTACATCTCTATTTCAACAATTTGACAGCTTTCATCGCCTTGATCATCTTTCCTGAGCTTCTTGATTTCCATCCTTCAAATAGTATTTTGGAACCATCGTCAGCTATCACCGAGATATTCCTCTTTCGGTAGTTTACAATATCTCCATATTGATTAAGCCAATCATCTCCGAGTATCAGGTCGTCTCCTTGCATTTCTATCACAATCAGATTTGAGGGCCACTCTCTGCCTCCAAATGATATAGGGAAATCTCTAGTTTCTAAGTTTCCCATAATCCTCTCTCCACTCGGTAAACCCACAACATAAGGCTCACAATTATGAAAACCATAAATATTCAAACGATATACACAGGACAAGGATAAAAATGAATGCGTAGCTCCTGTATCGAATAAAATGCTAACTGGCTGTGAAAGGATCCGAACAGTACCTGATGCGACAGCAGCATCCTGGTCATCTGCCCTCCTCATATCGTACAGATGTGGGGGAATAGATCCGGCACTCGATGTCCCCTTTCGGTCCAACTGTCCTCTGCCTCGTCCGCGACCAAAATTTTGGGGCAGCTGAACACTTTGATGCGTCTGCTGAATAATTCCTTCCCTCTGAGCTGGTTGTGATGTACGGGCTCTAAAAGATTTTGCAACCTCTTCACAAAACACCGCACGATGTCCCTCTCAACCATAATCAAAACAAGTCACGGCAGGAAGGGGGCAATTTCGCCGATAGTGTCCCGTCTGACTACAGTTAAAGCACTTCCTTGTCACATCTGTCGTGACTGATACTGCTCCAAAGTTCTTTCTGCTCTTAGATGGGTGCGGAGGTTTCTTGAACGAATGAAAGGATGACTGGTACTTGTGGGGGCCGCTCATCTTGTGCTCTGTGAAACTACCAGAGACTTTATGCTTCTTGGATTCTACAAACTTTTCCATCACTGCTTCTTTAATTTCATACGCTAATGCTTTATCCTGGTATTGACGGAGAGTGGTACATTCAAAACTGGACATGTACCTCTAAATCTATGGTTTCATTCTCATATCAAAATGGATCATCATTTCTGCATCTGTTCTTACCAGATGTCGAACAAATGCCAGTTGCTGGTTAAACGTCTTAATCGCCTGAGATACTGGCACATCCGAAGGCTGCGCGGAGAAAAACTCCCGAACTTTGGCTTCCCTCACTGGACGAGGGCAGTACTGAGCTTCCATCATCAATATAAATTCTCCCCAGTCGGCATCATGATCTACAGGCCTGATGGCTTCCCACCACTCGGACGCTTCCCCTATCAGAAAGTACTGAGCAATAGAGGCTCTCCGATCGTCTGGGCAATTAATCCCGGCAAAAATTTTCTCTAGTTCTTTTAACCAATGATCCCACGTCGGTGTCTCAGAAAAGCGGTCGAATTTGGGTGGTTGCATCTTCGCCACCTCTTGCAGCCATCGGTCGCCTCGATTTCCCATGTCTGGGATACCCTGCTTTTTATCTCCCTATTGTAATCCTACTGCCGCCTGCATTCGGTCCACGACCTGGGCAAAATGAGTCATCTGGTTAACCACCTGACGAAGGATTTCGGGCACAACAGGTTTGGGTTCATTGTTAATAGATCTTTGTGGCTCGCCTGAGCTATGGCTGGCCTGATTAGAAGGCGAAGCTTCTCTTTCAGCATTCCTTCGTCCGCGTCCGCGACCGCGACCACGTCCACGTCCACCTCTTAACATACTGTAAGCATAAATACCCAATATACAGGAAACAATATCGTTCTAATGTTTAAGTATAAAGAGGTATAACAGGTAAAGGACGACATAGAGTTTAGGAACTTACAACCACTATTCGCACGAAGACGTTGGCAGTACAGTGATGTTATTCACGACCGATTACCTCAAAAGACATATATGACCCCTATTTTAACCCAATGACCAAGATATCCATAATCTTAGCTCCGATATCATATTCTGTAACACCCCCGATATATTCAGGAATATTATAGTGCCGTAAATCCTTTACATAAGAATTTACAAGGCTGAAGAAATGAAAAGACAATAACAAATACCAACACATTAAAGATACTCAAATAAAATACAACAGTTCTGGGCCAATACCGAGAATACAAATATCCAAAGGAAGAGTATTAATACATCACCAAATCCAATAATCACAAACGACGACGTACTCGAGTACTTATTAAAAATAACACAAACAACAGATAATTAAACCCGACCGGAACATCACTCTGCACCCTCGTCGTCATGCAGCTCCAGTGGTTGTTTCCCTGCTCTCCTGGATCCTGAACATAAACAATTGTTCACCCCGAAAGGGTTAGCACAACTATGCTAGTACAAGTACCACAACATATTACTCAACATCTCACGAAGAATAACAATAACATAAATGACAAAATACCAACGAGTCTCCTCCTACGAGAAACTCATAAATAACATACACAAATGATAATCACAACATGATATCACAACATACACATGGTAATTCCGATGATCCAGCATTCACTGCCTAGAACCCACGATGATCCCGTCAAACCAACCCGTGGTGGAAAAACCCGTCCGATGATCCGGCACACGCTAGCATAGATCCCCCGATGATCCCGTCGGACCAACACGAGGTGGACATACAACATCGACATATATGCACAACAATATGTATAACATCAATACATAGAATAATTAAAGTACTTGCCTCGATTCGATGAGAAGAATAATACTCCCACAAATATCAAAACGCTCGAAGGTCGCCCCTTTGATCAATCACGTAGCAAAGCTCGAACCTTAGCAAAAGAAATAATATGGAATTTATCTCATGTCGAACGAAACTTCTAACAATCCAAGTTACAGTCAAAAGTTCATAAAACGTAACCTGTCTGACCTGCTTAACGTACGTTACGTAGCCTTGGTAGCGTATGTTAAGCCTACTCGTTAGTGCACGTAAGATACGAAGTCTAGCGTACGCTAACCATGCATCGACAGTCCCTCACTGATCAGTCAACTTTACTCATCTGATGATATAATGTACGTTACGTACCAAACGTAGCGTACGTTAACCTTGCCCGTTAGCGTACGTAAGATACATAGCTTAGCGTACGCTAAGCACGCATGACAGTTTCTCACTGGGCAGACGACTGTCTCGATGTGGTGAAGCTTACAAAATTCTCAGTGATCAACGTACATTATCTCCATACATATCATGCTCATACAGTTATGATTGATCTTACGGATACGTATATCATCATAACACCATATTCAGTTTCGATTACAATTCTTCATGCATAATTCGAAAGGCCTAACGGTCGATATCAATACCTTTATATCAATCAAACCATCATCTTGAAGTTTGTTTAACACTCCATCTTTACAAGACAAATCCTTCCATGATCAATCTCCTAGATTCGTCTAACAATAATGATGTTAAAGCCAAGTCTGTGATTACTATGAAGACACCTTCTAAATTCGGATTACCAATGTCAGAAACTTCCTTTACTTGTTCATCGTAACAAGATTCAAATTATGATGTTCTTAACCAAGGTACTTAAAGCATAATCATCTCAACTTCCTAAACATGATGTTGGACGAATAAATCATCTCTGGAACTTAATATCTTGATATCATGATCTTCATATCCTTAAGAACACGAATTCAAGGTTAGAGATAGTATAACATACCTTAAAATGAAGAAAACACCAAGACAATAGGTAGAATCCAACTTCGGTTGCTTGTTTGCCAATCCAAGATGTTTCTCCTCTTCAATGATCAATAATAATGATCTCCAATCTTTAATGATCAAGTAGAGTTGGTCTATAAGAGTTTAAGGAGGCTGGAATGTCTCTGGATACGAAGTATGTTGAAGGCTAAGTGAAACCAACAAGCTGAAATGAAGTGGGCTGATGTCTTATTTATAATTTTCTGACCTTAACGTATGTTAGCCATCATGCATAACGTACGTTAGTCTCTTAGCGTACGCTAGCCAACATTCTTAGCGTACGCTATTGTCCACTGATAGTTAACTGTTCTAATTTTGTATACGATTACGTACGTTAAACCATCATGTTACGTACGTAAGCAACATCCTTTAGCGTACGCTAGACATGCTCCTTAGCGTACGTTAACAAACGTTGACTTCAAAAAATGTCCAGGTTCATCCGAGGGAATCTTATCCGGACCCATGTCCGGCTGGCACATGTGACAGCTGCCTAGCTCAATTATTGGCTGGTTAACGCACGCTACGCTACATTCGTAGCGTACGCTATTTCCGACAGATAACGTACGTTAAACTACCCTTGTTAACGTACGTTATCACGTATTTGCATGGGAAAATTTACATGTTGCCATACTCATGTACAAGGATACAAATACGAGAAATATCATACTTAAATCATCAATATCACAATTCCGAATAATACAGGGTTCAAATACAGATGAAATACTCAATAATAAATCCGGATATTACAGATACACTCATGAAAACTTGAGTGATCTAATGGTGTTCAATGTCTTACAACTTCAAGGATAAGCATATCATCATGATGTCATACTCCAATCTTCTATCACAATTTCTCTTACGTAATTCAGTTATTCTGAGGTTGATAATCTAGTTACCAATATCATCAACATATTCCAGCTTCATCATGAAGATTAATTCACCAAATCAACTTCAATCTTTGGTGATCCTTCATCTAATTCCGTTAAGAAAAAGTGATACCAATACTAAATCTACGATCATTATGGTAACACTATTCAATACGGATAATCAATCTCAGAACATTACTCTCATCATTTGAAGACAAATGATTCCAACTATGATATCTTAAGCATAATCATCCCAACTTCTAAACATGATGTTTGGTTGAATAAATCCTCTATGGAACTTAATATCTTGATAGCATGATCATAATAATCTTAAGGATACGAATCTAAGGTTGGAGATAGCATAACATACCTTAATATGAAGAAAATGCTGAGACAATAGGTAGAATCCAATTCCGGTTGCTTGTGTGCTAATCCTAGATGTTCTTCAACTTCAATGATCAAGTAATAGTGATATACAATCTTCAATGATCAATTAAAGGTGTTCTAAAGGTGTATAAGGTGGCTGGGAACTCTCTCGGCACAAAGTATGTTGAAAACTAAGTGAAATAAACGAACTGAAATGACATAGGGTGATGTCTTATTTATAACTTTCTGTCCTTAACATACGTTAGCCTTCAAGCATAACATACGTTAGTCGCTTAGTACGCTACCCAGTATACTTAGCGTACGCTATCGTCACTAATAGTTAATTGTTCTCATTCTGTACTCGATTACGTACGCTACACCATCAGGTTACGTACGTAAGTAACACCCATTAGCGTACGCTAGACACATTCCTTAGCGTACGTTAACAATCGTTGACTTCAAAAGTGTCCAGGTTCATCCGCGGGAATCTTATCCGGACCCATCGTCCGGCTGGCACATGTGCTAGCCGCCCAGCTCAATTATTGGCTGTTTAACGTACGCTATGCTATATTCGTAGCGTACGCTAACTCTGGCGGATAACGTACGTTAAGCTTCCTTCTTAACATACGTTATCACATATTTGCATGAGAAAATTTACATGTTGCCATACTCATGTACAAGGATACAAATACTAGAAATATCATACTTCGATTAACGATATCACAATTCCAAATAATACAGGGCTCAATTATAGATGAAATACTCAATAAATAATCCGGATATTACATTTTTTCCCCTCCCCCCCACCAAATTTAAAAATGAATTACGAGGACTTTGATTTTGATTCCTAAACTCTAAAGTTACGGATATCGAATACGTAGGCGCTTAATTCCAAGATTTAAAATTACAAAATTCAAGTTTAAACTTTAATACTTGAATTAAGCTCAAGTCCAATTTTTACCACATACTATTTTTTAAATTAAAATTTAAAAAATTCAAAAAAAAATAAAACGAACCGGCGAACTGCCGAACCGCCGGTTCGGTTTCGGTTTGGAACCGGTGGTTCATGGTTCAAAACCATAACCGTTAACTGCTATAAGGCGGTTCGGTTCCGGTTCTGATTTTTGGCAAACCGGAACTGGCGGTTCATGAACCGGCGGTTTTGAACCGAGGTGGGAAAGATTGCATAAAAAAGTCGAGACAAAGGTACGGTGGGAAGAGGAACACTTCTTTCCCATACTTATAACCATATATGATTAGGACTTGGAGATTAGATTTATGGTAGAAAGATATGAATTTGACCAATTTATATTTCAAATTATCCGAAAAATCATAAAGTTTCCTGAATCTTGTCGAATCACGTAACAAATTCAGACGATCGACTTTAAGATTTTTGCGCAATTTAGAACATAGATTGGTCAAATTTATAATTTATTGATTAGAAAATGCTGATGTCTATGGCACTAAAATGATGTGGTCATAACTATGGGATTAGAAGTTAATTTTTTCTGGGCAGGATGCAGGCCCAGCCCAAGAGCTGGGCGAAGTGGGCGGTCGTCCAGGGCAGCAAAGCCCAGTAGAGCATCAAGGATACTAGCTTTAATTTTTAGTCATCCCCGGTGGTCCCCGGCCAATTTTTTCCAAATGCTTACTTTTTGCCCATTCTCTCCACATGACTCGATTTTCAGGTATGACAACAAGTATGAAAATAAAAAAAGAATATAATCGACAAAACATGAAACTAATGAGGAAAGAGCACGAGAGGGGAATAAACAAGGACAATGAAGAAAAAGCAAGGACAATGAAGAAAAAGCTTGCGTTGCCTCCCAATGTTTGGATTAAACAAAGCTCAAGAGGAGAATAGACTACAAGAGAGAAATAAACTACTATTAAAAATTTGATGTGAAATAAATTACTATTGAGTTTGATTGTTTTGTTTGTCATTACTTAAGTTCTGTGTAGTGTTTGATGCAATGATTATTTATTCTTTAAAAACACAAACAAATTTGTCTATTGTTTGAGACTCAAAATCAAATGTGGATTTTAGATTTGAACTACGAGATGCGTTTTTTCTCCCCAATAATCATAACCCGAATTTTTTTTACCCAAGATTTATAACCCCTTTAAGTTTTTCATTTCATTAAATAAGGGGAATGGGGACGAGTCTTCTAACTTGGTGTTGCTACCCAAAATATTATCTGGAGATAGATATTGCTGGAATGGATGGATAGCAAACAAAGTGCGAGAGCACTTCCGTAGAGAAAGTAAATAACACAAGATTTGTCGGGTTGTTAGTCCCGGGCTTGAATGCTCTCGCGAGATGTTATTAATACGAATATTCGGGGATACAAGTATTAATGTTAGAATACTATTACAATGAGTGTAACGATTCTAGTTATCTTAGCTAGTGAGCGTGTAGATTGCCAGAAGAACCAGATGTGATGCTCTGTGAGTTCTTGTAACAACGTTGATGAGCTGTGACGGCGGTGAGAGATCGACAGTCTCTCACGGCGTGTATAAGCTGTATGTTTGAGCTCCGGGGCTTGTGAATCTGAACTTGTGGAGACTTCTTGCCTCTGCAACCGTCTTCTAGTTGAGAGGTGCTGAGAGAGAAATCTTGAAGTAGATTCCGATGAGGAAGCCGGGAGTCTGAGAATATGTATGTTTGTATGTATGTCCGTGAATGAAGTCGGGACGGATTGCCTACTGACAGTTCTTTCTGAGCAGAATCGGGAACAAAATTGTGAACCTTTTTCCAGTTGTTGAATGTTCTCTATTTATAGGACTGGGACATGCCGGGCGATCGCCTTTGCTGTATTATAATAAGCGGGCGATCGTCTTTTAGCACATGGGTTGGTCCCTTCAAAGTCCGCAGGAGTTCTTTGGCGATCAGTGCGCGGTCGATGAAGCTTTGCACGCGTCGAGTCATTTGTCACGGGCGGTCCCACCTTGTACCTTTCGGCGGGTTTGTCGGTAGGTGAGTAGGTGGTGCCAGGCTGTGGTCAACGATCCGGGAATCATGGTGCCTGTCGTGGATCTGCACATGGGTGCTGCTTTGAGATGCAGTCCTCGTGGACTTTGATGAATGAAGGTCTTGTTCGTGGCGTAGGACGATCGTCTTAGGTCGGACATTAGAGACGGTCGCTGGACGCCGAAGGCGATCGCCTTGAGGGTCGATTGCGGGATGCTCGAAAGTGGACTGCTATCTATGCTTAGGCGTGTCTGCCATAGCATGATTGATTGGAGACTCGGTCGCCCGGCCTTGTAGTCGATCGCCTATCGAGGTGAATAAATCTCGACACAACAATTGCCGCCCAGCTCACTCCGATGTAGGAAACGTGGGGTGAGGTGGTTCTATGGGCGATCGCTGAATTATGACGAGCGACTCTGCATTTTACTGAATTGGCGATCGTCATTGAGCGGTTCGATTCTGAACTTGGACGACCTGGCCGGTCGCTGAAATGAGCGGGAAATGATAATGGATGCGGAAAAGTCTCCGCACACGTGTCGAGTTCCTATTGGAGGATACCGACGGTTAGCTCCTCGTCTGGCGTGTCCTTGAAACAACGCGTCGCGGGTTTCAAGGGAGCATTAATTACGACGTTTGCACTTCCGACCCCTGAGATTCTCGTTAATTGCACAGGAGTCCCTTCCACCTCCTATAAAAGGACGCAGGGATGCAGCATCAAAACTCTTACGCGTTTATTTCTGGAGAAAGAAGGATTTTGCTGAAGAATATTTCTGAGAGATCCGACTGCCGACCATCGATCGATTCCATCCTTGGGTAAGAAAAACTTATTTTCTCCTTTCTTTCTTCGAGAATGACTGGAACATCATCTTCACAGGGAGTGGGTACTAGCTCCGCCGCCGGGGCATCGACTGCCCGGGGAGGATCCTCTACTGACTTCCATCTGGTGAAGGCCGCTGAGGCTATCCGGGCCGAAATTGACCCTGCGGAAATCGAGGATTTGTTTAATGAAGCCGACGTCGCCAAGGAGGCGGCGGTCGAGCGGAGGCGCTCGCAGATGGAGAGGGATCTGGCGATTAGGTCCCACTGGGAGCAGCACAGTGCTTTCAGCCGGGCCTATCTGGCTTTTGCTGAGATTATGGAGAAGTTGGCCGGCCCATCTCCTAAGTTCAATTATCGGGAATACTCGATCGCTAATCCTTATCAACCTCTGAAGCGATCGCTATTCCGGGCAGCGCAACGATCTTTATGGTCTCTCGGCCAAATAAAGAGTTCGGCGACCAGGAAGGACCTGGCCGTCTGGAGGACGAGGTTTCATGTCCCTTCAGACGTGGATCTGTTTGTGCCGGCTGAGAATGAACGGGCCGATCAGCCTCCGAAGGGCATGGTCGCCGTGAACGAAGCGATCATGGAGGCAGGGCTGCGATTTCCTCTGTCGTTCGCCGTCTCCCATCTGCTGGCCGCTTGGAACGTGGCGCCACTCCAGTTGACGCTGAACGCTTGGCTCCAGATAATTTGCACTCTCACCTTGTTCGGCGGTCACCGACTGTACCGCCTTCCTTCGCCGTCGGAGATGAACCACCTGTTCAAGCTGACGGACCAAAAAAGGTCGGTCGGAGGCTATCATATACAAGGCCGATCCGGTCGGGTGATCCTCGGAGTCCCGAACAATGCGCGAAGCGACCCGACGAAGTGGTTCTGGGTCGCCGATGCGTAGAAGGCTTCTGCGAGCGACAATCCTACGAGCGAGCTGGAGATCCCCACTAGCTTTCGGGAGAGGAATCCCGGTAAGGGTTTAGACTCTCCCTTTATTCGGATATGTTCTGAACTGATCTAATTTGATTTCGTTATTGCAGGTTTCCATATTCCGGCGATCGAGGAGCTGTCTTTTGATTTCCTGGTTGTCTGGGAGCGGATACGGAGCTTGTCGGACGACGGCTTGGACGCTAGCCGGATCAACACAGAGAGTCATTGGTTGTCGGCTCGGCTATTCCGTTTCCCGAGACATCTCTCGGTATCAGGTAATCCTTTATGCGACCTTCAATTTCTTGGCGATCGTCTTGCTTGAGGAAAATGTCTAACTGTTGTTCGACTTTCTTTATTATAGAGGTTCACTTCCCTCGTTTTTCGGAGCCCCCACCGGAGATAGCCATGTCGAATCCTGGAGTTCTGGGCCATTTCTGCCACAAGAAGTCTTCTCGGGCTCCTCCTGTTGCGTTGCCTATCATTCCGGGGGTGGAGCCTCGCGTGGAGTCGATCGTGGCTGAGGAGGAAGTTCCTGAGGAGGGGCTACGAACGAACCACAAACGGCCGAGGTCAGAAGAAGCTCGAGCTTCTACCCCTGCCGGCGAGGTGCCAATCGCCACGCCTCCGATCACCGTTGTTCCTCCGGAGAAAGAGCCTACTCCCTCTGCGGCTTTCTTACGGGTGATGGCGATCACCGACACTGAGACGCCTCGAGGGAAACCGTATTTCGGTCACGACCCCGAGATGGCTGAGAGGTAGACATTTCTTGTTGAGTTGAAATTTGTCATTCGCGTAGGAGATGGGTTAACTCCTGTTTGTTTTGATGCAGGGTCCGTAGAACTGACCCAACTTGCCCGCCGATGGTGGTGGACTTCTTAGCGAGCCGATCTCCTCGCCAGACCTGCGATATCCCTTTATACGTCAACCGGGCCGTTTCTGCTCTGCCGAAGGCCTGGACGACGGATTTGGATGCAATCGCTCGTCAGCGATCTGGGAGATCGATGCAGGCTGCTTTTGATCTTTCCCTCCAGGCGGCGACAATCGCTGCCCAAGCTGTGCAGGAGTTTGAGGGGCGTCCTTCCACTATTCGCCTGCAGGCTGATCTCGAGGCGGCTCGGAAACAGAATGCCGAGTTCGCTGATAAGATAGTGGCAATGGAGAAGGATTCCTGGCCGCAGCTAATCGGGCGAACCAAGAACTTGAGCTGGCGAGAAAGGATGCTGAGCTATCCCGGGTGACGGTCGATCCCTTTCGGGACTAGATGACAAATTCCGTGCGGGCGCAGAAGGCCGCTGAAGGCCGATCGACTAAAAGTGACTATCGCTCGGCTGACTAGCGAGCTGGCGGAGTCGAGGGGGGAGACGGCTACAAGGGAGGCTGAGCTCAGGGCGTGCAACAGGCGATGGCGGAGCTGAAGGGAGAGCAAGAGGAGACCGAGGCCAATCCCTTTCGTAATGTGGAGTTTGTCAGTGAGTTCGCCTATTATATGGCGTTCGCTGACTCGCTCTGAGTTGCTAATAAAGGAGGATTGGAGGTCGGTCCTCTAGCCGAAAATTTCAAAGCGTACGCGTTGGAGCACCCTCTTCACCCCGACTTCTCCGTGCCTATCTTGGATCTTGCGGACATCGGCGTGGACCTGAGATGGTACCCGACCCCGGCGAACCTTATTCATCCCGATGCTCCAGAGGATGGGGAGGCTGCTCCGCAGGCTGGCGAAGGGTCGCGGACGGATCCGGGGGCTGAAGGCGAAGGCCAGGCAGGGGCCTGAGGCACTTCTCTTTACTGTTTTTAGCTTATTAGCTTGTAATCTGTAGCTTCCTTTTTGTAGAACTTAGGCCTTCGGGCGGCCATGTATGTACCTTTAAGATTTCAAGTAATGAAATGAAAGTTTGGTTCTTCGATTTATCACTTGAATGATTGCTATTTTTGAGTCTTTCGCTTGACTTTGTACAAATGTGTGAGGAGAGATTGTTGCGAGTGTAGGTCTACGTGAATTGATAAACTCATATAGACAACTTTTACAACAAATTCCATCGCTGCACAGACATCTGAATAATGTCGATCTCCGTATGTAGTTGAATAGGGACGATCGTCGCATAGGTAGCTCCACACTCTTTTCCCCCTTGTTTTTGTTCACTTAGTGAGAGTAAGGGGACGAAAATAAATCGTTGAGTGAGCGGTCTTCAAATTTGTCGAATCCTCGAAAGGATCCGTCCATCTCGGTCTTGAGGAGCCGTGCACGATCGCGGAGTTCGATGGACCGACCTCCACGATCGTGTCTTATGCACGAGCGACATTCCGTCTGATGGGTAAGTTCTCGTGACTCACTTAATTGGTAGGGTCCTCCGAAGGCTGCGCCTCGCCTCGTATTTAGACGAAGGGTGTGCGGTCTCGGTCTGGAAGATTCCTTGCGCGGGGCATCGTCGGATTAATCAACTCCACTTCCACGGCTTGTTAGCTCTGCTTCCACCTCGGCCCGCCATGAAGATGGCGACCCTCGACGGTGTACGTTGAGACGGGGGTAGGGACGCGTCGCATTGTCCGGGTCCACCAAGTTAGATGATGAACCTTTGAGGGCGGGCGAGCGTGTCCACTGATTAGTTTTGGAGGGCCCTCAGACTACGCCGGCCTCGTATTTAAACGAAGAGCGGGCGATCGTGGCCCAAAGGGACCTTGCATGGCCGAAGAAGTCGGTTCCATCGACTACCAGGACCATGGCTGCACTCTTCTACCTCGGATCGTCATGTAGATGCCGACCTTCGACGCTGTACGTTGTGCGGGGGAGGCGATCTCGTGCCTTAGTCCACCATGTTAGATGATGAACTGTAGACGGCGAACGAGTCCCCCGGTTTCGAAGTGTTTGTGCAGGCAGTAGCCTTTGGTTTGATGAGGTGGGAAATCAGGGATAGACGTCCGAGGTTCCCTTCTCTTGATTGGAGCATACGGTCGCCGAGGTTGATTGAGGGGTCGGCTCGTATGAGCTTTCCAGCCTGTTCACGTTCGACTCGGGCGACCGTGTTGGGAGATTGGAGGGGCTCCGGCTAAGCTAATAAGTTGTCCAACTTGCCTTCCTCGAACAATTTCCAGAGTTGTTTGAGGAGGTCGCGGCATTGGTTGGTGCTGTGGTCGGGACTCTTATGGTAGGCACAATATTGATTGTGGTCCAGATGACCGTGGTCCCTTATCGCCTTTGGCTTGTTCAGCGGTTCGCGCCCCTTGACGGCGTAGAAAATGTGGGCCGGAGTTCGGTTGAACGTATGGAGGAGATGGGCTTCCATGTCCTCGAAGGTCTTGCGATCTCCGAGTGGCTTGGAGACCGCCTTCTTGGTTTTGGCGATCGCCGTCTTTCGGATAGGAGGTGGCGTTTCCTCGCCTAAGCGGAGGGTAAGCAACTTCTGCCTGGCCAGAAAGTTGGCAGTCTTAGCGCGGAAGATCGCGTAAGATGGGGGGATGTCCTTCGTCAGGTGTCTAAACATGGGTGAGTGACCGTAGAATCCCCCCAGGACTGAATAGAGAGCGAGTTCGTCGCTGATGGGATCGCCGGTGAGGACGGTTTTGTCCACTCGGTCGATGTAGTCTGCATCGGATTCATCTTCCCCCTACCTGATTTTCATCATGCGGTGGGGGCCTTCTGGTCTGGCGACCTTGGCGGAGAAGTATGATGTGAAGTCATTCGCCAGTTTCTCAAAAGAGATGATCGATCGTGGTGGTAGCGAGACGTACCACCTATGCAGCTCGCCCAATGTTAACGGGAAGATTCGGCACTTGGTCGCATCTGATGCCCCGCACCCGGTCATATAGATCCGGAATTTACTTAGGTGGGTTTCGGGGTCCGACCTCCCTTCGAATAGAGGTGTTTTGGGAGGAGCGATCCTTGGTTGCACGGGGGCGAGCTCGATGTGGGCCGCGAGTGGCTCGGTCGGTCCGATGATCTTCCTGCTGGTGCTTGCCCCAGTCTCCAAGAGTGCTTTCATCTCGTCGAGCTGGCGTTGCATAGCGGCCATCGCCGTGGCCTGACTGCTCGCGGCTAGGCGCTCGGAGCAGGAGCCGAGGCGATCAAGTATCGATCCCCTGGCGTTCGGAATGGGAGCCAAGAGGTTGACCTGCCTCCTGTTGGGAGTTGGGTAGGCCGAACTCCTGGTGACGGACTCGGATTCCATCGTCTCGCGGTTGGGGCCAGAATGCCCTGGTCGCCATGATGGATCGCTCCCCAGGTGACTAAATACAGAACCGTCCGACCTTGCGAGAGCCTTTTCTCGCGACTTGGGGCTTTCTGACGATCGCTCGCCCAGTAGCCCCTTGAACTTCCGTTTGCCCACGCGGCGGATGGCCGAGGGAGTTATAGCGGGCGTCGCGCATGCTCTCCGTCGCTCCTTTAGGATGGCCATAGCCTCCTCGATCTGTTCCGCAGTTTGGATTTGATCGAGTGATAGGCTGGGACCACCCCTCAGGTGCGGGATCGAGAGTCTCGCGTTCCTGCGACTTCCCTATGCCGTCGGCTGGGGCTCGGATTGAGCCGGGATTTGGTGTCCGACGGTTTGGAGAGTGGCTCTCTTCAATGTAGCGGTGGACGTCATGATTCTGAAAGCTTTCTTTGAAGCGCAGTGAGTGTCACTTCAAGTATATGCCCCGAGAACAGTGAGTGTTCTTCGGGATGGTAGGAATAAAAATGAAGGTTTAGATTTGCCGCCACTTCCTCTAGCGCCAATTGTTGCTACCCAAAATATTATCCGGAGATAGATATTGCTGGAATGGATGGATAGCAAACAAAGTGCGAGAGCACTTCCGTAGAGAAAGTAAATAACACAAGATTTGCCAGGGTTGTTAGTCCCGGGCTTGAATGCTCTCGCGAGATGTTATTAATACGAATATTCGGGGATACAAGTATTAATATTAGAATACTATTACAATGAGTGTAACGATTCTAGTTATCTTAGCTAGTGAGCGTGTAGATTGCCGGAAGAACCAGATGTGATGCTCTGTGAGTTCTTGTAACAACGTTGATGAGCTGTGACGGCGGTGAGAGATCGACAGTCTCTCACGGCGTGTATAAGCTGTATGTTTGAGCTCCGGGGCTTGTGAATCTGAACTTGTGGAGACTTCTTGCCTCTGCCGACCGTCTTCTGGTTGAGTGGTGCGGAGAGAGAAATCCTGAAGTAGATTCCGATGAGGAAGCTGGGAGTCTGAGAATATGTATGTTTGTATGTATGTCCGTGAATGAAGTCGGGACGGATTGCCTACTGGCAGTTTTTTCTGAGCAGAATCGGGAACAAAATTGTGAACCTTTTTCCAGTTGTTGAATGTTCTCTATTTATAGGACTGGGACATGTCGGGCGATCGCCTTTGCTGTATTATAATAAGCGGGCGATCGTCCTTTAGCACATGGGTTGGTCCCTTCAAAGTCCGCAGGAGTTGCTGGCAGCCAGCTGCGCGGTCCAATGAGAAGCCTGCACACATCTGAGTTGCTGTCACGGGCGGTCCCACCTTGTACCTTTCGGCGGGTTTGTCGGTAGGTGAGTAGGTGGTGTCAGGCTGTGGTCAACGATCCGGAAATCACGGTGCCTGTCGTGGATCTGCACATGGGTGCTGCTTTGAGATCCAGTCCTCATGGACTTTGATGAACGAAGGTCTTGTTCGTGGTGTAGGACGATCATCTTAGGTCGGACATTAGAGACGGTCGCTGGACGCCGAAGGCGATCGCCTTGAGGGTCGATTGCGGGATGCTCGAAGGTGGACCTCTATCTCTGCTTATGCGTGTCTGCCATAGCATGATTGATTGGAGACTCGGTCGCCCGGCCTTGTAGTCGATCGCCTGTCGAGGTGAATAAATCTCGACACAACACTTGGCTAGACACCAAATCCATTAAAAAATTGTATGTTATTAGTTCATTGTATTAGGGCATATTCTTGCCTCTCTGCCCAAGGCATCCGAAACCATTGGACCGGCCCTGACAGGATGGTTAGCCGATGTCCCATCCAACATTAGTTGCTTTGCTGGTATTTGTTCTGCTACCTTGATCATCTCCTTGTTCCAATTGAAACCTTTTTCCATTATTTTCACATCCATCTTTTTGCTTCAACCAATTATCACAAATTGTTCAGTTGACAATGCATGCAAACAAAATAAATAATACTCCCTCCGTTCCACCGATCTTGGTTCATATTCTTTTTGGGGCCGTCCCAAGATACTTGGTCATTTCCTTTTTAAGACACTTTTATCTCTCACAATTTTAAATAATATATATTTATACTATCACTTTACACATTACTTTTCAGCTTTTCTTAAATCCCGTGCCAAGTAAGTCCCATGTAGATTAGGTCATGGGCTCAGATATGGTATCGAGCTTTTTCGAATCATATGCTTTCCTTTGTATTTATCACTCAATATTCTGCTGTGCACTAAGCTGGGGGTCTTCACGGAAACAACCTCCATACCGTATTAAGTAGGGGTATGGTCTGCGTACATCTTACCCTCCCTAGACCCTGCTCTGAGCGGGATATACTGGGTATATTTGGTTTGATTTTTTGATTTTCTTAAATCCCGTGCCGAAAAACAAATGCTCAAGATGGATGGGACTGAGGGAATAACAAACTTTTTCCCCTACCTATGAAAAAATAAAGCTGGCCATAATACTATTGTACTATTTGAAGCGTGGTTTGCTTTTTCTTTTTCTATTTTTTAAAAAAATGGAAAAGGAACATAAATTTCGCCTCCTGCCTCATACCCGATACAATTTGTACCGATTTTAAAGTCAATTTGAATTACTATTAAGACTGAACTGCAGGTTATACAGTGGCGTGGCTGAGAATTTGGAGGTTCGATTGTAAAATTTTAATGGGTCCTTTAATTGATTTTAAAAAAATATGAGAAATGTATTGACAATTAAAAGAGAATTTTTATAACTAGAATTAAAATAAACATATAATTCACACAAAGGCCGTGTTTAACAAAACTAGCTGGTAGCTGATAAGCTAGCTGATAGCTGATTGGGTAGATAATAAGCTAGCTGATTATGTATGTTGACGTCTGATTTGGTCAACGTCACGTGTGCTGATCTGGACTAATGGATCGAAGCCACGTAGAAAATAATAAAACAAGATAAAAAGTATTGGATCACTAAATTTTATTAATAATCTTGATATGGAGTAGAGCCAGGCCGAAAATATTTTGGCCGGTCTGTACTGTTTATGCTTGCTAATTACAAGTCTTATTTCTTCTTCTTTTTATTTCTCTTTCTCTCTCTCTCTCTCTATATATATTTCTCACGAGATTTTTTCGGAAGTCTTTTCTTTTTGTATTTTCCTTCTATATAAAGAAGCTCTGGACCAATCAGCGGGTGACAGCTGGAGGTGACCTGGGAGTGTGTTTTAGACACTTGTCAGCAGGAGAATTTCTCCTAAACACGTGGCGGCTTCGGGGACTGCCTTGGGAAGAGGGAGAACAGAGCGCACTGATCGTCCTGTCTGCCTGTTCTTCGGGCTTTCGGCAATACTTATCCGTTGTGGCCGACAATGGGGTCGGCCCTCGAACTGTCCGCTGTCCTGGTCGGTCTTGTTATAATTTTGATTCGGAGCGTATTCGTCCTGGGTCTGCTCGGCCCTTCTGGGTCGGATCCCGGGTCGGCTCTAACGTCTCTGTCCGGTCCGGTTCTAACGGGCCCGAGAGAAAATCGGGTCCATGCCCGGTTCGGCTACAGGATCTGCTCGGCTGGTCGGCTGCCTGGAGTGCTTATGTGGATGCCAAGGTGGATCGACTACCAACAAGGGCCCCCGAGTCCAGGGCCGTGCCGGGAAGGCCGGTGCTGGGGTCGTTTCATATTGAGGCCGATCCGGCTTGGGGGAGGATAAGATTTCTCGAAAGGACGCCTCTTCGAGAGTCGCGTCGATTAGACTTCGGGGTCTTCAAGTGTCATGATGAGGGGGACGCGTGGCGGGATGTAATTTGTCGTCGCATTTCACGCGCTTTTGATTTTCGCGACGCTTCAGTAGGAATCGCCGCTCCACGTGACACGCTTTTAGTGTAACTATCGCAAGTGCACGATATCGTATCAAGTAGTAAAGTGGACTTTTTGAGTCCGGTTTATCGATCCCACAAGGAAGTTTTGTTATAATTTGAATTATACACTATTAGTCTATTTTTATAGATACTTAAGATGAGTGAAACACACAATTAAAAAGTTTGGTTTAATAATTGCAAAGAAATTGCAATAATAGTTCTAATATTATAAGGAAATAAAAAGATTGCAATATTAATAGATTGATTAATGATAAAATGAAATAGTTGGGATTACAAACTTAGTTCGTCATTAGTTATAAAAGATGTATTGGAGATCACAAGATGAATTTACTTATTATGTTGTGTAGATTCGATTTTCCTTAAAAAGACGGTTTCTCTTTCGAACTATAAAACGCCCCTTACATATTGAATCAATCCACTATATTTCTATGTTGATTGGCTTCAATACATAGCATTAGGATTTGTGAAAATAACTCAATGAATCATCTAAGGACTAGGGGTATATTTCTATCCCCTATAACAACTTAGAGTGAAGATCATTTGATCTAATCAAACATATTTTCTTTCGAAACATATGAAGACCATAAATATCTTCATTAATTGGCCAAATAAATAAAGATTGTTAAAACAATAAAAATCACACACAATAATAAGTAATTCATAATATATCTTTATACAAACATAAATAACATGACTAACCTTGTTTATAATCCCAACTTAAGAAACTTAGCCCATAAAGGGTTTATTACACATATTACAAGCTTTGGTGGTCATGTTTAGTTGAATCAAGAGAAAGAATTGATCCTAACTCCCTTAGTAGATAAAGGAGATAGAAACAATAAACTCTCTGAACAACATATGTTGTACCACACTAACAAAGATCACTCAAGAACACAAGTGTGTTCTTCACACAAAAAGAAAAGTTTACAAGAAAATGGAAAATTATAAGATGAATGGTGAATGATGAAGGATCTAAGGGGTCTATTTATACACCTAAAGTCATCTAATAGCTCCAAAACTCCAGCATTATTACATTAAATCGGATCATTGCCAGCCATCCCCTCAATAATACACAAAAAGTATAAAAATTAGACAAATCATAGCAATCTGTCAAGAGTTACTAGTAACATTCGGGAGTTACGGCCGTAACTAAGTGACTTACTACCGTAACTCTGAATGTTACGGCCGTAACGTGGCTTCGTAAATTTGCTCATTTGAAGCTTTGATAGTTACGTTTTTAGCCCAGAATTCCTCAGACTTTGCGTTTTTGCCCCAGATCTTCTTCGGATGATAACTTTTGATATATAACTCTGATTTTGAATCCGGAAAGACTGCCGAATTCGTCTCGGAAAGCCCTACAACATGAATATATCAAAATTCAATAAAGAGAATATTTATTAAACATGTTGTTTCTTGAGTAATTCAGTTATTTAATCCGATCATCATCCGATAAAAATAAAATTATTAAAACTAATAAATTAAAAGCAAAAAACGAGTAAATTAGCTCAATTATGGGTGAATTTTATCGATACAAATCATGGATAAGTGTACAAAAATGACACTTATCACACCCCCAAACTTGAATTCTTGCTAGTCCCTAGCAAGACTCTTTATTATTCACACTCCAAAAATAAAAATAAAAATAAAAAAATAAGAAAATTAATACACACATAAATTAAAATATAAAAAGAGAAAAGGAGATCAAAATGCCATTAATAAACAACAACCAGCTTTATACAGTAGATAGAAATGAATCAAGATTCAAAATAAATCTACTAATATTTTTGAAGTTAAAACACGGTTTTTATTTTGTAATTCCAAAATGTAAAGTTTCCCCCCAATAGGTTGATTATTTCTTTCCCACTCGTGATACACACGACTCCCTTTAATGGTTGCTCTCGATCACTCGTTTATTTTTCGACTCAATATGAAGAAAAAATTCATTGGCGTCATCAAATATTGTGATTTTCACAAAATTGAGTGTATTGAAATTCAGCTGCTAATTAATTCAAATCTGCTCATAAACTACATCCCTTTTAGTGATAGATTTCACACCGTTATTTGCTAACGTGTAGCTCTTTTCACTAACACAATTTCTATCTCATTATTTTTCTTTCGTAAAAAGGTGATAGCTTTCACACCGTTATTTGCTAACGTGTAGCTCTTTTCACCAATTTTTCTGAGACGGCAGCTACGCACCAACAATGGTTAGTCCTTTATTTTTCGCAAAATTTAAGACTTCCAAAATTAGGCAGCCGTTGCTGCTCAACACTTCTCCTTTTCGTCATTTATTTTTTTAGGTGATAGCTTTCACACCGTTATTTGCTAACGTGTAGCTCTTTTCACCAATGACTCCTTTTTTTTTTAGGGAATAGAATTTTTGCAGAAAATCATTTTTTAGTTAAGCATGAAAAATCAAAAACTCCACAAATTAAGTAAATTTCAGTTTTATTTTTCATCAACCAATTGATTCTTCTTTTTTCAAGGTAACGAATGACTCGATTTTATATGATAATTACAAGGCTTGGAAAGAGAGATTAAGGCTCAAAAAAATTTTGGAATATACAATTTTTTTACCGGTTAAAATGATTTTAGAAGTTTGTATATAGCTAATTTATTGGTGTTATGGCCAGATTTAAAAATCTCAAAAATCAAAATACTATATATATATATATAAATATATATATATATATATATACTAAACCTAATCAATGCCAAATAATAAAAACACACCACACAATACACTAATCAAAACATACCACAATGAAAATCCAAATAAAAATCATAGTTCAAAAACCACAAAATAAACACACAAGTACGAAAACAGCACCCCCAAACTTATAAGTAAAACTGTCCCGAGTTTTTAAAAAAAATATAATAGCATGTGAGAAAACAGAAAACTCCCTGAAATTTTAGCTTTGTGATCCTCCAGGTGTGTCGTCAGGGATATTTAGAAAACGGAAAAGCTTTTCAAAGCGCTTCTCCGTTTCTAATTGTCGCTCGAGTATTTCATTCTGATTTCTCATAATTTCAGCCTGGGATGTTTCTAATCCCTGAACTCTTTCAAGCAAATTTTCCTCAAAAGCCGTCAACTCATAACGGCATCTTCCTCGGCCTCATATTCCTCTTCCTCGCTACTCTCCTCTTAGGTTCCAAACGTGCCCGTTTGCTTCTCAATTAGTACTTGAAAAATACTACTCCGTAGTTCAGTCGATCCCCATGTGTTAAAATATCACCCCCTGCCGAAATTTTGACTCTCTGGCTCCTGCAAATACGGTGATAAGGCGGGGTATGGCATCTTCTGCCTAGTCGGGACCATGCCAGCATAGTGACAAATAGTAGTGTAAATGTGAGTACCCAAATCCATTTTTACCCCTCGGAGGATAGCATATAAACCTCGCAGTGGCCAATGGAAACCGTCGTCGAGTCGAAGTCGGGTAAATACTCCCATTGCCCACATCCATAAATACCAAGCATCATCCATAAGGTCCGCTGGTTGTATCGGGGTTTGATCATCCCAATCTTGTCATGCAACTCGCTCACTAACGCCCGACGTAAACTCTATCATCGGCACCTCTTCATTAGGCAAGATAGTAATGTCAACCAGCGTTAGTACCATTAACCCCCAAAAACTTGTTAATGACATCCGGTGAAAAATTTATCGATTTCCCATTCACGGTAGTCGATGATAAGTAGGTGACCCTACCGATGGACTTGTTGAAAGAATTGTAAAAGTTTAGGGTCAAGGTCGGGTTACCATTTGGGAGATCGGATTCTCGGCCGTTGTCTAAGAATTTTTGGATGAAAGGGGTAGTGATTGTGTCTCTATCCGCATGGCCGATGAAATCATCAAGATTGAACAATCTTTCCTTAATGCACTTCGTGTTTTGCTTTCTTTGTGGCGGTCTTGACCTTGAGATGACGACGACCTTTTCTTTTCCTTTTGTTGATTTCTTGTGCCATCCCTGAAATTGAACAAAATCAACTTCTTTTCATCACACGACTATAATCATCAAGCAAAACCAATAAAAACATAAAAAAATTCAAAAATTTTCGTTGTGGCATTTAAATCGGACACCTTGAGTTCATAGTTTTTTAACAAGTTTTTCTTATTCAAACTCAAATCCATAAAGCCACCACAAATCAATGAATCAAATAACGATACAAATATCAACAATACTCACAAATGAACAAGATTTAATCAACGAATCATACGGAAATAAGAATCGAAAAACAAATATGAAGAGAAAAACTACAATCTAAAACTCAAGAATATATAAATTGAAACAAGGATTGAAAGAGAACCTGATGATTATGTGTGAATGTTGATATGTTAATGAATTGTATTGATGAATTTGAGTTTTTTAGCAAGTAGGGATTGATAGGGGGAAAAAAATCGCTCTCCCGGCCGCTTGTGTCTCGTCTGGTGTGTGTGAAGTGTTTAAGGACGGTTTTTTTTTTTAATACAGACTACTAGTTACGACCGTAACCTATACAAGTTACGGCCGTAAGTTGCTTTTGTTTTTCAAACAGGTTTTAAGATACGGCCGTAACACAAAGAAGTTACGGCCGTATGTGACGCTCGCTTTTTAAGTGGCAGTTTTTAAAGATACGGCCGTAACGTACACTAGTTACGGCCGTAATGCGCTTTCGTAAAAATATAATTGGACAACATACGGCCGTATCTAATAACTTACGGCCGTATTTATTTATATTATTATTATTATTATTATTTTTTTTTTTAAAACAAAATTATAATTATTATATGTTTGAGAATAATGAAAGAAAGACTCCCTGGATTTTATGAACGATCTGATCCTTGCTGTTGTTGTTGAATCCTTCCGTGTTACCCCCAAACTTATTTGCGAAATAATAGAGATTGGGTTGCCTCCCAATAAGCGCTTTGTTTAACGTCCTTAGCTTGACTTCTCGTCAGATTAATTAGGTATTTCCAGCATTATGATTGATTTTGCTGTCGAGAATTCTCCTCCCAGATATGGCTTTAACCGTTGACCGTTTACTTTGAAACTCCCGTCGGTTGTATTATAAATCTCCACAGCTCCATGAGAAAACACCTCTTTGATCGTGTAAGGGCCTATCCATCGTGATCGTAGCTTACCGGAAGCAGACGCGATCGTGCATTAAAAAGCGAGAACTTGGTCTCTGTTTTAAAATCTCTTCTTAGAATTTTGTTGTCATGCCATCTTTTCGTTTTCTTTGTAGATTTTGGCATTTTCATATGAGTCGAGTCGGATTTCATCCAACTCATTTAAGCTATGACAACCTTTTCTTTCCAAACCTGTTCGTCAAAGTTTAGTTTTTATAGCCCAAAAGCTCGATGTTCAAGTTCTCTTTGGCGGTGTGACAGGCTTTTCCAAAAACCAGACGAAATGGAGACATGCCTATCGGTGTCTTATAGGGTACATTACGTAAGCCAGAGCGCATCATCCGGCTTTTTCACCAATCTTTTCGAGATGAGTCATTGTCATCTCAAGTATACGTTTGATTCACGATTGGAAATTTCGACTTGTCCATTGGTTTGTGGGTGATAAGAGGTAGCGACACGGTGTTTTACTCGAATTTGGTCAATAGAGCCTTAACACGGTGATTGCGAAATGAGATCCGCCATCAGATAATAACTCTCGGAGTTCGGCGAGTGAATATATTTTTCTTTAGAAAATTTACCACGACCTTAGCTTCGTTTGTTGGTAATGCAATGACCTCCACCCATTTGGATACGTAGTCAACGGCTACAAGGATGTATTCATTAGAGAATGATGATGGAAAGGGTCCCATGAAATCAATTCCCCAAACGTCGAAGATTTCAACTTTAAGGATGAAATTCATTGGCATTTCATTTCTTTTGACATGTTTCCATGTCTTTGGCACAGTCACACTTCGAGACAAGTGTATGTGCATCTTTGAGCAGTGGGCCAATAGAATCTGCTTCAAGAATTTTCCTGCTTGTTTTTGAACCCCCAAAATGTCCTCCATAGTGAGAGGAATGACATCTTTCTAATACCTTCTCCATTTCTTCTTCCGGTATGCATCTCGGATGATTTGATCAGTCCTCGTCAACAACAGAGGATCTTCCCGATAATAGTATTTCAACTCGGAGAAGAATTTTTCTTTTGATGATGGGAAAAATTTGGGTGAATTATTCCACTAACAAGGAAATTAACGATGTCGCATACCATGGTGCATTTTGTTTTTCTGGATATTAGAGATTTGGAGCAGGTTGTTCATCCGAAATACTTCATTTATTTCCTTCTCTTGAGCATTGTTTTGGTCGAGTCTAGAGAGATGATCCGCCACTTGGTTTTCTGTTCCCTTCGTCTCGATTTCTATGTCGAATTCTTGCATAAGTAGAACCCATCGGATTAGCCTTGACTTTGCATCTTGCTTTGTCATTAAATATTTCAAAGCTGATTGATCGGTGTAGACTATGACCTTTGATCCCAATAAGTAGGATCGAAATTTGTCAAAGGCATAAACCACCGCAAGCATCTCTTTTCGATTGTTGTGTAGTTCGGTGAGCATCATTCATAGTCTGCTAGCATAATGGATCACTTGCATCATTTTGTCCTTTTACGGCCCAAGACGGCCCTACGGCATAATCACTTGCATCGCACATTAAAATGAAAGGAATAGTCCAATCTGGAGAAATGATGATTGGAGCTGATGTAAGCTTATCCTTCAAAGTTGCAAAGGCCACGTGGCATTCATTTGTGAAAAGGAATGGTGCATCTTTCTCAAGCAAAGAACAGAGAGGTTTTGCTATTTTTGAGAAATCTTTTATAAACCTCCGATAGAATCCTGCATGTCCGAGAAAACTCCTTACTCCTTTCACCGAAATTGGTGGAGGAAGTTTTGCAATCACTTGGATCTTTGCCTTATCGACTTCAATTCCATGTTGTGAGATTCTATGGCCAAGTACGATTCCTTCTGGACCATGAAGTGACATTTCTCCCAATTGAGAACTAGATTTGTGTCTTCACATCTTTCCAAGACCATGCCTAAGTGAATTAGGCATTTATCAAATGAATCTCCGAAAACCGAGAAATCGTCCATGAAAACTTCAATGAATTTTTCAACCATGTCTGAGAATATTGACATCATGCATCTTTGAAATGTGGCTGGAGCATTGCACAATCCGAATGGGATTCTTCTATAGGCAAATGTTCCATAAGGGCATGTGAATGTTGTTTTCTCTTGGTCTTATGGGGCTATTACGATTTGGTTGTACCACTGAATAGCCGTCGAGAAAGCAGTAGTAAGAATGTCGCCAATCTATCTAGCATCCGATCAATAAATGGGAGTGGAAAATGATCTTTTCTTGTCGTCTTGTTTAGATTTCTGTAATCAATGCACATTCTCCATCCTGTGATCGGTCGTGTTGGTATAAGTTCATTGTGCTCGTTCTCAATGATCGTGATTCCACTCTTTTTGGACACCATATGTACAGGGCTCACCCATGGACTATCTGAGATTGGATAAATGATTCCTGCGTCAAGTAATTTAAGAATCTCTGCCTTCACAATTTCCTTCATGTTTGGATTCAAACGTCGTTGGTGCTCAATTGAAGGTTTGCAGTCATCTTCCATCAAGATTTTGTGAGTGCATATAGAGGGGCTTATTCCTCTAATGTCTGCAATAGTCCATCCAATTGCTCTTTTGTGATTCCTCAATACCCTTAGTAATTTCCCTTCTTCAAGTTTGGTCAATATGTTAGATATGATGACCGGAAGTGTTGAGGAAACGCCCAAGTAAGCGTATCTCAAATGTGTGGGTAGAGGTTTGAGATCAAGTGTTGGAGCATCTTGTAAATAAGGGAGGGGTTTAGCGGAGCTTGTCCCCAATTCTTCAAAATGTGGATGCTTTCTTAAGGTTGGTAGTGCTTCCAGATAGTTAACTGTTTCGGCCAAGTGATATTCTTCTTCCATCTTTGGTTAGAGAATTTGCTATACATGTCTCAAGAGGATCTTTAGATAGAATTTTCTCTAAAGACTTGTTCACCATGGCTTCAATTGTGTCTATTTTTAGACAATACTCATCTGTGGAGGGTTGATTCAAAGTTTTTAAGACATCGAAGATGACATGTTCGTCTTCCACTCGAGAATTAGCTTTCCTTCATAGGCGTCAATAAGAGCACGTCCGGTTGCGAGAAATGGTCGTCCAGAATAATGGGAATATCCTGATCTTCTTCCATGTCGAGGATGATAAAATCTGCTGGGAATATGAATTTATCAACTTTGACGAGCACATCTTCAACTATCCCACGTGGATATTTGATTGACCGATCGGCTAATTGTAGCGAAACTGTTGTTGCTTTTGCTTCTCCCAAGTTCAATTTGTTAAAAATTGACAGGGGCATCAAGTTGATACTTGCCCCTAAATCACAAAGAGCTTTGCCAAAATTCACTTCACCAATTGTACACGGGATTGTGAAAGTTCCCGGATCTTTTAGCTTGGGTGGCAACTTCTTTTGTAGTATTGCGCTACATTCCTCTGTTAGCATGACAGTTTCGTATTCTTCAAGCCTTCGTTTGTTTGAAAGAATATCTTTCATAAATTTGGCATAGCTTGGCATTTGTGCTAGAGCATCGGCAAAAGGAATGTTGATGTGTAGCTTTTTGAAGATTTCCAAGAATTTCCCGAATTGAGCATCGAGCATGTGATTCTTCAACCGTTGAGGAAATGGGATAGGTGGAACATAAGTTTTGTAGCAATTGGACCTTTTTGAGATGAAGGTCACATGTCAGATTCTTTTTGTTTATTTTTTTGTTTTCGGATGGTTTTCCATAGAAATTTGAACCGCACTCCACTTCTTGTTGTGATAGCTTGGACATTTTCCCTTGGATTTACCTCGGTATTGCTAGGTAACATGCCTTGAGATCTTTCTCGAAAGTATTTTGGCCATTTGGCCAACTTGTGTCTCAGTTTTTAATTGAAGCATCATTGCGTTGTTGATACTTGATTGTTGTTCACTAGCTTCGTGATTGCTTCTTCCCATCCGGCTTCTTTTCTTGATGCGTTGGATTCAACACATTGTTGTTGTTTGCATAAGAAAAATTTGGATGATTTTTGTATCTGGATTGTATGTTGGCCCGTAAGGATTGTATGCTTGCCTTTGGAAATTCGAGCATACGCCACTTGTTCCAGTGGTGGTGGTGGTGTTCTTGTTGCACTAAGGGACGAGATAGTCTTTGTTGTGAGTTGCTCCACAAATTTCACATGAAAAAGCTGAAATTTGTGGAGTTTGCACCGTCTTCACAGTTGAGGAGTTGAAAAGACATTTCCTCGACTTTCTTTGATAGAGCTTCAATTTTTGCCAACATAAGTGAATAAGAATCCACTTCAAAAACACCATTTGGTTTCTTTTGGATATTTAAATACGGCCATCTTGCACTTTGTTCACTTATAACCTCAAAAAGATTATAAGCCTCTTTCATAGTTTTGTTTCCCAGTGAGCCATTTGTTGATGAATCGACATTGGCTCGGCATGAAGGTAAAATTCCAGAATAGAAGTAATTGACTTGTGCTCCCAAATTGAAACCATGGTTAGGACATTTTCGTAGCATATCCTTGTATCTCTCCCATGCTTCGTGGAATGATTGAATCTTGTTGACGAAATGTAGAGATTTCGTATTTGAGTTTCGCCACTTTTATTGGTGGAAAGTATTTAGTGGTGAATTTTTGGACAAATTCGGGCCAATTTGTTATGCTTCGTGGTGGCAAAGTATCTAGCCACTCTCTTGCTCTGTCCTTCAAAGTGTGCACGAAAAGTCTCATTTTGATCGCCTCGTCATTTACATTTGGATATTTGAAATTTCCACATATTTCCACAAAATGGTTAATATGGAGATATGGATTTTCGTCGGTTCTTCCATAGAATGAGTTGTTGTTGGAGAAGAGATTGATGACATCTGGGCGAATTTGAAAATTGTCCACTCCAAATGGTGGATAGATTACACTTGATTGACGCTCAAAGATGGGGGTTCATGAATTCCCAAAGAGCATGTTGTCTTCATCTATTTACGTACAATAGGATATTGTTGATGTTGAATGTTTTGAACATTAGGTATTCCCCCAGGAGGAATTCTTTCGTTATCATTTCCTTGGGGGAGACGTGGATTTAATTCGTCCGCCATTGATGGTGAAGAAATAATGTTTTTCTTTTGTTCTCTTCGCCTTCTTCTGAATGTGGCTTCGATCTCGGGATCTAGTAAAACTAAATCGCGATTGTATGTCCTTCGCATAGACAAGGGAATCTACAACAAAGAAAAAGTTGTATTTATAACAATAGTTAATAATGTAATTTTTTCAAATATAACTTATACTTCCCCGGCAGCGGCGCCAAAAACTTGACACGCTTTTAGTGTAACTATCGCAAGTGCACGATATCGTATCAAGTAGTAAAGTGGACTTTTTGAGTCCGGTTTATCGATCCCACAAGGAAGTTTTGTTATAATTTGAATTATACACTATTAGTCTATTTTTATAGATACTTAAGATGAGTGAAACACACAATTAAAAAGTTTGGTTTAATAATTGCAAAGAAATTGCAATAATAGTTCTAATATTATAAGGAAATAAAAAGATTGCAATATTAATAGATTGATTAATGATAAAATGAAATAGTTGGGATTACAAACTTAGTTCGTCATTAGTTATAAAAGATGTATTGGAGATCATAAGATGAATTTACTTATTATGTTGTGTAGATTCGATTTTCCTTAAAAAGACGGTTTCTCTTTCGAACTATAAAACGCCCCTTACATATTGAATCAATCCACTATATTTCTATGTTGATTGGCTTCAATACATAGCATTAGGATTTGTGAAAATAACTCAATGAATCATCTAAGGACTAAGGGTATATTTCTATCCCCTAGAACAACTTAGAGTGAAGATCATTTGATCTAATCAAACATATTTTCTTTCGAAACATATGAAGACCATAAATATCTTCATTAATTGGCCAAATAAATAAAGATTGTTAAAACAATGAAAATCACACACAATAATAAGTAATTCACAATATATCTTTATACAAACATAAATAACATGACTAACCTTGTTTATAATCCCAACTTAAGAAACTTAGCCCATAAAGGGTTTATTACACATATTACAAGCTTTGGTGGTCATGTTTAGTTGAATCAAGAGAAAGAATTGATCCTAACTCCCTTAGTAGATAAAGGAGATAGAAACAATAAACTCTCTGAACAACATATGTTGTACCACACTAACAAAGATCACTCAAGAACACAAGTGTGTTCTTCACACAAAAAGAAAAGTTTACAAGAAAATGGAAAATTATAAGATGAATGGTGAATGATGAAGGATCTAAGGGGTCTATTTATACACCTAAAGTCATCTAATAGCTCCAAAACTCCAGCATTATTACATTATATCGGATCATTGCCAGCCATCCCCTCAATAATACACAAAAAGTATAAAAAATTAGACAAATCATAGCAATCTGTCAAGAGTTACGGCCGTAACATTCAGGAGTTACGGCCGTAACTAAGGTGACTTACGGCCGTAACTCCTGAATGTTACGGCCGTAACGTGGCTTCGTAAATTTGCTCATTTGAAGCTTTGATAGTTACGTTTTTAGCCCAGAATTCCTCAGACTTTGCGTTTTTGCCCCAGATCTTCTTCGGATGATAACTTTTGATATATAACTCTGATTTTGAATCCGGAAAGACTGCCGAATTCGTCTCGGAAAGCCCTACAACATGAATATATCAAAATTCAATAAAGAGAATATTTATTAAACATGTTGTTTCTTGAGTAATTCAGTTATTTAATCCGATCATCATCCGATAAAAATAAAATTATTAAAACTAATAAATTAAAAGCAAAAAACGAGTAAACTAGCTCAATTATGGGTGAATTTTATCGATACAAATCATGGATAAGTGTACAAAAATGACACTTATCACCACGCGCCTGGCATTTAATGCCCTCTCTCTTATAAATATAAAGTGCCTTCTTCTTTATTGTTCCCTTCGCCATTTCCGTGTCTTGTTGCAGAGAAGAGAGAGAGAATTTTCCGGCGTCTTTTTTCCGTTTTTAGAAAGAATTTCTTGGTAAGCTTTTTCTCTTTTTCTTATTTTACAATGTCGGGGCGGAGGAATGTGATGGCTGAGGAGTTGACTGTGTCTCCGGACCGCACGGGAGTGGCGGATCTGTCGATGGGCGACGTCCCCATCGACTGGAGCGACAAGGAGGAAGGTGGCGAGGTCGTGAGATCGCCAGATTCGGGAGACGCGGAGGTGGTGGCGCCTTTGACGGCGGTTGGAGGGACTCCGGCCTGGATTCGGCCTCGGTCGTCTCCTTTTGTTGAGGCGGACTGGGATTCGGCCTCGATTCGCAGCACGGTCACCGAAGAGCAGTTGGAGGCTTGGCGGGGGCAGTTCAAGATACCCGCGGTGGTGCGGATGTTTGTTCCGAATCCCGAGGAGAGGCCTCATACCTCTCCCGTTGGCTGCACGGCGGTGTATTACCGCTCCCTGTTGTCAGGGCTGAGGTTTCTGCTTCCGTTGGTGTTTTCCCGGTGGTTAAGGCAGTGGGGCCTTTGTATTGCCCAAATTCATCCGAATTCCTGGGCTCGGATGGTGGGTCTTTTCATCCTTTTCAGTCAACATGGATGGACCGAGCCCAGCTTTGAAGAGTTCAACAGTCTCTTCCTATGGAGGTCGGTCGGCTGATCCGGCTCTGGCTGGTTTTACTTGACAGCCCGGCACGCGATGCATAAAGAATTGGTGGATGTGCCGGGGACCATCCATAGTTGGAAGGAACATTGGTTCTATGTAGGGGGGCTGTGGAGGAGCTCGGCTGATGAGTGGGATCCTAGTGTGATAGATGCCGAGCTTCGGGTCCCCGAGCATTTTATCGCCAAAATGAGTAAGTGCCGTGTTTTCTATTCTTGTTCTTTTCTTGTCTAACGCTCATCATTTATTTTATGTGCAGGGCGTATCCCGGCCTCTGAGACATCTTCCGATTTCGACGAGCGGGTAGAGAAGCTCCTGGACCTTCCCGCCGAGCAGAGGAAGTCGTATCTTTTGGTCAGTGAAGAAAATCTCTGGACGGCCGAACTTCGATCCACCGACCCGAACATTATGTTTGCTTCAGGTAGCCCCCTTTTTTCTCTCATTCATCTTTTTTTTTTAACACGTTTCCTCTATCCAGTCCCTAGGGGCAGGGTTCCTTCGGGAAGGAAAGAAACGCCTGCGCAGCGGGTGGCGAGGCTGGCTGCTGAGGCCGCCGAGCGTAGGGAGCGCTCGGGCAAGCGGAAGAGAGTAGAGGCCGAGCCTGAGGATAGCGTGACCAGGGCTGAGGGTTCCTCCGTTCCTGAAATTGTTGTGCCCGCCCCGAGCCCTGTCCGGACGGGCCGTGCGACGGGTAAGGAGCCCGCAATTGATTTGGAGGGCCACTATCTCCCGCTGAATAAGGACCGGGAAGAACCTTGTGCCCAAATGAAGGTGCGACGACCGCGCTGGTTCCTTGACTACGTCCGGGCAGCCACCCCAACCGCCGAGATGCTCAACCGGGTCCCTCCAACGGTGGTTGAGTCCAGCCATGTCCCCATCAGGGGCTGGACGCCCAAGATGGAGATGGTGACCAATGACATGGGTCCGGATGAGCAGATCCAGTTCGGGAATGCTCTGATGGGCCGTGCGTTGTGCACCTATATAAAGGCCACTGGGGATCTGATGGCCCTAGTTGAAAAGCACAAGAAGGCGGAGGCCGATCTCAAGGCCTTACAGGAGGAGCACTACCTCTGCCCTTCGCTTATCAAGTCTCTGGAGGAGGAGATGACCTCTCTGAAGGGTGAGATGGAGCTTCTGGAGAGTCGGGCCCTCGAGGCCGCTATTTGGAAAGGAAAGGCCGACGAGATGGCCACGGCGGCCGAGCAGGCGCATAAACGGTGTCTGGACATAAGGGCCGAGCACGAGGCCTATTTGCAGAACACTAAGGCCCAGCTTGAGCATCTGACCGAGCGGGTCCATACTTGTGAAGCTACGGGCTATGCCAGGGGCCTTGCCGACGGAGCGGCTGCTTTCCAGAAGACGCCTGAGTTCGAGGAGTTGATTAACCTTAACTACGTCTCCACCTGCTATGAGATATTGGATCTCATGAAGGAAGGGAAGACCGTTGAGGAGGTCCAGGCCTATATAGAGTCTCAGGCGGCCGACCTGAAGGTTGAATCTCTCGGAGCTGACGAGCCGAAGGCTGCAGAATTTATCGAAGACCCGGGGTTGATTCCGCCCAGCGAAGGTGAAGGACAGTCTTCTCAGGCGGCCGGTCAGGAGGACGGGGCCGAGTAGATTTTTGCTTTATTCCATGTATGGCCTGCGTGCCGTTTTTCCTTGGTTTCCTTTGCATTTTGATGTAGAACCGCCTGTTTGAATGAATGAAATCTTTTTATAGCATCTGTTGCTTTTCTCTGTATGTTTGGGCCCGGTTGGTTTGGCCGTTGCCTTGCTTTTCTGTTCACCATTTGTTGATTGTGTCGGATGGGCCGACCTTATGTGATGCCGAGGCGAGCTCTGTTTTATAGTGCCGGATGGGCCGGTCTTATGAGGTGCCGAGGCGAACTCGGTCTTATAGTACCGGATGGGCTGGTCTTATAAGGTGCCGAGGCGAACTCGGTCTTATAGTGCCGGATGGACCGGTCTTATGAGGTGCCGAGGCGAACTCGGACATATAGTGCCGGATGGGCCGGTTTTATGAGGTGCCGAGGCGAACTCGGTCTTATAGTGCCGGATGGGCCGGTCTTATGAGGTGCCAAGGCGAACTCGGTCTTATAGTGCCGGATGGGCCGGTCTTATGAGGTGCCGAGGCGAACTCGGTCTTATAGTGCCGGATGGGCCGGTCTTATGAGGTGTCGAGGCGAACTCGGTCTTATAGTGCCGGATGGGCAGGTCTTATGAGGTGCAGAGGCGAACTCGGTCTTATAGTGCCGGATGGGCCAGTTTTATGAGGTGTCGAGGCGAACTCGGTCTTATAGTGCCGCATGGGCCGGTCTTATGAGGTGCCGAGGCGAACTCGGTCTTATAGTGCCGGATGGGCCGGCCTTATGAGGTGCCGAGGCGAACCGGTCTTATAGTGCCGGATGGGCCGGTCTTATGAGGTGCCGAGGCGAACTCGGTCTTATAGTGCCGGATGGGCCGGTCTTATGAGGTGCCGAGGCGAACTCGGTCTTATAGTGCCGGATGGGCCGGTCTGATGAGGTGCCGAGGCGAACTCGGTCTTATAGTGCCAGATGGGCCGGTCTTATGAGGTACCGAGGCGAACTCGGTCTTATAGTGTATCTGGATTTAGAAATGAAATAAAGTTGAATTTTATTGATAATACCTTTTTAAATACATGGCATTCCGCGGATGAATCAATCCTGGGCCATTTAGATATTCTAACCAGCAGACTCTGTCCTGAAGGACTTCGTTACTCTCGTACAGTCCTTGCCACTTGGATTCAGGAGGTCCTGGATCTGGCCCCAATACCCGTTTAAGAATGAGGTCTCCGACCTGGAAGCCTCGATGATGAACCTCGGGAGTTATTTATAGATGGTGTTCCGCATTTCTGCTTGGGTCTGTTTTTGGAGACGAGGTCCAGACTTCTAGGGTCACATCGGTCTGGTTCTTCGAAATGGGTTATCCGGTAGGCGGGTGTTCTAATTTCGATCGGGGTAATTGCCTCAGTACCGAAGGCTAAGAGGATATTTCTCAAGTGGCGGACCGATGCGTTGTTAAGTCTTCATGGAGTTCTTCGGGCCGTGTACCTTTGAGCTTTTCGAGGCGGGTCTTAAGGTGCTGTTTTAGAATTGTATTAACCGGCTCGACTTGTCCGTTGGATTGGGGATCGTACGATGTGGATAAGTTGTTTCGTATATGGAGGCCGTCGCAGAAGGCCCGAAATTTTTCATCATCATGACTTTATCAGATTCAGCGGTTGTCCGCGCTATGGGTTCGGCCTTGGTCCGCTTTGCAAAATAATCAATTGCGACGACGGCGTATTGTACCTCAACTTCGTCTTTTAGAAGGGGGGGGGGGCGACCCGGACGATCGTCCACTTGACGAATGGCGGATGGTCATAAACGGAAGGGGGTTTCATGCGAGTCTAAGAAGCAAAGGTTTGGCATCGGGCGTACCTTTGCTTAAGCTTAATGGCATCTTTTTAAGATTCAGCCAGCAATATCCTTGTCGGAGCAATTTGTAGGCCGATACCGGGCCGCCGAAGTGGCTGTCGCGTGTCCGCTTGAGCGCCTTTCTGAGGGCGTAATTGAATAAGCCTTTCAGCGATGGAACTGGACACCTCCGCATAAGGTTCCTTCAATGGTGAACCGGGTGGGTCAAGGTTGAAGTAATCTTGTATTTGTGGGTATCACGCTGCGCTGGGGGCATGGAACTGGAAGCCGTATCCGTCCTTGCAGCTCGAATTGTTCGGCTGCCATGGAGTCAGCTCGATTGCTCTGGGCTCAGAAGTCTGAGCCATCCTGAGGTAATTGACCCATCTGGGCTCCCTGGCTTCGTATTCGCCCCTAATTTGATTTACCACTAACTGAGAATCACTCAAAGATAGTGAGGTGAGCAGGATCAAGGGAGGTTGCCGTCTTCGGACTGGCTTGGAAGGCTTCCCATTCTGTTTCATAGTCGGTGGCTAGGACACCTAAGCAAATGACCGAGTAGAACAAACATTGGTCGGGACTGGCAAGGACTATTCCTACGCCTGCCCGGCCGGCAGTTGGGGATCCGTCCCTTCAGGGGGCCAGTATGAGTGCATAGACCAACATCTCCATCGGGGCGTATTTGAGCTCGGCTTCAGATAGCCCGGATGTCGAACCGCATTTTTCGATTAAGCGAAGGCGGTGCGGATTGCGGTGGGGTTCTCCTTGGGCCGGTAGTTGCAGGATTGGTGCTTTTGCTAAGACCTCCTTGGTGATTTTGTCGGCCGGGCCCCCTTTTTCCTTAGTTTCTGAATAATCGGCAAAAGAATATGCCTTTGTTTATTTCATCTTTACTAACATATTCCACTTTCTGCTGTTTCTTCATCACTTCGAATTTTAACTTTCGTCGTTGGCATCCTAATGGCCGCTGTTCGGGTGCTTATGCGAAAAACTCATTAGGTTCCGGTGATTCCATATGATCTCAGCCTAATCTTTGCCTAATAGCGGCCTGAGTTTTCTTGCCTGCACCCTAACAGATTACTTTTTCCGGATTACCAGGATCTTTGTGGGGATCTGGTGGGAATTCCGAAAGCGCTTGCAGATATTGTGGAGTCCTTGGTGGTTGCGGTGTATGTTGATTGCAACTTTAATTTGAAGGATATAAGGGGATTCTTTGGGAAATCTTCTAGAGCTTTGAGTTACGCTCGATAATCCCCAAGTTATGACTGGTGAGGGTGGTCATTCCCGGATGAACGCAGGGCATGCTGAAGCGCTCCGTCACCTTGAACGGGTTTCCCTTCTTTGTGGCGGGCTGATTATGTTTAGAACTTGTAGTTATAGCTTGAGCGACCCGTTCAAGATTCCGGTGAGTGGGTGCAGCTGTGGCTGTTAACCACAAGGTCGGAGGTTCAGGCCCTCCTTCTAGCGCCAATCTGTTGACGTCTGATTTGTTCAACGTCACGTGTGGTGATCTGGACTAATGGATTGAAGCCACGTAGAAAATAATAAAACAAGATGAAAAGTATTGGATCACTAAATTTTATTAATGATCTTGATATGGAGTAGAGCCAGGCCGAATATATTTTGGCCGGTCTGTACTGTTTATGCTTGCTAATTACAAGTCTTATTTCTTCCTCTTTTTATTTCTCTTTCTCTCTCTATATATATTTCTCACGAGATTTTTTCGGAAGTCTTTTCTTTTTGTATTTTCCTTCTATATAAAGAAGGTCTGGACCAATCAGCGGGTGACAGATGGAGGTGGACTGAGAGTGTGTTTTAGACACTTGTCAGCAGGAGAATTTCTCCTAAACACGTGGCGGCTTTAGGGACTGCCTTGGGAAGTGGGAGGACAGAGCGCACTGATCATCCTGTCTTCCTGTTCTTCGGGCTTTCGGCAATACTTATCTGTTGTGGCCGACAATGGGGTCGGCCCTCGAAATTTCCACTGTCCTGGTCGGTCTTGTTATAATTTTGATTCGGAGCGTATTCGTCCTGGGTCTGCTCGGCCCTTCTGGGTCGGATCCCGGGTCGGCTCTAACGTCTCTGTCTGGTCCGGTTCTAATGGGCCCGGGAGAAAATCGGGTCCATGTCCGGTTCGGCTCCAGGATCTGCTCGGCTGGTCGGCTGCCTGGAGTGCTCATGTGGATGCCAAGGTGGATCGACTACCAACAATGTATACAGCTGATAAGCTAGCTGATAAGACTGGAACTGCATGTTATATAGTGGTGTGGCTGAGAATTTGGAGGTTCAATTGTAAAATTTAATGGGTCCTTTAATTGATTTTAAAAAAACATGAGAAATCACTACAAGAAAAACGCAATCAGACAATACTAATCAGACAACAGTCGGTCGAAAAAGTGTTGATTGAAATTAACAGACAACGGTTTATTTTCATCCTCGAAAAAGTATTGTGTAATCCAAGTATATAACAACGGTTTAAAAACCGTTGTCAAGAAAAACCAATCCAACAAGGTTTTTTGTCGGTGGTGTTGTGCAAACTTGGAGGATTAGACAGCCGTTTTAAAAATATATTGTGGGAATTACCTTAAGACAATGCCACGTTAAACTGTTGTTGAAATAAGACAAACGTTTTTAACTATGCTTGTTTTATTACATTTCATACAACGTGTCATAAAACCGTTGTGTGACTCAGACAAGTATTTTTTAATATTTTATATTTAATCATGCTTCAGACAATGGAATATTAAAACCGTTATCTAAAGCACATACTTTATCTAAAGCACGTAATAGTTTGCTAAAATCTCAAACCAAGTTAATTTTTTATTTTTTGAAAATTTGGGAACATCACTCAATTAGATATATCTTGACATCTGTTCTGTACGGTTGGATCTTCGATAAATATATTAAAAAAAATAGAAACAATAATTCGTGAAAATCACTAGTTACTAGTCAATTTAGTAGTGGTTTGCTAAGATCTCAAACCAAATTAATTTTTTATTTTTAGGAAATTTGGGAACATCACTCAATTAGATAAATGTTTACATCCGTACGGTTGGATCGTCGAGAACTATTTTAAGAAAAATAGAAACAAAAATCCCGGATAAAGCACTAGTTATTGTACTAGTCAATTTAATAGTGGTTTGCTAAGATCTCAAACCAAATTAATTTTTTATTTTTTGAAAATTTGGGAAGATCACTCAATTAGATATATCTTGACATCTGGACAGTTGGATCGTTGATAAATATTTTAAAAAAAAATAGAAACAATAATTCGTGAAAAGCACTAGTTACTAGTCAATTTTGTAGTGGTTTGCTAAGATCTCAAACCAATATAATTTTTTATTTTTTGGAAATTTGGGAACATCACTCAATTAGATATATGTTGACATCCGTACGGTTGGATCGTCGATAATTATTTTAAGAAAAATAGAAACAAAAATCCGGGACAAAACACTAGTTATTGTACTAGTCAATTTAGTAGTGGTTTGCTAAGATCTCAAACCAATATAATTTTTTATTTTTTGGAAATTTGAGAACATCACTCAATTATATATATGTTGACATCCATACGGTTGGATCGTCGAGAACTATTTTAAAAAAATAGAAATAAAAATCCGGGACAAAGCACTAGTTATTGTACTAGTCAATTTATTAGTGGTTTGCTAAGATCTTAAACCAAATTAATTTTTGATTTTTTGAAAAATTTGAGAACATCAATCAATTAGATATATCTTCACATATGTACATTTGGACCGTCGATAAATAGTTTTAGAAAAATAGAAACAATAATTCGTGAAAAGCACTAGTTACTAGTCAATTTAGTAGTGGTTTGCTAAGATCTCAAACCAAATTAATTTTTTATTTTTTGAAAATTTGGGAACATTACTCAATTAGATATATCTGACATCTGTACAGTTGGATCGTTGATAAATATTTTAAAAAAATAGAAACAATAATTCGTGAAAAGCACGAGTTACTAGTCAAAGTTGTAGTGGTTTGCTAAGATCTCAAACCAATATAATTTTTTATTTTTTAGAAATTTGGGAACATCACTCAATTAGATATATGTTGACATCCGTACGGTTCGATCGTCGAGAATTATTTTAAGAAAAATAGAAACCAAAATCCGGGGCAAAACAACAGTTACCGTACTAGTCAATTTAGTAGTGGTTTGCTAAGATCTCAAACAAATAAATTTTTTTATTTTTTGGAAATTTGGGAACATCACTCAATTATATATATGTTGACATCCGTACGGTTGGATTGTCGAGAACTATTTTAAGAAAATAGAAACAAAAATCCGGGATAAAACACTAGTTATTGTACTAGTCAATTTAGTAGTGGTTTGCTAAGATCTCAAACCAAATTAATTTTTTATTTTTTGAAAATATGGGAAAATCACTCAACTAGATATATCTTGACATATGTACGGTTGGATCGTCGATAAATATTTTTAAAAATATAGAAACAATAATCCGTGAAAAATGCTAGTTACTAGTACTAGTCAATTTAGTGGTGGTTTTGATAAGATCTCAAACCAAATTAATTTTTTATTTTTTGAAAATTTGGGAACATCACTCAATTATATATATATGTTGACATCTGTATGGTTGGATCGTCAATAAATATTTTTAGAAAAATAGAAAAAATAATCCGTGAAAAGCACTAGTTAGTAGTACTAGTCAATTTAGTAGTGGGTTGCTAAGATCTCAAATTAAATTAATTTTTTATTTTTTGAAAATTTGGGAACATCACTCAATTAGATATATTTTGACATCCATACGGTTGGACGTCGATAAATATTTTTAAAAAATAAAAATAAAAATCCGTGAAAAGCACTAGTTACTTGTACTAGTCAATTTAGTAGTGGTTTGCTAACAGTCGCTTTTCTATAATATTTTAATTATTTTTCAATTGAATAAATCACATCTACCTATTTTTATAGGATACTTTTCGATATTAAATCATTTATTCCATTAATCTATATAAAATTAGTTTACAGGATATTTTTCGATAATATTTTAAAAATACCAACCCTCTAAAATAGTCAATGTAACATTTATATTATTTCACATATTAGCACACAAAAAATTATTACAATATTTTATAATATTTTCACAAATATTTACTACTCCCTCCGTCCACTTTTTAAAGTCCCATTTGCTCTCAAATATTTGTCTACAATTTAAAGTCCCACTCTGCTTTTTGTACCATATTACCCTCTCTTCTTTATTTAATTACTACCTTTTTCACTAATGGACCCACTACTTTTTCTTCAAACCACTAACTTTTTCTTCAAACTACTACTTTTTTCTTCCAAACCACTATATTTTTCTCCAAACCACTACCTTTTTCTTCCACTCATTTTACCTTTTCAATTTTTTTCTTAACATAAAATGCAACATCAAATGAGACTTTAAAAAGTGGACGGAGGGAGTATAATTTAGAAACAACCAATAATTTTATTTCCTCTCAAATTACTAATAACCCAAAATTTTTTCCCTCCCGTACTCTTATTTCCCACTCATCCAATAATTCATTTCCCCCTTAACTAAACTTTCATTTCCCTCTTCCCTTTTTTCAGTTCTTCCCCCTTATTTCTTCTGCAACCGCTCATCTCCAACCTAAACAATTTGTTCCTCAGCACTAAAACCTCCTCACGGGCTTTGTCCGGATAAAGACTTCTCTAAATTTTAGCATTTAACTTCTCTGGCTAAGGCCAGATGTGAAGCGGTGGAGTGGATACTCAAGGTCATCAGGTACTATTCCTTCTCTGCTCTCACTGCGGTTCTTGCAGTTAACTATTTGGCTATGATGCACGGATTCTTCAAAATTCATCAGTATGCAGTATCAAATACTGCATGGGTGCGGGTGCAGGTGCGATTTGCGCGGGATTCGCACGGGATTCGCCAAGTGGCGAATTTGTGCAAAAAAAAAAATCGGACTCGCGTATCCTTGCACAGGATACGCGTATCCGGTGCGTGGGGAGGGTGCGTGGGTGATTTTTTTTTTGTAATTTTTAAAAAGTAAATCAAATAAACTAAAATAAAAAAGTAAATCATTTAATAAGTAATTACTTTTCTGATTTCACCTTTAGCGGCGTTCGAATAGTATCGAGAAAACCGATCTTTCAGCCCATTTTGAATTGTTTTTGTATGACATTTTATGTATTTGAATTGGTTTTATGGTGATATTTGAATTGTTGTTTTTATATTTATAGTGTTATATATAATAAAATATAAAATAAACAGACGTATCCTTGCCGTATCGCACCCTAACATTTTCAAAACCGTATCCCCGCATCTGTCACCCGCTTTCCCCCACTTTGTGCAACATAGCTATTTGGATAGGTTTCTACAAGCCAGGTGTAATATCCGTACCTTTCTATTCTTAGCAGTTTCCATTTTTGGTGTATGTCTATTTTTATCGATTCGCTTGTAACCGTTTTGACATTTTGAATCTACTTTATTCTTGGAGTTTTTCCATTTGGACGAGTTTTGGTGATGTTTTTACGTGATTCCATTTTATGACATGTTTTGTCGTTTGTGCGTTCGATTCTCGTAAAACTCGTTCCTTTTCATTGTTTCTTGGTTTGCACAAGTTCGTATGGTTGAGTTGGTCGTGTTGAGACTTTCGGTTTGTTAATCCGACGCCGTATCGGGATTTTCGGGCACTTGAGCCATTTTTGTAATTTCCTATAAGTTTAGGGAATTCCTTATTCGTTGTCGTATTTTGGATTCCTTGGTAGTCAGAATGTTGTTTTCTTGTAACGGTTAGACTCGTCATCGAATATTCTTCGTAGCCGTATTTTCGGTTCGATAGCGAGTCGAGTTTGAGTCGTCAGGCTGACCGGAAAGCATTGTTAGGCTAGCATCAGCAGTGTTACGGCCATAACACCCCATTCGTTACGGCCGTAATATTAGCCTTGTTACGGCCGTAATGTAACATTTGTTACGGCCGTAACGGCCTGCTGTTTTAAGTACAGCGAGCAGAATCAAAACACCCCATTTTCTATCTCTTCTCTCGTTTTCTTCTTCGGGCGACGCAGAGGGCGATTCCCTTCAGTTTCTATCCGAGAATTCTTTGTATTCCACCACTGTAGGCTCGTGATAACATATCAGCATCAACGTAATCATCCTCCATCGTCCGATTCCAAGGTATTTTCTTCAGGAGCCCTAAACTTGTCTAATTTGGGGGTTTTTCGTGCTTAATTCCGAATTGTCCATATATGTTGTATTATTCCTCATCAATTGTTGTTATTTGGTGAATCCTAATCCATTTCATCAAGTTATATTCGTGAATTATCGATTCGGGGAGGTTTTGCATAAACCTTCGCCCGTATCGATTGATCATTCATTGTCGTAGTGTGTAATCGGGGTTATGGGTGTATTCCATTCGACTATTATTGTCCGTTAGGACTGAGTTATGTTGATCCTTCGTTTAGGAACCGTCGTTTTCCATTCGGATCGTTCGTAGCCGTTATTCATTCCAAATTATTCGAAGATGTCTCAAAGACAAGTATTTTACATTTGTTTACGCGTTCTAGTATTTGAATTATGGCTTCTCGTGGTTGTGCGGATGTATATGTGTATGTTCACCTAGGGATGGTCCGACGGGGCCTCTAGGGATACGTTGCCGTGAGTTTCGTATCGCGAACTATGGTTAACCACCCAGGGATGTCCGATGGGGCTCTGTGTGGTACGGTGGCCATGAGTCTCGTACCGAGGTTAGCTTTGAAATGTTTTGTTGGAGAAATGTGTTTTGTGCTTGTGCACCGTAAGATATTCCGGAATATAAATGATTTCTAAAATGATTTTTGGTGCATATTTTCATCTGATTAGAATGGTAGTTCAAATGGATTGTAATTGCACTATCAGTTGTCGTTAAACCCCTTAAATGGGGGAAATACTTTTTTTGTATTTCAGGTACAGGTCTTGGAGACAAGCGAGCATACGAGCCGTATGAGGATGATGGGCAAGCATGATACTGTTCAGTAGTCATTTGTTGGTGTTCTGTCCTGTCGTTTATTTATTGATGTCTTGTTTTGGGATTTCTGTATTATGAAATCGGTTTAAGTAGTCGAGTACTTCCTTTTGAATTTGTTAATGTTGTGTACCCGTTTTGGGAAATTGGATTTGATGTCAGATTGTATTGTCGGATTTTAGTCTTTTATTTGAATGTCGTGGTTTGAGAAATTGTTCGATTATTAGTGATGTATGTCCTTGTTGTTTGTCGGGTCGGTTTGTTAGCCTGGTGGATTCCAAAGTGTGGGGTCCACGGCGTTGTAATACGCCCTGAACGTCTTCGGGGTGTTACAGAATATGGTATCAGAGCTTAGGTTTATGGATACCTAGGCTGTCGGTTATTTAGGTCTAGTCGAGTGTCGTTTTTGAACAGTATCGCTGCCATGCCATCATCTTAATACGCCAGTGCTCGTAAGTTTTCCTAACTTGACTCGTTACGTTGTCCTGTTCTATTTCCTTTCCTGATATTTTGTTGCGTTTTGCGTTTGAATTGTACTCACCAGCTACTTCTTCAGAATTCCTGCTGGTAGAGGACTCGGACGCGGTCGCGGATGCGGTAGGGGACGTGGCGCAGCCGGAGGGGCGGCCATGTCTGATAACTCGGGAACTAATTCGGCGATGCCTTCCTTGTCGAACAGTGTTCCACCTAGTTCCAGAGGTCAGCAGGATCAGTCTGCAAGCTCCGACAACGCGCATGAGAATGTTGGAGTGGCGAATATTTTACAGCAAGTAGCGAATCAGATGACGCTACTGACTCAGGCCGTTTTGGTCGGCCAGGCTAATGCTAACCCGGTTCCGCCTACTGGATCCGGTAATGATAAATTACTTCAGGACGTGATTCGTATGCGTCCTCCGCAGTTTGATGGTGCTTCTGACCCTTCCGGTTGGGAGAGTTGGTTATTTGAGATGGAGAAGGTATTTGAGGCTGCTAACTGCTCTGAGGAGAGGAAGGTACCCATCGCTCAATACTTCCTCGCCAAAGAGGTAGCAACGTGGTGGCAAGCGGTGAAACCGTGTGACCGGGCAGCCACATGGGTAGAGTTCCGGGAGCTGATGGAAGACGAGTTTTGTCTGTGGCTAGTTAAAGAAGGGAGGATCCGAGCCTTCTTTGAGGCTAAGCCCCAAGATGTCCCGATTTCGCAGGCAATTAAGGACTACAACCAAGAACTTCATTATGTGAGAAACCAAATCCGAGATGAACTTGATAAGATCCGCCACTTCGATATGCGGATGAAACCGAGGGTGCGTGACTACATGTCTGGTCTGGGTGCACGACTTTGAAGGAGTATCAGAATAAGGCGATGGATTATGAGATGTCGTTTTCTGCGACAGAGACGGCAGCCGAGGGAAAGAAGCAGAAGACCTCCGGCCAGTTTTCGGGAGGCAAGTCTGGAGGGTATCAGAAGACTCAGTCTGGTTCGCGAGTCTTCGGGAGTCAGCCCCCGTCACTTGGACGAGGAAATGGTTATAAGTCTGCTCCTACTGGTTCAGGGCATGGTCCTAATTGCTTTAACTGTGGTCGCCCTGGACATATTATGAGTGAGTGTGACAGGCCTCCGATTCAATGTCATTCCTGCAGTCGGATGAGGCATCGTGCCAAGTTTTGTACAGATGCTGCTCGGGCACCAGTTACTCAGATGTAAGCCCCAGCTGCGGGGGAACCGAGTGTAAATCAGGCACCGATAGCTTCTCAGCCAAAGCAGAGTTTTGGTAGAGGTCGATGACGTGGACAACCTTCTAGAGGGGGGAGCTTCTAGTGCGGGGTCTGTTCCGCCACGAGTATATGAGATGAGACGAGCGGGAGACCCAGACGCGACGGTGGATATTGGTACCGTTCACATCCTTGACCATCCTGTTTCCGTATTATTCGATTCTGGTGCTACGTATTCTTTCATATCTCTGGATTGTGTGCATCGTCTGTATGTTGATTGCCTAGTTGCGTGTGAACCATTTGTTGTTAAACTGCCTAGTGGGGATAGCATCGTGGGGGATCGTGAGGTTAGAGATTTTCCAGTGAGTATCGCGGGGAGGGTTTGACCTTCTAATCTGATTGCGGTAGATATTAGAGATGAGGATTTGATTCTGGGTGAGGATTGGCTGGACCGTCATGGGGCAATCATGAATTATAGAACGAGAACCGTTTCGATGTTAGCCTCTGACGTTACCGAGCATTCTTTTGTGGGGCGTAAGCGGAGTAGTCAGAGATTCTTGATCAGCGCTTTGAAAGCGGTGAGACTTCTTCGAGGAGGTTGTACGGGGTATTGGTGTTACGCTTTGAGATCGGGAGAAGGGGGAGTCGAGCTCTCGTCTATTCCAGTAGTGTGTAATTATCCTGACATCTTTCCAGATGAGTTGCCGGGTTTGCCGCCGGATCGAGAGGTCGAGTTTACTGTTGATTTGGAGCTGGGTGCGGCACCGATTTCTAAGACGCCATATCGTATGGCGCCTGCTGAGATGCTTGAGTTGAAGAAACAGTTGGTAGAGTTGCTAGACATGGGGTATATTCGACCGAGCGCTTCGCCTTGGGGCGCACCGGTCCTGTTTGTGAAGAAGAATGATGGGTCACTTCGTCTGTGTATCGACTATCATGAGTTGAACAAAGTGACCATCAAAAACAAGTATCCGCTCCCGAGGATTGATGACTTGTTTGATCAGTTGCAAGGGGCAACCGTGTTTTCGAATATTGATTTGAGATCGGGGTATTATCAGCTCCGAGTGAAGGATACCGATATTCCGAAGACGGCCTTTCGGACGAGATACAGTCACTACGAGTTTGTGGTTATGCCTTTTGGGCTAACTAATGCCCCAACCGTGTTCATGCAGCTTATGAACAAAGTCTTTATCGAGTACCTCGATAAGTTTGTAGTCGTTTTTATCGATGATATCCTGATTTACTCGAGGAGCGGGGAGGAGCATGCTCGTCATTTGCATATCGTGTTAGATATTTTGAGAACTCAGCATCTTTTTGCGAAGTTCTCAAAGTGTGAGTTTTGGTTGCGAGAGGTGATGTTTCTCGGTCACGTGATCTCGGCCGAGGGTGTTCGTGTGGACCCACATAAAGTAGAGGCAGTGTTGGATTGGGCGCCGCCCAAGAATGTGAAGGAGGTCCGTAGTTTTCTGGGTTTGGCCGGGTATTATCGTAGATTTGTCGAGGGGTTTTCTAAGCTCGCTCGACCGCTGACTCAGTTGTTACAGAAGTCAGAGAAGTTCGTGTGGACCGATGAGAGACAGAAGAGTTTTGAGGAGTTGAAGAAGCGGTTGACGACCGCTCCTGTTTTGGCTTTACCGAGTGGTAATGAGGGATTCTCAGTTTTTAGTGATGCTTCGGGCCAAGGGCTCGGATGTGTACTCATGCAGCATGGGAGGATGATTGCCTATGCTTCCCGTCAGTTGAGACCATATGAGTTGAATTACCCTACGCACGATCTTGAGTTGGCCGCGGTTGTATTTGCGTTGAAGATCTGGCGTCATTACTTGTATGGCTCGTCGTGTCAGATTTTCACCGATCACAAGAGCCTGAAGTACATTTTCATGTAAAAAGAGCTAAATAGGAGGCAGATGAGATGGTTGGAGTTGATTAAGGATTTCGACCTCGAAATTCTTTATCATCCGGGCAAGGCAAATGTGGTGGCAGATGCCTTGAGCCGAAAATCGGTATCGCTTTGGGCGCTTGAGTTGCTTACGGCCCAGTCGGGACTTCAACGAGAGTTAATGAGGTTGAGCGTTGAGATCGTGCTACTAGAGAGTTCCGGGCAGTTGCGTACACTTGATATTTCGTCGTCTCTAGTCGACGACATTAAATCGGGACAGTTAGAGGACCCGATGTTTATTCAGCTTCGAGAGAATGTAGGGAAAGGGAAAGCCCCGGGATTCGTGATACATGAGGATGGTGTGTTGAGATTCCAAGGTCAGCTTTGTGTTCCGAACGACTTGGAATTGAGGCAGAGTATTATGCGAGAGGCTCACGCGTCACCTTACTCAGTCCATCCGGGCTCGAGTAAAATGTATAAAGATTTGAGAAAAAATTTCTAGTGGAATGACATGAAGAATGAGGTGGTTTAGTTTGTGGCTAAATGTTTGACTTGTCAACAAGTCAAAATCGAGCATCAGCGGCCAACCGGATTGTTGAAACCACTTCCCGTCCCAGAATGGAAGTGGAAGGATATCTCGATGGACTTTGTCACGAGTTTGCCGAGGACGAAGACCGAAATGAATATAGTGTGGGTGATCGTGGACCGACTGACTAAGTCGGCGCATTTTCTGGGCATCAAGGATACTTGGGGTCCAGAAAGATTGGCTCGTATTTTTATCGCTCAGATAGTGAGGCTTCATGGTATGCCGAGGACTATTATTTCGGACACAGACGACTGGTTTGTATCACATTTCTGGCAGGCGGTACATAAGGCATTAGGGACACGTTTGCATTTGAGTACATCTTTCCATCCTCAGACCGACGAACAGTCCGAACGTACTATTCAGACGCTCGAGGATATGTTGCGCGTGTGTGCGTTAGACTGGAGTAGTGACTGGGAGGAGCATCTGGCCTTGATTGAGTTTACGTATAATAATAGTTGGCACGCGTCGATTAAGATGGCACCGTATGAGGCACTTTATGGCCGACGTTGCCGATCACCGATATGTTGGGATGAGCCGTCCGATCTAGTTGGCACCGAGCCCGACCTTGTGTTGGAGACGAGGGAGAAAGTTGAATTGATTAGAAAGATAATGTTAGCATCTCAGAGTCGATAAAAGTCTTATGCGGATTGTAGACATCGACCTTTGGAGTTTGAGTTGGGAGATCATGTGCTGTTGAGAGTGTCTCCGTCGAAAGGAGTTTTCCGTTTTGGGAAAAAGGGGAATCTCAGCCCGAGATACATTGGACCTTTCGAGATATTGGAGAGAGTTGGCGACTTAGCGTACCGTTTGGCATTACCTCTATCGTTGAGTCATGTACATAGTGTGTTTCACGTCTCTCAGTTGAGGAAGTATGTTCCGGACCCGTCCCACATTATTGATTTTGGAGACGTGGAGATCGAGAAGGATGTTACGTTTGAGGAGAGCCCGTCAGAATTTTAGAGCGTCGAGTCAAACCGTTAAGGCACAAAACCATTCCTTTGGTTAAAGTGCAATGGTCGAGGCACGGAGTAGAAGAAGTGACGTGGGAGTTAGAGGAGGATATGCGTTCGAGGTACCCCGAGCTTTTTGATTCTTAAGTTTCGGGACGAAACTTCTTTTTAGAGGGGGAGAATATAATATCCGTAACTTTCTATTCATAGCAGTTTCCATTTTTGGTGTATGTCTATTTTTATCGACTCGCTTGTAACCGTTTCGACATTTTGAATCTACTTTATTCTTGGAGTTTTTCCATTTGGACGAGTTTTGGTGATGTTTTTGCGTGATTCCATTTTATGACATGTTTTGTCGTTTGTGCATTCGATTCTCGTAAAACTCATTCGTTTTCGTTGTTTCTTGGTTTGCACAAGTTCGTATGGTTGAGTTGGTCGTGTTTAGACTTTCGGTTTGTTAATCCGACGTCGTATCGGGATTTTCGGGCACTTGGGCCATTTTTGTAATTTCCTATAAGTTTAGGGAAGTCCTTATTCGTTGTCGTATTTTGGATTCCCTGGTAGTCGGAATGTTGTTTTCTTGTAACGGTTAGACTCGTCATCAAATATTCTTCGTAGCCGTATTTTCGGTTCGATAGCAGGTCCGAGTTTCGGAGTCGTCCGGAACGGTTCGGACGGCGGTATTAGATTCTTGTCAACAGGTGTTACTGTTGTAACACCCCATTCGTCTGGCCGTAATATTAGCCTTGTTACGGCCGTAATGTAACATTTATTCTGGCCGTAATGGCTCTTGCTTTAAGTACGTAGGCGTAATCAAAACACCCGATTTTCTATCTCTTCTCTCGTTTTCTTCTTCGGGCGACGCAGAGGGCGATTCCCTTCAGTTTCTATCCGATAATTCTTTGTATTCCACCACCGTAGGCTCGTGATAACATATCAACATCAACGTAATCATCCTCCATCGTCCGATTCCAAGGTATTTTCTTCAGGAACTCTAAACTTGTCTAACTTGGGGGTTTTTCGTGATTAATTCCGAATTGTCCATATATGTTGTATTATTCCTCATCGATTGTTGCTATTTGGTGAATCCTAATCCATTTCATCAAGTTATATTCGTGAATTATCGATTCGGGGAGGTTTTGCGTAAACCCTCGCCCATATCGATTGATCATTCATTGTTGTAGTTTCTAATCGGGGTTATGGGTGTATTCCATTCGACTATTATTGTCCGTTAGGACTCAGTTATGTTGATCCTTCATTTAGGAACCGTCGTTTTCCATTCGGATCGTTCGTAGCCGTTATTCATTCCAAATTCTTCGAAGATGTGTCAAAGGCAAGTACTTTATATTTGTTTACGCGTTCTAGTATTTGAATTATGGCTTCTTGTGGTTTTGCGGATGTATATGTGTATGTTCACCTAGGGATGGTCCGACGGGGCCTCTAGGGATACGTTGCCATGAGTTTCGTATTGCGAACTATGGTTAACCACCTAGGGATGTCCGACGGGGCTCTGTGGGGTACAGTGGCCGTGAGTCTCGTACCGAGGTTAACTTTGAAATGTTTTGTTGGAGAAATGTGTTTTGTGCTTGTGCACCGTAAGATATTCTGTAATATAAATGATTTCTAAAATGATTTTTGGCGCATACTTTCATCTGATTAGAATGGTAGTTCAAATGGATTGTACTTGCACTAGCAGTTGTCGCTAACCCCTTAAATGGGGGAAATACTTTTTTTGTATTTCAGGTACAGGTCTTGCAGACAAGCGAGCATACGAGCCGTATGAGGATGATGGGCAAGCATGATACTGTTCAGTAGTCATTTGTTGGTGTTCTGTCCTGTCGTTTATTTATTGATGTCTTGTTTTGGGATTTCTATATTATGAAATTGGTTTAAGTACTCGAGTACTTCCTTTTGAATTTGTTAATGTTGTATACCCATTTTGGGAAATGGATTTGATGTCAGATTGTATTGTCGGATTTTAGTCTTTTATTTGAATGTCGTGGTTTGAGAAATTGTTCGATTATTAGTGATGTATGTCCTTGTTGTTTGTCGGGTCGGTTTGTTAGCCTGGTGGATTCCAAAGTGTAGGGTTCACGGCGCTGTAATACGCCCTGAACGTCTTGGGGTTGTTACACCAGGTTTTAAGTCCAGTGAAGAGGAAAAAACATGGATGACTCAACTAGCGGTGGCTGTCTTTCTTTGGCTGCTAAAGTTGAAGAAGCTAGAGTTCCTCTTCTTGTAGACCTCCAAGTATGGGACTGGAAAAAAAAATAATCTTGATGCGTAAATTTCTTTATTTTTATGTTTCTAGATTAAAAAAATGATATTGAGATGGATTTGTTGTTTATTTACAGGTGGAGGAATCCAGATATGTGTTCGAGTAAAAAACGATTCAAAGAATGGAGATTTTAATTCTGTCGACACTTGGATGGAAGATGAACCCTGTCACCCTCTTTCATTTCTTGAATATATTGCGACAAGGCTGAAATTCAGCAGCCATCTCCGTAGGGAATTTATCAGGAGATGCGACTGCCTTCTCCTGTGTATTGTTTCTGGTGTGTGGACGTTTTAGATTATTTTTCTCGTGTGTGTGTGTGTGTGTGTGTGTGTGTCACAGTTCTTTCTTTTGTTGTTGTTGTTTATTGTCTTGATGTGTTATAGTCTTGGCCAGGAGCTAATTCTTGCGGGAGAGAGAATAAACGGGTCGGGTAAAACGGAAGTCTACTTGTCTGCTGTTTTGCAGAAACCGGTAAGGATATAGCGAAAAAATGTTATTTTTTTCTCTGTGAAATTTAAAGGGGATCTGTTGTAGGTTTCGAAGTAGTAATTCTTGTTACATTCTTTAGAATTCGTCCAATTTCGTTTCTTTTACATGCTCGTGAATTCTTGGTGATCTGGAATAAGTGAAGCGCGAAATGGCTACCATAGAAATATTGTTATCTGCCACTAAGAGGCAGTGATTAGGGTTTGATATGATGGCCTTTTGCTCTGTAGTAATTGCACTACAGATACAATAGTCAAGAGAGTAATAGATTCTTGTGATTCTATTTCAATTTGGTGATGTAACACTTGAATTTTGGGCATGAAGTAGATTAATATATCTGTCATATGACAAAAAAAACACAAACCTCTCTAAGATTGTGCTTATATACAGAATTTTTATGAGGACTTGTTTGAGGAGCTAAGTATTGTGAACTTGAGAACTTTAGATGCTGTTGTGGAGGGCTGTTCCGCTTGTGAGGAACTAAGATGTGATGGTACAGGTTGGACTCTATGGAACCCTATAGTTTTTTTATGATTCAAAGCTACTGAAGTTAACATATATCTTAGTGTGTGGATGTGAATATGTTTAGCGGTATATGTTTATGCAAACATTGGTTTAGAATGTCAATGGACATAAATTATTCGTCACCTGCAATGAAACAGAACAGTATGTGCATACACACGGCTGAGTATCTTCTTGTTTCTCCTGTGATCTTCTTGATTTTTTTGATTGATTTGCGAATTGTTTGATGTAAAATTTCATTCCTTAGGTGTGTGGGTTGAAATGGTCTCATCAACTATCTTTTACATTTCATTCCTTAGGTGTGTGGGTTGAAATGGTCTCATGATGACCTGAACTTGCATCCGGAGGCAACGACAATTAGGTATATTCTTTAATCAAATCTTTACTATTTTTAATAATAAAATATTTGAATAAAAATATTGAGCTGATTGCTTTTGTTCAATGATGTAATCAGCTACTGTTATGGGAATCAACATTCTGAGAAACCACTTCTGAAACTGACGGAGCACACAACTGCAGTCAAGGCCATTACATGGTCACCGCACCTGAGTGGTTACGATTCTTTGCTTTGTCACGCTGACGAAAAACAGAGAAGTTTCTTGAAAAGATCAACTGCATTTCCATCTGAACTTTTAGATACCCTTGAATAGCGGGGATGAGTCTTTTTTTTTTTACATGTTCTTTGTTCATGAATGTTTTATTGTATTTAAGCTAAAATGTATGATATTGTGGTGATTTAGGTGGATTTTATGGTGATCGGGATATTATATCTTTTATTTATATATAATCTTATTTATTTAAAATATATATTATTTTATATATTATTGTGTATATATGAATAAACAAAATTATGGTTTTTAACAACTAAACAATTGTGCAAAGATTTTCTTACAACTGATTGATAAAATAAAACCATTGTCCAACGATATTAAACACATTAGATTGATAAAATGAAATCGTTGTACCCTCATCTAAAGATCAATGGTCCAGATTAAAATAACCGTTGTATAGAGAACAAATGAACAAATGTTTGTGAAAGAGGAACCATTGTGTTACTACTTTTCTAATAGTAGATTGAAAATAAGGAACACTTGATTGAGATAATGGTTGACAACGGTTTTACCATGTCGTGTTGTTGTTTCTAGTTGTTATACAACGCTTTATGAAACAGGGCATGTTGTCTTCAACAACATTACACAACAGTTTGAGTACCGTTATCTGAGGTTGTAAGAGACGGCGCCTCAATAGACAATGGGAAAACATGGTATCAGACATCGGGCAAAAACAGTTATCTGATTCACTTTTCCTTGTAGTGAATGTATTAACAATTAAAAGAAAATTTTTATAACTAGAATTAAAATACATATAATCCACATAAAGGATGTGTTTAGCAAAACTAGCTGATAAACTAGCTGATAGATGATAAGCCAACTGGTAGCTGATTGGGTAGATGATAAGCTAGCTGATTATGTAGCTGATAAGGTAGTTGATTTTTTATTGTAGATGTTTAGCAAATTAGCTGATAAGCTAGCTGTTTTTTTATAAAATTACATAAAATGACATCGCTTTTATTTTTCTATTATTTTTTAAACTTTCTCATTATATTATAACAATAATTTTTATAAAATAAAATAAAAAATATATTTGTCTATTATTATTTTCATATATACTACATCTAAATTACACATATGTACTATTCATAGTTCACTGTCACTTTGAAACACTAGTAGAATAAATATCAAAGACTTCGGTAATATATATTAGCAAAGTAAAAACAAACAACTTCGCTTTTCATATTACTGAAGTAAAAAACCACATAGACTTCAGTAAATGGTACCAAACAAAAAAGCAGGAGCTAGTTAGAAATTTCAAGTTGTAAAGATTCGCTAATTTGATAATTACTGAAGTAAAAAGTGTGAAAATTTATTTTTTACCAAAAAATTTTTACAATAGCGAAGTGTATGTCTTGAGACCGGGAATTAATATTTTGAGGTTCAATTTTTTTCATTTGGGCTCCAAAAAATACTTAGCAAATATTGGTTTCCACCATTTCCTCCCTCAAATTTTTTACTCCAATTTCCATGATAAAAAATTATTAAAATGAGCAATTTTATCAAAAAATTACTAAAATAACAGTAAAAAAGACTTGAATTGTTTTTGGTTAAAAAGATTTGGAGTTCACCGAATAAAGATATTAATCGGTCAAAACCCTGCAAAATCAGCTCGTTCTCATTTTTTTTTTCTCTCTCTCTCTCCTGCATCTCCTACCCCGATCCCCCTCCCCATTTTCAACCCTAACCCCCCCGACGCCGTATTTTTCTTTTTCATATTGCCACGTGGGAATAGCCTCTCCGATTAAGCAACCGACGAGTTCCTCAAAATCTTGATTCGTCCATCTATTGAAACACCCATCAGAGAAAAGCCCTTTTAGTTTTCTGTAGCTACTCTGTTTTCAAATTCAATTTTTTGGGAAAAAACTGCTGAAGAGTAACCAATCATGGTGGTAGAAGCGGAGCTTGTGTGTGCACTGACGGTCGCCGTTCAGTACCTTTGTTTTTCGTCTCAAGCGCTGCCCAAGACTGAGGCGAATTTCTTCGACATCTCAGCGGTGGCGTCTACTGTCGCGCCAATCGCCATCGGCCTCTCTCGCCGTGATTCGGTTAGTAACCGTAGTTTCTGGATCTTCACCTAATTTAATTTATTTATTGTCTGGATTTTTAATTTATCATTTCGTCTGATATTCTTGGGAAATGATATTTTTTCCTCTCTATTTTTGTAGTCGGTTTACGATTCTGATGTTTGGTTTTAGGTTGTTGTTCTTTGTTACCTAACCCCTATTTGTTGAACAATTGCAGCAGGAGGAGCGACAATTGTGAGTGTGTGTGTATTTGTATATAATGTAGGGTAGTGGTTGAACCAACAATCTTTATTTTCCGTGTGAATTTTCTATTGGCTTATGAGTTTTAACTGATCCTGTATCTTATAGGGATCAGATTTTTTATTTTCTCCTGAAATGTTCATTGACAGCGATACCACGTTGGATAAGAAGTTACGAAGTATTTACATCTACTGAAAAACAAATATAAGCATTGAGAAGGTCCCAGGTGTTGGGGCCGATTCTTATTTCTATAATCAGTTTGATAAATTGCAACTTATCTGCTTTTGCTTTTAGCTTTTATTTAGTTGACTACCATCTGTACTGTGGAATGTATGATGGCATTGTATGGTACGATGTCATCATAACTGCCCGGCATGAAGCGGTATGTCACCAAATGTGTTGAGGTATGCATGACCTGTCGGAAGGTCAAGGCGGAACATAAATTACCGCATGGAAAGTTAGAGCCATTGGAGATTCCGGTGTGGAAATGGGAGCAGATTACGATGGATTTCATCATTAAACATCCCAGGACTCAGCGAGGGAATGACGCTATATGGGTAATTGTTGATCGTCTCACTAAGAGTGCTCACTTCTTGGCAATCAGAGAGAGCTCCTCGACGGAGAAACTCGCGGATATTTTCATCCGAGAGATTGTGACTAGGCACGGGGTGCCAGTCTCAATTGTCTCGGATCGGGATGCTCGTTTTACCTCCCAGTTCTGGGAGAAGTTTCAGGGTGAGATGGGTATGCGGTTGCATTTTAGTACAACATTTCATCCTCAGACCGACGGGCAGAGTGAGCGTACTATTCATACACTCGAGGACATGCTGCGAGCATGTGTTATTGACTTTGGGGGTAGTTGGGATCAGTATCTTCCACTAGCTGTATTCTCCTACAATTATAGCTACCATTCTAGCATCGGCAGGCCACCTTACGAAGTGTTGTATGGCAGGAAATGTTGGATGCCCATTTGCTGGGGCAAGGTTGGTCATAGGGTATTGGGGAGCATCGATGTTGTGTTGAAGACGACTGAGATGATTCAGATGGTACGGGATCGGTTGGTTACTGCACAGAGTCGACAAAAGAGCTACGCGGACAAGAGGTGGTCGGATTTAGAGTTTCAGGTTGGGGATTATGTTCTCCTGAAGGTGTCGCCCTGGAAAGGGGTAATTCGGTTCCGCAAGCGGGGAAAGTTAGGACCCCGTTATATTGGACCTTACAAGGTCATTGAGCGTGTGGGGAAGGTAGATTACCGTTTGGAGTTACCGGAGGAGATGAGCCTAATCCACAACACCTTTCACGTTTCTCAGTTGCGTAAGTGTGTGATGGATGAGTCTACAGTAGTTCCTCTCGAAGATATTCAGATTGACGAGCGACTCAATTATGTGGAAAAGCCGGTTGCCATTCTTGACAGGAGGATGAGAACCTCGCGTAATAAGGTAATTGGTTTGGTTAAGGTTCAGTAGAAGCACCGAAAGGGTTCCGAGTGGACTTGGGAACCCGAAGCTGAGATGCGGGAGAATTATCCAGAGCTGTTTACGGACGTAGACTTCGAGGACGAAGTCTAATTCAAGCGGGGGAGAGTTATAAAGCCTATATCCCAGTATGTTTATTTTAAAAATTTATACTTTATTTATCCTAACAATTGTTGGTTAGCGGGATTGGATGGTCAAGCCAAAATGTTAAAAAGTTGGGTTTCGGGGTTCTTTGTGAAAGTTTTCAAAAAACTGGAGGGACCATTATGGTTCTTTTTTTTAATTTGTGCATGGATCGGCCCATTGAAAGGACCGGCCCTTTCTCTCCTTCTCGTTTTATTTACTTGCGTCCCACTTCAAAAAGCCAAAAGAAATTTAGAGATAAACCCTAATCCCCTCTAAACTCACAGCCGAGACTCTCTTCCCCATCGCCGCTGCTGTTGTCGTCGGGCCGCCACCACCGTTGTTCGTCGGAGTTTTCGAGAGATAGAGGAGCAGGTTCGGGTGTAAGGTTTCATCGCGAGGTAAGCCTTAATCCTTTATCTTCTTTTCTGTTTTCTCGTCGCCGGTGATCGGCCATCACCGCCGCTTAATCGCGCATCGGAAAACCGTGTTATGATTTCATGTGAATTGTTGTAATCTGCCACTGCTTTTTCATAGACCATAACTTCTTGATCGTAGATCGGATTGGGGTGAAATAAGTGCCAAAAGTTTCCTTTTTGAGTCTAGAAACTTTTCCGTGTTTTGTGCGAAATCCAGTTCGGATCGTAGCATGAGTCAAATCGTTGTTTTGTACAGAAAGGTGCTGTTTTTCACAGTTTTGCGAACCGTTCTTATAAAATCCGTATTAAATTGTAGAAAAATCATTAGGAGGCGTACAATATGTCTTTGGAACCCTAACTCAGAGAAATTTATGTTTATGTAATTTAATTTTGGAGTTTCTTGGTTTATGGAGGTCGGATCAGGTCCCAAACAGAGCTGTTTGGTTAGACCAGAAAGTTGTTTTAGTGATAGTTTAAGCGTGCGTCGTGTTTTAGGGTCCGGGATTCGTGCTAATATGTTTTAACGTTCCTTTAGGTGTTGGGAAGTGATCTTGGTTGGGAAGCTTGAAATTATTATTTGTGAACTGGGCACGCTTACGAGGTGAGTTCTCTCACTATATCTAATGTCGGTTATTTTTAAATTACGATTTGTACGTGTGTGGTAGTTTTATCTGTTTGTGATACAGAGATAATTAGTGGAGTGTTTAGTCGGACCTGTATTATTATGAATACGCAGGTGGCGTAGGAATTCGATGGGGCAGAGGATTATATACGCGGGTGGCGTAGTAACTCGGTGTGGCCGAAGATTATATACGCGAGTGGCGTAGGAACCCAGGAGAGCCGGGTAATGCTTGCATGGTTATCGTATGGTCGGGTGGACCAACGTATGCCTTGGGTGAGATGGTGTAGGTATGCATGTTTATGCCTTGTTCGTACACTTGTATGCTGTTTATGTGCAATTACCTGCCTAGGGTAGTGTGGAAATAACTGTGTTACTTATGGTGCTTGAATTCACTAAGCTTCGTGCTTACTCTTTCCCAATAAATTATGGTTTCAGGTACGAGTGGCTCCAAGGCGTGACGAGTACACACTGGCGCACGTGAAGAACTGATTATCTTTATAATTTTTTATTTTAGACATTTATTCCGCTGTTTATTATTCGGGAGAATATTAATTATGGATTTGCAAATGAAACGATTGAATTATTAAAGGATTTTTTTTAATGAAATGTTACTTTAAAAATTTTAAATTCCTTGTAATTTTTGGGATGTTACATATACATATGAGAGAATAAGCTCGATTCATTCCGTCGTCAATCCTATTGCGCGACTCGATAGGTCCGTCTCAATCAGCAATGGGAGGAACCAAAGAGTAGTAGCACCATATAGCGAGCCTGGCGGCCAACACTGTACCCCAACCGAGAACGAATGATTGGGATCATTCAAGAACCATTCTGTCTTGAATACCAATATACACATAAACCCTTCTTTCAAATGTCCCGATCAATTTATAGGGTCACGATAAGTCAAACCCTATCTGTACTTGACGCTATGCATGCGTTAATGCAAATCGAGATCATCGAGCTCTCGTGTATCCAATACAACTAGCTCCAATGCTTTGGCCAAAGAATTATGATCTCATCTGCCAACAACCGCATAGGACATATAACCCGCTCACTAACGGGAGAAAGAATTCTATCTTGGTATTTAGTAGGACATGCTACTTGCCCGTCAAGATGCACGTCGAGGTTGACCCCCGCCTCCCGGTTTACAGGGTCGAACTACTCTAATGAAAATCTTGACGTCACAAGTACATACCTACTAAATCCTCAAGTCTAAGGTTCACGAATACCTATCACAACCTTTCGATTCCATCATTGACTGTCCCAGAGTGAAATCCGTGTGACGAATCGAGGGTGAGTCGGTTCGAGTATATTAATCCAATTAGCATACCTATAACGTGTGCTCCCACTAACTATTAGTGTTCGATATGCACTCTCCATATCAAAGAACACGTCATACAAGTCTTCACATAAACTTAACGCCCAATCAAGTTTCATCGACTTGCGAATGATTAAGTATTTGAGCTATAAAACTTTCCAGTGCCGACCCCCTTATCCAATAAGGAGTGGAACGTTTTGCTCTCAAATACACGGACTAGTTTCTATATGTATATTTACGAGTCAGGAACGCCAGTAACTACCAGTAAATAAAGAAACATCCATTGCCTTATTATAATGATATACATAATAACAAGTACAATGCCCTCACTCAACATCATTTGAGTGGCATTCGAGGGCATACTCCTAACATTCACAAGGCACACAAGCAAGATTTAAATGTCCAACACATTCCACATATATAAATGAATGTGTGGCTCCGGTATCAAATAGTACATGCACAGGCTGAGAGTTAACAAGAAGGGTACCTGAGATAGCTGGCGCGGGTTGACCATCCATAGCCCTCAGTTCAAATACATGGGACGACACTGACTCGGAAAACGATGAAGTACCACCGCCGCGCCCACGACCTCGTCCGATACCGTGTGGTGGGGGTTGAGTCTGATGAGGTGGAGCTCGGTAGTTGGAAACAGCAGGCGTCCTGGAGGGTTGCATAGAGCTTTGTTGACTCGGTTGGGGAGCTGAGTTCTGAGTAGGATTGGCCCGCCAGCAATAACGAGACATGTGTCCACTCTTCCCGCAAGAGAAACATTTGGTAGCCGAATTGTAACACCGATCCTTAGTATGTCCGGACACGCCATAATTGAAGCAGTCCTTACGGTAGGCCGATCAGATGTACTCCTCGGTTAGTACGAGACTGCTGACTTAAAAGAAGATACGGGTCCTGATTTCGTTTTGTTGCTGCTCCCTGATTCAGTCGATGTCTTCTGCTTCTTCGAATTATGTCTGGTGTCGGTGTTAACAATAGTACCGGCATATGCTGTGACTACGTCTTCGTGCGCCCTCAGAGTTGTGCAGTGGAATCCAGCGGCATAGCGTTGTACATCTTCCGGCAATCTCCGTGCAAGATGACAAATTCGTTGATCTTTTGATGGAACCATCTATGAGATGTAACTTAGCTCGGTACGGTAGGCCCGGATGATCTACGATACTGGCATATTCTGTGGTCCGGAAATGAAAAAGTCTCATGCACGAGCAGTTTGGGATGATCTAGGACAGTACTCGCTCCGCAGTAGGCGGGAAAATTCGGTCCACCCGACCACTCGGTTCTCTGGCCTGTAAGTTCTCCACCAGCGGGCAGCAGTGTCGCGGAGCTGGTTAATACCAAGCGGCACCTTCCAGTTCTCTGGACATACGATCACTTCGAAAGCAGTCTCCATTTCAGAAATCCAGCCGTCCACGTGTTTCACCCATGCCCCGTCAAACAACGGAGGCCTATCCTTCAGCATCTCTCCCAACCATCGATCTCTCCCTGGTTTCTCCTCCACATTGATGACCGGTATCCATTCTACGTGGTTAACCTAAGCGATTCCCATGGCGATAGCTTGGGTAAGGTCCTAAATGGATACCGGATCCATGCCTCCCGGGTTGTTATTCTGGCGTTCTGCCTCCTGATCGCTTTGATTAATTGGTGGCCACTGGTCCCCAGCAGGATGGGTCTCGGCAGTGTTTCTGTCCTCGTCGTGGTTCAGGGCAAAACCCTAAGCCTCGTTCACCACCCTCCTAGCTCCTCGGCGTGCCATTACAAACAATATTAATCTAAGGCCAGTTCAACACGCAATTTGCAATTAAATTTAGTATCCAGAGAGAAAACACACATATTACTTACTTCGCATTCCCACGAGGAGTTACGGTCGCTTGGGGTGTTGGATTGGGATAACTTCGGAAATTAAGAGGAATTTTATTTAAAATCTTTTCAACAGAAGCCGAGTCTCCGATACCATTTTCTGTAATACTCCCAAAATCTTCCGAGGCATTACAGCGCCGTGAATCCCATGTGGGACCCACAAGGCTAGTTTAGGAAGTAGACATTTTAAAGAAATTATAATAAACCGATAAGTCCACGGTTACATATCATAATCCGAAATGTTTTATGAAGGAACGTAATTCAAAGTTCGATTATTACATAACAGAGGTTTCAAAAATCAAATTTAAATCATGCAGCGGCAAGATCTTATCCTAACACCATTCAAGTCTTATCGGACACCTAGGGAATGTCCTGCACATAATCAACAAATTTACCTGGCATGACGAATCATGCCAGATAACCTAGATCAGAGAATGCACACTACTAACAGTTATTAGCAACGATATACACAATTTTACCAACACTGTGACACATAACAAATAGAAGATAATTTACAGCATGACCGACGTTGTCTTTCTCTTTTTATCACATAAACCCCAAGGTCGCAACCAAGGGTCACGAAAGTATCCACATAGGAATACCCCGGAACGTGGGTGACCTATTTGGGTCTTATCCCTCAATACATTTCCACACGGGTACCACACAGGTTTTATCACCAACACATCGGCCCCTTCATAACACATTTTTAGAGAAAGACAACCATCGGCATTCATCAATAATGGCACATTCACGAACACCAATATTTCAATAATATTAGCATTTCTCGAGCAAGATTTCACTTGCCTTTAATCTGACGGTAGATGCCTTACGATAACTTGGGCTTCCACGATCGATCGAGCTTAACCGAATCACGTAATCCCTGATTAGTATCTCGTACGGATAAAGATGAATAAAACTAGTTTTCCCTTCCCTCTCCTAACCGAATTCTTAACTTAATCCAATTCCGCCTAAAATAATATCGTGCTTCTACGTTCACAAGTGATACGTACAACTATGATGTTAAATTCTATGATTAACGTTAGCTATAACGATTTGCTCAACAAGATTATCCCAATCATCATTTGGCTAGCAACAAACGACCATAGCATAATCGAATTTCATAACTTCTAATTCAATTCTCTATTCTGAGTACTTCAATCGGTGGGTTACCATTTTACACAATGATTTCGGTGGTTGATCTTCAATGACAATAATACTATTGAATTGTTTCCCTTAGTTCATTTAACATTGATATTCATAAGGTAAGAGTGGCTACGTCTAGTTTAACATATGGTGACGGATTCCTACGAAATTCTCCTACAATTTATTCGTCAAGTTTTATATTTCCAATGTCGATTGAGATTTAAATTTTCACATGTGATTGTTACAATGAGTTGTATGAAAACGAAATATACGAGCAATGATAGTCCCGATTAGGTTGTCTACGAGAGTTAGCAAAATCTACCCAAGTACCCGTAATCCAGCAAGTATAATCAACAACATCGAGGAGATTACTTCAAGGATTGATAGGCTTACCTTAATAGATGAAGAACAATGAAGAGGGATGATGAATCAACAATATCCACGAGGATAAATGAAGAGTGGATCGAATGACTTGGATAATCTTCACCGGAGCTTACGATATCACCTCCTTTATGTTAATTCAAGTGTATGAGAGGCCAAGAATCGAGTATAATGCTGGGGAAATGCTTCAAGAATGTTTCTCTTCAGGTTTGAGGTCGAGAGAAATGAAGGAGGGAGTGTTATTTTATAACATTCGATCTTGTTAATGTATGTTAAAGCTCCAGGCTTTACGTACGTAAAGGGCATTACGTACGTAATGTACTGCCGTTAACGTACGTAAAGGCCATCCAGAGGCCACTGCCTGAAATGCACCCATCTATTACGTACGTAAGTTTTCATAACGTACGTAAGGCACCTGACTGTAGCGTACGCTAAGATTGGCGAATAGCGTACGTTATAGGGGGTTGACTCGTTTGTCCCCTAACCCGCCGAAAGTACCCCGGTCCTTTTCCAAAGGAAGATTCTGGTCGGGAGACCAATCTTAGCATTACGTACGTAACAAAGAAAACGTACGTAATGTTACCGACTTAGCGTACGTTATACACATCATATAGCGTACGTTAGTCACTTAGTCCCTTAGTCATTTATCACATTTTAACCATCTCGGGGTGACCATCCTCTCCACTCATCAACAATTCATTGGGGAACAAGACGTTGGCCACCGTCATATTCACACCGATGATTGTCCAACGGCGTCAAGGTATGTCACCTCCGTTCCATTCACATCACACAATTGTATCGCAAAAGCATTTAATGAAATCACATAATATAAAAAGGCAACATCACACTACAAGAAGTCACAGAGTACAAGGTAATTAAGCATGAAATACCAGTGGTATTACAAGAGTGGTTTATTCCTCAATTGCTTGACTCGACTCCCGAGTATCTTAATTGGCTTCTCCACGAACGTGCCATCGTTAGCTACTTTGATCTCACCAAAATCGATGACGTGACTGAGATCCGGTATATACTTCCATAACTGAGATACGTGAAACACATTATGAACATGACTCAGCGATGGCGGCAAGGCCAACCTGTACGCCAACTCCCCAACTCTTTCAAGGATCTCGAATGGTCCGATATATCTCGGACTCAGCTTTCCTTTCCTCCCAAAGCGAAAAATTTCTCGGGTAGGAGAAACTTTCAGAAGTACGTGGTCCCCAATTCCAAACTCTAACGGGCGACGGCGCATGTCTGCATAAGACTTTTGCCGACTCTGGGCAGTCAACAGCCTTTCACGAATTAAAGCTACCTTCTTTTGAGTCTGCACTATCAACTCTGGTTCCGTCCCAATTAAGTCAGACGAATCATCCCAACACAGGGGTGATCTGCATCTTCTTCCATACAATGCTTCAAAAGGTGCCATCTTAATGGAAGTATGCCAACGATTATTGTAGGTGAATTCAATCAACGACAGATGAATTTCCCACTCAGTCGACCAATCTAAGGCACAAGCTCTCAACATGTCCTCTACTGTCTGAATAGTCCTCTCGGAATGTCCATCTGTCTGAGGATGATAGGATGTGCTAAAGTAAAGCTCGGTTCCCAAGGCTCTATGAACCGCTTTCCAAAAATGTGACACGAAGCGACCATCCTAATCTGAAATAATGGTCTTCGGCGTACCATGCAATCGGACTATCTCCATAATAAACACTCGTGCCAACCTCTCTGGTCCCCAAGTATCCTTAATGCCCAGAAAATGAGCCGACTTGGTTAGACGATCAACTATCACCCAAATCATATTTATCCACGTCTGGTCTTCGACATATTGGTGATAAAGTCTATCGATATATCTTCCCGCTTCCATTCAGGGATCGGAAGTGGCTTTAACATACCGGCAGGTTGTTGATGTTCAATCTTAACCTGCCGACAAGTTAAACACTTCGAAACATAGTATGCCAGATCGTTGCCCCACCAAAAATTCTGATTCAGATCTGTATACATCTTACTAAGAATGTGAATATCTCTCCTAAAGTCTCCAACACCTTTTTATAAAGCCAAAGGACCAAGAAAAGTGCTCCAAATCATGTAAAAATGTCAAAGAAATGGACTTGCACCGAAAAGTGACACGGACCGTGTCAGGTGACACAGCCCGTGTCATACTGTCCTGGAAAACGCAAAAGTGTTCTGTCCATCGGACCCGGCTGTGTCAGGTGACACGGCCCGTGTCATACTGTGCTAGAAATGGAAAATTGTCTGGATGCATGACTCGACCGTGTCCTGTGACACGGCCTTGTTGTACTCTTCCGGAATGTGAAAATCTCACTGGAACGAGACCCGGCCCTGTCTTGTGACACGGTCGAGTTGCCTGACGCGGCCCGGGTCGTTTCTTCTTGTTTTGATTCCAGTTTTTGGTCTTCTTCGGCTTGATCCTTCGTTTTTGTATCAATACATATCGTAATTTAGCCTATAATATACCGTTTCGAAGCTAATTCCACGAGGAATATATATAAATGGAGAATACATCCCAATTCAGAGTGATGATTCTGGAATTTGACCGATATTGCTTCAATCTTTATCATTTTAGGCCCCGTTTTTGCTCTTAATCGTCATAAACTTCAATATTGGCTATGAAAGCGCATATTTCACCACAATCTTTGCTTGGATACCTATAAGTTTAAAACACAACATACCACGCATAAAAGAGAACAAAATTACTAAAGATCAAACAAAAACACGACTAAATAGAATAGAATGAGTCGATCAAGAATCGACTCATCAAATCCCCCCAAACTTAAACTTTGATCGTTCCGAGCAATGTACATGAAATTGACCACTCACAAGGGGAACTCCTCTCTCAACATACCTCAAAGGTCCTCTTCGAAAATTTCATCAATATGCTTTAACTAAAATAAGTTGAGTTCTTCAAAGTTTTCAAATCTCCGGGGTGCTTCCTTAACATCATAGTCAATACTTGGCAAATATAAACCTCACCGGTCAAGTGTATTCACTCACTCTCAAAGTGATATAGGGATAAATATACGCTCGGAACTCATTCAATGAAATAAGGAACCCCATAGGCTTGCCAATCGTCTACATCTCTACCACTGTTTTGTGTATGCAAAATTGTGAATAAAAAAGTACTATACTCGGCTGTAATGTAGGCTTGGGTCGGGGTGGGATAAATATGGCTAAAGTGATTTGAATTGAGCAATTTAGAACTAAATCACCATAATTGCTTAGAAGGTCAAGATTTTTGAAGTTTGCTTCTTTCAACCCATTAACTATGTAACACTTGCAACAAGCACTTTTTGAAAGTGAGAAATGCAGCCTTAAGCCCTCCTTATTGCTCCGATTTTTTTTGGCTTGGGTTGTTTTATCATCTGTTTTACGCAAATGTAAATGATGTGTCACATGAATACACCCGGTTACTAGGATCAAAACATACACAACTGCTTCCAAGCATACTCATATCTAAGGTAACTGTTTTACGCGAATGTAAACATGGGTCACATGAATACACCCGGTTACTAAGTTCCCAAAAATAGCGGAGTTATTATTTTTTCCATTTCAACACTTCCAACAATATATATCACCAAATGTGACCACAATATTTGTATTCTCATCAAAAATAATTTCTAATTGCTCAAGTATGGGTCAAAGGATTATAGCAATGGAAAGCTCAATATGTGGTTAGGCAATGAAATAGAAAATGAGCTCAATTGGGTTTATTTAAGGAATAATCAAATGTCGGGTTGGCTAAAATCGAAGGGTTAAGATCAAAGGCGCCTAAAATCATTTTCACTCAATTGCACACACACTAGTAGTTTTGAACAAGATACCAAGGTAAGTTCTAGAGTTTTAAATCACGAATGAAACACTCGCCAATGAAACTTGCATATTTGAAAATGCACGAATGCTCAAAAGCTCACAAGTATATTTGTTCATACCTCCAAGATATTAAACTACTTATTCAATTTCACACCCGTTTCGATTATCAACAATTTTTCCTCTTCAAATTATCCTCGATTTGTATATCAAAACAACAATATAAATCCCGAGGCATCCAAGAAAAGAGTTCATACTTCAAAGTTGTTATCAAAATTGCAAGATGCTCAAAACACACCAAAAAAGTCTACCGACAAAAACAAGCAAAAATAAACAAACAAGTAAAATAATATCCAAAAACAAATAAAACAAAAGTAACAAAGTATTTCTTGACCAAAATCCCCCCAAACTTGAATTAAAGAATATACGCACGAATGGGGTATAGTATTTAAATAAAATAATTTCATTGGTCAAGAAATACTTACGACCGGTTCTACTAGTGGGGCGGAGGGAAGTGGCCTTGCTGGACATTCCACTCGTGCATTTGTCTCAAAAGAGACAACATCTTGTTCTGCTCCTGTCTAGACTCCTCTCGCCTCTGTCTAGTCTCCTCTCGGAAGGCTACGAACTCCTCTCGGAAGGCTATGAACTCCTCCCTTAGTGTTGGACGCGATGGGGCATGTCTAGTTTTGGCATGCCTTGATGTCTCGGGCCGATCTCTGTGGCTTTCTTCTTTTTCTTCTTCGTCCTCCTCTTCTTCTTCTTCTTCATCTGGGCCTCTTTCATATGCCTGTTCCTATTCCATCCTCTCGGATCTGTCTTCATCCATCATGCACCGAGGTCGAACATTTCGGTCAAGAGGATTGTGACCCGGGGGAGCCAGTCCAGCTGCCATCCGCACACGTCGGTGCGCTTCCGTAGCCATCTAAAAATTTCCTATGTCCCGAATACTATTTATGGTCGTCAGAGGCGTATTAGGGAGAAGGAAATGCTCATTGTCGGTCTGAAGGAATACTGTGCGCGATTCGTAATCCAGGATGTTCATAACTTTCATCACAGAGATAGAGAGCAGCTTGTTTCCTGGTAGGGGAGTCCTCTGAGCCAAGGAAATCTCATAGTGAAGTGTAATAGGGGTAATCAAACCTCCTATCCATATCTCCCCTTTTGGCTTCGTCGCAACATCCTCAAAATGTTCGGTTATCATTGCTCCGGTAGCTGGATTTGTATTATCGAGCATGTGGGTTAGGATGTATAATTCTTGCAGTGAAATAGGCCCGGTCTCCTTTCGGCTATAAATATTATTCGAAATCACTTTGTGTAGGTATCGGAGTATTGGATTGCGAAGATTCGATCCTTTAGCGGATTTTGCAACGTAATACCGTGCCTCGCTCCCGGGTATTCCACCATAGCTCGCCAATAGGTTTCACATGCGAACCGGTTTATTTGGTAATGTCTGTCGTGTCTCGCATGACAGATGTCTTCCAGCTGGTCCATGGTTAGCCTCTCGTCATTATTGTTAAGCCTGAATATTATTGCGGCCGGTTCACGAGTCACCGAATCTCTTCTGACGATAAGAGTACTAATAAACTCCATCGTGAGACACCTATAAGTTGAACATTGTTGTGTCATCATCCAGGCCCACTTCACCCTTTCTAGGAACTTCATGACGTCATCTTTTATACCCATTGCGGTCATACATTCATCATCGGTCCATCGCGTAGGGAGCATTTTTTTCTGGCCCAGCATCTCCCACCTAGCTTGTCGCATTTCGGGGAGATCAATTCCGTAAGATTCGGGGGTTTCGACAGCACCTTGGATCGGCAATCGTGCCGGTTGCTCTTGTTCTCCGGCATTCCTACCCCTTCCCCGTTGAGAGTTTCCACGTCCACGTCCTCTAGCCATTTTCGACAAAAATTTTCAATTTATTATTTGTTCAAGGACTAATAACGCATTCCTCCCCCAAACTTATAACAAACTACGGAATAACCCCAATATAACCATTTATCGATCAAAACAACTCCCCAAGTAAAATTTATCATTCGAATCCTCAAGAATTCATCATCTTCATCATGTAAAACACCCCTTAACTACAAGAATTTCCAATCAAGTAATTTAATCATCAAAAATCAAGAACAATCAAAAATCCCTAAATTATCATCTTCAATTTAATTCATGAACCCTAGATAATCAAAGACTTATAATTTTAACATTATAGCATGTTCATAATCAAGAAGAATCATAAAAAACATGAAAAACATACCTTGGATTCGGAGAATTTGAAGAGAGAAAAAAATTAAAAACGAGCCCCCCGATTCGTCCGATTTGACTGCTTGGAGTAAGAAATCGGTTGAATAATGATGATTTTGTAAATGATTCTTGTATCTTTCCTTGATTTTGCACAAAATCCCTTTGAAAATGAAGAAAATTTGAGTGATAGGCGCTAGGGTTCGGAGGGAGAGAAATTTTTTTTTGGGGAAGATGAAGTGTGAAAGAACACGGCTGGAATCCCTTTATATATGCCCGACTGACACGGCCCGTGTCATACTATTCGAAAATTAACAACAATCATTATGCCTTACCAACCCGGCCGTGTCATGTGACACGGCCCGTGTCGTATTCCTTTAGAAAGTGAAAACTCGCTGTCTTCCCAACCCGGCCGTGTCCTGCGACACGACCCGTGTCCAACTCCTCCAGAAATGCAAAATTCACTGTCTCTAGACCCGACCGTGTCCTGTCACGGCCGGGTCGTACCTGCCCAGAAATGTAAATTCCCACTGTATTGTTGACCCGGCCGTGTCCTGTGACATGGCCCGTGTCCAACCTGCCCAAAAATGCCCTTTTTGATAACACTCTCGTTTCCCTACATTTTTAACATCTAAAGTCAAACCGGTCGGTCTCGAACCAAGCAAAAAACGAATAAGGGAAATAAATTTGAAAAACAAAAAGATGAAAATATAACTAAACCGTTGGGTTGCCTCCCAAGTAGCACTTTTTTATAGTCATTAGCTCGACTTCTTCCCGTCTTACTCAATTTTCGACATCATTCACCTCTATGCATTCAAACACATTGATTTATTCACTTCGCCCGAAGTAAGGTTTCACTCTATGTCCATTCACCTTAAAATGCTAATTCTTTCGTGGATCAAGGAGTTTCATCGCTCCGTGTGGCCATACTTTAACGACTTTAAAAGGTCCGCCCATCGCGACACTAATTTTCGCGGCATGAGCTTAAGACTAGAGTTATGTAGTAGAACATCCATCCCAGGATCGAGAGATTTGCGAATGATATGCTTGTCGTGATACCGTTTCGTCCATTCCTTGTAGAGCTTAGCATTTTCGTATGCCTCGTATCGCATCTCTTACAGCTCATTCAAATGTAGAAGTCGTTCTTCCCCAGCCTTTTCTTGATCTAAATTTAGCACTTTGATAGCCCAATACACCTTATGTTCTAACTCAACAGGTAGGTGGCATGCCTTCCCAAAAATGAGGCGATCTGGGCTCATTCCAACCGGAGTTTTGTAAGCCTTGCGATATGCCCATAAGGCGTCGTTCAACTTCAACGCCCAATCTTTCCTTATCGGCTTCACTGTCTTCTCAAGTATTGCCTTTATCTGCCGATTACTCACTTCAACTTGCCCGGAGGTTTGTGGATGGTAAGCTGTCGCGACCTTATGCGTCATGCTATACTTCTTTAGCCACCCTGCAAGTTGTCTGTTGCAAAAGTGTGTGCCTCTATCACTAATCACAGCTCTAGGCGTCCCAAATCTGCAAAAAATCACATCCTTAAAGAAATTGCAAACCACGTTAGCATCGTTAGTCCGGGTTGGAATTGCTTCCACCCACTTAGAAACGTAATCCACAACAACTAAAATATATTCAAAGCCAAAGGAAGGTGGAAAAAGACCCATAAAATCCACTCCCCAAACATCGAAAAGTTCTACTACAAGATTGTTTGTCAACGGCATCTCATTTCTTTTGCTTATGTTCCCTGTTCGTTGACAATGATCACAACTCTTGGAATAGGAATAAGCGTCCTTAAATAATGTCGGCCAATAGAATCCAGATTGAAGAACTTTGTGTGCTGTTTTCTTCAGGCTAAAATGTCCCCCACAGTGCAAGTCATGACAAAATGACAAGATGCTCTCGTACTCTTCTTCTGGGATACAACGTCGGAATACTTGATCGGTCCCCAACTTGAATTAGTAGGGGTCATCCCAGTAGTAATGCCTGCACATAGAAATAAATCTCTTCTTCCCCTAAAAGGTCATGTCAGGATGTAAAACACCACTAACAATATAATTAACAATATAGGCATACCAAGGTGACTTAGTCACATCAAACAATTGTTCGTCAGGGAAAGTCTCAACAATCGGCAAAGAACTATTGAGCTTAAACTTATTTTCCTTGGTTAATCTAGATAAATGGTCGGCAACTACGTTTTCCGAACCCTTCTTATCCTTAAATTCCAAATCAAATTCTTGCAACAAAAGAACCCACCTAATCAATCTTGGCTTGGCATCGGATTTTTTTAACAAATAGTTTAAATCCGGCGTAATCCGTATGCACAATTACTTTTGAACCAACCAAATAGGATCGAAACTTGTATAAAGAAAACACAATGGATAAAAATTCTTTTTCGGTGGTGGTATAATTTTTCTGGGCTTCATCGAGTGTTTTGCTGGCATAATAAATTACATGGAAAAATTTATTCACTCTCTGCCCCAAAACGGCACCAATAGCAAAGTCGGATGCATCGCACATAACTTCAAATGGTAGAGACCAATCGGGAGCAACAATAATAGGCGTGGAAGTTAACTTTTCTTTCAAAGCATTAAAACCAACCAAGCATTCCTCGGTAAAATCAAATTTGGCATCTTTACACAAAAGATTACTTAAAGGGCGGGCAATTTGTGAAAAATCTTTAATGAAACGCCTATAAAACCCGGCATGCTCTAAAAAGCTTCGAACCTCTTTTACACATGAAGGTGGAGGTAATTTAACAATTAAATCAACTTTAGCCTTATCAACCTCCATTCCCTTATTGAAAACCACATGACCCAAAATAAGACCTTGTTTCACCAAAAAACGACTCTTTTCCCAACTAAGTGTAAGATTACACTCAATACATCGTTCGAGCACAATAGTCAAATTATATAAACAATCATCAAAAGTGGTTCCAAACACAGAAAAATCGTCCATGAATACATCGATGGACTTTTCCAACAAGTCAGAGAATATGGAAAGCATGCACCTTTGAAAAGTAGCGGGAGCATTGCAAAGACCAAACGGCATCCTCCTAAAGGCAAAAATGCCAAAAGAGCAAGTGAAAGTGGTCTTCTCTTGATCCTCAGGAGCAATGGGAATCTGATAGAAACCTGAAACACCATCTAGAAAACAGTAATAATCATGCCCAGCTAAACGTTCCAACATTTGATCAATGAAAGGGAGGGGAAAATGATCTTTTTTCGTTACGGCATTTAATTTTCGATAATCAATGCACATTCTCCAACCGGTCACTGTTCTAGTGTGCACCAATTCATATTTATAATTACGAACCACTGTTATTCCAGATTTCTTAGGCAGTACATGCACAAGACTAACCCACTTACTGTCGGATATCGGGTAGATGACTCCGACATCTAACAATTCCAAAACTTCCTTTTTAACTACATCCTGCATGTTCGGATTTAAACGCCTTTGGGCTTGCCTAACAGGTTTAACATTATCCTCAAGAATTATTTTATGCATGCACCTAACAGGACTTATCCCATTGATATCATAAATACTCCACCCAATCACTTCCTTTAATCTAGTCATAATTTCTACTAATTTGTTTTCTTGCAAATGAGTTAATTCGGAAGAGACAATCACAGGGTAAGTGTCACTCTTGCCTAAGAAAACATATTTAAGATGTGCCGGAAGTTCTTTCAATTCAAGTTGGGGCGGGGTGATTTCAACGGGCTCCTCAAAATTTAATTCCAAAGGCATCTTAAGATCGTCTACTTCATCATTGGGTTCGGATTTATCTAGCAATGCAACATATTCTTCAATTTCTAACTTATCCAGCCCCATATCATGCTCAACGGTTAGATCATCATGCAACATGTCCCCTACATCGTCATGCAAATATGTATCATCAACTAGAGAATCAATGCAATCAATAAAATTACAATCATAGGAAGCATAAATATGAGAAGGGATAGGAGATGAACCGAACATGTCGATTTCCACAGTTTCGCCCAAGACGGTCATGGTGAGCTTTCCTTCATCAACATCGACGATTGTTTTTGTTGTATGCATGAATGGCCGTCCTAGAAGTATTGTCCCTTCATTTTCGCTTGTTGCGAAATCGCACATCTCCAAGATAACAAAATCGGCCGGAATCACTAACTTGTCCACTTGCACTAATAGGTCTTCAATGACTCCCTTGGGGTATTTTACCGACCTATCCCCCATTTGAAGAGTCATTATTATTGGTTTGATTCCTCCGAGTCCAAGCCTCAAGTAAGTCGAGTATGGCATGATATTCACACTTGCTCCCAAATCGAGCATCCCATGAGCAACTTTCTTATCTCCCATAGTGATGTCAATCATAAAACTTCCGGGATCGCCTTTCTTTTGACTCCTTGCTTCTACCTCGTAGAGCACCACTTTCTCGTTCCCAAAATATCATCTTTTGTTGGAGGTCAACTCTTTGAAAAATTTCATGTAAGCGGGAATTTTTTTCACAACATCCAAGAGAGGTGAGTTAACATGAACCTTCGAAATCATGTCGTAGATTTCGGAAAATTGCTCATCTTGCTTTGCTTTTCTAAGTCGGCTCGGAAAAGGGACCGGTGGCTTATATGGTTGAGCAGATTTGTGAATCTTGGAAGTCGAAGTTGCTTTGTATATTCTCTCTTCTTGATTTCCCGACTCGTCTTCTTTCTCACTGCCCCTTTCTTTTGCTTCGGAATTAGCCTCTTTATTAATCAGTTTACCACTTTGGAGAGTGGTAATAGCTTGAGCTTGTTCGGGTTGACTTGGTATTACCCCTTTCTTGTCTACGTGCCTCGGTAGCAAGTTGCCCAATTTGAATCTCCATTTTATTCACCGAATCTTCTAAAGATTCGAACCTTTTATTGTTCTCCGCTCGGTTTTCCCTTCTCTACTTAATGAATGCCGCAATACTCTCCTCAAGAGAGTTCCTTTGTTGTGGAGGTGGTTCACTTTGCGTTGGTTGTTGGGCTCGGTTTCCTCCGTTGTATTGAGATTGGGCGCTTGTGTTATATGGCTTCGGGTTGTTGTTTCTCCATGATAAATTCGGATGGTTTCTTAGCCCAGGATGATAAGTGTTCGGGAGAGGTTCATTTATTGCATTTCCGCCATAATTATTTCTCCTCTCCTCCCATTCGGGTCTTCCCGTACTTTGTCCCACAGCCCAATTCACTTGTTCGGTTTGTTCTTCCGGAAAAGTATGTGGGCAAGAATTAGCATCATGTCCGGGTGCTCCGCAAATCTCGCAAACTCATGAGCTCGAAGATTTATTTTGAGTCTTGAGTTGTCTTAGTTTCTTCATTAACTCATCGATTTTAGATTGCATCTCGTCCTTCTCGCTTACTTGGTTTACGACTCCCCTACGAACACGTACACTTTTTTGTTGTGAATTAGCTCCCAACGTTTCATACACATCATACGCTTGTCTCTCCAGTAACCCCCAAAACGAACCACCGGCTGCATTATCCACCGCTCCTTGGCAATATTGAGTCAACCCATCATAGAAGAATTGATTAAGTAGTTGAAGCGGATAGTGATAGTGTGGGTTTGGAATTATCGATTGCTTACAATTAAAAGAAATCCATTTGATGGCGGTAATTCTAAAAATCACGATTATTCTTTATGAAAATAAGAGACACTCATTTGATGGGGACGAATCTCTACTAACAATCGACTAGCTAATACCTTTGCTGGGGTAATTCGCTAAAAGATCGCGGAAAAAGGTTTAGAACATTGACAATCGCTTCTATCGGGTCGTTTGATGGCAAACACCGACAAAAACCCTCGATTTTACAATAATAACAACTATGAAATAGGTTTGATGATCTAAATCAAAAGTTCTTATACGAAGAACAAACAAGGAGGAACAATCCCAAACTTTACCTGGAAAATCAATAAGAACTAACAATCGATAACATGTGTGTGGCTCAATCTAAAAACCCATATGAAATGATTAGCTACTCATGATTATTTCAACAATAATAATGAAAATTGTAAAACAAAACATGGTAGAAACTTCCATTGTAAAAGCCGAAATCGAATTCCCGATGAAGGTTTGATGATCATCCTTCAAGAACTCACAACAAAATAATACAAGGATTTATATTCACTCACAAATATATTTTTCATCAAGATGAGCATACAAAGAAGATGATGAAAAATCTCTCTTTTCTCCCTATTTTGGTGTTTCTCTCCCTAAATCGTGTGTTTTTCCACACAATATCTTATACAAGATCAGAATATATCTCCTAAGGTCTCCAACACCTTTTTATAAAGCCAAAGGACCAAGAAAAGTGCTCCAAATCGTGTAAAAATGTCAAAAAACTGGACTTGCACCGAAAAGTGACACGGCCCGTGTCATACTGTCCTGGAAAACGCAAAAGTGTTCTGTCCATCGGACCCGGCCGTGTCAGGTGACACTGCCCGTGTCATACTGTGCTAGAAATGGAAAATTGTCTCGATGCATGACTCAACCGTGTCCTGTGACACGGCCATGTTGTACTCTTCCGGAACGTGAAAATCTCACTGGAACGAGATCCGACCGTGTCCTGTGATACGGTCGAGTTGCCTGACGCTGCCCGGGTCATTTTTTCTTGTTTTGATTCTGGTTTTTTATCTTCTTCGGCTTGATCCTTCGTTCTTGTATCAATACATCTCGGAATTTAGCGTATGATATACCATTTCGAAGCTAATTTCACGAGGAATCTATAAATGGAGAACACATCCCAATTCGGAGTGATGATTCTGGAATTTGACTGATATTGCTTCAATATTTATCTTTTTAGGCCCGTTTTTGCTCTTGATCGTCATAAACTCCAATATTGGCTATGAAAGCTTATATCACCACAATCTTCGCTTGGATACCTATAAATTAAAAACACAACATACCACGCATAAAAGAGAACAAAAATACTAAAAAGCAAAGAAAAACACTACTAAATAGAATAGAATCAGTCGATCAAGAATCGACTCATCAACTTCATATGGATTCAACAGCCGTGAAGCGCAGGCGATCACCTTCTCATTCTGCATCAGTACACAACTGAGACCTGGATTTGAAGCATCACTGTAAACTACGAATCCTTTAGTTTCTTGCAGTAATGTTAAGATTGGAGTCGTCGTCAATCTCTTCTTAAGTTCGTCACATCTCGTTCCATTCAAACTTTTGGGTCTTCTGCAAAAATCGAGTAAGTGGACAGGTAATTTTGGAAAACCCTTCCACGAACCGATGATAATACCCCGCAAGTCCTAAGAAAATTCTGACTTCCTTCACGTTCTTAGGAGACTTCCATTCCAAAATTGCCTTGACTTTCTCGGGATCTACTCGGACCCCTTCCGCTGATACCACGTGACCTAGGAACATCACTTCCTTTAGCCAGAATTCACATTTTGAAAGTCTGGCATATAATTGCTCGCTCCTCAAGAGTTTCAAAATGATCCATAAGTGCTGTTCATGCTCTACCGGACTCTTAGAGTAGACCAAAAAATCATCGATAAACACAACTACGAATTTGTCCAAATACTCTATGAACACTCGATTCATTAACTGCATAAACACATCAGGCGCATTAGTGAGACCAAACAGCATCACCACAAACTCATAGTGCCCGTAACGAGTTCTGAAGGCCAACTTCGGGACATCAGATTCTTTAATCCTCATCTGATGGTATCCCGATCTCAAATCGATCTTTGAAAACACTGTCGCTCCTTGCAATTGGTCGAACAAATCATCAATCCTTGGCAACGGGTACTTATTCTTGATCGTCATCCTGTTTAGCTCTCGGTAGTCGATGCACAATCGAAGCAATCCATCTTTCTTTCGAACAAAATGAACTGGCGCACCCCAGGGCGAAACACTTGGCTGAATATAACCTTTGTCGAGCAATTCTTCTAGTTGCTTCTTCAATTCATATATTTCGGTAGTTGCCATATGATACGACACCTTAGAAATCGACATAACTCTCGGTTCTAGCTCGATGGTAAACTCTACATCTCGTTGTGGAGGTAGTCCCGGTAATTCGTCAGGGAATACGTCCGGAAATTCATTCACAACAGGAATGGATGAAAGCTCTACCTTTCCTTCTTCTTTCTTCATCGCGTAACACCAATATCCGGTACAACTCTGTTTTAGTAGTTTGACGGCTTTCATAGTTTTGATTGCTTTTCCTGAACTTCTTGGTCTCCGTCCTTCAAATAAGATTTCGGAACCATATTTAGCTATAATCGAAATATTTCTCTTCCTGTAGTTCCTAATAGGTCCATAATGGTGAAGCCAATCGTTTACGAGAATCAGGTCATCTCCTTGAATCTCTACCACAATCAGGTTCGAGGGCCAATCTTTGCCTCCAATCAACACAAGAAAATTTCTAGTTTCTAAATTCTCCACAATTCTCTCTCCACTCGGTAAACCCACAATATATGTCTCACATTCATAAAAACAAGAAATGTTCAAACGATTAATACAAGATAATGATATAAACGAGTGTGTAGCCCCTATATCACTAACTGGTTGTTAAAGGATCTGAACGGTACCTGATGCGACAACTGCATTCTAATCGTCTGCCTTTATCATCTCATAAAGGCGTGGATGAGCGGACCCAGCACTCGATGCTTCCTTTCGGTCATACTGTCCTCTGCCTCTACCTCGGATGAAATTCTGGGGTGGCTGAACAATCTGTTGCGTCTGACGGACACTCGCCTCTCTCTGAACTGGCTGCAAAGTATGAGCTCCAAAAGATTTTGCTGCCTCTTCACAGAACACCGCACGATGTCCTTCTCATCCACATTCGTAACACGTCACTGAGGGAAGTGAGCAATCACGTCGGTAATGTCCTATCCGTCCACAGTTAAAACATTTCCTGGCTGCATCTGCCATTGCTGATACTGATCTGGAGATCTTTCCACCTTTGGATGGATGCAGAGGCCTCTTGAATGAATGAAAGGATGACTGAGCTTTGCGGGGCCCACTATTCTTGTGCTCTGTGAAACTACTAGAGACTTTCTGCTTCTTGGACTCAGAGAACTTTTCCATAGCTGCTTCTTTCATTTCATACGCTAGAGCTTTGTCTTGATACTGGCAAAGAGTCGTGCATTCAAAACCTGACATGTACCTCTATATCTTCGGCTTCATTCTAACATCAAAGTGAATCATCATCTCTGCGTCAGTTGTAACCAGGTGTCGAACAAACACCAGTTTTTGATTAAATGTCTTAATTGCCTGAGCCACCGGCACATCCGAAGGCTGCGTGGAGACAAATTCTCGAACTTTGGCTTCTCTCACCGGACGAGGGTAGTACTGAGCTTCCATCATAAGTTTGAACTCTCCCTAATCGGCATCATGATCGATAGGTCGAATAGATTCCCACCATTTGGACGCTTCTTTTGTCAGGAAATATTAGGCGATAGGGGCTGTCCGGTCGTCCGGGCAGTTAATCCCTGCAAATACTTTCTCCAGTTCTCTCTCTAACACCCCCAATCCGCTCAGGGATATTACACGCCGTAGACCCCTTTCCTTAAGGATCTACCAGGCTGGTAACAACATAGAACAACTCAACAATGCCTTTAAGGCTAAAATGACTCAGTAGACCGATTTGGTCTTTCAATAAATACATACAACTCAATTACAATACATACCCACGCAGGGGCCGAATACAACACACTCCCGTACAACGGGAAAGAATACTGCAGCGGAAAATAAACTACAACTAAACCAATACGACATCAACGGGTCCTCGTGTGATTAGTATCGTTCATCTTTCATCATCCTTCGTGCCGACCCTGTGTTATGCTCCCAAACCTGAATGCAAAAACAAACATCCACCCCCCGAATACTCGGGGGTTAGCAAAACTCCACTGTTTTGCTAGTGCAAGAACAAAGTGCAAATACGAGCCATACAATTCACATTCCACGAATAACAATAACCAGGAAATCCTCAAAAATCCAAACGTAACGAAAAGTACTTCCCGAGGCATGAGTTTGGGTAAAACACTTCAAAACCGAAAGACCACAATTAAAGGGAAACAATTTAAGAAACAGTTTAAAATGCCATCGAGAGTTTTAATAGAAAACAGTTTAGGATTACCGAATCCTTATTTTTCCAAAATCAACAGGGGTCACAGCCCAAAGGTTTTGTTTTCGCAAATAGAAACCGACAACAATACACAGGGTTAAAAACCCACGTCACGCGTCCTCGACGGACATAAAATACACACGCAGCGGTGAAGTTTCACTCGTGAATCCAGGGCAAAACCATTGGACTTCCTCCGTGGCCCCGTCGAACCCTCCTGAGGTGAGCGAACACATTCACAAAACATACACGCACAGGCATCGCCTAGGACCAGGACGCCACCATGAATCCCACCCGAGGCCTCGAAGGACCCTCCCGAGCTGGCTAGTGAAATAATCAAACACAGGCATCGCCTAAGACCAGGACGCCACCATGAATCCCACCCGAGGCCTCGAAGGACCCTCCCGAGCTGGCTAGCGAAACAATCAAACACAGGCATCGCCTAGGACCAGGACGCCACCATGAATCCCACCCGAGGCCTCGAAGGACCCTCCCGAGCTGGCTAGCGAATCAAACTCAAGCACGAGTAACATATCACACCGAGGATATCCAAACAATTCACCCAGAGGCATCAAACACTTAGCAAAACATCACGTCAAACCACAATGCACCGAAATGAAACAATATACGTCCACACGAAAATACCAAGTGCATTATCAACACCAAACATATCCATAGGATTCACATAGTCACTTACAACCCACACAATTTACAAAACACACGCGTTTTGAAAGTGAGCCTTTAACGAGGCTAGCCGAATCTTTTGAAAAACTCGTTTCAAACAAATAAACAAACACACCAAGACGATCACCAATTATCATATCCACAAAACAAGAATAGTATGGACAAGGTACTTGCCTCGAAATCACGATCGCAACGAGACAACGGATAGGACGCGGTCGAATAGCCCCGAACCCCCGAATAATATCAAGAACGCGATAGCACCACGAGTATTACGAGAATAACACCACACGAATCATCAATCACCAACTAGATTCAACATCGGAATCCTCGAACACCTATAAACCTCCGGAAGGAACAATAACACATGGTTACGACGAGAATCAAGGCCAAAACAACGGAAATCCCAACAAACTATCGAAGGGAAACTCATTGGGACATTTAATCGAACACTAAATGTTCAATAATTCCCAAGAACACTCGAATCGTCAATCGAGTTAAACAAACTCGATATATGGATATACAACCCATAGAACACGATTAATAACATCATACTACACCAACCGATGTATCAAAATCGGACTAGAATCGAAATCAAGAACAAATTCCCCAAAAAGTCAACTTGAAGGAAAATCAAGAAATATACCTTGATTCGACGAAATACACGGATTAGATGTTGATATAATCAACAAGGATCTTCCAAAATGCCTTGGAAATGATTAGAATCGGCCAAGAACTCCATTTCCCGTCGCACTCCGCCGCCAATAAAGAAGGAAAAAATCGAGTAAAAATGAAGTCTGCCGAGCCTGTGCTATATATAGCCGGTAGGTTACGGCCAGAATCGCAAAGGTTTTACGGCCATAACTCGCCCTTTACGGCCAGATTCGGCAGCCTTACGGCCAGAATCGCCTTCGTCCTAAGATGCCTAGCGCCCGTCGGCCGTTCGATCACGCTTACGGCCGTAACTCGCACACATTACGGCCAGAATCGCACCTTACGGCCAGAACTCGCCAAAGCAGCCTCGCCGGCCGTGACTCGGCCGTGGCCACTCCGACGGCCCGGACGACCCCGAAACTCGAACCTGAGTAAAAATCGAAGATACGGTTACGAAGTACTCGCAAAGACGAATCCAAGCGCTAAGAGAACACACGATTCCGACCACCCGAAGTGTCGGAATTCGACAACGGAAGTAATTACCCCAAACTTTGGGAAATTACAAAAATGGCCCAGAACGCCCGGAAATCACGATACGTGATGGAAACACTGAACCAAAGCTCGAAACATGAATAATAACATTAAATGAACTTACGAGAAACTCGAAACAACAGTTTCGGACGAGATTCGCAAGAATCGAGCTCAAGTGCGGAAAAGTCGCCAAAAGACACGGAACTCAACAAAACAACACCGAAACGAACTCGGGCGACGAAAAGTGCAAAATTAATCATTCTCGAAATGACGAAAAGGTCATGAGAGAGTCGTCAAAACGGACTTCCGCCAAAAAAAGAAAATTACCGAAATTCGAAATTGCGGATATTACACTCTCAGCCAGTGATCCCACGTTAGTGTCTCGGAAAAACCATCGAACTTTGGCGTGTGCATCTTCACCACCTCCTGTAGCCATCTATCTCCTCGATTTCCCAAGTCTGGGATGGATTGCTATCTCTTTCCCGGCTGCAATCCTACCGCCACTTGCATTCTGTCCACAACTTGAGCAAATTGGGTTATTTGATTGAACACCTGACGAAGGATGTTGGGAACGGTAGGTTCGGCATTCATTTCCACTGTTTCTCTCGTTCATTGTTGACGGATTCTTGTTGTTCACAAGAACTGTAGTTAGCCTGATCTGACAGCGAATCAGGAACAGAGGCTGAAGCTTCTCTCTCAGCATCTCAACGTCCGCGACCACGTCCACGCCCTCCTCTCAACATACTGTATGCATAAATACTCAATATACAAGGAAAAATATTGTCCTTGCGTTCAAATATAAAAAGGTATAACATGTAAAGGACAATATAGAGTTTAGGAAACTTACAACCACCGTTCACATGAAGACGTAAGCAGTACAGGGATGTTATTCGTGGTCGGTTAACTCAAAAAGACAAATCTGAACTCTAATTTAACCCAACGATCAAGATATCCATAATCTTAGCTCCGATACCATATTCTGTAACACCCAGAGATATTCAGGATTATTACATCACCGTAAATCCTTGATTTAAGGATTTACTAGGCTAAGAATTTAAAAACAACATTATTTAATACCAAACATAAAATTCATTATTACATAACAAGACTGAAAAGTACAATTCGGCCAACGCCCGAAAGTAAACCCCAAAAGATAAACAAAACGACAACATACTCGAGTACTTATTAAAACGAAAAACACAATATAACAAACCATCTCGTCCGTAACATCACTCTGCACCCTCGTCATCACGCAGCTCTAGTGGTTGTTTCCCGCCCTCCTGTATCCTGAACATACAACAAATGTCCACCCCCGAAGGGGTTAGCACAACGATGCTAGTATAAGGATAATTATATAATAACAGATTACTCAACATCTCACGAAGAATAATGACAACATCATCAACAACAACAATAACAATGAGTCTCTACTGCGAGAAGACTCACCATACACAACATGATAACCACAACATGATACAACATACACATGGTAATTCCGATGATCCAGCGTTCACTGCATAGATCCCAAGATGATCCCGTCGGACCAACACGAGGTGGAAAAACCTGTCTAATGATCCAGCGCACGCTAGCATAGATCCCAAGATAATCCCGTCGGACCAACACGAGGTGGACATACAACGACACATATGCACGACAACATGTATAACATCAATACATAAAACGTAATTAAAGTACTTGCTTTAGAAAGATGGCAAGAATGTAAATACTTCAACGACTTCAACAAACTTGAAGGCCGCCCCTTCGATCAACCGTTCACAAGGCTCGAACCTTACACAAAAGGAAATAGCAACAAACACAACTTACATAACAATACTATCACACGAACATTCTAAACGTTCTAATGATGATCGAGTATAATCATCATTGCTCGGCCGATTCCCAGTTAACTACTCCAAGGACACTAAGTCGAATGAATACCATACTACATGTGAAACGAAAGGTCATAACGGGGATAACACATTGATGTACACGGGTTTTCCAACACGTTCAAATTGTTACAATTCACTTCCAAATCTGCCCATCAATTACAAATACAAGTATCGGTTATCTAGACGAATTCATAACACGGTAAGTACGTTCAACCGAATTCTAAGTTACTCCCACTTATGATTCTTCCGCAAGTAAATTCATCTAATCCAAGTTCTACGTTTATCACGATTGTTTACAACATGATTATACCGTTCTAACCATTCATATGAAAATTATCAATCCGAACAATCTTTACAAACCCTGTATTATACTCGAAGAACGATCCCTACGTTCATTATCTCGAATTCGCCTAGTCTAGGTGATGACATACATAATTCGTTCATCATGTACTAATCATGAAATCATCATCAAGGCAGGTTATAATTTTTGAAAATCACATCCTTATGATAGACATAATCAAGGTTCCACTATTCCCGACGAAAAATCTAAGTTTAACCAAACCAATCCTCCTAAACTTGTTGTTTGATTCATAATGCTTAGACTAAGATCAATAACCTCAGTATCATGTGCATAATCATCGCTAAGAACATGAACTCTAGGTTGGTAAAGCATCACATACCTTAATACGGAAGGAAACGACAAAACACTTGGTAGACTCAACACCGGATGCTTGAACGCTAATCTCCAACGCTCCTCGTCTTCAACAATCACATTCAGAGGCTGATATGAGAGGTTAAAGTCGTGAGAGTAACTCTCCAAGTCGTATAAGTAGGAAATGGGACGAAGGGTAAAGTGAGGAATGAAATGGAGGTGATGTCCTATTTATAGAAATGACCTTTAGCGTGCTACTTATTCAGTTTAGCGTGCGCTAACGGACTCACGGCCTATTGTCTCTTTCTGTCCTCGGCCTTACGTACGCTAAATAGCCTTAACGTACGTTAAATACAATAGTTAGCGTATGCCAACACCCTTTCATAGCGTGCTCTAACGACTATACGAAGGTTACTGACCTCACCGTACTTGACCTAGCGTACGCTAGCATTCCTCTCATAGCGTATGCTAAGCACCGTTGACTCAACTTTTCCAAAAGCAGTCCAGGTTCATCCCGACATGTCCCTATCCAATATCTGTGATCCGATCTCACCTACCAACCTGTCTCAATCATAGCGTACGCTAAATGTCAACCTTTAGCGTGCGCTATTTACACATTTTAGCGTACGCTACACTCACTATTTAGCGTGCGCTAATCACGTGTAAGTACATGCATGCATTAACATTAATGAAATCATACACTCGCCAATATCGGACTATGAAATACGGAGGATCATACTCGGATTAATAATATGACATACGAAATGTCACAAGGTTCAAATATAGATAAAATACATATCAAATATCTGGGTATTACAACGCCTCCACGCCTCCATGCTGTATATTAGAATAGTTTTTTTCGCATTTAAAAAAAAAGGTTCTCTAATGGTTAACCGAATCGGAAGCGTTCAAGAATGGTGTGGTTCCGGTTAACCACACTTTAATATGGTGCGGTCTGTGGTTCCTAATTTGGACCATTTGTGGTTCTGGTTAACCGAAAAAATGGTGCAGTTAACCGAAACCGAACCACTCAACGCCGCTAATTCCATCTGACTCTTGGATCCCATTTTTGAAGACCAATCCAACTTTTATCCATCCTATAATAAAAATTACAACAGTATTACATAATCATAATTCGTACTATCAAGAACATACAAAAATTACGACTATAATCATCATAGCTCGAATTCAAGATGTCGACTCTATAGATATACATATTATTCAGAAAACAATACTTGATCATATAATCATCGCATATATATATATATATTATACATACACCAAGAAATCTTCAATAAAATGAATTAATTCTTAAAAATGTTCATAATCATCGAAATAAATATATTATATTCATAAATATAACTATAATTGATATCAAAGTTTAATAAACATACCTTCAATATGATTTCTTGAATGATCAAACCAGAAAAAATTTCTAAGTGTGTTGTAAATGGTGTGTTGAAGTGTGAGACGACGATATATTCTGCATAAAAAAACACGTATGACTTTAGCCGACGATAAGTCATTGGCTAAAGTATGGTAGTCGTCGGCTAAACATTACAAAGTCGTCGGCTAAAGTAGTTTAGTCGACAACACTGCAGTCATCGTCTAAACTCGCGGACTTTAACCGACGACTCCGTCTAGTCGTCAGTCGTTTTCCGGCAAGTCTTCGGCTAAAGTAGTAATTTTGGTAGTGCCTTTAAAAAAAACATAACCAAATTACTCAAAAGTGAACTCTAAAATAATGAAAATAAAATTAGAAACTTAAAAAGAAGAAGATGCAAAAACTAAAAAAAACACTAAAAAACCTCTAGACAATAAGAAATAACTAAATATTCTAAAAAAATGGAACAAAAAAATAAAATAAAAGAACACAGAAGCTGAAAACCTACTTAAAAACTCGGAAAAAATAATGTGGTTTTAACTTACCAAGAAAATCATTTGCAAATCCTCCATTGGTATACCTTCCACTTGCAATTTGGTTCACAAAATCTTTTTCATATAGCAGGAAAAATAAATGAAAAACAAAGTAGCGAAAGAATAAGAAAATAAAAAGGACAATTTTCAAAAGTAGCTTGACGGCCTCCAGAAATGAAACATGAAATTCGGATGTCCAACACAGTGTATTTTTCCTGGAGCGGAATTATTAGACGACAATTAAACAGCTAGCTATTGTTGGGATATATGGAGTCACATTGGAGGGCTATTAGACTATTTCGATATTTGACATAATCATTTGCAAATCCTCCATTGGTATACCTTCCACTTGCAATTTGGTTCACAAAATCTTTTTCATATAACAAGAAAAAAAATGAAAAACGAAGTAGCAAAAGAATAAGAAAATAAAAAGGACGAATTTTAAAAGCAGGTTGATGGCCTCCAGAAATGCAACATGAAATTCGGGTGTCCAACATAGGTGTATTTTTCCTGGAGCAGAATTATTAGACGACAATTAAACAGCTAGCTATTGGTGGGATATATGGGGTCACATTGGAAGCCTATTAGACTATTTCGATATTTGACAAAATAAATGTAATAAAGAAGAAAAGATCAACCAATTTATAGTCTCAACTCAATAGAGGAAAGACAAAATAAATAAATAAATAAATAAATAAATAAATAAATAAATAAACAGGAAAAATATAAGAATTACCCTCAAGGTTAGGCCAAATACAAAAACTCTGAGTTTTGCAATACCATCCATGACGTTACACTCTCCCTATAATTTCACCCTAAATTTTAACCTGGTATTAGCAGAGCTAATGAGAGTTGCGGATGTTATTCAATATTTACAATTACATCCGCTAGCTTCTCTAATTATCTTATCTTGCAATTCATATGTCTTATCCGACAGTAATTTCTTATCTACTGTTGTATTATTCGGATAATTTGAGTATCGTTGTAATCATGTAACATTTAGTTTAATGATTATACTGTTGAGATATAATAGAATGGAGTTACTTATAATTATATTTCACTTTTTGTTTGATGGTTAGAGGTTAATTGGAGAATTGCATTTTGGGCCATATCTTAAGAGTTAGCGTGCGCTACCTCTTTGTATTAGCGTATGCTAAATCAGTTCCTTTACGTACGTAAATTGTTATGTCTTACGTACGTAAGGCAGGGAACCAGATCTCATCGTTGACTCCCGTAGTGTATAGCCATGCACGTGAATGAATCTTGGCCTTTCGAGACGATCAAAGTCAACTAGCATTAGCATACATAATGTTTAGGATAACGTATGCAACGGTGTTCGTGTGTTGAGACAGTAGGGTCTGGAATATAGTTACGTACGTAACACTTATGTGTTAATGTACATAAGAGTGTCTAACGTACGTTAATTATTTACATTAGCGTACGCTACTAATGTGCAGTTTATAAAAAGACAGGTCCTGTCTTTCATTTTGAACGACCCAGACCTGATATATCCTCCAAGTTGTCTTTCCCCTGCCTCCCTAGATCGACACTACCCTCTTCCATCTTGTCTTTGAGCCTTACCTCTTGGATTGGAGATTAGTGTTTGGAAGTTGGAGTGCATTCTTGTAGTTTTAGTGGTTTGTTCTTCACTTCTTGGGGTATGTTGTTCGATCCTACTCTATCTTTCGTAGTAATGATAATCTAGATATAGAATACTGCTCATAATGTCGAATTGATCAAGTAAAATATGATTATGGTTATTATGTTGAACACTTATTGAAGAATATAGTGATTAAATTTTAAAATGAAGATATTCTTGATGTTTACATGATAATAATCATGTTTATTAGAATCATACTCAACTTGCTGGATTGATTAACATTATTTAGAGATGATAATCATAAGTTTCGATATAGTTGAGTTAAAACCGATGGATTGATAACATAGGAGGTGTTAGAGATGAATGAATCGATGAATGATGAAGATTGGAATGAATCGATGAATGATGTTCTTATGATTCAGAACCCTAAAAGTATTAATCACTGTATTCATAAGCTGATAATGTTCTTAGGAAGATTTCAGTGATTATTGATGAAATCCTTGTGTAATGGATGAAGTAGATGTTGAAGAACCTTAGGAATTTGGTTAAACCGATTGTTATTGGTGAATTGAAGATGCTTAATGCATAAGCTTGTTCATAAGGATAACAAGAGTATTAAAAGGACATTTTGCTATAAAACCAATTATGGAAGACGAATTAGAAGTATTGAAATTCATCGATAGTTGGTAGAATGTTCATTGGGATAGAATGAATTATTCGGGTAGGTTTCGGGTGTCGTTTTCTATGAACTGATGTCAATTTTTTCTGCACGTATTGTTGAATGAATTACGTTTCATTCAAGGTTGATTGTTCTAGTGAATATTTAGTCGAGGATACCATCCATTCGATCATTTGGAGAAGGACTATCTTTCGTCTACGGAATTGAGACAAGTTCTCTTGCTTGGTTATAATGATGATTGAATTCTTATGAACGTTATACTTTTCGTATGTATATGAAATATTTTATGAATCTATGATTCGTAATGTGATATTGTTCTTGATTATAGTACCGTTTCATTGTGGGATTGTATTCCCAAGTTCATCACCTTTGTATCGTTGGTCTCGCTGATCATTTTGTCACTTCGGTGAGTTTCTCGATTCTTGATTGAATGTGTAACCTATTGAGTTTCGTTGTCATGTTGTATTGTGATATATCTGGGATCATATTTGCGTGCCGATTGGTTATGTGTAGGATTTTTAGCCAGGCACAAATGGTCATACGCTGATGTTTCCGTATTGGATTGTGCACACGAGACGTACTTCGTGAGGCTAATTAGGTACATTGTCTCACGTATATTCTGGATTCCGTATACAGGGTGGACATGTGCATGGACATATTTCCAGATCGGGCGTACTTGATGTCTGTCTTGAGCCATGTTGATTGGTCGTTCATATTCCATGTATGATTGGTTATGTTCGACGGTTTTGCAACTAGTTGTTCATACGCCCGAGGGGTACGTTCAATAGTCTGGTTATTTTCCTTGAGATCTTATAGGTATGAATTGTATAATGTCTTGATAATTATTATCATGTATATCTGACCCTATGGTTTGGGAGAAATACTTGTGTTGTATTTTAGGTCGTAGCAAACGCAAGGCACGGTGACGGCGAAGGGTTTGAAGGATACTAGTTCGGGTGCCCCAAGTCTTTGTTTTCCGGTTATGCTTAAAACCGTGTAATATTACTTTTTCGCTTAATTTAAACTATTGTACTATTATCTTAAGTATATTCCCTCTTCATATGGTTTATATTAGTATTTGGATCGTGTGTATTTTTAGGCTAACAACCGTACTATTCATAGACTCCTGATCGGAGTAATAATTCTTGTTTTGTGATTCGGTATCGCAATGATGTTATGTTTAAAGTTGTGTTTTGGTATCGCCTAGTGGGTTCCAGTGTGGGGTCCACGGCACTGGCTTCCGTTTTCGGAGTGTTACAGAAGATGGTATCGGAGAGCGCTTATTTTCTATTTAAGAGTCATTGTGGATTGAACTAGTATCAAGAAACCTTCAAGTCATGTGTGACCTGTGCAAGCGCCTGACCCTACGAGCCAAATACGGTATGTTATTTATGTGCCATGATTTAATTACTGGCAAGATGTTAATGGATGAATTGATCTTTTGTTGATCTTGATATTCCGAGTGATTTGTGGCGGAATTTATCTTATTGATATTCCGAGGAAATTTTAGATTGATAATGTGATTGAATTTGTTTCGACTTGATGTCGATATGATATTTTGTATAGCACTAGTGGTGCCGATAATTCGTGATGAACTATTTTCTTGAAATTGTAGTTTCATTATTGCTATTAACTTAGCGTGAAAATTGTGATTGCCATAAAGACGGTCATGAACTGTTCTGATTATTATTGTTTGATTCTTTCAGTATAGAAAGAAATCTAAGAAGCCGTGGTAGAGGGGGTTGGGGCTGCGAAAGGGGCCGAATCCCTAGGCCACGATCCAATACGCGATCGAATGTGGAGCAGAGCTCAGCGGGTAGTGTTTCACCTACTGAGAACTAGTCACACTATACCAAGCGACACGAGGGCGCACGCGTCGACCCGTATGTTTTTTTGCAGGGCATGATGACCCATATGACCCAGATGGGTCAATTGATGGAAGCTATGCATAGAGATGCTACTACTGTCCAGTATCAGGGACCTCATCCACCACCTCCTATGCACGGCGGACCCGTGAGTCAGATCATTAGCGACATCTCTCCTCAGCGGCCTCCGACTTTTGAAGGCTCCTCTGAGCCTGCGGATATTGTACACTGGATCGAGCACTTCTAGAAGTTGTTCGAAATGGTAGAATGTCCAGAAGAGAACCGCGTCTCCATGGCGGATTACTACCTTAGTAAGAACGCCCACACTTGGTGGCTTTCGGTGAGACCAGCTGATGGTGTATGCATTTGGGAGTTCAAGAACCACATGCTGGATCGTTATTATCAAGGTCCACTTCGTGAGGCCAAGCTGTCAGAATTGCTGAACCCAGACTTGTCTAAGGAGGAGGATGTGTTATCGATTGCTGAAAATTTTCAGGCACTCCTTCCGTTTGCTACGTTGATTGTTCGGATGGAAGTGGATAGGATCAAATATTTTCTCAAAAGGCTGAAGCCCCGGATGAGGATGCAGTTACTTAATCACCACTGCACAACTCTGTCGGAGTTCATCGAGAAAGCTTTAGAATATGAACTTACTATGAAGGAGATCTCCAAAAAGCAGCCACAGTCCAACAATAAGGGATCCAGGAACCAGACCCAGGCTGACAAACGTTTAAGAAACCCCAATCTGTACCAAATTTTTCTTAACGGTCATCTATGGCGCGAAAACCAGCAGGTTCACATTCTCAAGCGGCCAGCTCATCTATTGCGTGTTTTTAACTGTGGAGATCAAGGGCACGTCAGCTCCAAATGTCTGAAGCCGGCCGTTGCATGTCATACTTGTGGGATCACTGGACATCATGCTCGTTTTTGCAGAGGTGGGTCGGGACATACACCAGTAGCCTCTCATGCTCCAATTCAGTCTTCTGTTCATTATCGGGCACTTTCGTCTGCCTCCCATCAGACTACCAGGGCAAACAGAGGGATGGGTCGTGGAATTCAAGCTAGTGCAACTGGTACCGGAGCTTCAAAACCAAGAATCTACGAGATGAAGAAGGCTGACGATCCTGAAGCTAGCATGATCGCAGGTACACTCGAGATCCACTCTCAGCCTATATGTGTTCTTTTTGATACTGGTGCTTCACACTCCTTTATATTTGCTTCTTGTTTGAGTCGTTTGCAATTAGATCATGTTATCGATTGTGAACTTTATGTGATTGGTCTACCCGATGGTAGAAGAATTGTTGGGAATCGTGAAGTGCAGAATTGTCCAATTTGTATGCATGACCGTGAGTGGTTGTTAGACTTGATTGTGGTCGATTTACCTAAAGATGATGTGATCTTGGGTATCGATTGTATGGATCGTCATGATGCCATGCTTAGCATCCGCAAACGGATGGTGACCGTCACTTCTGACGATGGTTTCAAGTGCACTTTTAAGGGTGATAACCTTAGCCGCTCCGAGAGGATTATCAGCGCAATGAAAGCAGTGAAACTGCTTAATTAGGGTTGTGTTAGTTATTGTGTTGGAATATAAAATGCAGCGGAAGCGAGATGGAATAATAAGGTTTTATAAACTAACCAACATAAATAGCGATAGGCTTGTCACTTAATTAATTAAACAGATTAATTAACAATTTAAATATATGTATTTACGCAGTAGAAATTGGTAATTCGTACCTTTGAAGCGAAGTGGTAGAAAATTCCTTCTGGGTCGATCGAACTCCCCTTCGTACTCCTCCTTGATCTTTTTATATTTCTACCTCAAGATCTTCTAGAGTATATCCCGCCTAAGATCCGGATATCGTGTGGGCAATAATCTACCGGATCAAACTTGGACTTGCAGTATGGGATCGGCCAAAATTTCTTCAAGAAATACCTCACAAATTTTTTCTCTATTTTTCTTGAATATTTTATTATTTATAAAAATATTGTGTTAGCTAAATTGTGGAATCCAAGACATAAGTCAAGATCCACAATTTAACACAAAGTGGAAAAATCAAAATTCTTGTACCAACAAAGGTGAAAAAATCGGGCTCCATATTTGTCCTATTTATAGGTATTTTGGGCTACTCTAGGAACCTTAAAGAGGATAAGGTAAGGACTCCAATAGAGATCATTTTTCCAATATTAGGACTCTTCCTAATATGATGACTCAATTTATATCAACTTAGTCCACCAAAAAGTTGATATTGCACTTCCTAGCAAAATCCCCAATTACGAAATTGGGCTCCTTTTTGAATTAATTATTTCCCGTGTTAAAGATATTCCATGTCCATTAATTAATTTAAGCTACTGATAACTTTTAGTTAATTAATGTGTTATACATGGGTATACCACTCGACTTTTATTATTATATCGGAAAATTAATTCCACCTGCAGGGTTTAATATAATAATCCTTTCGAGTGCCTCAAGGGACATGATCAACCCGACTGGTCGAGCATATTGAGTCAATCATTGTGGCTCTCACCCATGATAAATCAAAGCAATAAATATTAAATATATATAATTAAATATTAATCACTAGAATTAAGAAATAATAATTGTCCGAGATGTGCGTTCTTCTTATAGTCAGTACAGAAGAATCTATCTCACCTCGATCCCGTTCAACGTATACCGAATACGCTAATATATGCTAATGATCAAGACCAACCAATCTCAAGTATATATTACAACCTCTCACATAACGGTCTAATGTTATATAGGTTGTGAACTAATTATTACTATATAAGGAACCGATAATGTGATCTTCTGTGTGACACGACACACCACATTATCAACAATATAAAGTAATTTAGACAATAGTTGCATAACAATAGCGTGAATAAATATGCAAAATATGTGATAAATGAATTAAATATTCTCATAGATAAAGACCGGGAAATTAGGTAATACAAGCACAAAGTATGCTTTGATGTATACAACCCTAACAATCTCCCACTTATACTCAAAGCATGCTTTTGAAGTATACTATCTAGACTATGTCTATCTATCTCCCACTTATGCTCAAAGCAATGCTTCCATACATCTCAACCCCATTCCTTCCACATGCCCTTCAAATGACTTTGAGGCCAACCCTTTCGTGAAAAGATCAGCTAGGTTGTCTTCAGATGCTATCTTGGAGACAATAATCTTCCCCCTGTTCACAAAATCTCGAATGATATGATATTTTTGCTTGATATGTTTGCTTGCTTTGTGGGCCCGTGGTTCCTTCGAATTTGCGATAGCACTGGTATTATCACAATAAAGTATAATACCCCTAGGCAAATTAGGAATCACACCCAAATCCTTTAGGAAGTACTTGAGCCATACCGCCTCTTTAGCTGCCTCTGAGGCTGCTACATACTCGACTTCCATGGTGGAGTTGGCTATGCATTTCTGCTTCACACTCCTCCAACTGATGGCTCCACCTCCCAAAGTGAAAACATATCCGGAAGTTGATTTTGACTTTTCTTTGTCCGCACTGAAGTCTGAGTCAGTGTAACCTAAAGGACAAAGTATATTCGATTGATATACAAGCATATGCTCCATAGTCCTTCTCAGGTACTTGAGTATATGCTTGACAGCAATCCAATGTCCTGATCTTGGATTCGACTGATATCTCGCCACCATGCCTACAGCATGACAGATATCAGGCCTAGTGCAAAGCATAGCATACATGAGGCTTCCCACTGCCGAAGAATAAGGGACCAGCTTCATGTCATCTATCTCCTTCTATGTCCTAGGACACATAGCCTTAGATAGCTGAATTCCATGTCTGTAAGGTAAGAAACTTTCTTGCAATTCTCCATACTAAACCGCTTTAGCACCATATCGATATAGGATGCCTGAGATAAGCACAACATCCTTTTCTTGCGATCTCAAAAGATCTTAATACCAAGGATGTGCCCAGCTTCTCCCAAATCCTTCATATCGAATTGCTCAGACAGCCATACCCTTACGTCTGATAATACCTTCACATTGTTTCCAATTAGAAGTATATCATCTATGTATAATACAAGAAACACTAGCACGTTTCCATCGCACTTTTTGTATACACAAACCTCACTAGGACACTGTTTAAAACCATACGATTGAATGACCTCATCAAATCGCATGTTCCAAGACCTTGATGCTTGCTTGAGACCATAAATAAGCTTGCACACTAAGTGCTCCTCTCCTTCACCAATGAATCCCTCAGGTTGGAGCATATAGATTTCCTTATCAAGACTCCCGTTCAAGAACGCAGTCTTGACATCCATCTGCCAAATCTCCATATCCAAATGCGCAGCTATAGCTAAGAGAATCCGGATCGATTTAAGCATGGCTACTGGTGAAAAGGTCTCATCGTAGTCGATGCCCTCATTCTGAGTGTAACCTTTCGCAACAAGCCTTGCTTTGAAGGTTTCAACCTTCCCTTTCGATCCTCTCTTATGCTTGTAGACCCACTTACTTCTAATGGGTTTTACCCCATTGGGTAGCTCTACTAGCTCCCACATTTGATTAGAATCCATAGATCCCATTTCGGATTCCATTGTTGTTTGCTAGGATTCAGCATCCTTGTCTTGAACTGCCTGCTTATATGTACATGGCTCGGTTTCATACTGGTCCAAGGAGTGGTCCGAAGACGCTCCCACACCGATGAAACGTTCAGGTTGACGAACAACCCTCTCACTACGACGAGGCATGTCCTTGGTTTGCGTATCCACAATAGTGTCGATACGTGGTATACTAGGTGTTTGTATGATTGGTATTGTCGAAATCTCGCCCCTAAGTTCTTCTAGAATGACCTCACTCCTAGGCTTGTGGCTTATTACATAGTCCTCCTCTAAGAACCGGGCATCGGTGCTAAGAATGACCTTCTGATCTTTAGGACTGTAGAATAAGCCACCCTTCGTTCCCTTCGGATATCCTACAAACACTCATACTTCTGTACGAGATGCCAACTTATCACCTTCCTTATTCAGCACGTGTGCTGGTGAACCCCAAATCCGAACATGTCCTAGACTGGGCTTGCGCCCATTCCACAGTTCTGTGGGTGTTTTTGGAACTGATTTCAAAGGCACCAAGTTTAGAATGTACGCCGCTATTTCCAAGGCGTATCCCCAAAATGAAATAGGGAAATCAGAATAACTCATCATTGACCTAACCATCTCTAATAAAGTATGATTCCTTCGTTCAGCAACACCATTTTGTTGTGTTGTACCAGGCGCAGTGAGCTGGGAAGTAATCCCCTCATGTGCCAAGAAATCCAAAAACTCTCCACTAAGGTATTCGCCACCATGATCAGATCGTAGTGACTTGATACTCTGTCCATGACGCTTCTCCATTTCAGCCTTGAATTCTTTGAACTTATCAAAAGATTCATACTTACGTCGCATCAAATAGATGTATCCATATCTCGAATAATCATCTATAAACGTGATGAAGTATTCGAAACCAGCCTTAGCCTGGATGTTCATTAGACCACATACATCGGTGTGTACTAATTCCAATATAATTTGTGTGCGATTTCCTTTGCTTTGGAAAGCCCTTTTAGTCATTTTCCCTTCTAGACAAGATTCGCAGATTGGAAATGACTCAACTTGAAGCGAATCCAGTGGGCCATCGCTCACCAATATTTGAATCCTTCTAAGCTTAATATGATCCAATCGTAAATGCCACAAATATGTTTGATTTATGCTCGAAGGTTCTTTTCTTTTATTAGGATTAGTCAAAAAATTAAGTGATTTATAATTATGCAAGGGAGCTGGTGCAGCATTAATGATATAAAGTCCTTCATTATAAATACTCATGCAAACATATTCACCATTTCTTTTAATAAATGCATTATCTTCAAAAGAAACTGAATATCCATCACAACATAATTTAAAAACTGAAATTAAATTCATTCTAAAATCAGGTACTAATAACACATTATTTAGGACTAGAATCTTATCATTAACTTTTAACTGCACGACTTCCACTGCAACAGCCTTCAGCCTGGAATAGTCGCCCCAGCTAATAGTAATCTCATCCGCACTAAGTACCTTGGTTACTTGGAACCCCTGCGAGTCATAACAAACATGATCAGTGGAGCCCGAATCTACTATCCACAAAGTGATAGAACAGACATCCAAACATGTTTTGACTACTAGTGCATGAGACGTATCTTTCTTAGGGCAGTCGCTCTTGCCCTTTTAGACCGCACTTATAGCATTTGCCCTTTGGCTTTTTGTTTGCCTCGGACTGAGAAGCCTTGGACTGCGGAGCCTTGCCCTTAGCTTTGAAGGTTTCCACTTGCTTCTGGCCAACCTGCTTTTTCTTCTTTCCCCATTTGAATTTTGAAGAACTAGCACCGGTTTCCGCAGGAATTTGATGATGACTTGTTTGAAGAGACCTTCGGCGGATTAAAGATCTGTCAGAAGTTCCGCCAAAGTGTAAGTACTACGATTCATATTGTAGTTGAGGCGGAACTGCTCAAAGCTTCTTGGCAAGCTTCCCAAGATAATATCGACCTGCGACTCGGCATCGATAGTGGCCCCCAGTATGCTCAGTTCGTTCAAATGAGACATCATTTTCAGAACATGATCCTTACTGGAGTCCCTGCAGACATTTGGGTTGTCATCAACACCCTCATTGCATTTTGCCTAGCCGCCCGGTTCTGATGACCAAACATCTCGGTGAGATTTTTCATCATTTCCGCGGCTGAGGCCATTGTCTGATGCTGATGCTGCAATACATTTATCAGTGAAGCCAAAATGTAACAGCGACCCATCTCATCAGACTTTTTCCATTTTCGGAATTCAACCAACTCTTCAGGAGGAATCCGGTTCTGGTTCCAGAGGGTTTTCCTCAGTTAAAACAAATTTATGCCCCTCCGCAGTCAGGACAATGTCAAGATTTCTTTTCCAGTCGGCAAAGTTAGTGCCATTAAGTTTATTTCTTTGAGAATAACAGCTAGTGGATTGAAAGACATCTGAGAATAAAATTAAAACACCATTCATCACATAATTCGACGCAAAATATATTGAAAGACCTTAACACACAATATATATGCAGTCAACGAACACCTCAAAAAAACCTCACATGCAAGCCACGTTAGTGTGGACATTTACATATACATTTTTCAAGTAGATTTTAACGTCTGTAATTTTAATATCTAGTCAAGATGCGTTTTGACAAGTGAAATTAATAGTTGGTTCCTCTTGGCCATGTATTAAATTAACATAGACTCCGATGGGGAGCTTATTAATTAATAGACCTAAGTGAACACCGTAATTTAACAAACCTTAGAATATTATTTAATGATAATAGTCCTACAGTTGGAGAGGTCTTATCATAAAAAAATAATATTCACCTTTTTGTTATCTAATTGAAGTTTAAAACTACTGAGCCAATAATCAGCACATCCGATGTGGAGGAAGACTCTAATGTCAACGCGCATGCTAATTATTTTACAATTTAAACCAATTATGGTGGCCAATTTGATTTTGAAAAATCAATTATTAAAATCACTTAGTTATTTTGAAAAATTAAGGCTTTTAATTTTCTCGTCCTAACATGCAAGAAACATATCATGCATAGATCCATACATGCCATTCATCAAAACAGCAAAAACCAACATATAAAAAAATTGGATAATTAAATCTAATTATCATGGCTTTTATTCCTCATTTTGAATAACGAAAAAATCCTCGGCTCTTTTGCTCCCACTGCTTCAAGCATCTCGTCACCTCCTCCCGGTTGGGGTACAAAAATTGCCAAATTTAGAAACTTTCTTCCATGCAAAATTAATTTCACAAGAAATTTCCAAATTAAAATTATTGTGCTCCAACGGACGCAACGAACGACGGATAAACGAATAGGACCATACACCGAACGAACCTGCCCGGACAAAAACACGACCCGCTGCCCGACCCGACCCGCACTGCACTCGCCGCCGAGCGGCAGCGATTCGCCAAGACAAGAAGTCGCCTAGTCCAGATCGGCAGCAGTTCGCCTGCCTCGGTCGTCCGATCAGACTCGTTGCTATTGACCTCTTTTCCTTCAGTACTTTGTGTATTCCGATTCGATTACAAATTTTACATCAAATAAAATACATCGAATTTACAACAAAAATTACAAGGAAAAATAAATTCTATTCTACCCGTGGATTTTTTCACGGGAAAAACTTTATACATGCCTCAAAACCGGGCCAAATTACCAAAACGCGTAAATAAATAAATAAAATCACATAGCCATGATAGTTGGACCATATCCACCTACAAGACAATTTCTAGCAAAATATTCCAAACATCATACCATATGAATATTTAAATTGCTAGCAAATTAATCACAAATTAATTGAATTGAACAGAACCTAAAGACCGGCTCTGATACCAATTGTTGGAATATAAAATGCAGCAGAAGCGAGATGGAATAATAAGGTTTTATAAACTAACCAACATAAATAGCGGATCTATTTAGGCTTGTCAATTAATTAATTAAACGGATTAATTAATAATTTAAATATATGTATTTAGGCAATAGAAATTGGTAATTTGTACCTTTAAAGCGAAGTGGTAGAAAATTCCTTCTGGGTCGATCGAACTCCCCTTCGTACTCCTTGATCTTCTTGTATTTCTACCTCAAGATCTTCTATAGTATATCCCGCCTAAGATCCGGATATCGTGTGGGTAATAATCTACCGGATCAAACTTGGACTTGCAGTATGGGATCGGCCGAAATTTCTTCAAGAAGTACCTCACAAATTTTTTCTCTCTATTTTTATTCAATATTTTAGTATTTAGAAAAATATTGTGTTAGCTAAATTGTGGAATCCAAGACACAAGTCAAGATCCACAATTAAACACAAAGTGAAAAAATCGAAATTCTTGTGCCAACAAAGGTGAAAAAATCGACCCCCATATGTGTAACACCCCCAAAATATCTCGAGGTATTACAGTGCTGTGAATCCCACATGGGACCCACAAGGCTAGTTAGAAAAATAGGCATTTTAAGAAAGTCACGATAAAACATTAAGTTCAAGGTTTACATAACGTGAGTCAAAAGATTTAAGGAAAAATGTAATTTGAAGTCCAATTATTACACAACAAAAGTTTTTCCAAAGAAAACAATTTATTCCAATTTAAGCAGTGGCTAGAGATAATTCCAACACCGCTCAAGTCTGACCGGACCCCTCGGGAATGTCCTGCACATGATGAACAATTTTACCTGCACGATTTAATCATACCAGTAACCGTGGTCAGAGAATGCATACCAAATAACAGCTACTAACAACGATATACGTCATTTTTACAATCACAGTATCTAGTAATCACAGGGAATATTTCATCACTCAACCGACGTTGTCTCTCTCTTTTATCACATAAGCCCCAAGGTCGCAACCAAGGGTCACGGAAGTATCCACACGGGAATACCCCGGAACATAGGCGCCCAATTCGGGTCTTACCCCGTAACACATTTCCACACGGGTACCATACAGGTTTTATCCCCAACACATCGGCCCATTAATAACATTTTTAGAGAAAGACAAACGTCGACATTTATCAAAATGGCACATACGCACATACGGTATAACATTAATATTAGAAAATTCTCGAGCAAGATTTCACTTGCCTGTGATCCGATAGTAGGTGCTTTGTGATAACGGAGTCCCCACGCCCGCTCGAGCTTAACCTAGCCACATAATATCCGATTAACACCTCGTACGGATTATGATGAATAAAACTAGTCTCCCTTTCCTAATCGGATTCCTAGTGTAGTTTTAATTGTCGATATAAGTATCGTTTCTAAGTTTGTAAGTATTGTGTACCATTATCCCGTTCAATCCTATAATTAACATTAGGTATATCGATTTACTCAAGAAGATAATCCTATCATTTTTCGGTTGTCAACGAATTATTATGGTGTAAACGAATCTCATGCTTTCTAATTCAATTCTATATTCCGAATACTACAATCGACGGATTATATTGCACAATAACTTTGGTGGTTTGATATCCAATTTTGATTATACTATCGAATTGTTTTCCTTAGTTTGTTAAGTGTCAAAAATCACAAGGTAAGGGTGGCTACGAACAATGGAACATACGGTGACGGATTACTACGAATTCTCCCACAATTGATTCGTCAAATTTTACATTCCTAGCGATGATTTGAAATGAAATTTCGTATGATAGATATGATTTGCATGAAACGAAACATATGAGAAACGATAATTCCGGTTACTACAATTCCATCCGACAAGATTGTCTACGAAGTTTAGCAAAAATCTACCCAATACCCGCAATCTAATAAGTATAAATAAGAAAACATCGAAGATATAACTCCAGGGATTGGTGGCTTACCTTATTGGAAGAAGAATAATGAAGATAGTTGGCGGATTCACAAGAACTACGAGGAGAACGAGAAGTGACTTGAACGACTTGGATAATCTTCACCGGAGCTCAGAATCCACCTCCTCAATGTTAATTCAAGTGTATAAAAGGCTTAAGAACCGGGTATAGGGCTAGGAATTTCTACAAGGGTGATAGCTTGTAATGTTGGTTCGTGCAAATGAAGGGAATTGCCATTTTATAAAACTTGGTTTTGGTAACGTACATTAATGATAAGAGTGTTACGTATGTAAGGTGTATTACGTACGTAACAATGTAATGACAACGTACGTAAAGAACTCACTGTCCGAAATGTGCCCAAGTGTTACGTACGTTAAAAATTTGGGACATAACGTACGTTACGAATAGTTGACTCGTTTGTCCTCTAGCCCGCCGAAAGTAGCTCTGTCCGTGTCAAAATAAAGATTCTGGTTGGCAGACCGACCGACCCGTTACGTACGTAATATAGCTGTTAGGAATATGCCCTCGAATGCCACTCAGAGGATGAGAGAGTGAGAGCAATTGTATTGTAATTATGAATATTATATTTAATAAGGCAATTATTATTTCTATATTATTGTATATCACTGGCATTGTGATTTGGTATATAGAATAATAGTCCTTGCATTTGAGAGTGAATATTCTACTCCTTATGGAGATAAGGAGATAGGCACTAGAAGTGTTTAGAGCTCGAATGCTTAACTAGTTCGCAAGTCGATAAAATTTAACAGGACATTAAGTTTTAATAAGACTTGTATAACGGATGCTAGGATGTGTGCACGTCTTGATAGCATAGTTATAAGTATATTGGTGGGACCAGTATACTCGAACACGACTCATACTCGATTCAGTCACACGGTATTCACTCTCGGAGAGTTGATTACGAATCGAAAGGTTGTGATAGTATACGTGGACCTTTGACTTGAGGGTTCAGTAGAAGATGTGTCTGTGACGTTTAGTTTGTCATTAGAGTTGTTAGACTCATTTGCTTAATTGCTGAGTCGACCTCGAAGTGCGGACTATACAGACAGGTAGCAGTCTTTGTTGTACGCCAAGAAAGGATTCTATCTCCTGTTAGTGAGCAGGCGAATGTCCTATACGGTTAATGGCAAATAAGATCATAAGTCTTTGGCCAAATCATTCTGATATATTCGTATTAGATACACTATTAATCAGTCGGTCTTGATTTGCATTAACACATGTATAGAGTTTAGTCAATAGTAGGGTTTGACTTTACCGTGACCCGAAGACTTGACCGGGACATCTGATGAAGGGTCTATACGTATATAGTATTCACGACATAATGGTTCTAGAATGATTCGTTCATTCGTTCTCGCCTGGTTTACAAAGGCGGCCCGCTAGTCGGGCTAAGTGCTGCCCGCACTCATTGGTTCCTCCCAATGCCGGCTGAGACGAACCTACGGAGTCGCGCAATAGGATCATTGATGGATAAATGTGAATTAATAATCTCTCTTATAATATTAGATATTAGATATCTAATTTTGATTTATCGGATAAATCAAATAGCGGTCTTATGAATTGTAAGTAGGTTACTGGGTAATTACTTTAATTCATAAATTATATTTCTTAGAGAAATATATATTTTTGTTTGATATAATTGGATTAATTAATTATTCCAAACACATTGAAAATAAAACGGATTCGTTTGACGAACATCCGATACACGAGGGATTCGTTTTGACGAACATCCAGTACACGAGCCGAGTAAATTCGACCCGTCTTCTTGGAAATTTCTCTTAAGGCCGCCCCCCTCCCTCTCTTATCTCTTTTATAATTATTTTATGTCACTAGGTGACATAAGTGAGGTGTATTTGATATCCCCAATCATGTGTTAAAGGAAGACTTTCATTTTTTTATAAATAAGTCTTTAAAAAGGAGAGAGGACAACTTCTTCTTGTAAGAACTCAAAATCACGAATTTGAGAGAGAGAGAGTAAGGTTGAAAACTTCAGCTTGATCTTAGAGACAAGATATAAGAAGAATACATTGAGAGAGAAAATTCCTACAAGCTTCCCTAGCCGAATTCTTGAAGAAAGGAAGCTTGTCGATTTTTCCATCAAGTTCCGGCGTGTGAAGTAGAGGCATCTTGCTTTAGGTGCTTGGAACGAAGGGCTCTTCTTCATCATCATCATCATACGAAGGTTTTTCAGAGACATCATAGGTATGGGACTTTGACTCCTTGATCTTCGTATTTTTCTTTTCGTATATACGTTACTTGATCGATCCTCTTAGGGATTCTATTATTCTTCCGCTGCGTTTATTTTCTGTGGAATCCCAACACTAGTATCGGAGCGAGGTCAAATATATCGTATATACGATCATCTTTGCATTTGGAATGTTATTTGATGATGTTTATGATTTATAATCATAATAGATATAATCGAAGAAATTTAATCGTTCGTAGTAAGTCAAGTTTCGACTATTTTATGTGAATTATAAATCTGAAAAATTTGATTTTTGTTGATTTATACGTTCTTCATGAAGTTAAGAAACTTTTTCGTTTTGGAAGCGAGTCGAAAAAATGAGAAAAATGGGGGTTAAACATGAATACCGCACGAAGACGCAGCTGCCGGCAGCAGCTTCATCGATCGCCGCTCGCCGCCGAGAGTGACTCGGTAGGCTATTGTAGCCGCCGCCGCCGGCAAAGGGGCCGAGAGTGACTCGTCCGGCGATTCTCGTTTTCGCCCGATTTTGAATCGGGCCGTAATGGGCCCGATATCGATTTTCCGACTCCAATTTTGTGTTTATATTTCGTTGTAATAATTTCCGAAATTTAAATTGGATTTAATTGGATTTAATAAAATATTTGGAATATCTTTTTATTAAGGGAAATTATTAGACGAGAATATTGTTTTGGCCGGATTACTTTGAACGGATTAAAATGACGATTATAAATATTAATTTGATTAATATTGTAGAAATTAAATAGATTAATTTTTATATTAATTGGATTAATATATTAATTTATTATTTAATTTCATTTACCGTTACATGTTGTATGGAATGCCTTATGTGATGGTGATATAGCTCGTGGACTTAGTTGTTGATTTGTTCGATTCGATATGGTTGTAAAGGCCATTTTGAGCCTATTTATTTTTACTAGAAAATATGTATAATAGGACGTATTGTTCAATGATGTAATTATTCATATGGCTATGACGAAGACCGAAGACGACCGACTAGAAGACGAAGAATCAATACTGTATTTTTCCCTTCTTTATTTAGCTTGGCCCAATACTTAGGAAAAAGTCCATGAGCTATATGTTGGTAGTAACTAGGTTGCTATTTATTGTTTTTCATTTTGAATGATTGACAAACCACAAACCGCGCTTATAAATAGATTAATGTGCAAAGTGTAACATATAATCGCGTTAATACTCCCACTTACAAACACTAAGTTATAAAGGTTACGAGGTTTCCTACCCTCCGTCAAACTCATGGAAAATTGAAATCTAAACCGGAATATTATTCTTCCGAGTATGTCGGGGTAATATTTTTGGGGAAAGTTGATAAATTCCTAGAGTGCATTAGATGCCTTTGGTTGTGACAAATCAAACCCCTATAAACCGTATGGGTTGCCGGGTAACATTTAATTGTCAGACTAATAGGAGTTGACGATTTAAACTTAGATAGTTCAGCGAGCCATAGAAACCGAATGGGTTGAGGGCAAGTGAACTAGGGGTAAAAGAAGATCGAATCATCCATTAGATGGGTTGGTATTAGACACCACGTTATAAAGAATAATAGAATATAAACCGTATGGGTTGCCCTCTATTAAACTTTGTAAAGAAATCGATAACCATTATGAAGTCACCCAAGACTTCCGGATTTAACATGGGAGTGTGTAAATGCCGATAAAATAGTGGGAGCCGAGTTATGAATAAAGAAAGTCCTTAAATTCTTTACTCGGATCATAATTAAACAATCACTAACGAATCTCATATTATTCTCTGCAGTTAACAAAACTCTCAATATGACAATGAACCCACTCGCTATACTACTTGAAAAGAACGTCCGATCGGTCCGAACTATGTGATCAAGCCGGAACTTGAGGATTGTCCTAACTATGGAAATGCTGGGATACGTCTTGGAGGCGGACATCCCAGCGGCTCCTGCAAGAACCCGAGCCAATCAGGAAGATGTCGATGCCCATGAGAAATGAGTAAAAGACGACATAAGAGTGCGAGGGTACATGTTAGGCTCAATGACCAATTAGCTTCAACGTGCCCATGAAAAGATGACGTCTTCACGAGCCATCTTAGCGCACCTGGCTGAGCTCTATGGAGAGCATAGCCGAACTACTAGATATGAGATATCAAAGCAATTATTCGGTGCCAGGATGAAGGAAGGAGAGAAGGTTGGGGACCATGTCCTCAAGATGATATCGATGATTGAGAGATTGGAAGCTCTTGATTTTCAGATACATGCATCTCTCCAAACTGACCTTATTCTGCAGTCACTTCCTGACTCCTTTTTCCCAATTTGTCATGAACTTCAACTGCAATGAGATTGCATGTAACTTAACTGGGCTAATGAACAAACTGACGACTGCCCAGTCTCAGATGAAGACAAAGGGAAAGGAAGCTGCACTTGTGATTTCTTTTAAGACTTGGAAGTCCAAGAATAAGAAGAAAAAGAACAAGAAGCAGTTAGGTCCGATTGCCAAGATCGACAAGGAAATGGGCAATCCCCAATGGTTCAAAAGAGCAAAGGGGCCAAGAAAACGGATGTATGCCTCAACTGCGGTGAGCTAGGCCACTGGAAGAGGTATTGTCCAAAGCTTGACCGTAATGCGCCTTCAGGTACGGAACTACTGGTTTTAGAAACAAATTGTTCTCAGAATCGTATATTCTACTTCTTGGATACTTGATTCCGGTGCGAGTTCTCACATTTGTACAATGAATCGAATCTGGAACGAAGTAGGAAGTCGGATTCGGGGAGGTGATGGTCACCGTCGGAAGTGGGCATAGTGTCGAGGCTTCTGATATCGGATCCCTTATGTTGGATTTAGAATCTGGTTTTATTCTCACTTTAGATGATGTACTTGTTTTTCCCAAGGGGCATAAGAATATTGTATCAATTCCGGTCATGGACCGAAAGGGATTTCATTTCTTTATTGGAGATGGGTCCTGTCGTATTTATTTCAGAAATAAATTGGTTGGTACTGCTACATTATTAAATGGTTTATACCATTTAAATTTAAAGAATAAGACAACTGTGAACACTATAACTAGGAAGCGTGGTAGGGATGAAACGAACCAAGCACTTAAGTGGCATCTTAGACTTGGTCATATCGGTCAGACCAAGGTTCATAAAATGGAGAAAGATGGGCTTACGGGTCCATTGGGATCAGATCCCTATCCAACTTGTGAATCTTGCCTTCAAGGCAAAATGACTAAGTTACCCTTCGCAGGGACTTTTGAAAGAGTCGAAAAACTTGGATTGATCCATACCGACGCCTCATGCCCTTTGAAGTGGCACGAGATGGCTTTCGATTTCATTACATTCACCGATGACCATACCGGGTATGGATTCGTACTTAATGAAATATAAGTCTCAAGCTTTTGATAAATTCAAGGAATTTAAAGCCCTAGTTGAAAATCAAACAGTAACCGTGTTAAGACTCTTCGGTCGACCGGGTGGTGAGTACATGAGTACCGAATTTGATGAGTTCTTAAAAGAACTAGGAATAGTGTCACAATTCACTCCTCCATACTCCACAATTAAATGGTGTATCGAAAGAAGGAACCGAACCTTGTTAGACATGGTTCGCTTCATGCTTAACTATACCGATCTACCGATTTATCTCGTGGGGTTACGCGCTCTCATCACTGTGCATATCTTGCACATATGTCCTTCCAAACTCCGTTCCTAAGACTCCCATGAGATGTGGAGAGGTAGGAAACCAAGTCTTAATCACATTAGGATTTGGGGATGCCCCGCTTATGTCAAGAAGACTAAAGTAGAGAAATTGGAAACTAGGTCCGTGAAAGGTCGTTTCACAGGATATCCAGGATTCCATCGGATATATATTCTACATGCACGAAGATCATAGGATCATCGTTGCTATACAAGCACACTTCTGGAAGATCGGTTTATTCAGAAGGAGGGCAGTAGAAATATTTCTTTGGAAGAAATAAAAGAAACACCAAATGAGACACCTATGCAAGATATAAGAACCGAACCTTCAAATACAAATACAACCTCGCAAGTCTAGTAGAATTTCTCAATTACTCGAGAGGTATGGCTATCTCGCATCAAGAGGAACTGGGTGTCCATGAGATGACAGAAAGTAGTCAAGAGAATGATCCTTCTACATACGACCAAGCGATGGTAGAGGTTGACTCCACCAAGTGGCAAGAAGCTATGGAAGCCGAGATAGACTCAATGCATGCTAATCGTGTCCTGACTTTAGTAGATCGTCCTAAAGGCATAGTGCCTATTGGAAACAAATGGATCTATAAGAGAAAGATCGATGGAGATGGCAAGGTTGATACCTATAAGGCCAGCTTGTGGCAAAGGGTTATTCCCAAAGAGAAGGAATCGATTACTTAGAGACCTTCTACTTTGTAGATATGATTAAGTCTATTCGCATGATGCTTGCTATAGCAGCCCACTTAGATTATGAAATATGGCAAATGGATGTGAAAACGGCATTCCTAAATGGATTCCTCGAGGAGGAGATTTATATGGAATGACTAAGGGATTCATATCTCAAACCAATATTCATAAAGTATGCAAACTTCAATGCCATTTATGGATCAAGCAAGCTTCACGGAGTTGGAATCTTCGTTTTAACGAGATACCAAAGAGTTTGATTTTGTCCAAAACGAAGAAGAGCCTGTATTTACAAGAAGGTTAGTGGGAGCAAAATTGCGTTCTTAATACTATATGTAGATGACATTCTACTTATAGGAAACGACATAGAAATGCTCGCCTGGAAAGCTTGGCTTTCTAAAGAGTTCTCAATGAAAGACTTGGGAGAAGCTACCTATATTCAGGTATTCGTCTCTACCGGATAGAGCGAAAAGAATGTTAGGTCTTTCCCAAGCCCTCTACATAGAAAAGATCCTGAAGCGATTTAGGATGGAAGATTCTAAAAGAGGGTTTCTACCTATGCAACATGGTGCAAAACTTTCCTTAGAGATGTGTCCTCAAAGTGAGGAAGATAGAAAGGAAATGAGCAAGGTACCTTATGCTTCTGGCAGATGGTAGCCTTATGTATGCAATGATTTGCACTAGACCGGATGTTGCCTATCTTTGTGAGCGTAGTAAGTCGGTTTCATCAAATCCAGGAAGGAACATTGATCGTCAGAAAGAACATTCTTAAGTACCTAAGGAGGACTAAAGACTTGGTTCTTACATACGGCGGTGGAGAACTAAGAGTGATGGGTTATACAGACTCAGATTTTTCGGGGGGCATGGATGCTCAGATGTCCACATCAGGGTATATCTTTACTCTGAATGGTGGGGCAGTTTCTTGGAGAAGTGCCAAGCAAAGTTCGACTGCTATCTCTACATGTCAAACCGAATATCAGGCAGCCACGGAGGCTGCTAAAGAGCTTTTTTGATAAAGAAGTTCACTGAGGAACTTCAAGTGGTTCCTAACGTAGAGAAGCCCGTGACACTGTTTTGTGACAACGACGGAGCTGTTGCACAGGCTAAGGAGCCTATGGCTCACCACAACACCAAACATATTGCGAGAAAATATCATTTTGTTAGAGAAATGGTTCGGGATGGGAATGTTACACTGCAGAGAGTAGACACAGCAAATAACGTTGCTGATCCGCTTACCAAGCCACTATCTCAGAAGGTCTTAGAGAGACATCTGGAGAGTATGGGTATTAGATACCATAGTTTGTGGCATTGAGTGCAAGTGGGAGATTGTTAGGAATATGCCCTCGAATGCCACTCAGAGGATGAGAGAGTGAGAGCAATTGTATTGTAATTATGAATATTATATTTAATAAGGCAATTATTATTTCTATATTATTGTATATCACTGGCATTGTGATTTGGTATATAGAATAATAGTCCTTGCATTTGAGAATGAACATTCTACTCCTTATGGAGATAAGGAGATAGGCACTAGAAGTGTTTAGAGCTCGAATGCTTAACTAGTTCGCAAGTCGATAAAACTTAACAGGACATTAAGTTTTAATAAGACTTATATAACTGATGCTAGTATGTGTGCACGTGTTGATAACATAGTTATAAGTATATTAGTGGGACCAGTATACTCGAACACGACTCATACTCGATTCAGTCACACGTTATTCACTCTCGGAGAGTCGATGACGAATCGAAAGGTTGTGATAGTATACGTGGACCTTTGACTTGAGGGTTCAGTAGAAGATGTGTCTGTGACGTTTAGTTTGTCATTAGAGTAGTTAGACTCATTTGCTTAATTGCTGAGTCGACCTCGAAGGGCGGACTATACGGGCAGGTAGCAGTCTTTGCTGTACGCCAAGAAAGGATTCTATCTCCTGTTAGTGAGCAGGCGAAAGTCCTATACGGTTAATGGCAAATAAGATCATAAGTCTTTGGCCAAAGCATTATGATATATTCGTATTAGATACACTATTAATCAGTCGGTCTTGATTTGCATTAACACATGTATAGAGTTTAGTCAACAATAGGGTTTGACTTTACCGTGACCCGAAGACTTGACCGGGACATCTGATGAAGGGTCTATACGTATATAGTATTCACGACATAATGGTTCTAGAATAATTCGTTCATTCGTTCTCGCCGGGTTTACAAAGGCGCCCGCTAGGCTGGCTAAGTGCTGCCCGCACTCATTGGTTCCTCCCAATGCCGGCTGAGACGAACCTACGGAGTCGCGCAATAGGATCATTGATGGATAAATGTGAATTAATAATCTATCTTATAATATTAGATATTAGATATCTAATTTTGATTTATCGGATAAATCAAATAGCGATCTTATGAATTGTAAGTAGGTTACTGGGTAATTACTTTAATTCATAAATTATATTTCTTAGAGAAATATATATTTGTGTTTGATATAATTGGATTAATTAATTAGTCCAAACACATTGGAAATAAAACGGATTCGTTTGACGAACATCCGGTACACGAGGGATTCATTTTGACGAACATCCAGTACACGAGCCGAGTAAATTCGACCCGTCTTCTTGGAAATTTCCCTTAAGGCCGCCCCCTCCCTCTCTTGTCTCTTTTATACTTATTTTATGTCACTAGGTGACATAAGTGAGGTGTATTTGATACCCTCAATCATGTGTTAAAGGAAGACTTTCATTTTTATATAAATAAAAGTCTTTAAAAAGGAGAGAGGACAACTTCTTCTTGTAAGAACTCAAAATCACGAATTTGAGAGAGAGAGTAAGGTTGAAAACTTCAGCTTGATCTTAGAGACAAGATATAAGAAGAATACATTGAGAGAGAAAATTCCTACAAGCTTCCCTAGCCGCATTCTTGAAGAAAGGAAGCTTGTCTATTTTTCCATCAAGTTCCGGCGTGTGAAGTAGAGGCATCTTGCTTTAGGTGCTTGGAACGAAGGGCTCTTCTTCATCATCATCATCATACGAAGGTTTTTCAGAGACATCATAGGTATGGGACTTTGATTCCTTGATCTTCGTATTTTTCTTTTCGTATATACGTTACTTGATCGATCCTCTTAGGGATTCCATTATTCTTCCGCTGCGTTTATTTTCTGTGGAATCCCAACAATAGCTACCCTAACGTACGTAACAATCGAAATATAGCGTACGTTAGGCATGAGTTATAGCGCGCGTTAGACAGAACTCTAACGTGCGTTAGACATAAACTCTTTAGCCTCATACCACATTCTAACCATCTCGGGGTGACCATCCCTTCCACTCGTCAACAATTATCGGGGAACAAGACGTTGGCCACCGTCATATTCGCACCGACGATCGTCCCACGGCGTCAAGGCGTGTCACCCCCGTTTCATTTATATCGTACAATTATATAGCACTCAATGGAATACATAAATAGAAATGACGTCACATTACCAAACGTTCACACAGTACAAAGTAATCAAGCATGGAATACCGGAGGTATTACAATATGTGTCCTATTTATAGGTGTTTTGGGCTACTCTAGGGACCTTAAGGAGGATAAGGTAAGGACTCCCAATAGAGATCATCTTTTCAATATTAGGACTCTTCCTAATATGATGACTCTATTAATATCAACTTAGTCCACTAAAAAGTTGATATTGCATTTCCTACCAAAATCCCAAATTACGAAATTGGGCTCCTTTTTGAATTAATTATTTCCCGTGTTTAAGATATTCCATGTCCATTAATTAATTTAAGCTACTGAGAGCTTTTAGTTAATTAATGTGTTATACATGAGTATACCACTCGACTTTTATTATTATATCGAAAAATTAATTCCACTTGCAGGGTTTAATATAATAATCCTTTCGAGTGCCTCAAGGGACATGATCAACCCGACTAGTCGGAACACGATTTCTAGCTATAATATTAGTTATTATATAAATAATAATATTGCCCAAAATATCGAGCATATTGAGTCAATCATTGTGGGTCTCACCCATGATAAATCAAAGCAATAAATATTAAATATATATAATTAAATATTAATCACTAGAATTAAGAAATAATAATTGTCCGATATGTGCGTTCTTCTTATAGTCAGTACAGTAGAATCTATCTCACCTCGATCCTATTCAACATATACCGAATATGGTAATATATGCTAATGGTCAAGACCAACCAATCTCAAGTATATATTACAACCTCTCAGATAATGGTCTAATGCTATATAGGTTGTGAACTAATTATTACTATATAAGGAACCGATAATGTGATCTTATGTGTGACACGACACACCACATTATCTACAATATAAACTAATTTAGACAATATTTGAATAACCATAGCGTGAATAAATATGCAAAACATGTGATAATCATAGATAAAGACCGGGAAATTAGGTAATACAAGCATAAAGTATGCTTTGATGTATAGAACCCTAATATATTGGTGCTACATGACCAAGATAGTGGACCGGACTCCTGAACTGACCGCTATTCCGGTGGTCCGAGACTACCCAAATGCTTTTCCAGATGAGTTGCCAGGCTTACCTCCACATCGTGAGGTAGAGTTTACCATTGAATTAGAACCAGGTACGTCCCCGCTTTACAAAGCATCGTATTGCATGGCTCCAACCGAGATGCAGGGGTTGAAGAGTCAGCTCGAGGATTTGACTGAGAAGGGTTATGTTCGACCTAGTGCGTCCCCTTGGGGAGCACCAATGTTATTTGTGCGAAAGAAAGAAAGAAAGATAGATCCTTGCGTTTATGTATTGATTATCGAGAGATAAACAGGGTAACAATCAAGAATAAGTATCTGTTGCCTCGTATTAATGATTTGTTGGATCAACTCCAAGGCGCCGCTGTATTTTCCAAGATCAAATTAAGATCCGATTATCATCAGCTGAGGATTCGATAGTCCGATATTTCGAAGACAGCCTTTCGTACGTGTTATGGGCATTATGAGTTCGTGGTGATGCCGTTTGGGCTGACTAATGCACCGGCGATGTTCATGGAATTGATGAATCGAGTTTTCATTGACTTTCTGGATCATTTTGTGGTCGTTTTCATCGACGACATCTTGATTTACTCTCGTGACCGTGAAGAACACGAGTATCACCTTCGTCAGATACTCGGTACGCTGAGACGAGAACAACTCTATGGAAAATTTTCCAAATGCGAGTTCCATATGTTTAAAGTTACTTTTCTTGGGCATGCGATATCAGCTGATGGGGTTAGTGTGGACCCACAGAAGACAGAGGCTATCCAGGATTGGTTACCTCCGAAGAATGTGAAGGAAGTTCGTTGTTTCCTCGGTCTGGCGGGTTATTATAGACGCTTTGTGGAAGTCTTTTCCAAGATTGCTCAACCGCTGACCAATCTGTTGAGGAAAGATAAGAAGTATACATGATGCGTCAAGACAGGGCCTTGGATGTGTAATAATGCAGAATGGGAAAGTGATTGCCAATTCATATAGACAGTTGCGACCCTATGAAGTTAATTATCCGACCCATGACTTGGAACTGACAGACGTGGTGTTTGCTTTGAATATTTGGCGCCACTACTTGTATGGAGTCACCTGTCAGATTTTACTGATCATAAGAGTCTTAAGTATATCTTTACTGAGAAGGAGTTGAACATGAGACAGAGAAAATGGCTAGAGCTGATTTAGGACTATGACATTGAGATCCTATACCATCTGGGGAAGGAGAATGTGGTTTCCGATTCCCTGAGTCGTAAGACAGTACAAGAGCACATGCTTAGCCGCTTGACAGTTCAAAGAGAATTGCAGTTAGATCGTATGATGCCGGAAATTTAAGTCTTGTTACAGCGTGTTCAGGGAAAACTTTGCACATTTGAGATTTCGTCGTCCCTTGATGATATAATCAGATTGAAGCAGGTTACGGACCCATTCCTATCTCGGGTTCGGAATGAAGTAACTCAAGGGAAAGCCCCTGGATTTATGATCCACGAGGATGGAATGATATGCTTCAGGAATCGAGTATGTGTACCGGCAAACGAAGAGTTGAGAAACTCTATTATGAGAGAGGCTCATGCTACCCCATACTCTATTCACCCGGGGTCTAGCAAGATGTATAAAGATTTGAAGCAATGTTATTGGTGGGGTAATATGGAACTAGAAGTTGCAAAATTTGTTTCGAGATGTTTAACCTGTCAGCAGCTTAAGATTGAGCATCAGCGACCAGCAGGTATGCTGAAACCACTTCCGAATCCCGAATGGAAATGGGAGGACATATCGATGGATTTTATAACTAGTTTGCTGCCGAGCCGACGAGGTATGAATACGATTTGGGTGATTGTGGATCGTCTGACCAAATCAGCCCACTTCTTGGAGATTAAAGACACATAGGGGCCTGAGAGGTTGGCCCAGCTATTTATTAAAGAAATTATAAGGTTACATGGTACCCCTAAGAGTATCGTATCAGACCGTGATGGGCGATTTGTATCACATTTCTGGAAAGAAGTTCATCGTGCGATGGGTACGCAGTTGAACTTCAGTACTACATTTCATCCTCAGACCGATGGCTAGTGAGAGAGGACTATCCAAACTCTAGAAGATATGTTGTGGGTGCATGCTCTCGATTGGAAGGACGACTGGGAAGCTCATCTCCTTTGGTGGAATTCACCAATAATAACAGTTGGCATGCTTCGATTCAGATGGCACCTTATGAAGCATTGTATGGTCGTTGTTGTAGGTCCCCTTTGTGTTGCGATGACCTATCTAAATCTCTGGATACGGAACCTGATATATTGCAAGCAGCTCGTGAGAAGATCACTCTGATAAGGAGTTGGTTGTTAACGGCTCAGAGCCGGCAGAAATCTTATACAGACAACTGTCGTCGACCGCTCGAGTTCGAGGTTGGTGACCATGTGCTAATGAAGGTGTCTCCTACTCGAGGTGTTTTCTTTTTGGGAAGAGAGGCAAGCTGAGTGTAACATCCCCAAGTTATTCAGGGTATATTACAGCGCCGTGAGCCCCGCCATGGGACCCACAAGGCTATTTATACGTGGAACTATGAACTTTTACCGAGAAGGTCAAAGTACAATAAAATGGAAGACAATAAAAATGGTATTAAAGACCATATCCAATACATCCTAATACAACACATCACAATGAAATACCACGGCAACACAGGCCGGAACATCAAGTAAACCGAAAACAGTACTCGAGTATTCAAAAAACATTCAAGTACAACAACACTGAATGGAGGAAATACAAAATATAACCAGAGACAAGACACAACATCACAATTACCCACCATCTTCATGATGACCCAGTACATGCCTATCCGCTCTCCTGGATCCTGAAATACATGAAAGGTATTTCCCCCATAAAGGGGTTAGCCGTCGAATAGCTAGTATAAGTATATCGAATATGAAACACAATGCTCCTCGACAATAAAGTAAATGTATTCATCATCTCGTCAATTCAAGACTAGTATTCTGGAATAACTAAATCTCATAGCATCACAATAAATACATACATGATTAACCGCGGAACCGCACCAGAGGCTACGGAACCCTCAGATGACCTGTCAGTCCGTCCCAGAGTGGCTAACCCAAAATATCCACGGAACCGTACCATAGGCTACAAAACACTCATAAGACCCGTCGGTTGGTCATAGAGTGAATATATATCATCATACAATTCATATATCTTACTTTCAAAGTCGAGAACACACAATCATAAACATATACTTGCCTTTGAGGCATCAAGAATCGGAAGGAAAAGAGTATAAGTTCGGTAGGTCCAAGAATCAATAATCAATAAGGAATACGATAATCAATAATGCACTTCTGGCACCTAAACGATTCATAAGGAATACGATAATCAATAATCCATAATCAAATCACATGAAAAAACTCCCGAAACCCGCCTACGATTTACGAAACTACAAGGATAAACATCTAGAGGTTTGAAAATCACCCAAACCCTCTCAAGTCTGAAAATGGTACAAGACAATCCATATAATCATAGGGGAAACATGGGTACGGGGTGGATAAATCATAATCTCAAAGATTTCAACCTCCAAAATGGATAAATCGGATGAATCTGAGAAAATCCCCAAAATTCCCAAAAACTTGGGTTCTAAGGAATTTCCCTTGATTTGGAAGATGGAGATGGATTAAATGTTGTATAATCTTTGTTATCTAACCAAAGATGATGATTTTTGAAGAAGGACTGCCTCAAATCGCCCTCTACTGAGCTCTTCCGATCGGAGTATGTGAAAATGATGTGAAATGACGAGTGCAAGGGTTGACTGCCCCCTATATGTTGTGGTCGCCTAGCGTGCGCTAAGCTTCAAGATTAGCGTGCGCTAACAGGGTCACCGGTAGTCTAGTGGCTACTGACCTGCGTAGTTAGCGCGCGCTACCAAGCCTTAGCGTTTGCTAACTAGTGTCCTGCCGAAATTCCAATTCACTGCCCAACTCCGATATCATGCACTACAACTGGGCATTAGCGCGCGCTACGCAACGCCTATAGCGTGCGTTACCTGCTTGTCCAGAAAGTAGAAATCCCTCACTGACTCTGCCGACTCAGATCGTTAGCGTGCGCTACGGACGATGTTATCATGCACTACTGGACACAAATAGCGTGTGCTAGCTAACTCCTAGCATGCGTTAACTACTAGTCCAGAGGGCAGAATTGGCTACTGCCTCTGCCAAGCCAGGACCATTAGCGTGCGCTAAGGCTCAAAGCTAGCGTGCACTACTCAAGTAGAATTAGCGTGCGTTAGCATAGGCCTAGCGTGCGCTATCATCCTGTCCCATAACACTGCCGAAAGGTCCAATCAACACGATCATGATCTGAAAGGTATGGAACTCTATCCAATCAACACGATCATTGATTACCGTGAACTGAACAAAGTGACCATAAAGAACAAGTATCCTTTGCCTCGTATAGATGATTTATTTGATCAGTTGCAGGGATCCGTAGTATTCTCGAAAATTGATTTGAGGTCAAGGTACTATTAGCTCCGGGTGAAAGAGTCTGACGTTCTGAAGACTACGTTTCGGACGAGGTACAGACATTGTGAATTTGTGGTCATGCCTTTTGGATTGACTAATGCACTGCAGTATTCATGCAACTAATGAACAAGATATTCATAGAATACCTGGACATATGTGTGGTAGTCTTTATTGAAGACATCTTGATTTATTCTCGGGATAAGGAGGAACATGCCCGGCACTTGCGTTTGATACTAGATGTTTTGAGAGCCGAGCACCTCTATACAAAGTTCTCGAAATGTGAGTTCTGGTTGGAATGGGCACCGCCTAAAAATGTTAAAGAAGTTCGTAGCTTTTTGGGTCTTGCTGGGTATTACCATCGGTTTGTCGAGGAGTTCTGGAAACTCGCTCGGCCACTTACGAAATTACTCCAGAAGACAGAAAAGTTTGTTTGGACGGCTGAGAGACAACAGAGCTTCGATGAGATGAAGATACGGTTGACCTCAGCGCCGATTTTAGCTTTACCACAGGGTAGTGAAGGATTTGCAGTTTATAGCGACACTTCGGGACAAGGGCTTGGATGTGTGCTTATGCAGCATGATAAGACAATAGCTTTTGCGTCATGGCAGTTGAAACCGTATGAGATGAACTAACCTACTCACTATTTGGTGTTAGCCGCGATTGTCTTCGCACTTAAGATTTGGCGGCGTTATTTGTATGGCTCTCCGTTTCGGATTTATACTGACCACAAGAGTTTAAAGTACATCTTCAGCCATAAGGAGCTGAATATGAGGCAGAGACGTTGGTTGGAATTGATCAAGGATTACGATTTGGAAATTCTTTACCATCCAGGAAAAGCCAATGTCGTCGCGGACGCTTTGAGCCGCAAATCGGCATCGCTTTAGATGCTCGAGGTTCTTACAGCTCAGACGAAGTTTCGTTAGGATTTAATCGAGCAAGGAATAAAAGTTTGGCTTCAAAGAGTGCAAGGACAGTTATGCACTCTCGAAATTACTTCGTCCTTGTTTGACGACATCAAAGGGAAACAGTGGAGTGACCCGATGATCTCTCAACTGAAGGAAGATGTAATTAAAGGAAAAGCCCCTGGTTTTATGGTCCAAGAGGATAGTATTCTGATATTCCATGGCAGTATTTGTGTTCCAAATGATCTAGAGTTGAGGCAGAGAATTCTCCGAGAAGCTCATGCTACGCCGTACTCAATCCACCCCGGAACGAGTAAGATGTATAAGGACTTGAAGCAAACTTTTTGGTGGAATAATATGAAGAAAGATGTCACGGAGTTTGTACTACAGTGCTTTACGTATCAACAAGTCAAGATTTAACATCAACGACCGGCGGGATTGTTGAATCCATTTCCCATTCTCGAGTGGAAGTGGGAAGATATCTCTATGGATTTTATCACTGGGATGCCGAGAACTAGAGCAGGAATGAATATGATTTGGGTAATCGTCGATCAGTTGACCAAGTCTGCACACTTCCTATATATTACGGATACTTGGGGATCGGAGAGATTGGCTCGAACTTTTATAGCTAAGATCGTGATATTGCACGGTGCCCCTAAGACCATTATCTCCGATCGAGATGGCCATTTCGTATCGCATTTTTGGTAGGCCGTTCATCAGTCTTTGTGCACTGAGTTGAGATTGAGCACGTCTTTTCATCCTTAGTCAGACGGTCAGATGGAGCGGACGATTCAGACGTTGGAAGATATTTTGCGGGCTTGTGCCCTAGACTGGAGTAATGATTAGGAGCTTCACTTGTCGTTGATCGAGTTTGCCTACAATAATAGTTGGCATGCGTCGATCAAAATGGCACCGTTCGAGGCACTTTATGGTAGGTGATGTAGATCGCCGTTATGTTGGGACGAGGCTTCAGAGCTAGTCGGAAACGGGACTGGATATGTTGATGGATACTAAGGAGAAGAATTCTATTATCCGGGACCGATTTTTGACTGCCCAGAGCCATCAGAAATCTTATGCCGATACTCATCGTCGACAACACCTCAAAGTGTTTACAGAGCCACAAAAGAGGAAGAACGGCAAGGTCAAACAATCAATAAAAAGTATGGGTATTACATTCTCCCCTTCTAAAAGGAGTTTCGTCCCGAAACTTAAGAAATAAAAAGCTCGGGGTAATCCGATCGCATCTTCTCTTCCATCTCCCAAGTCGCTTACTCGACTCTATGTCTCGACCATTGCACTTTAACCAATGGGATGGTTTTATGCCGAAGCTGCTTCTCACGACGTTCAAGGATCTTCACCGGTCTCTCCGGAAAGGTAATATCCTCAGCTACGTCAATCTCACTATAGTCGATAACATGACTTGGATCCGGCACGTACTTTCTCAACTGAGACAAATGAAAAACGCTATGTACATTACTCAAAGCTGGAGGCAACGCCAAGCGATAAGCTAAATCTTCGACCCTGTCCAAAATTTCAAAAGGTCCGATATACCTCGGACTAAGGTTCCCCTTTTTAACGAAGAGGAAAATTCCTCTGGTCGGCGACACCTTGAGTAGAACATGGTCTCCCACTTCGAATTCTAAAGGTCGACGACGAGTATCGGCATAAGATTTCTGACGGATCTGGGCAGTCAACAATCGGTCCCGGATAATAGAAATCTTCTCCTTAGTTTCCATCAACATATCCGGTTCCATTCCGACTAGCTTCGAAGCCTCGTCCCAACATAATGGCGATCTACACCGCCTACCGTAAAGTGCCTCGAACGATGCCATTTTGATCGATGCATGCCAACTATTATTGAAGGCAAACTCGATCAACGGCAAGTGAAGATCCCAATCATTACTCCAGCTTAGGGCACAAGCCCGCAACATATCTTCCAATGTTTGAATCGTCCGCTCCGTCTGACCGCCTGACTGAGGATGAAAAGATGTGCACAATCTCAACTCGGTGCCCAAAGCCTGATGAACGGCCTGCCAAAAATGGTCGGAGATAATGGTCTTAGGGGCACCATGCAATCTCACGATCTTAGCTATAAAAGTTCGAGCCAATCTCTCCGATCCCCAAGTATCCTTAATACCTAGGAAGTGTGCAGACTTGGTCAACTGATCGACGATTATCCAAATCATATTCATTCCTGCTCTAGTTCTCGGCATCCCAGTGATAAAATCCATAGAGAAATCTTCCCACTTCTACTCGGGAATGGGAAGCGGCTTCAACAATCCCACCAGTCGTTGATGTTCAATCTTGACTTTTTGACACGTCAAGCACTGTAGTACAAACTCCGTGACATCTTTCTTCATATTATTCCACCAAAAATTTTGCTTCCAGCCCTTGTACATCTTACTCGTTCTGGGGTGGATTGAGTAAGGCGTAGCATGAGCTTCTCGGAGAATTCTATGCCTCAACTCTAGATCATTTGGAACACAAAGACTACCCTGGAATCTCAGAATACTATCCTTGTGGACCGTAAAACCAGGGGCTTTTCCTTTAATTACATCTTCCTTCATTTGAGAGATCATCGGGTCACTCCACTGTTTCCCTTTGATGTCGTCAACCAAGGACGAAGTAATTTCGAGAGTGCACAACTGTCCTTGCACTCTTTGAAGCCAAACTTCTATTCCTTGCTCGATTAAATCCTGACGAATCTTCGTCTGAGCTGTAACAACCTCGAGCATCTGAAGCGATGCCGGTTTGTAGCTCAAAGCATCCATGACGACATTGGATTTTCCTGGATGGTAAAGAATTTCCAAATCGTAATCCTTGATCAATTCCAACCAACGTCTCTGCCTCATATTCAGCTCCTTCTGGCTGAAAATGTACTTTAAACTCTTGTGGTCGGCATAAATCTGACACGGAGAGCCATACAAATAATGCCGCCAAATCTTAAGTGCGAAGACAATCGCGGCCAACTCCAAATCTTGAGTAGGATAGTTCATCTCATATGGTTTCAACTGTCGTGACGCAAAAGCTATCGTCTTATCATGATGCATAAGCACACATCCAAGCCCTTGTCCCGAAGCATCGTTATAAACTGCAAATCCTTCACTACCCTGTGGTAAAGTTAAAATCGGCGCTGAGGTCAACCGTCGCTTCAACTCATCGAAGCTCTGTTGTCTCTCAGCTGTCCAAACAAACTTTTCTGTCTTCTGGAGTAATTTTGTAAGTGGCCGAGCGAGTTTTGAGAACCCCTCGACAAACCGACGGTAATACCCAGCAAGACCCAAAAAGCTACGAACTTCTTTAACATTTTTAGGCGGTGCCTATTCTAGCACTGCCTCAATCTTCTAAGGGTCTACACGAACCCCTTCGGCCGAAATCACATGGACAAGAAACATAACTTATTCCAACCAGAACTCACATTTCGAGAACTTTGCATAGAGGTGCTCGACTCTTAAAATATTTAGTATCAAACGCAAGTGTCGGGCATGTTCCTTCTTATCCCGAGAATAAATCAAGATGTCACCAATAAAGACGACCACACAGGTATTATATGAATATCTTGTTCATTTGTTGCATGAATACTGCCGGTGCATTAGTCAATCCAAATGGCATGACCACAAATTCATAATGTTCGTACCTCGTCCAAAACACAGTCTTCGGAACGTCGGACTCTTTCACCCGGATGATAGTACCCTGACCTCAAATCATTTTTCGAGAATACTGCGGCTCCCTGCAACTGGTCAAATAAATCATCTATACGAGGCAAAGGATACTTGTTCTTTATGGTCACTTTCTTCATTTCACAGTAATCAATGCATAAACGTAGTGAACCATCCTTCTTCCTCACAAAAAGAACAGGTGCGCCCCAAGGCGAAGCGCTCGGTCTGATGTACCCTTTCTCCAAAAGTTCTCTTAGCTGACCCTTTAATTCTAGCATCTCGGAAGGTGCCATCCGGTAAGGTGCCTTAGAAATCGGATCCACATCAGGCTCTAAGTCCACAGAAAATTCTATCTCACGATCCGCGATAATCCCGGGAGTTCGTTCGTAAAGACGTCGGGATACTCATTAACAAATGGAATCGAAGAGAAATCAACTCCGTTCCCTTCCGTCCTCAAAGCATAACACCAATAGCCCGTGCAACCTTTATTCAAAAGTTTTACGGTCTTCATGGCGCTGATAAGCAACTTAGGCTGGCCCGACTTACGTCCCATAAACGACTACTCGGAACCATATTTAGTCATCATGGTGATAACCTTAGTACGATAATTCATAATCGCTTGGTGACTGTCAAGCCAATCCTCGCCGAGGATCACATCCTAGCCTTCCATATAAACCACAATCAAATTCGATAACCAATCCATACCGGCTATATTCACCGAAAAATCTCTAATCTCCCAGTTCCCCACGATTTTATCCCCGCTAGGTAGTTTCACAATGAAAGGATCGCAAGCAATCATACAAGTTATATTCAAACGGCGTACACACTCCAAGGAGATGAAAGAATGTGTATCACCCGAATCAAAAAGTACACGAACTGTATGAGATAGGATATGAATGGTACCTGAGGCCACCGCCGCATCAGGTTCGTCTGCTCGACGCATCTCATAGACTCGTGGGTGTGCCGAACCGATGCTAGAATCTCCCCCTCTAGCGTCCGGACTCCGTCCCCGTCCTTTGCCGTAACTCTGCTGTGATTGTCCAACTCGTTGCCTTTGATTCATACTCTGAGCTAAAGGCGCTGGGGCAGAAGCCCGAGTGTCCACAGTCTGATCTTGTTCGGGGCAATAAGCTCCCCTATGTCCCATATGTCCACAAGTGTGACATTTCAGGGGTGGGAAATTGCATTCCAGATTAACGTGGCCTGGACGAACACAATTAAAACAAGTTACCGGGCGAGTTGAGGTGCCCGGAGCAGAACAAAAGCTTCTCTTCCCTCTAGCAGAACGTGACGACTGCCCGACAGAGCGGTTAGTCGTCTGAGGTCTCTGGAAATTGCCACCTTTAGAACCAGAAAAGTTAGCAACGATCCTCTGCTTCTTCGGTTCTTATGTGTTATCATTGTTGGGAATAAACATGTCATATATGTTGTTACCCAAAATATATTATACTGGTGGAATGGATGAGTAACAAACAAAATGTGAGAGCATGTCCGAGGGAATGTAAATAACACAAGATTTGCCGGGTTTGTTAGGCCGGGGCTTGAATGCTCTCGCGAGATATTATTAATACGAATACGTTGGAGTACAAATATTAATGTAAGAGTACAATTACAACGAGTGTAAAGACCCTAATTATCTAGCTCTTGAGTGCTGTCGATTGACGGAAGAACCAGAGTTGAAGCTCTGCGAATTCTTGTTCTCGTTTCTGCCGACCATATTTGGGTTAAGAGGTTTCGAGAGTGAGAGATAGAAAGATGTCCGAAGTTTATAGCGTGGCCAAGATACAGAAGCGAAGCCAAGAGTATGAAAGCAGCAGCTTTTGTGACCCTTCTCCAGTTGCTGGAGGTTTCCTATTTATAGGAGTCGAGGTAGCTGGGCGATCGCCTTTCCTGTATTATAATAAGCGGGCGATCGTCTTTAGCACATGGGTTGGTTGCCTTAAAGTCCGTGGCTTCTGCTGGCATCCAGATGTGCGAACCAATGAGAGGACTACACGCGTCTCTTGTTGCTGTCTCGGGAGGTCCCACTTTAGACCTTTCGGCGGATCTGTCGGTAGGTGAGAAGCTGGTTGTTGGGTACAAGATCGGATATTGCGCCGTGTTGCGGAAGCGTAGAATAAAATGCGGAAATTAAATCCCTTAAGTCTAAAATTAAATCTTTGGAAATTGAAAATTCCAAAATTATCGAAAAGGGAAAATTTGTTGAAATCGATCATTCAAAGTGTATTGAAAATGAAAATATTTTGAAGAATGATCTCGCTAAAATCCAAACCGATCTTAAATCTTTGACAAAGAAATTCTCGCGCGGAAACGAGAAATTTGAACAAATGCTTGGTGTTCAAAAATTTACTTTGAATAAAGAGGGGTTAGGATTCAAAACTCGTTTGAAAAACGAATCCGTTAATTTCAAGACACCCCATTGTGAAAAGTGTTTAAAAATCGGGCATCATATTTCAAGTTGCAAAAGCCCGAGACAGACGATAAAAATTAAGAAAATTTGGGTTCCTAAAGAAACAATCGTTTCAAATATCGTCTACGTTTCTAAACAAAAACCAACTATAGGTTGGATCCCCAAACATTGATTTTTGGTATTTTACTCAGGGGGAATAATTTTTTTTTAAAAAAAAGGATAATATTTTCAGGGGGAGTTAATACCCTTGTATTTATTTTTGCATATTTCATTATTTATTGAATTTTTTTATTGGTACTTTATTCCATTTTTTTGATGAATACAAAAAGGGGGAGAGATAGGAGAATGGGGAAATAAGTCGAAAATGTGATTAACCGTGAAAGGGGGAGAAAAATCGAAGAAAATGGATATCATACAAAAAGAATTGGAAAAACGAAGGAGTTGAACAAAAATAAGGAGAAGTCGAAAATGAAGGAAAAGAAAATGAGGAAACGTCGAAAAGACGATGAAAAATTAAAAATGAGAAAAGAAAATGAGAAAAGAAAGAAGGAGTCGAAAATAAATGGGAGAAGAACTAACGAAATGGACAAAGTCGAAAACTTTGGTCTGTACACATATACATATATTTGTATTTTTGCAGGTAAATCTCATTGACGAAGTTTTGTTTTGTAATCATCAAAAAGGGGGAGATTGTTGGAACATTTTATTCCATACATAAATTAAAAGTGTTTTGATGATTAAAGGTGATAAACAAAACAAAACAACGAAGAGACGAAGCAAGCATCGAAGGAAAACGAAGTGCAAAATGCTGGATAAAATCAAAGCTAACGTACGTAACAAGGGTATGTTAACGTACGTAATATGGTCAAGCTAACGTACATAATGGAGGTTGTATAACGTACGTAAAGGAGTTCAACCAAGTGAACATTGGACGAGTCAAAGTCAGAAAAGCATGCAACGGATATATGACTTCATCAATGACGTAATGTTAGCGTACGTAACGAAGTCAATGCTAACGTACGTAACCAAAGAAACGAAGCTCACTGGACTGAAACTGGACTAGGCTAACGTACGTAACCTGTAAAGGTTAACGTACGTAATGAAGCTTACGTACGTAATATGTAGAGGATAGCGTATGTAATCAAGTCTGCAGAAGCTAACGGCTAGTTTGGTGATGAAGCCTATAAATACCATGTCTATGGTATTGATTAAACACAACAACTTCAAGCATACTACACATTCATCTGAGATTGATATTCATTGTATTGTAGTTGTAATATTGAGCTTACATTGAGTGGTTGAGTGTTATACACAAAATCATATATGAGTGGTAAAAGAAAAGGTTTTGGATTCGGTGTTATTTGGATCAAGGATCCGGCATTGTTAGAATCGCAATCGCTATCTTAGCGAGGTTTATCTAGTACCGATAGAAAGCTAGAGAGGTTTATTCCTTGTCCTACGAAAAGGAAAACGGTTTAACTTGGACCAACACAAAGACAAGTACAAGTGGTTTATCACGGACCAATAGAAGACGTGATTGTAACGGTTATACCTCGACCGATAGAAGAGAGGAGAAGAGGTTTTTCTTTAGCCTATTGAAAAAGATACCGAGAGAGGACGTAGGCTCGTTTATAGCCGAACCTCTAAAAATCCGTTCGTCATTTAATTTCCGCATTTTATTGTACGCTTCCGCAACACGGCCGCATTTTATTTTACGTTTCCTCTTTATTCAAAGTAAATTTTTGAACACCAAGCATTTGTTCAAATTTCTCGTTTCCGCGCGAGAATTTCTTTGTCAAAGATTTAAGCTCGGTTTGGATTTTAGTGAGATCATTCTTCAAAATATTTTCATTTTCAATACACTTTGAATGATCGATTTCAACAAATTTTTCCTTTTCAATAATTTTGGAATTTTCAATTTCCAAAGATTTAATTTTAGACTTAAGGGATTTGATTTCCGATAATGCATTTTGAAAATCCGTATGAAGTAATTCAAATGCATCAAAAAGTTCATCACAGGAGGATGTACTAACCTGCTTTCGATGTCGCTATCGTCGAACGAACTCCGGGCCATGAGAGCGAGATTATTTTGTTCGATAAATTCGTCGTCTTTGTCTTCATCGCTCCATGTTGCCACGAGGACCTCCTTCTTGGGTTTGGCACAGCAATGCTTAGCGAAGTGGCCTGGTTTTCCACATAGTCGACAAGAGTTGTCGAATTTCTTCATTTCTCTCGAGCTATCCTTCTTCCTCCGGTTTAATAAAGTTTGGAATTTATTAATATTCTTGGCATAATACGCCGCTTCTTCGTCGCTTTCTTCCACCGGGATTTCTTCTTTCTTTTTCGACATCTTAGCCTTCATGGCTAAAGATTGTTCCTTCGGCTTTGGCTTGACACTTCGTGATTTAACAAGATTTCATAATTAATTAGCGAACCAACGAGGGCGCTAAAATCGTGCGTATTTATATCTTTGGATTCCATAATCGCAGTCACGGTACCGTCCCATTCGCTAGGTAGTGATCGTAAAATTTTCTTGACTTTTTCACTACTAGACAATGGTTTTCCGAACGAAGCAAGTCCATTTGTGATGACCGAAAATCGGTCGAGCATATTGGTGATGGACTCATCACCTTTCATCATGAATAACTCGTAGTCATGGAGAAGCATATTGATTTTCATCTCCTTGACTTGAGTCGTCCCTTCGTGTGTGATTTCTAGAATTTTCCATATTTCTTTCGCACTCTCACACGATGAGATTCGATTGACCTCTTCCAGATTTAAGGCACAAAATAAGAGTTGAGTAGCCTTACAATTTAGATGGTCATTTTTTGCAATTGGCATCGTCGTATTCTTCGAAGGATTTGAGCGTACCGTCGGATTTGAGAGGAATTTTCGGGACAAGGCAAATAATCTTCCAAATCTCTATATCGTAGGCACGAATAAAGATCGACATCTTTTTCTTCCATGTCAAATAATTTGAGCCATCAAAGAACGGTGGTCGGTTGAGAGCAAGGCCTCGACAGGAGCAAATTGAAACGCCATTGGATCTTTTTCTCCTCAGATGTTAAGCTGCGTATTGGAGTGCCTGCTCCGATACCAATTGTTGGGTACAAGATCGGATATTGCTCCGTGTTGCGGAAGCGTAAAATAAAATGTGGAAATTAAATGACGAACAGATTTATAGAGGTTCGGCTATAAACGAGCCTACGTCCTCTCTCGGTATCTTTTTCAATAGGCTAAAGAAAAACCTCTTCTCCTATCTTCTATCGATCTAGGTATAACCGTTACAATCACATCTTCTATTGGTCCGTGATAAACCACTCGTACTTGTCTTTGTGTCGGTCCAAGTTAAACCTTTTTCCTTTTCGTAGGACAAGGAATCAACCTCTCAAGCTTTCTATCGGTACTAGATAAACCTCGTTAAGATAGCAATTGCGATTCTAACAATGCCGGATCCTTGATCCTAATAACACCGAATCCAATCGTATCTTTTCTTTTACCACTCATATATGATTTAGTGTATAACACTCAATCACTCAATGTAAGCTCAATATTACAACAACAATACAATGAATATCAATCTCAGATGAATGTGTAGTATGCTTGAAGTTGTTGTGTTGAATCAATACCATAGACATGGTATTTATAAGCTTCATCATCAAACTAGCCGTTAGCTTCTGCAGACTTGATTACATATGCTATCCTCTACATATTACATACGTAAGCTTCATTACATACGTTAACCTTTACAGGTTACGTACGTTAGCCTAGTCCAGTTTTAGTCCAGTGAGCTTCGTTTCTTTGGTTACGTACGTTAGCATTGACTTCGTTACGTACGCTAACATTACGTCACTGATGACGCCATATATCCATTGCATGCTTTTCTGACTTTGACTCGTCCAACGTTCACTTGGTTGAACTCCTTTACGTACGTTATACAACCTCCATTACGTACGTTAGCTTGCCTATATTACGTACGTTAACATACCCTTGTTATGTACGTTAGCTTTGATTTTATCCAGCATTTTGCACTTCGTTTTCCTTCGATGCTTGCTTCGCCTCTTCATTGTTTTGTTTTGTTTATCGCCTTTAATCATCAAAACACTTTCAATTTATGTATGGAACAAAATGTTCCAACACTGGTGACAAGCTGGGGTCAAAGGGCCTTATCCTACGGCGCCTTTTCCGGATCTACACGTGGGCCTCTATCCCGAGGTTCGGCCTATGCAGACTTGACGGATGTTGGCTTTACACGGCATGTGGCGGTCTTCCATGATCGGACACTTGGGACGATCGCTAGTTGCCAGGAGACGATCGCCTTGGCAGTCGATCGCTCGGCGCTGGGTCCTGATCTAGGTCCTTCGATCGGCAAGTCTGCCTTGGTCTATTTGACTCTGGTTCGGTCGCCCGGTCTTTGTGCCGATCGCCTGTTGAGGTGTATAAATCTCGACACAACAATTGCCCCCCAGCTTGCTCCGATGTTGAAGACATGAGGTGAGGTGGTTCCACTGGCGATCGTTTAAGATAATGATGGGCGATCCGTTTAGCGGACTTTGGCCTCGGATTTGTGCGACCTAATCGTTTGGCAAGCTATCTTCGGTCTTGTTCTTGTGATCTTCAATTTTGCAGATCCCTCGTGGAAGGCCGATTGTTTCGACCTAGAGGAACCGTGCATGGTCGCAGAGTTCGATGGACCGACCTCCATGACCATGTCTTGTGCGCGAGTGACATTCCACCTGTAGGTTTTTCTCGTAACTCACTTTATTGTGAGGGTCCTCCGTAGGCTGCGCCTGCCTCGTATTTAAATGAAGGGCGAGTGGTCTTGGTCTGGAGGAGTCCTTGCACGGGGCGTCGTCGGATTAATCACTCCACGACCGCAGCTTGTTAGCACTTTTCTACCTCGGATCTTCATGTTAGATGGCGATCCTTGATGGTATACATTGTGACGGGGGTAGGGACGCGTCGCATTGTCCGGGTCCACCATGTTAGATGATGAACCTTTGAGGGCAGGCGAGCGTGTCCATAGATCTGTTTGGAGGGTCCTTCGGCTATGCCCGCCTCGTATTTAAACGAAGGGCGAGCGATCGCAGCCCAAAGGAACCTTACATGGACGATGCTGTCGGTTCCATCGACCTCCAGGACCATGGTTGCACTCTTCTACCTCGAATCGTCATGTTAGATGGTGATCCTCGACGGTATATGTTGTGCTGAGGGAGGCGATCTCGTGCCTAGGTCCATCATGTTAGATGATGAACTTTATATGGCGAGCGAGTCCTCCATTTTTGGAGATGCTGCTTGGGCAGTAGCCTTTCGTTTGACATGGTGGAAACTGGGGAAAGACCTCCGAAATTTCCACCTCTTAGTTGAAGCATAAAGATCTGGCCGCCAGGGTCGATCAGAGTGGGATCGACTAGTACAAGTATTCCGGCTCGCCGTGCTTGATTCTGGCGATCGGGTCAGAAGACAGATGATCATCGTTTGGTTTCCGATCGCTACCCTTGACCCTTTTCACCCAGGGCTCCAGCTAATTGACTAGACTGTCCAGCTTGCCCTCCTCGAACAATCTCCAGAGTTGTCTGAGGAGGTCGCGGCATTGGTCAGTGTTGTGGTCGGGACTCTTGTGGTAAGCACAAAATTTGTTGCGGTCCAGATGACCGTTGTCCCTTATCGCATTCGGATTGCCTAGCCGCTCGCTCCCCTGGATGGCATAAAAAATATGGGCTGGAGATAGATTGAGGTTGTGCTGGAGATGGGGTTCCACATCCTCGAAGGCCCTGAAATTACCGAGTGGCTTGGCGACCGCCTTGTTGGACTTGGCGATCGCCGTATCTGCCCCATCGCCTTTGCGAAGGGCGAGCAACCTTCGCCTGGCCAAAAAGTCTATGGCCTTGGTGCGTAAAATCATGTAGGTCAGGGGGATGTCCTTCGTGAGGTGCCTAAACATGGGCGAAAGACCACTGAATCCCCCGAGGACCGATTAGAGGGCGATCTCGTTGCTTACGAGCTCGCTGCTGAGGATTATCTCATCCACTCGGTCGATGTAGTCTTTGTCGGACTCGTCTTTCCCCTGTCTGATCTTCATCATGCGGTGGGGACCTTTTGGTCGAGCGACCTTGGCGGCGAAGTACAACGTGTAGTCACTCGCCAGTTGTTCAAAGGAACTGATGGATCGCGGTGGCAATGAGATGTACCACCTATGGGCCAGATCGCCCAGTGTTAACGGGAACATTCGGCACCTGGTCGCATCTGATGCCCCGATACGGTCATGTAGATCCGGAACTTGCTCAAGTGAGTCTCGGGGTACGATCTCCCCTCGTACAAAGGTGTTTGCGGAGGAGCGATACTTGGCTGCACGGGGGCAAGCTCGATGTGGATCGCGAGCGGCTCACATGGCCCGGCGATCTTTCTCTTGGCGCCTGCCCCAGTTTCTAGGAGTGCCTTCATGCAATCGAGCTGGCGTTGCATGGCGGCCATCGCCATAGCCTGGTCGCTCGTGGTTCGGCTCTCGGAGCGGGATACGAGGCGATCGTGTACTGATCTCCTGGCTCCGCGGTAGGTGATGAGGTCGTCACCGCCGATCTTGGTTCTTCGGCGAGGTGGAGCCAGATGGCTCTTCTGCCTTCTGGGAGTTGGGTATGTCAAACTCCTGGTGACGGATTCGAGCTCCGTCGTCTCATGGTTGGGGCCAGAATGCCCCGGTCGCCATGATGGGTCGCTTCCTAGGCGGCTGAAAACGGAACTGTCCCGCCTCGCGAGCGCCTTTTCTTGCGACTTGGGGCTTTCTATCGATCGCTCGACATATAGCCCTTTGAGTTTTCGCTTGCACGCGCGTCAGACGGCTGATGGGGTAATAGCGGGTACATCACATGCTCTTTGTCGCTCCCGTAGGATGGCCATGGCCTCCTCGATCTGTTCAGTGGTTTGGAACTGATCAAGCGAGAGGCTAGGGCCGTCCCTCGGGGGCGGGATCGAGAGTCTCGCACCGTCGTGGCTACCCTCCGCCGTAGGTTGGGGCTCAGATTGAGCCAGAATAAGATGTCCGGCGGCTCGTAGAGTGGCTCTCTTCTTGGTGGTGGCAGACATCATGATTCTGAAGGTTTTTCTTTGAAGAACAGTGAGTGTTTCTTCAAGTATATGTTCTGAAAAACAGTGAGTGTTCTTTGAAACGGTCGGAGAGAAAATTAAGGTAAATGCCCTTCCTCTAGAGCCAATTGTTGTTACCCAAAATATATTATATTGCTGGAATGGATGAGTAACAAACAAAATGCGAGAGCACGTCCGAGGCAATGTAAATAACATAAGATTTGTCGGGTTTGTTAGGCCTGGGCTTGAATGCTCTCGCGAGATATTATTAATACGAATACGTTGGAGTACAAATATTAAGGTAAGAGTACAATTACAATGAGTGTAAAGACCCTAGTTATCTAGCTCTTGAGTGCTGTCGATTGCCGGAAGAACCAGAGTTGAAGCTCTGTGAGTTCTTGTTCTCCTTTCTGCCGACCGTCTTTGGGTTAAGAGGTTTCGAGAGTGAGAGATAGAAAGATGTCCGGATTAAATAGCGTGGCCAAGATAGAGAAGCGAAGCCAAGAGTATGAAAGCAGCAGTTTTTGTGACCCTTCTCCAGTTGCTGGAGGTTTCCTATTTATAGGAGTCGAGGTAGTTGGGCGATCACCTTTCCTGTATTATAATAAGCGGGTGATCGTCTTTAGCACATGGGTTGGTTGCCTTAAAGTCCGCGGCTGTTGTTGGAAGCCAGCTGTGCGAACCAATGAGAGGACTACACGCGTCTCTTGTCGCTGTCTCGTGAGGTCCCACTTTGGACCTTTCGGCGGATCTGTTGGTAGGTGAGAAGCTGGTGACAGGCTGGGGTAAAAGGGCCTTATTACGGCGCCTTTTCTGGATCTGCACGTGGGCCTCTATCCCGAGGTTGGCCTTCGCAGACTTGACGGATGTTGGCTCTACACAACATGAGGCGGTCGTCCATGATCGGGCACTTGGGACGATCGCTAGTTGCCGGGTGACGATCGCCTTGGCAGTCGATCGCTCGGTGCTGGGTCCTGATCTGGGTCCTTCGATCGGCAAGTCTGCCTTGGTCTATTTGACTCTTATTCGGTCGCCCGGTCTTTGTGCCGATCGCATGTTGAGGTGTATAAATCTCAACACAACAATATACTAAGGCCCTGTCTTGGTAATCTTTCAAGGTAGTACAAGCAAATCCGGCCATATAACGCCGTAAATCTATATTCATCCACATATCAAAATAACGGATCTTGTCACTCTCATCCCGCACTTGATTCTTCACGTGGATCAGATTTTGATTGTATTCCACTATCGCTTGCGAGACTGGAACATTCTGCAGCTTAGCCTCGAAAAAGGCTCAAATTCTGCCTTTTTGCACTAGCCAAGGACAAAACTCGGCCTCCAGTAGCTCTTTAAACTCTCCCCACGTAGCAACATGATACTGTGGCATGATAACTTTCCACCAAGTCATGGCTTCCTTGATAAGAAAGTACTGAGCAATCGGTACCTTCCTTGCTTCCGGACAATCAACCGCTTCAAACACTTTCTCTAACTCTGGCAACCAATTCTCCGCAAAAGAACTGAGGGAAGCAGTCACGCCACGTCCTCGTCCGCGTCCACGACCACGGACTCGTCTCTATCCCCTATCAGCAGACATTCTAAAGGATACACAAATCACTTAAGTACAATTCACATCACACGTCATCGAAGTGACCGATTCCCAAAATACAAATTCAAAGGTAAAACGATTAAGGAACATTAGGGGAGTAAGAGGTCTTACAAGTACCGGTCGCACTGTGATGATGGCAAAGTAGTGATACTATAGACAAACGTCTAAGTCCATCGTCCAGGCCTTCGGCAAAGCAGAATCGGCCCGGTTAACGTATAACGGGATATCACAGGCCTGGCGAGGAGATCGGCTCGCTAAGAAATCCAACACCATCGGCGGGCAAGATGGGTTAGTGCTATGGATCATGCATCAAACAACAAAATTTAGCACATCTCCCACGAAAATGACGATATTCAATTCAACAAGCAAAGTCTACCTCTCGGCTCTCTCAGGATTGCGGCCGAAGTATGGTTTCCCGCAAGGGGTTTCAGCCTCGGCGATCGCCATCTCCCGCAGGAAAGCTGCAGAGGGCGTAGGCTCATTCGCCGGGGGAACGACAGTGATCGGAGGCGCGGCGATCGGCACCTCACTGGCAGGGGCAGAAACTGGAGTTTCTCCCAACCTCTGCCGTTTGCGATTCGTCCGGAGCCCCTCCTCCCGAAATTCCTCCTCAGCCACGATCGGCTCTACGCGAGGCTCCACCTCCGGGATAATAGGTAACGCCACCGGAGGAGCTCGAGATGACTTCTTCTGGCGAAGACGACCCAAAACTCCACGGTTCGACATAGCTATCTCCGGTGGGGGCTCCAAGAAACGAGGAAAGCGGGCCTCTACAATAAGGACAGTTGAACAAACAGTTAGACATATTCCTCGAGCAGGACGATCTCCAAGCAATTGAAGGTCATAGAAACTCATACCTGAGACCGACAGATGTCTCGGGAAATGGAATAGCCGAGCGGACAGCCAACGGCTCTCCTTGTTGATCCGGCTAGTGTCTAAGTCGTCATCCGGCAAACTTCGTATCCGCTCCCAGATGACCAGAAAGTCGAAAGGAAGCTCGTCGATCGTCGGAATATGGAAACCTACGAAAGCAAAATCAAATTAGATCAGTTCAGAACATATCCGAACAAAGGGAGAATCTGAACCCTTACCCGGATTCCTCTCCCAAAAGCTAGTGGGGATTTCCAGCTCGCCCGTAGGATTGTCGCTCGCAGAAGCCTTCCACGCACCGGCGACCCAGAACCACTTCGCCGGGTCGCCCCGCACCTTGTTAGGGACTCCGAGGATCACCCGACCAGATTAGCCTTGAATGTGATAGCCTCCGATAGACCCTTTCTGAGTCGTTAACTTGAACAAATGGTTCATCTCCAACGGCGAAAGAAGGCGGTAAAGTCGGTGACCGCCGAACAAGGTTAGAGCACAAATGATGTGGAGCCAGGTATTCGGCGTCAACTGGAGCGGCGCCACGTTCCAAGAAGACAGCAGATGGGAGACGGAGAACAACAAAGGAAACCGTAGCCCAGCCTCCATGATTGCTTCGTTCACGGCGACCATGCCCTCCGGAGGCTGATCGACTCGTTCATTCTCGGCCGGCACAAAAAGATCCACATCTGAAGGGACATGGAAGCTCGTCCTCCAGACGGCCAGGTCCTTCCTGGTCGCCGAGCTCCTTATCTAGCCAAGGGACCATAAAGATCGCTGCGCAGCCCGAAACAACGATTGCTTAGGAGGTTGATAAGGGTGAACGATCGAGTACTCCCGGTAATTGAATTTAGGAGACGGACCAGCCAACCTCTCCATGATTTCAGCGAAAGCCAGATAGGCCTGGCCAAAAGCACTGTGCTGCTCCCAGTAGGCCCTAACCGCCGTATCTCTCTCCATCTGCGAACGTCTCCGCTCAACCGCCGCCTCCTTGGCGACGTCGGCTTCATTGAACAACGCCTCGACTTCCGCAGGATCAATACCGTCCCGGATAGCCTTGGCGGCCGTCTCCAGATGGAAATCTGCGGAGGATCCTTCTCGGGCAGTCGATGCCCCGGCGGCGGAGCTGGTGCCCACTCCGTGTGAAGAAGATGTTCCAGACATTCTCGAAATAAGAAGAGGAGAAAAAGTAGTGTCTTTTCTTACCAAGGATCGAGTCGATCGACGATCAGCATTCGAAATCTCCAGAAAAATCTTCAGCAAAAGTCTTCTTTCTCCGATAAAAGCGCATAAGGGTCTTAACCCTTCAACCCGGCGCTCTTTTATAGGAGAAAGCAGGGACTTCCGTGCAATTAAGGAGAATATCAGGGGCCGAAGTGCAACCGTTGCTATTAATGACTCCCTTGAAACCCGCGATGCGTCGTTTCGAGGGCACGCCAGACGAGGAGTCGCAGCTAACCGTCGGTATCCCCCAACAGGAACCTGACACGTGCCCCGGAGACTTTTCCACATCCACTGTCGTTTCCCGCTCATTTCAGCGACCACCAGGTCGTCCAAATTCAAAGCCAAACCACTCAAAGACGATCGCCAGTTCCATTAAATGCTGAGTCACTCGTCATAGTTCAGCGATCGCCAGCAGAGCCACCTCACCCCATGTTTCCAACATCGGAGCGAGCTGGGGGGCAATTGTTGTGCGGAGATTTGTACGCCTCGGCAACGATCGGAGTAAGTGCCGAGCGACCGAGTCCACGACCGAATAAGCTACGGCGAACTCGCCTAAGCGAAGATAGCAGACCACCTTCGAGTATCTAGCGATCGACTCTCAAGGCGATCGCCTTTTGGCATCTAGCGATCATCACTGGTGCCCGACCTAAGACGACTGTCCTGTGCCGCGAATAAGACCGTCGTCCGTCAAAGTCTACGAAGACTGGATCTCAAGGCAGCACCCACGTGCAGATCCGCGAAAGGCGCCGCATAACATGGATCGTTGACCACAGCCTGTCACCACCTTATCACCTACCGACAAACCCGCCGAAAGGTACAAGGTGGGACCGCCCGTGACAGCGACTCAGACGCGTGCAGACTTCTCATTGGACCGCACAGCTAGCTGCCAGCAACTTCTGCGGACTCTAAGGAGACCAGCCCATGTGCTAAAAGACGATCGCCCGCTTATTATAATGCAGCAAAGGCGATCGCCCAGCTTCTCCCAGTCCTATAAATAGAGAACCTCCAGCAACTGGAAAAAGGTTCCGAAATCCGTCCAAGAATACATATATTCCTTCAGGCTCTCAGTTTCCTCTCTTGGATCTACCTCTGGACTTCTCTCTCAGCACCTCTCATCCAGAAGACAGTCAGCAGAGGCAAGAACTCCCTGCAGAACAGATTCAACGAGACTCACAAGCTTAGGAACTCCAACATACAACTACTACACGCCGTGAGAGACTGTCGATTTCTCATGGCCGTCACGGCTCATCAATGTTGTTACAAGAACTCACAGAGCATCATATCTGGTTCTTCCAGCAATCTACACGCTCGCTAGCTAAGATAACTAGGGTCTTTACACTCATTGTAATTGTACTCTAACATTAATACTTGTATCCCATAATATTTGTATTAATAACATCTCGCGAGAGCATTCAAGCCCGGGACTAACAACCCCGGCAAATCTTGTGTTATTTACTTTCTCTACGGAAGTGCTCTCGCACTTTGTTTGCTATCCATCCATTCCAGCAATATCTATCTCCGGATAATATTTTGGGTAGCAATAGTGTGCAGTAGAGTTTTCAAACTCTTTTGCATTTGAGAAAGCGTAATTAAATAGCGAAGATAAACGACACAAGATTTATAGAGGTTCGGCCAATTATGCCTACGTCATCTCTTTGTATCTTTTTCTATAGGTTTAAGATAAACCTTTGGGCCTTGTCTTCTATCGGTCCGAGGTAAACCATAACAATCTTGTCTTCAATCATCCAAGATAAACCGTGATGCTCTTGTCTTTTTGTCGGTCCAAGCTAAACTGTTTTCCTTTTCTATCGGACAAGGAATCAACCTATCTAGCTTTCAATTGGTACTAGACAAACCTAACTTAGTTTTAGATACTGATTCTAACAATGCTGGATCCTTGATCCTAATAACACCGGATCAAACCTACAATCCTTTGTTACCTCTCGTGTATCGGTTGAGTGTATCGAACACTCAAACTCTTAACAATTAAGCTCGATTACAACAACAATAATGAATATAACAATATCAGATGAATATATGCTTTGCTTGAAGTTGTTGTATAAAGTAATACCAAATGCTTTGGTATTTATAGGCATAAAGCCTCAACTAGCCATTGGTGACTGACCCTTCCATTACATACGTTATATGTATCCGTAGTGTACGTTACGTTTATTACGTACGTTAACATCCATTGTTTACGTACGTTTTATGATGCTCAGTTGAGTCCAGTACCTTTTGCCTCTTCCATTACGTACTTTAGCTCATATGATTACGTACGTTAAGTACACCTTGTAGTGTACGTTATTGTTGCTTCGTAGCGTATGTTATAGTCATATATCCGTTGCATGCTTTAACCTTCTAGAATCAATCCAACAGATTGATTTAATTTGAATTCGAACTTCAACTTGTCCTTACGTACGTTAAGTACACTACATTACGTACGTTATTCTTCATGTGTTGCGTACGTTATTCTTCATACTGCATCTTCACTGTATTCAGCTGGCTATCTATTACGTACGTTATATGTATTGCGTAGCATACGTTAAGCTTGTTTTTACTTCAAAACATAGCTCTTTTGTCCAGCTCGTTCGTCTTCGACTTCCTGTTGTTTCAATATTGTTTTCTTTATTGTTTTGGTTTGATTCCCTCAACTTATCATTAAAATCATTAATATGGAATAAATTATTCCAACAATCTCCCCTTTTTTATGATGACAAAATAACAATCAATTGACGGGATACCTGTAAAAATATAAAATATATACAGATCAAAGTTTTCGGCTTTGTCCGTTTTTGTTAGTCTCCTCATCTTCTCTTATCTTCTCTTTTCTTTTCTTCTCCCCATTATATTTTTTTTTCATCTTATTTTTTCTTCAATCTTCTGCTTCATTCTTCTCCCCCTTTTTGTCATTAGCAAAAAGTGCATATAAAATCATAAAATCAATGAGAAATTAAATATGAAAAGAAATGGGTATAACTCCCCCTCAAAAATATATCTTGCCTTTTAAAAAATAACTCCCCCCGAGTTAAATACCAATTATAATAATACCAATTGATGAAATATATTAATTTTGAATTTTTAGGATCCAACCGACTCTTGGTCGTTTTTCATTTGGTAAATAGACGATATTCAGTATTATTGTTCCTTTTGGAATCCATATTTTCTTAATTTTTATCGGTCGTCTTGGGCTTTGACAAATTGAAATATGATGCCCAGTTTTTAAACATTTACTATATTGGGGTATTTTTAAATTTAATGATTCGTTTTTATCACTTGGTTTGAATCCTAACCCTTGTTTGTTCAACGAAATTTTTTGAACTGGAGCAATTTTTCCAATTTGTCATTTCCATAAGAAAATGTGTTCGTTAAATCTTTAAGTTCGTTTTGAACTTTTAATAAATCATTCTTTAATTTATTTTCCTTATCAAGGCACATAGAATGCTCGTTTTCAAAAACTACCCTTTTTTCTTTCATTTTGGAAATTTCAATTTCCAACGATTTATTTTTCTCTTTGAGGGATTTATTATCTTTTAAATAATTTTGAAAGTCCGTGTGTAATAACTCGAAAGCATTAAAAAGTTCTTGGTGAGACGAGGTACTTACCTGGCTTTCGTCGTCACTGTCGTCGTTTGAACTCCTTGCCATGAGTGCGAGATTATTTTGAATATATTCATCTTCTTCATCTTCGTCACTCCACGTGGCTATAAGCACTTCCTTCTGAAGTCGGGCCTTGGCAATTTTTAGCAAAGTGGCATGGTTTTCCACAGTTTCGACAATTATTGTCGAACTTCTTTGAGTCGTACCAGTGTAACACCCCCAATCCGCTGAGGGATATTACATGTCGTAGAACCTTTCCTCAAGGATCTACTAGGCTGGTAACAACATAGAACATCTCAACAATCCCTTCAAGGCTAAAATGACTCAATAGACCGATTTGGTCTTTCAATAAATACACACAACTCAAACTCATTACATGCCCACGCAGGGGTCGAATACAACACACTCCCGTACAACGGGAAAGAATACTGCAGCGGAAAATAAACTATAACTAAACCAATGACATCATACGGATCCTCGTGTGATTAGTATCGTTCATCTTTCATCATCCTTCGTGCCGACCCTGTGTTATGCTCCCAAACCTGAATGCAAAAACAGACATCCACCCCCCGAATACTCGGGGGTTAGCAAAACTCCACTGTTTTGCTAGTGCAAGAATAAAGTGCAAATACGAGCCATACAATTCACATTCCACGAATAACAATAACCAGGAAATCCTCAAAAATCCAAACGTAACGAAAAGTACTTCCCGAGGCATGAGTTTGGGTAAAACACTTCAAAACCGAAAGACCACAATTAAAAGGAAACAATTTAAGAAACAGTTTAAAATGCCATCGAGAGTTTTAATAAAAAAACAATTTAGGATTACCGAATCCTTATTTTTCCAAAATCAACAGGGGTCGCAGCCCAAAGGTTTTATTTTCACAATTGAAACCAACAACAATACACAAGGTTAAAAACCCACGTCAGGCGTCCTCGACGGACATAAAACACACACGCACCGGTGAAGTTTAACTCGTGAATCCAGGGCAAAACCATTGGACTCCCTCCGTGGCCCCGTCGAACCCTCCCAAGGTGATAAAACACATTCACAAAACATACACACCAACCTGTGAAGTTTTTACTCGTGAATCCAGGGTGAAACCATTGGACTCCCTCCGTGGCCCCGTCGAACCCTCCCGAGGTGAGCAAAATACATTCACTAAACATACACATGCACTTGTGAAGTTCTACCCGTGAATACAGGGAGAAACCATTGGACTCCCTCCGTGGCCCCGTCAAACCCTCCCGAGGTGAGCAAACACATTCACAAAACATACACACGTACTCGCATCACCTAGGACCGGGACGAAGCCACAAATCCCACTCGAGGCCCCGTCGGACCATCCCGAGCTGGCTAGCAAAAATAATGAAGCACCACACATCACCTAGGACCGGGACGAAGCCACGAATCCCACTCGAGGCCCCGTCGGACCCTCCCGAGCTGGCCGCGAAATAATCAAGCACCACACGTCACCTAGGACCGGGACGAAGCCACGAATCCCACTCGAGGCCCCCTCGGACCCTCCCGAGCTGGCCGCAAAATAATCAAGCACCACACCTCGCCTAGGACCGGGACGAAGCCACCAATCCCACTCGAGGCCCCATCGGACCCTCCCGAGCTGGCTGCGAAATAATCAAGCACAAGTAACATATCACACCAAGAATATCCAAACAATTCGCCAAGAGGCATCAAACACTTAGCAAAACACCACATCAAACCATAACACACCGAAAATAGATAATATATGTACACACGCATTACCAAGCGCAACATCAACACCAAACATGTCCAAAGGATTCACATAGTCACTTACAACCCACACAATTTACAAAACACACGCGTTTTGAAAGTGAGCCTTTAACGAGGCTAGCCGAATCTTTTGAAAACTCATTTGAAACAAACAAACAAACACAGCAAGACGATCACCAATCATCATATCCACGAAACAAGAAATGTATGGACAAGGTACTTGCCTCGAATAAGAACAGCGCGGAGAATTGACCGAAGTAGGTTGGCACGAACCGACTACGAACCCGTCGACTCCACCGATCACCAACTCGTGATTATAAACTACGAAGGACAATAACAACAATGAAATGAATTCCATAGCACGACTCAAAGCCGTTGAATTCAAAGAACAAATGACGAAAGTTCAAGTGTTTCCCCCAAAACGGCCAAGAACACGATTCGTCCCGTCAAAACACGAAAACGGAATCCAAATCGAAATATGGATATACAATCCATAGGATATGTTTAACAACATCATTTAACAACAATCGATCCATCAAAAATGGATGGAAAACGAGATCAAGAACAAATCCTCCAAAAAGTCGATTCAAAGGAAATCAAGAAATATACTTTGATTCGACGAAGAACAATGGATTAAATGATGTTAAACATAAGAATACTACTAAGATTAATCATACCCATCATGGATTAATCAATAATATGGAACTATTCAGACAAAAACGCAAAAACCCCAAAATTCAAGAAACTAGGGTTCTAAGAAGAGAATACCTCGATTCGCTGGATCAAAGGATGATAAAGGATGATCAATCAATGATATGAACTCAAGAACTTCATGGATTTGTTGTTCAACAACATGGCTTCGCGTCCTCCGAAGCTCCAGCCGCGGATCGAAAAGAAGGGAAATGAAAAACGAGTCACATTTATACTGGTGCAGCCTAGCGTGCGCTAGGCTGCCGAGCTAGCGTGCGCTATCGGCCCGGGCCGCAATCCAGAACCTCACTGCCCTAGTGTCTCGGCCAGGTAGCGTGCGCAGCCTTCCGGCCGTAGTGCGCTCTACTTTTCGGACTTAGCGTACGCAGTGCCTGACAGTAGCGTGCGCTACCTGCCGAGCCTACCCGAGTCCAGAACCTCAGGACCCCTCTGCCCAGACCCGATAGCGTACGCTGGGCCGGTCGACAACAGGCGCTACACCTACCGAGCTAGCGCGTGCAGCCTTCCGGCCGTAGCGTGCGCTATGCCGGTTCCTGCCGTGCCTGCTCGGCCTGTGCCCAGCACTTCCGACAGTGCCGCACCTGTCCGGCCAGCTGCTCAGTCGCAACGACCCGACGACTCGATTTCCGACGGAACGAACACGACGAAAAGTTCGCGGACTACATCAACGACCCGAAATGAAAACATAATGCAATAATTAATCATACGCGACCAAGAAAAGGGTCGAGACAACAATTACAGATACGGATACCCATAACTTTGGGTAAATTACAAAATAGCCCAAAACGCCCGAAAATCACGATACGTGATCGAATAACCAAACCGAAGTTCACAACACGTCTAACAAAGTTAAACGGACTTACGGGAAACTCGAAACAGCAGTTTCGAACGATATTCGCAAGAATCGAATCCAAGTGCGGAAAAGTCGCCAAAAAGCACGGAACTCAACAAAATGACACTGAAACGGACTCGGATGACAACAAGTGCATAACTAATCATTCTCGGAATGACAAAACGGTTATGAGCGAGTTGTCAAAACGGACTTTCGCCGAAAAAAAGAAATTACTGGAAATCGAAATTACGGGTATTACACACTACCCTCCTTAAAAGAAGTTTCGTCCCGAAACTTAAAAAAAGTAGGGAGAAGTAATATCCCGCCAGGAAAACTCAACAAGATACACAAGAAACGCGTAACTTACGCCCATCGGCGAAACGTTACAAGCAACGCAAAGGAATATACGGCGTGAAAACACGCTCCACGATGACTAACACAACGCCACCGGTAGAGACATAATAAAATCAACAAGTGACAAGCGTCATCAAACAGATAGTACTATCAAGTCGATTATCCGAACAATCACAAAACACAACGAACGAAAATCAACACGATTGACCAACCCAACGGTTCATCAATCAAAAGGCGAGCCAAACGCTGAACAAATACGGAATTCCACCGCCCAAGGGTTGGAAGATCGAAACGAGACTAATTTCCCGAACTTAAGGGAATTACGAAGGAGTCTGAACGTTCAACAATCACGAGACGATATCAACAAAAACCGAACAATCAAACGATCGAACCACAACGATCGAGACAACAAAAATCGAACAATCATGTTCGAATCACGAAGAACAATAAAATTCAAACAACAACTCCAAGGTTCACAAGAATCGAACCGAACTCGGAAAAGTGACAGCGATAACCAGATCGACTCAAAACAAGATCACAGCTCGTACGAACGATGAAACCGAAATACAGAACAAGTTCAGAAAGTATCAACGAACACGAGCGAGTAGATAGAATTGAGAAAGAGAAAATGCAGAAGCCAAAAATAATATGGGTATTATATTCGACCTCTTCAAAAAGAAGTGTCGTCCCCGAAACTCACAACAACGAAATCAAGGTGACAACACAATAAGCAACCGACAGAAACATCCTTCAAAGGCCTCTCAAAGCCGATTCTGATAACTGTGCTGAAGCGCGAACTCCGAAAGTCTCGGTAGCCAATTCGCAAAACTGAATTCGGTGTACCTCGAGTCCGCACTTGAAACGCGTTACTGACGAGAAGGACAATTTACACGTGCATGCCCCGACACATCACGGTTGAAACGCCTCGGCTCGGCATACCGAAAATACAAATGCTAGATACAATAGGGCATAACGTCGCAAAACAACATAGCGGAGATGCCAACTCAGCACAACAAAGAATCATAACACATATCATATACAACGATTACCATCGTAAAGTAATACACACACCTTCTCCGACCACAAGCAGGAAATGATGGGTTTTAAAAACGAAAACTACCTTTTGAAAACAGTTTGGAAAAACCAGTAGATCTTGAGTATCATTTTACAAAAAGTTGAACAAACATCATTGTTGAGAATTTGAAAATCATCTTGCGTTTGAACAAAAATGAGGACACTTTTCTTTTAGTGAAAATCTTTCAAAAATATTCGACCCTCAGGTCTAAGCAAAGCATTTCCAAAATTACAGGAAAGAAAAAAAATATATTTTGGTCCTCAAGGTAGAAGAATTTTGAAACAGATAGTTGCGCTAGTAGGCGCCTTAAAAATACAATCCATTTAAAAGTATGTCTCGAATTTTATTTTCTAAGATACTCAAGGTTTTCGAAAATCTATTAGGCTAGAATGCCTAAAAACTCACATGTAACGATATTCACTTACATACAATCATAATACACGCATCAATTGGCTCAAAATCAAGACAACACCTGTCTTTTACCGGAAACAACAGTCAAATATCACAGTCAAAAGGACGTAAATAATGACAACACTCCTCATAGAAATGAAACATGAGTCACATAAACGCATCACGAAACCGAGAATCTACATAAAGATTCCATCACTTAATACAAAATCAAACAAATAGCTCGTGTCACACGAGGCACAATACAAAGAAGGAAGACTTACATCCACAGGTCGCACGAAGATGATGATCGCCCCACGATACTAATCACGACCAACCAACTCAGACGATGCGTCGCAACACGACTCAGTCAGACAAAATCTGACGAGACAAAACTCAACAGACCCTACTTGACCCGACAGCCTAGGTTTCCACAACCTAAGCTCTGATACCATTTATGTAACACCCCCAATCCGCTCAGGGATATTACACACCGTAGAACCTTTCCTCAAGGATCTACCAGGATGGTAACAACATAGAACATCTCAACAGTGCCTTCAAGGCTAAAATGACTCAATAGACCGATTTGGTCTTTCAATAAATACACACAACTCAAACTCATTACATGCCCACGCAGGGGTCGAATACAACACACTCCCGTACAACAGGAAAGAATACTGCAGCGGAAATAAACTATAACTAAACCAATGACATCATACGGATCCTCGTGTGCATAGTATCGTTCATCTTTCATCATCCTTCGTGCCGACCCTGTGTTATGCTCCCAAACCTGAATGCAAAAATAGACATCCACCCCCCGAATACTCGGGGGTTAGCAAAACTCCACTGTTTTGCTAGTGCAAGAACAAAGTGCAAATACGAGCCATACAATTTACACTCCACGAATAACAATAACCAGGAATCCTCAAAGATCCAAACGTAATGAAAAATACTTCCCGAGGCAAGAGTTTGGTAAAACATTCTAAAACCGAAAGGTCACAAATCAAGGGAAAACAATTTATAAAATAGTTTAAAATGCCATCGAGACTTTTAATAGAAAACAATTTAGGATTACCGAATCCTTATCTTTCCAAAAATCAACAGGGGTCACAGCCCAAAGGTTTTATTTTCACAATTGAAACCAACAACAATACACAAGTTTAAAAACCCATGTCACGCGTCCTCGACGGACATAAAACACACACGCACCGGTGAAGTTTCACTCGTGAATCCAGGGCGAAACCATTGGACTCCCTCCGTGGCCCCGTCGAACCCTCTCGAGGTGAGCAAACACATTCACAAAACATACACACCAACATGTGAAGTTTTTACTCGTGAATCCAGGGCAAAACCATTAGACTCCCTCCGTGGCCCCGTCGAACCCTCCCGAGGTGAGCAAAATACATTCACTAAACATACACACGCACTCATGAAGTTCTACTCGTGAATCCAGGGCGAAACCATTGGACTCCCTCCGTGGCCCCGTCGAACCCTCCAGAGGTGAGCAAACACATTCACAAAACATACACACGTACTCACATCGCCTAGGACCGGGACGAAGCCACAAATCCCACTCGAGGCCCCGTCGGACCCTCCCGAGCTAGCTAGCAAAAATAATCAAGCACCACACGTTACCTAGGACCGGGACGAAGCCACGAATCCCACTCGAGGCCCCGTCGGACCCTCCCGAGCTGGCCGCAAAATAATCAAGCACCACACGTCACCTAGGACCGGGACGAAGCCACGAATACCACTCGAGGCCCCGTCGGACCCTCCGGAGCTGGCTGCGAAATAATCAAGCACCACACGTCACCTAGGACCGGGACGAAGCAACGAATCCCACTTGCGCCCCATCGGACCCTACCGAGCTGGCCGCGAAATAATCAAGCACAAGTAACATATCACACCAAGAATATCCAAACAATTCGCCAAGAGGCATCCAACACTTAGCAAAACACCACGTCAAACCACAACGCACCGAAAAGAGATAATATATGTACACACGCATTACCAAGCGCAACATCAACACCAAACATATCCAAAGGATTCACATAGTCACTTACAACCCACACAATTTACAAAACACACGCGTTTTGAAAGTGAGCCTTTAACGAGGCTAGCTGAATCTTTTGAAAACTCATTTCAAACAAACAAACAAACACACCAAGACGATCACCAATCATCATATCCATGAAACAAGAAATGTATGGACAATGTACTTGCCTCGAATAAGAACAACGCGGAGAATTGACCGAAGTAGGTTGGCACGAACCGACTATGAACCCACCGACTCCACCGATTGCCAACTCGTGATTATAAACTACGAAGGACAATAACAACAATGAAATGAATTCCATAGCATGACTCAAAGCCGTTGAATTCGAAAAACAAATGACGAAAGTTCAAGTGTTTCCCCCAAAACGGCCAAGAACACGATTCGTCCCGTCAAAACACGAAAACAGAATCCAAATCGAAATATGGATATACAATCCATAGGATATGTTTAACAACATCATTTAACAACAATCGATCCATAAAAAATGGATGGAAAACGAGATCAAGAACAAATCCTCCAAAAAGTCGATTCGAAGGAAATCAAGAAATATACTTTGATTCGACGAAGAACAATCGATTAAATGATGTTAAACACAAGAATACTACTAAGATTAATCATACCCATCATGTATTAATCAATAATATGGAACGATTCGGACAAAAACGCAAAAACCCCAAAATTCAAGAAACTAGGGTTCTAAGAAGAGATTACCTTGATTCGCTGGATCAAAGGATGATAAAGGATGATCAATCAATGATATGAACTTAAGAACTTCATGGATTTGTTGTTCAACAACATGGCTTCGCCTCCTCCAAAGCTCCAGCCGCGGATCGAAAAGAAGGGAAATGAAAAACGAGTGAAAATGCGACTGCCCTGTCACATTTATACTGGTGCAGCCTAGCGTGCGCTAGGCTGCCGAGCTAGCGTGCGCTATCGGCCCGGGCCGCAATCCAGAACCTCACTGCCCTACTGTCTCGGCCAGGTAGCGTGCGCAGCCTTCCGGCCGTAACGCGCGCTACCTGCCGAACGTAGCGTACGCAGTGCTTGACAGTAGCGTGCGCTACCTGCCGAGCCTACCCGAGTCCTGAACCTCAGGACCCCTCTGCCCAGACCCGATAACGTACGCTGGGCCGGTCGACAGCATGCGCTACACCTGCCGAGATAGCGCGCGCAGCCTTCCAGCCGTAGCGTGCGCTACGCCGGTTCCTGCCATGCTCTGCCGGCGATGCCAAGACTTCCGGCGGTGCACACTGTCGGCACCGCACCGGCGACTCCAACGACTCGATTTCCGAAAATGTACGGAACGAACATGATGAAAAGTTCGCGCACAACATCAACGACCCGAAATGAAAACATAATGCAATAATTAATCATACGCGACCAAGAAAAGGATCGAGACAACAATTGCAGATACGGATACCCATAACTTTGGGTAAATTATAAAATGGCCCAAAACGCCCGAAAATCACGATACGTGATCGAATAACCAAAACGAAGTTCACAACACCTCTAACAAAGTTAAACGGACTTATGGGAAACTCGAAACAGCAGTTTCGAACGAGATTCGCAAGAATCGAACCCAAGTGCAGAAAAGTCGCCAAAAAGCACGGAACTCAACAAAACGACATTGAAACGAACTCGGATGACAAAAAGTGTAGAATTAATCATTCTCGGAATGACGAAATGGTTATGAGCGAGTCGTCAAAATGGACTTTCACCGAAAAAAAGAAATTACCGTAAATCGAAATTACGGGTATTACAACCGGTCCTGCGAGATGTCTCTTTTTCTCCAGTTTAATAAGTTTTGATACTTATTGATATTTTTGACATAATATGCTGATTCTTCATCATTATCATATACCGGCATGATTTCTTCATATCTTGACATCTTAACTTATAAAGCTATTGTTTCTCCTTGGGTTTTGGCTTGGCGTTTCTTGATTTAAGGACTATCTCGTAGTTTATTAGCGAGCCGACAAAGGCTCTAAAATCGAAAGTGTTGAGATCTTTAGATTACGTTATAGCTGTAACTGTTCAGTCCCATTCAACAGGTAGTGATCGTAAAATTTTCTTCACTTTTTCACTACTTGTTAATGGTTTCCCAAAACAAGGCAGTCCATTTGTAATGACCGATCTGTCGAGCATGTTCGTTATAGACTCTTCGTTCTTCATCATAAAGAGATCGTAGTCATGGAGAAGCATATTGATCTTCGTCTCCTTGACTTGTGATGTTCCTTCATGAGTTACCTCAAGTATTTTCCAAATCTCTTTGGCACTATCACATGATTGTATCACCCCCAATCCACTCAGGGATATTACACGTCGTAGACCCTTTCCACAAGGATCTACCAGGCTATTAACCAAAATCAAACATCAAAATATCGCATTCAAGGCTAAATGACGACCTAGTAGACTGATTAGGTCTTTCAATTAATACATACAACTCAATCTCAATACATACCCACGCAGGGGTCAAAATACAACACGCTTCTGTACAACGGGAAAAATACTACAGCAGAAATAACTGCAACTAAATCAATACAGCATCGTACGGGTCCTCATGTGATTAGTATCGATCATCATTCATCATCTTTCGTGCCAACCCTGTTTTATGCTCCCCAAAACCTGAATGTACCTGGACGCAAAACAGATATCCACCCCCGATTACTCGGGGGTTAGCAAAATTCCACTATTTTGCTAGTGCAAGTACAAAGTGCAAATACGAGTCATACAAATCATATTCCAAGAATAATAATAATCAGGAATTCTCAAAGATTCAAACATAATGAAAAAAATACTTCCCGAGGCAGAGAGTTTGAGTAAAACTTTCCAAATTCGAAAGATCACAAATCAAGAGAACAATTTATAAAATGTTTTAAAATGCCCTCGGGAGTTTTAAAGAAAAATCAATTAGGATTATCTAATCCTTCTCTTTTCCAAAAAAATACAAAACGGGGTCACATCCCAAAGATTTGCTTTCTCAAATAAAAACCAACAATAATTCACGGGGTCCACTACCCACACCATGTGTCCTCGACGGACATAAAATCAACAAAACATAACCACCCAAGATACGAAATCTTGGTAACATGCCCAAGATACTCGACCCTGGCAACACACATCCACAATCATATCCATGATACCGTGATCGCTTGCCACATATCACCGTAAGTCTTCTTAGGCTCTCAAGGTTGGACCGATCACTCGCCGTGTCCTGACCACCATGATCACAAGCCATGTGTCACCGTATACCTCATCCGAACATCATGGCTGGACTATAACAAATACTTCACATTCACAAATCAGTACAATACGGTACATATCACAATATCAAGCAACAATGTTGGAATATTTTATTTTAAATATTCATTAATAGAGTTTTGATGATTAAGTTGTTAAAGAAAGTAAAACAACAAGGAAGCAAAACAAAACAACAAAGTCAATGAAGATGGACAGAAGCTACCTGATCAGGCGAGAAGACAAATGTTACCTGAAAATCAGATCAGTAAAGTTGGGAAACCTACCTGATCAGACGAGAGCAACCTACCTGATCAGACAAGAGGAAAGTTGACTGCAAATGACAAGTTTAACGCACGGTATATACACTTTATAGCGCACGCTATCAAAAGCGAGTAACATACGTAATAAGGAGCAAATAGCGTACGTAATGTTAAAGTTACCTGAAGATCAGACAAGTTCAATGTCACCTGAAGTCAAGTCACCTGACGAAGATAGCGCACACTACAACTGAAGCATAACGCATGTTATCGAAGCAATATGACCGTTGTGAAAGACGTTCAAACATAGTATGATGCAAGCAATTACGAAATCATAGCGCACGCTAAGATTGAGGAATAGCGCACGCTAAAGTGTTTGAATTCAAGATAATCAATCCGTTGGGAGATTCTGAAGTAAAGTCAAAAAGCTACAAACGGATATATGACGCAAGTAATGATGTAATATTAGTGCACGCTAACGTATAGTGGCAGTAGTCACTGGACTAAACTAAGCAGCATCTAATGTACGTAATCAACCAATATCAACGTACGCAACAGGTATTAGCGCACGCTAAAGCAAAAGGCTAGCGCACGCTAAGTAAGACTGGTAGTAACGGCTAGTTGGAGGAAAGTACCTATAAATACCAAACCACTTTGTATCAAACAACACAACAACCTTGAGCAAATCAGTCATACTTGAGATATCATTATATTCATTCTAGTTGTTGTACTTGAGCTTATATTGTTTAGTGATTGACTGTTATACATGAAATCATACAAGAGAGGAAAAAGAAAGGATATGATTGGATTCGGTGTTATTAGGATCAAGGATCCGGAATTGTTAGAATCATAATCTATATCCGAGTGAGGTCTATATAGTACCCATAGAAAGCTAGATTGGTTGATTCCTTGTCCAATAGAAAAGGAAAATGGTTTAGCTTGGACCGACATAAACACAAGTGATTGAACAGTTTAACTTGGACCGATAGAAGACAAGTTTGTAACGGTTATCCCTCGACCGATAGAAGAGAGGTGCAGAGGTTTATCTTTAGCCTAGGTAAAAAGATACCGAGAGAGGACATAGGGACGTTTGGCCGAACCTCTATAAATCCTGTGTCGATTTAATTTCCGCACCTTCTTAAATCGCTTCCGCAACGCGAAAGAGTTTTATAACTCTATCTCCAAACTTCAATACCGACCAATAGTGCACCAACAATTGGTATCGGAGCGGTACTCCGAAAAGCGGCTTAACATCCGAGGAGAAAAGATCCGATGGATCTTCAATTTGCTCCAGTCGAAGGTCTTGCGCTAAATCGGCCTTCATTCTTCAATGGATATAACTTCGTGACTTGGAAAAAGAAAATGTCTATTTTCATCCGAGCTTACGATATCGAATTATGGAACGTCATATGTCTTGATCCCAAAATTCCAACGAACTCGAATGGAACTCTCAAAACTTTTGAAGAGTATGATGATGTGGATTGGAAAAACGACCACTATAATTGCAAAGCCACGCAGTATTATATTGTGCATTTAATCCGGAAGAACACAACCGGATATCCTCGTGTGATAGTGCAAAAGAAATATGGAAAATACTTGAAGTCACACATGAAGGAACGTCTCAAGTCAAGGAGACGAAGATTAACATGATTCTTCACGATTACGAGCTATTCCAAATGAAAGAAGAAGAATCCATCACAATTATGCTCGACCGATTTTCGGTCATTACGAATGGATTGGCATGCTATGAAAGAAAAAGTTAAAAAGATCCTACAGTCACTACCTCGAGAATGGGACGGAACAGTGATGGCAATAATGGAATCAAAAGATTTAAACAATCTTGATTTTAGTGCTCTCGTTGGTTCACTTATAAACTACGAGATTGTCCTAAAATCACGGAATGCCAAGCCGAAGCCGAAGGAAAGAACGATAGCCATGAAGGCTAAGATGTCAAGAAATAAAGAAGAAATCCCGGTGGACGAAAGCGACGAAGAATCGGCATATTATGCCAAGAATATTAATAAGTTCCAAAACTTATTAAACCGTAGAAAGAAAGACATCTCACGCGGAATAAAGAAATTCGACAACAACTGTCGAGTCTGTGGTAAACCAGGCCACTTCGCAAAGAATTGCCGTGCAAATCAAAAGAAAGAAGTCCTAATTGCCACGTGGAGTGATGAAGACGAGGACGAAGATTTCATCAATCAAAATAATCTCGCACTCATGGCAGAAAGTTCATTCGACGATAGTTCAAAGTAAGTATATCCTCTCACGATGAGTTATTTGAAGCATTCGAGTTATTACATACCGATTTCCAAAATGTTTTATCCAAAATTAAATCCCAACAGGCCAAAAATAAATTATTGTAAAATGAAATTTCCAAAATTCTTGAAAAAGGGAAAATTGTCGAGATCCATCATTCTCAATGCCTTGAAAATGAAAATATTTTAAAGAATGATCTTTTAAAAGTTCAAGATGAACTTAAAATTTTGACAAAGAAATTTTTGTGTGGAAACGAAAAATTTGAACAAATGCTTTGTATTCAAAAACATACTTTGAATAAACAGGGGTTAGGATTCAAATCGCATACTAAAAATGAATCCTTAAATTTCAAAATACACCACTGAGAAAAATGTTTAAAAATTGAACATCATTTTACGAGTTGCAAAAGCCCACGACGGACGATAAAAACCAAAAAGATTTGGATTCCAAAAGGAACTTTTATTCCGAACATCGTCTATGTCTCGAAAGAAAAACCAACTATCGGTTGGATCACCAAAAATTAATTTTTATCATTAAATATTTTACTCAGGGGGAGTTTATATTTTTTAAAGGCGAGATTTTTGTCAGGGGGAGTTTTACCCTTTTATGCATATTTTATCATATCATATTTTTATCATAAATTGATATACTTTATTTACACTTTTTGCTGATAACAAAAAGGGCGAGAAAATAGATGAATGGGATAAAAAGCGTCATGGAAGAATGACGAGAAAAATAAAAGTAAAAATGGGGAGAAATAAAAATAAAAAGGAGAATGTCGACAACGAAAACGAAGAAGTTGAAAAATAAAAAGAAGTAGTCGAAAAGGAGAAAAAGAAAATATGGGAGAAACTAACGAAACGATCAAAGCCGAAAACTTTGATTCGTACAAATATATATTTTTTATTTTGCAGGTTTTATCCAATTCGAATTGTTGTTTTGTAATCATCAAAAAGGGGGAGATTGTTGGAATATTTTATTCCAAATATTCATTAATAGAATTTTGATGATTGAGTTGTTAAACAAAGTAAAACAACAAGGAAGCAAAACAAAACAACAAAGTCAATCAAACTGGACAGACGAGAAGATACCTGAAGATCAGATCAGTCAAGTTGGGAAACCTACCTGATCAGACGAGAGCAACCTACCTGATCAGACAAGAGGAAAGTTGACTGCAAATGACAAGTTTAACGCACGGTATATACACTTTATAGCGCACGCTATCAAAAGCGAGTAACGTACGGAACAAGGAGCAGATAGCGTACGTAATGTTAAAGTTACCTGAAGATCAGACAAGTTCAATGTCACCTGAAGTCAAGTCACCTGATGAAGATAGCGCACACTACGACTGAAGCATAATGCATGCTATCGAAGCAATATGACCGTTGTGAAAGACGTTCAAACATAGTATGACGCAAGCAATGACGAAATCATAGCGCACGCTAAGATTGAGGAATAGCGCACGCTAAAGTGTTTGAATTCAAGATAATCAATCCGTTGGGAGATTCTGAAGTAAAGTCAAAAAGCTACAAACGGATATATGACGCAAGTAATGATGTAATATTAGCGCACGCTAACGTATAGTGGCAGTAGTCACTGGACTAAACTAAGCAGCATCTAACGTACGTAATCAACCAATATCAACGTACGCAACAGGTATTAGCGCACGCTAAAGCAAAAGGCTAGCGCACGCTAAGTAAGACTGGTAGTAACGGCTAGTTGGAGGAAAGTACCTATAAATACCAAACCACTTGGTATCAAACAACACAACAACCTTGAGCAAATCACTCATACTTGAGATATCATTGTATTCATTCTAGTTGTTGTACTTGAGCTTATATTGTATAGTGATTGAGTGTTATACACGAAATCATACAAGAGGGGAAAAATAAAGGATAAGATTGGACTCGGTGTTATTAGGATCAAGGATCCGGCATTGTTAGAATCGCAATCTATATCCGAGTGAGGTCTATCTAGTACCCATAGAAAGCTAGATTGGTTGATTCCTTGTCCAATAGAAAATAAAAACGGTTTAGCTTGGTCCGACATAAAAACAAGTGATTGAACGGTTTAACTTGGACCGATAGAAGACAAGTTTGTAACGATTATCCCTCGACCAATAGAAGAGAGGTGCAGAGGTTTATCTTTAGCCTAAGTAAAAAGATACCGAGAGAGGACGTAGGCACGTTTGGCCGAACCTCTATAAATTCTGTGTCGATTTAATTTCCGCACCTTCTTAAATCACTTCCGCAATGCGAAAGAGTTTTATAACTCTATCTCCAAATGGCAATACCAACCAATAGTGCACCAACAAACAAAACTCATCCGTAATCATATCCATGATACCGTGATCGATTTCCACGTATCATCGTAAGTCTTCATAGGCTCTCACGGTTGGACCTATCACTCGCCGTGTCCTAACCACCATGATCAAAAGCCATGTATCACTGTAGACCACGTCTGAACATCACGGTTGGACTATAATCACACATTCACATCACACAACACAATACACAAGGATATCACAATAATCCACCCAAAGGAAACAAACACTTAGCACGACACAATTGTCGAAACACAATGCACCGAAATGAGATAATATATGTATATATATTATCAAATCACAACACCAACATCAAACATATCCATAGAATTCAGTTAACCATTTACAAAACACACCATTCACAAAATACACACGTTTTGAAAGAGAGCCTTTAACGAGGCTAAACCGAATCTTTTGAAAGTTCATTTCAACCAACCAAACAAACACACTTAGACGATCATCGATCATCATATCCAAAAAACAAGAAATGTATGAATAAGGTACTTGCCTTGAATAATCACAAACGCGGAGAATCGACCGAAGTAAGGCGACACGAACCGACTACGAATCCGCCGACTCCGCTGAACACCAATCCGCCGAACGACAATAACAACAATGAAAATGAATTCCATAGCACGACCTAAACCCGCTGAATTCAAGGAACAAACGATGAATGTTCAAGGGTTTCCCCCAAATGGACAAGAACACGAATCGACCTGACAAAAACGTGAAAACGGAATTTCAAACCATGGGTTAAGACCAACAAGACTAGGTAACAACAATAGCACCAACAATTTCGGATTAAAATCATAAAATCAAGACAAACCCCAAAATATCTCAAATAAGGTTCTAAAACCTTACCTTGATTCAGAGAAGAAGAATGATTAGACAATGATGAACACGAAGAAGACCCACCGAGATGATTATTACCATCAATGGCCGAAGAAAGCTCGATCCAAAACCACCCCAAATCGCCAAAAATGCAGAAAAAGAAAGGGAAGAAGAAATGACTCCATTATGGGTCAACCCTGTGGTATAAATAGGCGTCTGAAGCTTACGTACGTTAGGGCACAAACCTAACGTACGCTAGGTGTTTAATGTACGTAAGGTGCAAGCCCTTATGTACGTAAGAGCCAGCCAGACTCCTCTACCCGAAATTCTGAACACGCTAACGTACGTAACGGGGGATGCATTACGTACGTTAAGAAGCATAACTAACGTATGCTACACATGATGGTAACGTACGTTATCCACCTGGCAGTACATAACAGCTGCCAGAAGTTTGGTTCGAAAAGGACCGCGGAACGCGACGAACACAAATTACTACGGTCTAGCAAGATGAGTAGTACAACAATCAAAACACAAGTTTAAGCACTAAACGAACACATGATTCCGATAACCTAAAGATTGGAAAAGACGATACGAAGGCAAACACCCCAAATCTTTGGAAAATTACGAAATGGCTCGAACGACTGAAATATCACGATACGACAACGAATAACCAAATCGAAGCTTACAACATGTCTAACAAAGTTAAACAAACTTACGGGATACACGAAGCGACAGTTTAGAATGAGATTCGCAAAAATCAAACTCAAGTACGGAAAAGTCGCTAAGAAGCACGGAACTCAACAAAACAATACCAAAACGAACTCGGATGATAAAAAGTGTAGAATTAATCATTCTCCGAATGACGAAACAGTCACAAGCGAGCCGTTAAAATGGACTCATGCAAAAAATTTTTTTTACCAAAAATCAAAATTGCGGATATTACATATTACCCTCCTTAAAAGAAGTTTCGTCCCGAAACTTAAAATAAGTAGGGAGGAACAATATCCCACTAGGAACATCTCAATGAGATACACAAGAACCGAATAACTCACACCCATCGGCGAAATGCTACAAGCAACGCAAAAAAACATACGACGTGAAATCACACTCGATGACAACCATCACAATGTCACAAGCAGAGACATAATAAACCAACAAGTGTCAAGTATCACCAAAAATATAGCACAATCAAGTCAACTATCCAAACAATCAAAAAACAAAAGGTACCTATTACAAGAAAACACGCACAGTCGAAAAATAGAAATTAAACACACAACGATCCTTGAGGATAACCACGAAGAACTCCGATCACACCGAAATTCTCGAAAATCACACTAGGCATCTCCGCATACTTTCGGGGCAAAGACACAAACTCGATCCCCAAACCTCTCAGCTACCATCTCGCAATGCACAGCTCGGTGTGCTAATTGACCGCAATCGAAATAGCTGACTAACTGTGACTCACAATACTTCGCGGTATGGCCCGCTCGACTACAGTTATAACACGTATTCGTGCTGCTCATGTTACTCACTACAGGGGCAATACTCTTCCCCTGTTCACGCGATCGAGGAACCTTTTTAGAATGACGACGCGAAGTCCCAATCCCAGGGGGCCCACTCCCGTGACTTCTTGAGAAGTTCCCAACAATTTTTAATTTCTTCGACTCGGACATATGCTCAGTCGATGATACAGATATCTTATAGGCTAACACCCTATTATGATACTCTCTAAATGAAGTACAAGAAACCCGCCATGTACTGACGAATCTCCGGCTTCATTCTCCTGGTAAAGTGACAAATCTTATCCTCCTATGTCCTCACCTGATCCTTCACATTGCTGAGTTGTTTGCTATAATCAATAATAGCTTGAGACAGCGGTACATCTTGCGGTTTCGCCGAAAAGAATTCATTAATCCTCTGATTTCTGATCGGTTCCGGACAAAACTCATTTCTCATGAATCTCTAGAACTCTGCCCGCGTGACAACACGATCTCGTGGCTTAACAACCTCCCACTAATTAGCGGCATCCTTGTCAAGAAGATACTGAGCGACAAACAACTTACGTTCTTCTGGACAATCAACTACCTCGAATATTTTTCCCAACCAGAAAAGCCAACCATCCCAGCCCAATGCATCTGCGGCACCAGCAAAACGAGGGGGATTCATATGAACCACTTCCTGAAGCCACTGATTTGCGCCAATGTTCTAGGTCACATCTGTATTACATTGAAATGCTTGGGTCAACCGAGTCATCTGTGCAGCTATCTGCTGCAAAATAGTGGCAACACCGATACCAACACCATCACCGGTAGTACAATCCTGATCATGCGTCTGTCCGCCACGACCATGACCCCTGCCCCTCGGCATACTGAATAAGTTACCACTCAGTATAAGAGAAAATCGTAACACAATCACATACATCAATTACCATCCTAAGACAACCCACATACACAAAATCACAGCAACGACGACATCCGTTCGGCGATTTCAACGGTCCGAATGATAACCAGCACACAATTACAAAACATCATGAAACAATCATATATGTACACAATCATACAAACCCAAGCTCTAACAACTCGCACAGGTGCGACAGCACACAAATCACCACCAAGCGACAAACATTTAATACCAACATCACACCTCTCACAAAGGGCTAACACAACGAATGTGTGGCGAACGACTCAACGCTCCCACCACCAATTCAATCACAACTCGGAGAGATAACACCCTAACAACAATGCTAACACCATACACACATTCCATGACCGCAAACAGGAAATGATAGGTGTTGGGAAAACAAGAACCCTATATCGAAACATCCGGGATATTCAATCCCTGTATCGAATAGTTTTTGATAAAGAGGTTTTGACATATATGCCAATCCTCAATACAGTAAAGGAAACTGTATCGAAGAGTTAAAGTGTCAACCTGTATCGATAAACTGTCTCGAATCCAGCAAATAGTGAAACCCTTTTGTACAGCAAAGAAGTCTTATAGAGATCAAGTATGGAAACTGTCTCGAATCACCTAAACAGTTATCTTCCATACATCTCACAACAGGACAAAGAAGGAATCTTCAGAAGTCAAGTCCCATTGAATAAAGAAGTATTTAAATACTCAAGGATAAAGTATTTAAATACTGTCAGTCAACAGATCTTCAAAATCCCGCTAAATCTGGATCGTGTTTATAATCCCGTTGGAACGGAATCTCATTCAAACGGATACATCTCAACGGATATATATTTCAGAGACTATATATATCACATCAAGATGCTGAAGATCAGTTACTTACACCATTACCAACCCAAGCTATCAAAGTTATCATCAGAGCAAAACATATCTCCAAAGCTTACTGCAACTCAGAACTAAAGAGATATACAGTGCTTATCATCTTGAACAACACTTCATCAGCTCAAAGCTCTTAAAGTCAAAGTTGTTGTTCACCCACTGTTCTATACTTTGAACAAACCCAGATCAGCCCTGTGTGGACTGAGTAATCTTTGCTTCTCCGGAACTGTGTGTGAAGGATTTGCATTGAAGAAGACAAAGCTTCAGAAGTGTGTGTGAAGAAGCAAGTCAAAGCATTAGCTCAAAACCAATCTATGTGAACGGGTGAAGCTAAGATCTTTATATCAATCTGTGTGAACGATATATTGATTGTGTGTTGTTATAATTACGTAGTTGTGTACGTAGTAATTATAATAAACTTTTTACTCCTGTGTGGAGGACCAGTGGACGTAGAGGGGTTTACCTCGAACCACTTTAATTATCGTGTTATTTACCTTCGCTTTCTTGTTTTAATTATCGTGATTAATTAAGTATACACTACATATTTAGTTCTTTGTATCCACAATGACATACCGTATCTAAGACTTCCGCTACGCACTCGTATTTAAAATCGATCTGATTTGTTGTTTAAACTACTTCCCAAACTGTATCCAGTATACTTAGTGGCCAACAAGTGGTATCGGAGCGGTTGATTCTAAAAAGAATCAGTCGTATTTTTAACCGAATCAGATCTAAACTCACTTACTCTTTAAAACAGTATCTTTCATTTCTGTATTATCACATGGATACTTCTATGATCAACAAAGTGCCTATGTTCTCTATTAACGAATTTGATGATTGGAGAATTAGGATGGAGGCTCATCTTGCAGCAATGCACGAAGAGATGATTTTTGTGATACAGGATGGCCCTATCAAGATCATGAAGGTAAACACGGCCGCAAGGAATGAAGGCCAACCCCATGCTGAGATGATTGAGAAGGAACGCGAGCAATGGACAACAGATGAAAGAAAGCGAGCCAATCTCGACAATGTGGCTAAGAACGCGTTATTTGTCACTCTTGACAAAGGCACGTTCTCGAAGGTAAAGAGCTGCAAACCAGCCAAGGAAATCTGGGATAAACTCAAGATGATTTGTGAGGGAACTGAGCTCTCAAAAGAAAACAAGATTTCAAAACTGACTCAGCAATTTGAATCTTTCGAAATGAAACCAACTGAGACACTTGAGGAACTTGACCTCAGATTTACTGGTATTGTTGGTGAACTTGAAGCGTTGCGCAAAATTTACACTCAAAAGGAGAAGAATTTAAAAAATTTCAGATCTCTCCCAGCCCGATGGGACATTAAGACCACAGCTATGCGTGTATCTTGCAATCTTAATGAAATATCTACTTTTGATCTCTTCTCTGACCTCAAAGCTTTTGAGTATGATATTGACAAGAGAGAAAGTCAAGAATCTCCTTCAAAGGTCACAAGACTAGCCATGTATCAGATAAATCGACACAACATGACCGATTCGTGAAGCCTAGTCACAAGAATGCTTGTGATGTGACGACATCCTGTCTCAAGATGAAATGGCGCTTCTCATGCACAAATTCAAAAAGTTCATCAAGCAGTCTGGAAAAACTCCCTACAGGCCCAAACCTGTCCACAAGGTAAGTACCGAAACATCATCTGGTGATGCTAACCTTTGCTATAATTGTAGAAAACCAGGGCATTATGCAAATAAATGTCCTCATCCTAAAGTCCAAAGGTTGCCGGAAGCCGAGCAACAAGAGAGAGAGATGAAAGAAGACGTGCTTGGAAAGACAAGCTAAAGGCCCTGATTGGAGAATCAGAAGCCTCCCCCACACCATCCAAATCAGAAGAATGTCTTCAGGTGGTCACTGAAAGTGATTCATCTGACGATGAGTTCGATGATAAAGCATATATGTGCTTTATGGCCAAAGACATTCCAGAAGGTGAAGATAGCGACGATGAGGTAAGTTCAACCTCAGCTATTCCATTAAATGCATCTCATACCTTTGAAAATATGATGAATGAATTTAAAAACAATAAAAAGGCCCATGAGACATTGAAAACTGAGAACATCCATCTTCAATTATCCAATTTAGAGCTGAAAGATGAAAATGACTTGCTGAAGATAAATTATGAAAATATGTCCATTGATTATGAAACCAGCAAAGTCGATTTTGAAAACCTCATGGAGAGCAATCATCAACTTGCTCATGAACTAAGTGAGGTTAAAACTCACAACGAGAGCAAGACAAATGATTTGGTTCTACTTCAAGCCAAAGTCAAAACTCTCGAAATACGAGAAGATGAACTTGAGACCATTCTGAAATCGTTCGAGAAATCGTCCAAAAGAATGGAAGAAATTCTGAGCACTGGGCAATATGCTCATGATAAAAGTGGCTTAGGATACAGCTCATGTTCAAACAAAGGGAAAACTAGTACAGTGTTTGTCAAGAGTGTGGAACACATTCCTGTGTCGAATGAAACTTCAAGTCCTGAGAAGGAACCCTCTGCACCGAGAAAACCGAAGGCTGCTATTCCACCCCCACAATCCTATTCCAGACAGCGGAATCATAAGCCATTCCAACCTGTGAGGCGCACTCAACAGCATGCTCCCCAAGCATATCAACAGCGCCAACAGCCGTTCAGAAGGAAGGCTGTATCCAACTACCAAAGGCCCGCACGGCAGTACAATCAGTACAGCACGCCTAGGTACTGGATACAGGAGACCCGTTATTCCTCGAGACAGCAGATGCCCGCTCAGTATCAAAAATAGCATTGGGAATCCAACTGGAGACCCAGAAGGCAAGCTGTTAGGCCTAAGAAAATAGCTCCACCTCCAAGACGGCACTTGTACTGGATTAATAATAATAACCCTGAATTTTTCATGCATAATAATTATCATGGTTATAGCGACTACGTGTATGCCCCACGTAGATACCGCAACACTGTACCGAAGGTGACCTACAGTAAACCTATTGCTGTCAGGAAAATTTGGGTACCTAAAGGCACTAATACACATGGACCCAAAAATCAAAGGGGACCTAAAAATACTTAATTTCTTTGTTACAGGACATTCTAGAGGAGGATACCTGGTACTTTGATAGTGGATTCTCTCGGCACATGACCGGAGATAGAAGCAAGCTATCTGATTTTGTAGAAGGTCGCGGTCCAAAAGTTCGCTTTGGCGATAAATCAAAAGGAAGAACAAGAGGGAAAGGAACCCTTATTGTAGGAAAATTCAAAGTCACTGATGTTGCACATGTTGAAGGCTTACAGTATAATCTACTTAGTATTAACCAGTTCTGTGATAAACAGTTCTCGGTCAAGTTCTATATAGATCGCTGTAGAGTCAAGAACATCCTGACCAAGGAAGTTGTGCTTACAGGAAGCAGATCAGGTAATATGTATATTGCTGACTGGAAGCCTATGATCTCCTCAATTCCATGCTTTGTTGCCAAAGGCACTGCAGATCTTAGCTGGTTATGGCACAAGAGGATGTCTCACATCAACTTCAAGACGATCAACAAGCTCTTAAGACAGGGAATGGTTAGAGGTTTGCCAAATGTGTCATTCAAGAAGGACAGCGTCTGCGGACCATGTCAGAAAGGCAAGCAAATCAAGTCAACCCTGAAGAGCAAATCCTACCTTTAAACCCAAAGAGTATTGGAAATGCTACACATGGATCTCTACGGTCCTGTAGACCCAGTAAGTTTGGGAGGTAAGAAATATTGTATGGTTGTTGTTGATGATTATTCCAGGTATGCTTGGACGATTTTCCTTAGCAAGAAGAAGGAAATAACATCAAAGCTGCCCGAGCTCCTGAGAAAGTTGCAAAATGAAAAGGCATTGAGTATCGTGTGCATTCGTTCCGACAGAGGTATAGAATTTACTAACCGCTTTATAGAGCAATACTGTTTGGAGAATGGAATACAGCACGAATACTCAGCTGCCTGTACACCTCAACAAAATGGTGTTGCTGAGCGAAAGAATAGGACGTTGAAAGAAGCAACAAGGACAATGATTGCCGCAAGCAAGTTGCCACAGCGTTTCTGGGGTGAAGCAACCAATACAACATACTACACTCAAAACCGCTGTATCGTCAACAAACACCATAACAAAACAGCATATGAGGTATGGAACAACAAAACTCCATTAGTTTCATATTTCCACATTTTTGGATGCAGGTGTTATGTATTGAATAATGGGAAGGACCAACTTAGAACCTTTGATGAGAAATCAGATGAAGGAATATTCGTAGGATACTCCTCCGTAAGCAAAGCTTTCAGAATCTTTAATAAAAGGAAGCTGACGATCGAGGAATCAGTTCATGTAGTGTTCGACGAACCTCACCATGACCCTACAGGAGTAGAAGATGTTACCCAAAACATCCAACAACTCTCTATCTTGGATCCTCCAACTCCCATAGAACCTGTCGTTGATTTAGAAATCAACCTTGCAGATGTAAGAATCGACGTGGATGAGGACGGCCAGTACAAGTGAAGGCCGTATCTACGTAAACTTTCGTCTGAAGACGGGACCCTGAATTAGAACCCGACCGAAGATGGTTGAGAGATCACCCGCAAGAGCTGATCATTGGAAACATAAATGCTGGTGTTTCTACTCGTAGGAGAATACAGAGTACACAAGGAAATGTACTTTGTGCACAAGAAGAACTTGATACGGAGATATCACAGTTTCCTAAATGGAAATCTCAATCCGAGCTTAGAAGACTCAATATGTGCACTATCGCTGTATTCTTAGCCCAATCCTAACCTGTTTCGACCATAGATGCTCTTAATAATTCTCATTGGATAACATCTATGGAAGAAGAGCTAAACGGTTTCGAAAGAAACAATGTATGGTATCTTGTACCCAGACCTACACATCAATCGATCATAGGAACCAAATGGGTATTTCGAAACAAAAAGGATCGAAATTGACTTATTATAAGGAATAATTCCAGACTAGTCGCACAAGGCTATAGTCAGGAAGAAGGCATAAATTATGATGAAACCTTCGCCCCTGTAGCGAGACTAGAAGCCATTAGGATATTTTTAGCCTTTGCCGCCCATAAGAGCTTTATTGTATACCAAATGGACGTCAAGAGTGCATTCCTGAATGGAGACCTTGCAGAAGAAGTTTATGTTGAACAACCACCAGGGTTTGCCAACACAAACGGTATCGATCTAGTTTACAGGCTAAGGAAAGCACTGTATGGACTTAAACAAGCCCCTAGAGACTGGTATGAGACCCTGTCCCAATATCTAACCGACAATGGATTTGAGAAAGGTGCTGTGGACAAGACCTTATTCAAAATACAGGAAGGTGATGACCTTCTTATGGTACAAATTTATGTAGATGACATAATTTTTGGTTCAACTAACCTTGATTTATGTCAAAGGTTCTCTCATCTCATGCAAAGTAAATTTGAAATGAGTATGATGGGGGAACTTAGTTATTTCCTAGGTTTGCAGGTAAAGCAGTTGCCTACAGGTATCTTCATCAACCAGGAAAAATACAGCAAGGAGCTTCTCAACAAATTTGGAATGAACACTTCCAAATCTTCGCCAACCCCCATGAGCACTTCCGTGCAAATTAGTGCTGATGAAGCCGGAAAGCCGTTTGACCAATCACTCTACAGGAAGCTCATTGGTTCGCTCCTGTACCTAACGGCTAGCAGGCCCGATATCCAGTTTGCTGCTGGAGTATGTGCGAGATATCAAGTAGCACCAAAGGAATCACACTTCAATACAGCTAAACGAATCTTGAAGTACATTAAAGGAACAGTCGATGTAGGACTATGGTATCCTAAAGAAGGCGGATTCGATTTAGTTGGATACAGCGACTCGGATCTCGGAGGCTGCAAGCTAGATAGGAAGAGTACAAGTGGAACTTGTCACTTTCTTGGACCTAGACTCGTTTCTTGGTTCAGTAAGAAACAATTGGCTAACTCTCTTTCCACGGCTGAATCAGAGTACTATGCTGCTGGTAGCTGCTGTATGCAGATACTTTGGATGCAGCAACAATTGTCAGATTAGGGAATCGATACCAGAGAGACTCCAATCATGTGTGATAGCACGAGTGCAATTGCAATCACGCACAATCCTGTCCTGCACTCGCGCACTAAGCATATCAACATGAAGCATCATTTTATAAGGAATCATGTCGAGAACAAAGATATTCGCCTCGAAAAATTTCATACAGACATTCAGTTGGCCGACATCTTCGTTAAACCTCTCGACACAGCCAGATTCAACATGCTTAGACAAGAATTGGGAATGCTGCAGCCCGACTCCCTGTAAGTAATTTACTGTTTTTACTGAACAATTGAGGGGGAATGTTGTAAGACCCAAGAATACAGTATCCAACGTTAATTATTTGTACACTCAGAGCCGTCAATACAGCACTGTAGTGAACAAAGATATATGAATAATCCTACAGCTGACGTGTGCAATAATTAAGGGGGAATACAATATGACCCATGAATACAGCATTAATCCAAAAATTGTTGTATGGAATCTAAAACCTATATTTACCTTTTAAGGGGTAACGCTGTATCGACGCGGAAACAGCACATACTATAGGATTTCGATTCAGTATATATATATATTATATTATATTATTTCTTTTCAAAATGATTTTTGTCCACGTGCCCTGTTTTTATGTCAAACATCATTTACATTAAATGCCTTACACGACATCTGGACAACTGAATCTCAAAAGCCGCGATGTTTTAAATTATTTATTATTTTTAAACCGCCGTTTTAGGCATTTAGGGTATCAATCAATGTCAGATGTGGGACCCTTCTATATTTTAAATATTATGTGGATAAGTGTACCAGTTACACTCAGTCCATCCAGACCGTTGATTTCAAAAACCGGCTCCCATTCCTTAAAATCTGACCATTCGTACACTGCAAAACCCTACTTCGCCGCCCAATATAAAAGGACTGATACTGTCATTAGAGACTCTTTACGCTTTCTGCAAATTTAAGAGTTCTCAAGCATATACATCCTACATACTTCTCTGCATTTTACTGCATATTTCGTGTATTATCTTTCACTTTTTCCTGTAAAATCATCAAATGGCTGGACAAACTTCTTCGCTCGCACTGAAGAAGACTGCTAACATCATCGATGGCCGGATCTTTTCAAGATCTATTGTCATTGAACGCATTCTCACTGAAACTAATGATGTCGCACCGATGGAGTACATCATAACTCGTCTTCTTCAACAAGGCCTTTATCGCCTTAGAAGTCAAACCGCTGAGAAGTACGATGCACATCTGGTTGAGGAATTTTACCTCAACGCCGCCGTACGCTTTTTGTCGCTGGCCCAAGGAGGTCACGTTGCTGATATAAACGCTACTATTCAAGGAGTTGAGATTTGTGTTAATAGCGATCTGCTCCAGAACATCTACAGGCTACCTGCTGACGGCCTGACAATGGATCAGCTTGAGACGTTTGGGTCTCAAGCACTGATAACTAAATTTTATGGACTGTTCACAGGCTCCAAAGTTGTTGACATGGTTCAGACCACATGTCACAAGAAAAATTTTTGTCTCCCTTATGTGTATCTTCATGATTTTTGCTGCAGGATCATTGAAAATCGAACTGGTGTGTTTGAAATGTGCACTAACCTAAGGTTCATGATGATGGTGGCAATTCTGACCTGTGAAAAGGTCAACTGGTGCCAGATAATCCTGAATTGCTTGCAAGAAGTATGCAAGTCGGCTACCCAGAAGAAATCATTTGGTTTAATGCTAAACCACATCTTGACGAAATGCGGACTGTCGCAATCCGCTGATGCTAAGAAGAATAGCTCCAGGATATACCTAGGAGGTGTCAAGCCCACTGCATATAACCAAACCGCCATGGTCTGTAACCACCCGAAAACCGAAACTATGCCAATTTCTGATAACCCAAGAGATGTATCTTTGAAGTCCCAAGACATGGAGTCTTCAAAGAAGAGAAAAAGATCTCACAGCAAGAAACCCATTGCTGGTGAGAAGCCAAAGAAGAGACTTAGGAGGCTTTCCCAAGCAAAATCTGCCAAGCCCTCCGAAGAAGTTTCCCCCGTGGCTCAACCCACTGACGAACAAGCCCAGGGCCCAACCCCTTTGGAAGAGGTGTCTACTACTGTATCGACAGTAGATCCTGAGCCTTTGGCGGCTAGGACGGATAATGAGACATCTGCCAACGAAAAAGACTTTAGCGAGTCAGCTGCCCATTTGGAGCCAAAAGCTACTTCTCCTCTGCGGGATCCCACACCCGTACAGGATCAATCTTCCTTCGGGGGACCATCCCCTGTAAGGAATCCTACTTCCATACAGGATCCCATACATGTAGAGGAATCCCTCGCTACAGCGTATCCAGACGTTGTACGCAGTCCCTCCCCTGACTCTATTTTTAATCAGACCCTTCTCTCTGTTCAAATTGAACACGTCTACGAAAGCTTTTTGCAATGGAAAGGCTACAGGCTAGCTCCGTACGACAAATTGTATAACTGGAGCGATTGGAGCCAAGAAGAAAGATTCGTATCAGAAGTGACGGACTCAACAGAAATTGAGGCCCTAATCCGATGGGACAATCCTTTCTGCAAAGAACTGATTGAAAGCCATCTTCTGCAGAAATCTGATGCAATAAGGAAAGGTAAAGACAAGTCAGAGGACTCTCCCCCTAATCCAAAAGACGACGACGATAATGACTCAGACGATGACGACGAAGCTCTTCAAGCTGGTCTGAGGATGAGTCGTGAAGAGGCTCAAGACAGTGTCGCCTCTCCACCAAAGGATGACGAAGGGCCATCAACTCGAAGCCAACCCCCTTCGCCACAGCAAGAGATCATTCCCGACGAGGAGGAATCAGTCCCTCAAGTCGAGGAAGTTGAAGAAGTTTTGGAACAGGCACCCGAGCCTGCCGCCGCTCAAGAAGAAGAAGTTGTCACTGAGAGACAACAGGAGGATTCAGTCCCTCATGTATTCATGTCTTCCGACGGAACTTCGCAACAGGAGGACACTCAACCCCCTGCCGCCGAACCAGAACAAGCTGCTCCCGCCCCTTCAACCATGGAATCCGAGGACGGTATCGAACCTGAGGATCTCCAACTTAGTTCATGCCCACCCGTGAACCTAAGGAGGTTGAACTGCTCTGGGGACTTTGCTCAATCAGATTCGCCGATTTCTGCCACTAGGAGAGAGCGTCTGCGTGCTCTTGGTCTTCAAACTGTATTCATCCAGGATGCAGTGAATGCTCTGTCTTCTGTTGAAAAAGCATTGAATTGGATGCATACTTCTGCCGTGGAAGAGATGACCACTCTACAACATGAAGTATCTCGTGTTGTTGAGGCATTCGTTATTTTGCCAGAAGTGTTCAAACAAGCTCTGAAAATTATGGAAGACAAGCAGGAGCAACTCCTGAAGGAAGAAGCAACAAAAACTCGCATTGCTGAAGCCAAGACCGCATGTGCCATGATTGAAAACAGCTCTGAATTGCGCGCCCACGATAAATGTATCCAGGACATGTCGCAAACACTTTCCTCCCTTGTAGAAAGAATGACCAACATCGAGTCGAAACAGGATGCTGCATTAGAGATCCTAGGACGTCTTGATGAAGCCAAAAAGGGGGAAGAGGCGAGAGAAGCTGCTAGAAGAATCAGGTTACAGCAAGAAAGGGAATTCGAGGTCGCTCAAGACAGCATCACTGCCGAATTAAACAGGCTAGCCCCTCCCTCCCAAAGTTTTAGGATTTCAGGCTCCCGACCGGAATTTCATGATCTAAATGTCCTGTGGCAAAGTCTAATCCAGAGACCTTCTGAAATTCGTCTGCCGACCAACCGCCATCCAACTGCCGATGAAGTGAAGCAATGGAGGAAGAACAAACTGATGAGATACTTTGTTAAACTCATCAGGGAATCCGCCATCTTCAAGAGCTACAAGACTTTAGCGGAGGCCACAGAGAAATTCATGAAGATGCTAGAAGACGGAAAACTCCCTCTCCAAATCGAGATGAAATCCAAACACAGAAGAGGAGATCAGATCACCCATCCAGAAGACTGGATTCTTGCCTTTGATAAATCCTATGAAGGAAGAGCTATATACCAGGATCGAGGCAACGATTCCCTATAGAACTGGTGGCGTGGTACCGAGAATGATCCAGGAAGAAAGCCATGGAGACATGCAGATCACTATAGGAGCTGAAATCCTTGTAATTTAATTTTGTTTTGTCTTTGTAATTTTTCCTTCGAAACAGCAAACCATGTACTCAATTTATTTTGAATATCAATAAAAATGTTTGTTTGTCTTGAAAGATTACAACTCGTAATCTACTGTGTTGATTACTTAAATTGCTTGATAACTATCACAAGCATCGAAACTTGTTTGATAAATAAGCTGTACGAACTTGTCTACGAAACAGTTCATAATTTCAGTTGTATGCTTAGAATACATTGTAAGATTGTGCCTGCGCGCCAATCATAAGCTTAAGTTGTAAATACTCTTAGCTGTATCGAATTCGCCTGCGAGCAATTCATTAAATAGACTAAGTGGCTGAAAGACAGACCTTTTGACAGAAGACCAAGAAATCTGCCAGAATTCATCAAGGAAGATTATTTCATGAAGAAGGTTTTGGCATCATCAAGAAGACTTGAAAGTTAGAAAGTTGAAGTCTTGGCAAATTGTCAAAAAGGGGGAAATTGTTGGGAAAACAAGAACCCTGTATCGAAACAGCCGGGATATTCAATCCCTGTATCGAATAGTTTTTGATAAAGAGGTTTTGACATATATGCCAATCCTCAATACAGTAAAGGAAACTGTATCGAAGAGTTAAAGTGTCAACCTGTATCGATAAACTGTCTCGAATCTAGCAAATAGTGAAACCCTTCTGTACAGCAAAGAAGTCTTATAAAGATCAAGTATGGAAACTGTCTCGAATCACCTAAACAGTTATCTTCCATACAGCTAACAACAGGACAAAGAAGGAATCTTCAGAAGTCAAGTCCCGTTGAATAAAAAAATTTTTAAATACTCAAGGATAAAGTATTTAAATACTGTCAGTCAACAGATCTTCAAAATCCTGCTAAATCCGAATCGTGTTTATAATCCCGTTGGAACGGAATCTCATTCAAACGGATACATCTCAACGGATATATATTTCAGAGACTATATATATCACATCAAGATGCTGAAGATCAGTTACTTACACTATTACCAACCCAAGCTATCAAAGTTATCATCAGAGCAAAACATATCTCCAAAGCTTACTGCAACTCAGAACTAAAGAAATATACAGTGCTCATCATCTTGAACAACACTTCATCAGCTCAAAGCTCTTAAAGTCAAAGTTGTTGTTCACCCACTGTTCTATACTTTGAACAAACCCAGATCAGCCCTGTGTGGACTGAGTAATCTGTGCTTATCCAGAACTGTGTGTGAAGGATTTGCATTGAAGAATACGAAGCTTCAGAACTGTGTGTGAAGAAGCAAGTCAAAGCATTAGCTCAAAACCAATCTGTGTGAACGGTTGAAGCTAAGATCTTTATATCAATCTGTGTGAACGATATATTGATTGTGTGTTGTTATAATTACGTAGTTGTGTACGTAGTAATTATAATAAACTTTTTACTCCTGTGTGGAGGACCAGTGGACGTAGAGGGGTTTACCTCAAACCACTTTAATTACTGTGTTATTTACCTTCAGTTTTTACTGTTTTTATTACTGTGAATAATTAAGTATACACTACATATTTAGTTGTTGTATCCACAGCGACCTATTGTATCTAAGACTTCCGCTACGCACTCAGATTTAAAATCAGTACAGTTTGTTGTTTAAACTACTTCCCAAACTGTATCCAGTATACTTAGTGGCCAACAATAGGTTTTAAAAACGAAAACCACCTTTTGAAAAAAAATTGGAAACACCAGTTGATCTTAAGTATCACATTTTGAAAAAGTAATACAAACATCGTTATCGAGACTTTAAAAAAAATGTCTTACGTTTGATAAGAATGAGGACATCTTTCTTTTAGTTGAAAACTTTCAGAAATATTGGACCTTCGGGTCTAAGCAAATGCGTTTATAAATTACTGAAAATATCTCAAAACATTTTGGTCCTCAAGGTGGAAGAATTTTGAAACATACAGTTGTACTAGTAGGCACCTTGAAAATACCGCGAGGAAATAATCTATTTTAAAAGTACGTCTCGAAATTTATTCTCTAAGATACTCAAGACTTTCAAAAATCCATTAGGCCAGAATTCCCAAAAACTCACACATTACAAAGTATACATTAAGCCTCTGCTCACATGTATTGACATTCGCTTACAAATCTCATAGTACATGCATCAAATTATTTCAAAATTAAGACATGTCTTTTCCCGAAAAACAAATAGTCAATAATCACAGTTGAAAATTGCATAGGACTGGGGCTAAAACCACTGGTCCCATCCGAGGCCTCTATGGACCCTCCCGGACTGGCTATCCAAACAATCTCGTAAATCAGGAGTGAAATCACAAATTCCTCCGAGGCCCCGTAGGACCCTCCCGGAGTGAGCAAAATCACAAACATATATATTATCATTTCATATTAAGCAAAAGGGTTTCACAAGAATACTTGCAATACGAGCAAATCATTAGCAGCGGATAAAATCAACAGTAAAAAATACATTGCAGCGACACCGCTCCACATATAAACATAATATGAGAGTCAAATAAATACATATCACGAAATCAAAATCTACATAAAGATTCCATCACTTAACAAATAATCATACAAGTGGCTCATGTCACACGAGGCACAACAAAAAGAAGGGAGACTTACATCCACATGTCGCACGAAGATGATGATCGCCCCACGATACTAATCACGACTAACAAATTCAGATGACGCGTCACGACACAACACAATCAGGCACGACCTAACTAAAAACAACTCAAAAATACACACTCGACTCCACAACATAGGGTTCCGCAACCTATCTCTCCGATACCATTTATGTAACACCCCCAATCCACTCAGGGATATTACACGTCGTAGACCCTTTCCTCAAGGAGCTACCAGGCTGGTAACTAAAATCAAACATCAAAATATCGCTTTCAAGGCTAAATGACGACCCAATAGACCGATTAGGTCTTTCAATTAATACATACAACTCAATCTCAATACATACCCACGCGGGGGTCAAAATACAACACGCTCCCGTACAACGGGAAAAATACTACAGCAGAAATAACTGCAACTAAATCAATACAGCATCGTACGGGTCCTCATGTGATTAGTATCGATCATCATTCATCATCTTTCGTGCCAACCCTGTGTTATGCTCCCCAAAACCTGAATGTACATGGACGCAAAATAGACATCCACCCCCGATTACTCGGGAGTTAGCAAAATTCCACTATTTTGCTAGTGCAAGTACAAAGTGCAAATACGAGTCATACAAATCATATTCCAAGAATAATAATAATCAGGAATCCTCAAAGATTCAAACATAATGAAAAAAATACTTCCCGAGGCAGAGAGTTTGAGTAAAACCTTCCAAATTCGAAAGATCACAAATCAAGAGAACAATTTATAAAATGTTTTAAAATGCCCTCGGGAGTTTTAACGAAAATCAATTAGAATTATCTAATCCTTCTCTTTTCCAAAAAAAAACAAAATGGGGTCACATCCCAAAGATTTGCTTTCTCAAATAAAAATCAACAATAATTCACGGGGTCCACTACCCACACCATGTGTCCTCGACGGACATAAAATCAAGAAAACATAACCACCCAAGATACGAAATCTTGGTAACACGTCCAAGGTACTCGACCCTAGAAACATACATCCACAATCATATCCATGATACCGTGATCGCTTGCCACTTATCACCGTAAGTCTTCTTAGGCTCTCACGGTTGGACCGATCACTCGCCGTGTCCTGATCACCATGATCACAAGCCATGTGTCACCGTAGACCTCATCCGAACATCACGGCTGGGCTATGACAAATACTTCACAAATCAGTACACTACAGTACATATCACAATATCAAGCAACAAAACACATCCGTAATCATATCCATGATACCTGTAACACCCCCGATATATTCAGGAATATTACAGCGCCGTAAATCCTTTACGTAAGAATTTACAAGGATAAAGAGACGAAAAGATAATAACAAATAACAACAAATGAATGTAACTGAAATAAAATATAATGGTTCTGAACCAGTACTGAAAAATACAAACGTCCAACAAAGAACATTAATACATAGCCAAATACAACATCATAAAAGACAACGTACTCAAGTACTTATTTAAATCACACAAACATCTGACAAATAAACCCGGTCGGAACATCACTCTATACCCTCGTCGTCATGCAACTCCAGTGGTTGTTTCACCGCTCTCCTGGATCCTGAACATAAAACAAATTTTCACCCCCGAAGGGGTTAGCACAACGATGCTAGTACAAGTACGATAATTATGCAACAATGATTTATTTAATAATAATCATGACAAGTTTCTCCAACGAGAAATAATAGCAACACATAACACATTACGACAGTGTCAACATACTGATGGTATTCCAACGATCCAACGCACACAACTATAGATTCCCATGATGATCCCGTCACACCAATGCATGTTGGAATTACCTGTCCAACGATCCAGCGCACACAGCTATAGATTCCCATGATGATCCCGTCGGACCAACACATGGTGGACAATTAATCACAAGACATATGCACAGTACAACAAATACATAATCGACATAATACGAACAACTATAATTAGGGTACTTGCCTCGAATTGATGACAAGGATAAAACTTCGACGGATATCAATACACTCGAAGGTCGCTCCTTCGATTAATCACGTTGCAAAGCTCGAACCTTAAACAGAAGAAATATAATAGAGTTCATCTCACATCGAATAACTAACGTATGAACATTTAACAATCCAACTACGACCAGAAGTTCAACAAAACGTATCTTGTCTGATCGGCATAATGTACGTTACGTACCCAACGTAGCTTACGTTAAGCCTGCTCGTTAGCATACGTAAGCTACGAATCCTAGCGCGCGCTAAGCATGCATATGACAGTTTCTCTCTGATCAGACGACTGACTCGTCTGATCATATAACGTACGTTACGTACAACGTAGCGTACGTTAAGTCTGCCCGTTAGCGTATGTAAGCTATAGAGCCTAGTGCACGCTAAACATGCATCTGATAGTATCCTCCTTGATCAGACGACTGACTCGTCTGAGTTAAACGGTCAACTATCACCCAAATCATGTTCATCCCTGTTCTGGTCTTCGGCATATTAGTGATAAAGTCCATCGATATGTCCTCCCACTTCCATTCAGGAATTGGGAGCGGCTTGAGCATTCCGGCAGGTCGTTGATGTTCAATCTTAACCTGCTGACAAATCAAGCATATCGAGACATAACCCGCTACATATTTCTTCATGTTTCCCCACCATAAATTCTGCTTCAGATCCTTATACATCTTACTGGTGCCCGGGTGGATAGAATAGGGCGTACTGTGAGCTTCCTTCAGTATTGTCTGCTTCAAAATATCGACATCGGAAACACAAAGTCGGCTCTGAAATCTCAAGACTCCATCATCATGAGTTACGAATCCTGGGGCCTTTCCCTTGATCACTTCATCACGTAACCGAATCATCAGAGGATCATCTAATTGTTTAGATTTGATTTCTTCAGTTAACGATGAAGTTAATTCCATCACACACAGTTGTCCTTGGACTATTTGCAACCATACTTCAATTCCTTCGCGAATCAATTCCCGTTGAATGCTGTTCTGGGAGGTGAGAGTCTCTAACATTCGAATAGAAACAGGTTTGCGGCTCAGTGTATCGGCCACTACATTTGCTTTGCCTGGATGATAAAGAATCTCCAAGTCATAGTCCTTAATCAATTCCAGCCATCTCCTCTGCTGCATGTTTAACTCTTTATGACTTAATACATATTTGAGACTCTTATGATCCGTGAAAATATGACAATGAGTCCCGTACAAATAATGTCTCCAAATTTTCAAGGCGAAAACTACAGCTGCCAACTCCAAATCGTGTTTTGGATAATTTACTTTATAGGGATTTAACTGTCGTGCTGCATAGGCGATCACCTTCTCATTCTGCATCAGTACACACCCGAGACCTTGGTTCGAAGCGTCACTGTAAACTATAAATCCTTCAGTTCCCTGTGGGAGTGCTAAAATCGGTGTCGTCGTCAATCTCTTTTTCAATTCATCAAAGTTGGTCTGGCATATCTCGTTCCACTCAAACTTTTGGGTTTTCTGCAGTAATCGAGTAAGTGGGCGGGTAATTTTGGAAAATCATTCCACGAGCCGACGATAATACCCTGCAAGTCCTAAGAAACTCCTGACTTCTTTCACGTTCTTAGTAGACTTCCAATCCATAACTGCTTCAATTTTCTGGGGTCTACTCGGACTCCTTCTGCTGATACCAACCGAGGAACATCACTTCCTTTAGCCAGAATTCACGCTAAGAAAGTTTGGCATATAACCGTTCGCTTCTCAAGAGATCCAAAACGATCCGTAAGTGTTGCGCATGCTCTTCCGGGATCTTAGAATAAACTAGAATATCATCAATAAACACAACTACGAATTTATCCAAATACTCTATGAATACTCGATTCATCAATTGCATGAACACAGCAGGTGCATTAGTGAGACCAAACGGCATCACTACAAACTCATAGTGACCGTAGCAAGTTCTGAACGCTGACTTTGGGACATCGGATTCCTTAATCCTCAAATGATGATATCCCGATATCAGATCGATCTTAGAAAATATTGTTGCTCCTTGCAGCTGGTCAAATAAATCATCAATCCATGGCAACGGATACTTGTTCTTGATCGTCATCTTGTTCAGTTCTCGATAGTCAATACACAATCTAAGTGATCCATCTTTCTTCCGGACAAAAAGAACTGGTGCACACCAGGGCGAAACGCTTGGCTGGATATAGCCTTTGTCCAGTAATTCTTCCAGTTGCATCTTTAATTCGTACATCTCAGTAGGTGCCATACGATACGGCGCCTTAGAAATTGGTGTAGCTCCTGGTTCCGGCTCGATGGTGAATTCTACATCTCGTCGTGGAGGTAGTCTAGGCAATTCGTCAGGAAACACATCCGGAAATTCGTTCACAACAGGAATGGATGGAAGTTCTACTTTTCCGTCTTCCTTCTTCATTGCATAACACCAGTATCCAGTACAACCCTGTTTTAGCAGTTTAACAGCTTTCATTGCTTTGATCATCTTTCCTGAGATTCCTAGTCTCCCTCCCTCGAACAATATTTCGGACCCATCTTCAGCTATCATCGAGATATTCCTCTTTCGGTAGTTTACAATAGCATATCGATTAAGCCAATCATCTCCGAGAATCAGGTCATCGCCTTGCATTTCTATTACAATCATATTTGAGGGCCACTCTCTGCCTCCAATTAATACAGGAAAATCTCCAGTTTCTAAGTTTCCCACAATTCTCTATCCACTCGGTAACCCCACAACATAGGTTCACAATTATGAAAACTAGAAATGTCCAAACGATTTACACAAGACAATGATATAAATGAATGTGTAGCCCCTATATCGAATAAAATGCTAACTGGTTGTGAAAGGATCTGAACGGTACTTGATGCGATAGCAACATCCTGATCGTATGCCCTCTTCATCTCATACAGACGTGGGGGAATGGATCCGGCACTCGATGTCCCCTTTCGGTCGAACTGTCCTCTGCCTCGTCCGCGACCAAAACTTTGGGGTAGCTGAACACTTTGTTGCGTCTGCTGAACACTTGCTTCTTTCTGATTCGGCTGCGAAGTACGCGCTCCATTTAACTTCGTGGCATCCTTGTAGAATATCGCACGATGACCTTCCTGTCCGCAATCATAACATGTTACTGGGGAACGGAAACAATCACGCCAAAGGTGTCCTGGGCGACCATAATTAAAACATCTCTTGACCACATCTGTCGGTGTTGATACCGCCCTGAAGTTCTTTCCGCTCTTGGATGGGTGTGGGGGTTTCTTGAATGAATGATAGGATGATTGGGCTTTGTGGGGCCCACTGCTCTTGTGCTCCATGAAATTTCCAAACACTTTTTGTTTCTTGGATTCGGTGAACTTTTCCATCATTGCTTCCTTAATTTCATACGCCAACGCTTTGTTATGATACTGATGGAGAGTGGTACATTCAAAACCAGACATGTACCTCTGTTTCTCCGGTTTCATTCTCATATCGAAATGGATCATCATTTCTGCATTTGTCCTGACCAGCTGTCGAACAAATGCCAGCTACTGGTTAAACGTCTTAATTGCCTGAGATACTTGCACATCCGAAGGCTACGCGGAGAAAAAATCTCGAACATTGGATTCCCTCACTGGACGAGGGCAGTACTGCGCTTCCATCATCAATTTAAATTCTCCCCAGTTGGCATCATGATCTATAGGTCGGATGACTTCCCACCACTCGGACGCTTCCCCTGTCAGAAAGTACTGGGCTATGGGAACTCTCCAGTCGTCTGGGCAGTTAATCCCTGCGAATACTTTTTCCAGCTCCCTAAGCCAGTGATCCCACGTCGGCGTCTCCGAGAAACCATCAAACTTTGGCGGATGCATTTTCGCCACCTCCTGGAGCCATCGGTCTCCTCGATTTCCCAAGTCTGGGAGGCTTTGCTGTCTCTCTCCATGTTGCAATCCGACTGCCACCTGCATTCAGTCCACAACTTGAGCAAACTGAGTCATCTGGTTGACCATTTGACGAAGGATGTCGGGAACAGCATGTTCTGGTTCATTGTTAATAGACTCTTGTGGCTCGCCTGAGCTGTGGCTAGCCTGATTTGAAGGTGAAGCTTCTCTCTCAGCATTCCTTCGTCCGCGTCCGCAACCGCGACCACGTCCATGTCCTCCTCTCAACATACTATAAGCATAAATACTCAATATACAGGTAACAATATCGTTCTAACGTTCAAGTATAAAGAGGTATCACATGTAAAGAACGAGATAGAGTTTAGGAACTTACAACCACCGCTCGCACGAAGACGTAGGCAGTACAGTGATGTTATCCATGACTGGTTACCTCAAAAGACATATACGACCCCTATTTTAACCCAACGGCCAAGATATCCATAATCTTAGCTCCGATACCATATTCTGTAACACCCCCGATATATTCAGGAATATTACAGCACCGTAAATCCTTTACGTAAGAATTTACAAGGCTAAAGAGACGAAAAGACAATAACAAATACCAATAAATGAAAGTAACTGAAATAAAATACAATGATTCTGAACCAGTACTGAAAAATACAAACGTCCAACGAATAACATTAATACATATCCAAATCCAACATCATAAAAGACAATGTACTCGAGTACTTATTTAAATCACACAAACATCTGACAATTAAACCCGGCCAGAACATCACTCTATACTATCGTCGTCATGCAACTCCAGTGGTTGTTTTCCCGCTCTCCTGGATCCTGAACATAAAACAAATGTTCACCCCCGAAGGGGTTAGCACAACGACGCTAGTACAAGTACGATAATTATGCAACAATGATTTATTCAAGAATAATCATGACAAGTTTTTCGAACGAGAAATAATAGGAACAAATAACACATTACGACAATCTCAACAAACTGATTGTATTCCAACGATCCAATGCACACAGCTATAGATTCCCATGATGATCCCGTCGGACCCATGCATGGTGGAATTACATTTCCAACGATCCAGTGCACACAGCTATAGATTCTCATGATGATCCTGTAGGACCAACACATGGTGGACAATTAATCACAACACATATGCACATTACAACAAATATATAACGGACATAATACGAACAACTATAATTAGGGTACTTGCCTCGAATTGATGGCAAGGATAAAACTTCGACAAATGTCAATACACTCGAAGGTCGCCCCTTCGATTAATCACGTTGCAAAGCTCGAACCTTAAACAGAAGAAATAATATAGAGTTCATCTTACATCGAATAACTAACGTATGAACATCTAACAATCCAACTACGGCCGAAAGTTCAACAAAACGTATACTGTCTGATCGGCATAACGTACGTTACATTCCCAATGTAGCGTATCTTAAGCCTGCTCATTAGTATACGTAAGCTACGAAGCCTAGTGCACGCTAAGCATGCATATGACAGTTTCTCTCTGATCAGACGACTGACTCGCCTGATGATATAACATACGTTACGTACCCAACGTAGCATTCGTTAAGTTTGCCCGTTAGTATACGTAAGCTACAGAGCCTAGCGCATGCTAAACATGCATCTGATAGTATTCTCCCTGATCAGACGACTGACTCGTCTGATGATATAATGTACGAAATTCTCAGTGTTTAACGTACGTTATCTTCATACATATTACACTCATGAAAACTTGAATGATCTAATGATGTTCAATGTATTCCAACTTCAAGGATAATCATATCATCATAATGTCATACTCCAATCTTGATTACAAATTCTCTTACGTAGTTCGGGTAATCTAAGGTTGATACACTTTTTACCAATATCATCAATACATTCAAACTTCATCATGAAGATTAATTAACCAATCCAACTTATAAGAAATGATACAACCTTCGATGATCCTTTTCTTAAGTCCGTTTAGCAAAAGTGATATCAATACCAAGTCTACGATCATTATGGCAACACCATTCAATACAAATTATCAATCTCAGAATGCTACTCTTATTGTTTGCCGTAACAAGATTCCAACTATAATGGTAACTTATGCATAATCATCCCAATTTATAAACATGATGTTTGGTTGTATAAATCATCTATGGAACCTAATATTCTCGGTAGTGTGATCATAACATCCTTAAGAACACACATCCAAGGTTAGAGATAGCATTAACATACCTTAAGATGAAGAAAACACCGAGATAATAGGTAGAGTCCAACTCTGGTTGCTTGTGTGCCAATCCAAGATGCTTCTCAACTTCAATGATCAATATGAGTGATATCCAATCTCCAATTATCAAGCATAGATGGTCTATGGATGTTTATGTAGAAGGGGAGGCTCTCTGGACTTCAAAGAATTGAATGACAAGTGAATAAAACGTAGATAAATGAAATGGGGTGCTGTCCCATTTATAATGTTTTAAACTTAGCGTACGCTATCTGTGATACTTAGCGTACGCTATCGTCCATTGATAGCTTACTGCCTCATTCTGTACTCTCTTACATACGCTACATCCTCAAAGTTACGTACGTAATACACATACTTAGCGTACGCTATGAACATCCCTTAGCGTGCGCTAATCTCTGTTGACCTGTTTAATATTAAAAACTGACCGGGCCACGCGGGGGAATCTTATCTTGTCCCCGTCTCGAGGTGACCCATGTGCCGACCAATCTGATCAATAATTGACTGCTTAACGTACGATATGCCTTGCCAATAGCATACGCTACCTGTGACTCGTAACATACGTTACGCTTACAAGCTAGCGTACGCTACGACGTAGTTGCATGAATAAATTTACAAGGTTGATATGATCATGCACGTGGATATGAATACGGAAAAGATCATACTTCGATTATTGATATCACAAATTCGAATAATACAGGGTTCAAATACATACGAAAATACTCAACAATTATCCGGATATTACAATATCGTGATCGCTTGCCACGTATCACCGTAAGTGTTCTTAGGCTCTCACGGTTGGACCGATCACTCGTCGTGGCCTGACCACAATGATCACAAGCCATGTGTCACCGTAGACCTCATCCGAACATCACAGTTGGACTATGACCACACATTCACATCACACAACGCAATACACCAAGAATATCACAATAATCCACCCAAAGGCAACAAACACTTAGCACGACATAATTGCCGAATAACAACTCACCGAAATGAGATAATATATATATATATATATATTATCAAATCACAGCACCAACATCAAACATATCCATAGGATTCACTTAATCATTCACAAAACACAGCATTCACAAAATGCACGCGTTTTTAAAGAGAGCCTTTAACGAGGCTAAACCGAATATTTTGAAAGTTCAATTCAAACAACCAAACAAAACAAGAAATGTATGAATAAGGTATTTGCCTCAAATAATCACAAACACGAAGAATCGACCGAAGTAAGGCTGTAATATCCGCATTTTTCCTTTCTCTGGTATTTTTTATTTTGGTGTATTTTTCGTTTTTAGTGACTCGCTTGTAACCGTATGAATATTTCGAGAATATTTAATACTGTACTTTTTATCATCCGAGCTTGTTTCGGACTTGTTTTACCCAACTTCATGTTTATTGTCATTTCCGTCGCTATTTGGTTCGATTCTCATAATCGTTGTTCGGAACTTCCGTTTCGGGCTTTCCATAGATCCGTATTATGTTATTATGCATGTTGTGAGCTTTTGTTTGGTGTTTCGATCGTGTATTGGGTATTTCAGATGTTTTGGGCCGTTTTGTAATTTCCTAAAGTTATGGGGCAATTACTGTCGTTGTCGTTTTCCGAACCTTTGGGTAGTTGGAATCGTGTTTTATTTTAATGCTTCAATTCTGACTTGAACTCGTTGTTCATTTGTCTTCTTTAGTCCGTTGTTTGGTGTCGGGTGCGCGTTGTTTTCATCCGGGGAAGAACTCGTCGTTTCCCATCTTTGAGTGTTATCTGCACTCGTTAGCGTGTGCTAATTTCGTTGTGTAGCACATGCTAAATTCGCCCAGTAGCGCGCGCTAATGATTCGAGTACAGCAGTGGCAGTAGGTTGTTTCTGCTCTCTGGACGAGCAGTTTAGCGCACGCTAAGTCTGTGGATTAGCGCACGTTATCGTTGAGGCTTAGCACACGCTAGGTGTGTGGCAGCGCGCGCTAATTCGGTATTCCAGTTGAGACAGAATGTTTATGGACTCTGGATGACGAACAGGTAGCGTACGTTATAGCTCGATGGCGCGCGCTATCGGGGGGCTGTTAGCGCACGCTATTTTCGGGTAGCGCACACTAACGGGTCAGAACCGAACTTCTGGACCGATTTTGGCTGGTTAGCGCGCACTAACCATAAGCCATTAGCGCACGCCATACCATCTGGTTATTTATACTCGAGAGTTGACCCAGACACGTCTATTTTCCTCATTTCTCTTCCTCCTCCGCGGCTGGGGCGATCTAGGCGATTCTTGGGCGATTTTCGGGTGATTCGAAATCTTGTAACTCCAATCTATCATCTTTCTTGAGTTCTTGGTGTATATTAACAACACCAACCCTTGTTTTTCGTCTCCGATCCGAGGTAAACTCTTAGGACCCTATATTTGGGTTAATTGGGGGTTTTCGAGTATTTGTCCGATTCGTTCCGTATTGTTGATTAATCCATAATGTATATGATTAATTTTGGTTGTATTCATGTTTTCCCTACGAGTTCACGGTAAATTTCGTGGTATTTATGAAATCAAGAGGGTTCGGTTGTGACCCGCCCTCATTGCTGTTTTTGTACGAATTTACATGAATCGTAGGTGGGTTTTTAGGTGTCTCCCATTTTCGTACTCGTGTAGAAATGGTTGTGATTGTATTCTTCGAATCGTTAGGTCCAGGATTGTCGGTTACTAGTGATCGTGGTTGATTTTCCGTTACATCCGTTTCGTCGTTAATTACTCAAGGTAAGTATTCTCGTGAAACCCTTATGCTTAACATGAAATGGTAATGTATATGTGTGTGATTTGCTCACTCTGGGAGGGTCCGACAGGCCTCGGAGGAATCTGTGATTTCGCTCCTGATTCACAAGCTTGTTGGCTAGCCAGTGCGGGAGGGTCCATAGAGGCCTGGATGGGACCAATGGTTTAGCCCCGGTCCTAGGCGATGTATGTGCGTGATTTATAACTATGGCCAGTCTGGGAGGGTCCATAGAGGCCTCAGATGGGATTAGTGGTTTCGCCCCGATCCTAGGCGGTTTTCGACTGTGATATTTGACTGTTTGTTTTCCGGGAAAATACATGTCTTGATTTTGTTTTGAAATAATTTGATTTTGCCTTGATTACTTGTACTAGCGTAATTGCTAACCCCTTTGGGGACCCGTTCTTAGGAAAATTCATGTTATGAATCTCAGGTTGCGTTCAGCCAGTCGATCGAGCACTGGGGCAGTACGAGGATGCTGGATGAGGTTGTCGGCGTGTGCAAATGAGTTCTTTTATTTTGGTTGTCCATTTTAAACGTTCGTTATCAAACCGTATAAACTGATAGTTAGTACTCGCGAGTACTTAGGCGTTTTGATTTGGAACTGGTCTGTGTACTAAATTTTATGTGGGATTTGCTATGATGTCTCGTTTACCGGTTGTAGCGGGTGTTTAATTTACTTTGCGTTTTGGTGATGTGCGTTTTTTCGCTAACCGAGATGGTTAGACAAGCGGTTTATATATTAGTTAGTCTGGTGGGTCCCACGTAGGGGTTCACGGCTCTGTAATGTACCCTGAATATATTAGGGGTGTTACAGAAAATGGTATCAGAGAACTATGTTTATGGATACCTAGGCTTGTCGGTTAATTGGGTCTAGTTGTCTTTTTGTTTTGCGCATCATCATCCCACTGCCATCATCTCGGTACTTCCAGTGATCGTAAGTTTTCCTAACTCTATTCTTTTGTTTTTTCATATCATACTTTCGTTTCTTGAACTGTGATTGTTTTTCTCCCGTACTTATCATCGAGTTGCTTTTACTACCTTCTATCTCCAGTATGGATGCTGGGAAAGGTCGAGGTATAGGTCGTGGTCGTGGACGCGGCCAGGGACGTGGGGCACCCAATGAGGCGGCCACTTCACACTCTTCTGGAGCCGGCAGTACTGATGGTCGTCAGGGCCATACTGCTACTCAAGATGGCACAGCCGGTAACGATGGCGACTTTGGTGTTGTAGCTGTGATGCAACAAATGGTTGCGATAGCCCAGGCGGTTCAAAACCCGACTCCGGCTCATGCTGCTCGGGCCGGATCGGATCTTTGGCTTCAGGACGTCACCAAGATGCATCCTCCTTAGTTTTCTGTGGCTTCAGACCGGAATGGATGGTAGAGGTGGATCAAAGAGATGTTCAAGGTCTTTTTGGCCACTAACTGTCCTGAGGATCGCAAGGTCCCAATTGCCCGGTACTTTCTCACTGGGGATGCTGCTGATAGGTGGGAGGCTGTCGGGCCTCAGGATCATGATGCTTTGTGGGCCGAGTTCAGAGACCTTATGGAAGCTGAGTACTATCCATGGCCAGTTTGTCAGGCGCAAGTCCTTGCTTTTTATGATGCTCAGCCTCGAGATATCCCAGTTTCTCAGGCCATTGCAGATTTCAACCGGGAATTGGGCTTCGTGAAGGCCCAGGTTAAGGAGGAGAGTGACAAGATTTGCCACTTCTCTAGGCGAATGAAACCGTGGATTCATGATTACATGTCTGGACTCGCCTGCACCACCCTAAAGGACTACCAGAGTAGAGATCTTGCTTATGATATGTCCTTGACGGACAGTGAGGCGGCCCGAGAAAGCAAGAAACATAAATTCGTCGGTAACTTTTCGGGTCACAAGGGCGGAGTCCAGGGGAAGTCTCAATCTGCTACTTTTCTCGCGGGCGGTTCGGTTCATTTTTCTGGGGGCTTTCGAGGTACTGCTAGTGCCTCCACTCGTGAGATTAGATGTTTTAATTGTGGCAAGCTGGGCTATAGGAACCGGGAGTGTCCTCGCCCGTCATTGACTTGTCATACTTGCGGTCAGTCAGGCCACAAGGCTTTTTTTTGTGATCGTTTAGGGTAGACTCTTGGTGCCCAGGCTTCTTTCCCAGCGCCTAAGGAGCCGAGTGTGAACCAGGGGTCATTTGCTCCACAGTCTCTGCAGAGTGTCGGTCGAGGGAGAGGTCGGGGCCAACCCGCTAGAGGGGGAGCTTCTAGTGTCGGCTCTACTCATCCGCGTGTTTATGAGATGAGGAGGGTTGATGATCCAGCAGCTATCGTGGCTACAGGTACCGTTTATATTCATACTCATCCTGTCAGTGTGCTTTTCGATTCTGGTGCTACGCATTCGTTTATATCTCTGGAGTGTATGCGTCGTTTGAGTCTTGATTGTTTGTTATATTGTGAGCCTTTCATCGTTAAAATTCCTAGCGGTGATAGGATCGTTGGTGATCGGGAGATCCGAGACTGTTCTGTGATTATTTGTGAGAGGGCTTGGCTCTCTAATCTTATCGTTGTGGGTATTGATGTTAGGAGTATGCCCTCGAATGCCACTCAGAGATTGTTGAGTGTGGACATTGTACTTGTAATTATGTAAATCATTAATATAAGGCAATGGATGTTTCTTTATTTACTGGTAGTTACTGGCATTCCTAACTCGTAAATATACATATAGAAACTAGTCCGTGTATTTAAGAGCAAAATGTTCCACTCCTTATTGGATAAGGGGGTCGGCATTGGAAAGGTTATAGCTCAAATACTTAATCGTTCGCAAAGTCGATGAAACTTGACTGGGCGTTAAGTTTATGTGAAGACTTGTATAACGTGTTCTTTGACATGGAGAGTGCCTGTCGAACGCTAATGGTTAGTGTGAGCACACGTTATAGGTATGCTAATTGGATTAGTATACTCGAACCGACTCACCCTCGATTCGTCACACGAATTTCACTCCGGGATAGTCAATGACGGAATCGAAAGGTTGTGATAGGTATTCGTGAACCTTCGACTTGAGGATTTAGTAGGGATGTGCTTGTGACGTTAAGATTTTCATTAGAGTAGTTCGACCCTATAAACCGGGAGGCGGGGGTCAACCTCAACGTGCATCTTCACGGGCAAGTAGCAGGTCCTACTGAATACTAACATAGAATTCTTTCTCCCGTTAGTGAGCAGGTTATATGTCCTATGCGGTTATTGGCAGATGAAATCATAAGTCTTTGGCCAAAGCATTGGAGCTAGTTGTATTAGATACACGAGAGCTCAATGATCCCGGTTTGCATTAACGCATGCATAGCGTCAAGTACAGATAGGGTTTGACTGATCGTGACCCTATAACTTGATCGGGATATTTGAAAGAAGGGTTTATACGTATACTGGTATTCACGACAGATGGTTCTTGAATGATCCCAATCATTCGTTCTTAGTTGGGGTACAGTGTAGGCCACCAGGCTGGCTAGGTGGTGCTACTACTCTTTGGTTCCTCCCATTGCTGACTGAGACAGACCTACCGAGTCGCGCAATAGGATTGACGATGGAATGAATCAAGCTAATTCTCTCATTATGAATATTAGATATTAGATATATAAATTTGGGACATTAGATGTTTAAATTGATTTATTGGATAAATTAATTTAGGGCCTAATGAATTAAATATATTACTGGGTAATTGATTTAATTTATGGATATAATTATTTCTTGGAGAATTTAATTATGTTGTTATGTGTTTGATATGATTAATTAATTAGATTAATTAATCGATATAAATATATCAGAACAGAATCAGAGTTTATCTGTTTGGACTCTCGGGAGTCCGAAATGAATCGAACTCGTCCGATTTTCATCTTGGTCGCCCACCTCTCTTTCCACCTATCTTCCCCTTGTCTTTTGTTTCATTCTTAAATGAATGATAATGACTTGGTGGGACAAGACTTCATGTGACATGAGTTGTTCACATGAGGGTGAAATTATAAGAAGAAAAACACTTGACAATCTCACTGTTCACCGATTCTTGTATTCCATCCGTGAATAAGAGAGAGATAGATAGAGAGAGAGAAAAAAAGAAAAAACAAATGTTCTTTTCATAGTCTTCTTCCTCTTCTTCATTTCTTCTTGGTGGTTCTTGAAGAAAATCAAGAAATTAAAGAGAGATAGTGATTTATACACTTAGAGTGTTGTAATCACAAATCAATAGCTTCAGCACTTAGCTCTAGCTGTATCCTTAAAGGATAGCAAGGTGATTATCGTTCTGTTCGTTTCTCCGGCGCGTAGCAAGTAGAGGCGTTGTATTTTCGACGTTGGATCATCCAAGGGCTTGGAGCACATTGGATCGTAGAGATTTACAATTAAAGCTTGGGGAATAGCTTAAGAGAAGGAATCAATTTAATCAACGGACTACAAGGGTGAGTTTCTTACATCTCTTGTGTTTTCGTTTATATATTCGTATATACGTAGCTCGATCGATCCTCGTAGGGATTCGGATCGAATTAATTTTCATTTTACCTCTTCCGTTGGGCCTTCGTTTTAGGCACAAATCCCAAAAGTGGTATTGGAGCGTCGGTCTTGCGATCGTATATACGATATTGGCATTTGGAATGCTTGATTAGATGGTATATGATTTGGAATCATAATCGTATTAATCATTGATCTTCTATTGTTCATCCAAAAAAATTATTTTTTCATGATTTTATGTTACAATGTAAATCTATTTTTCTTTTGAAAAACTGATTTAAAATGTAATATAAAGATTAGAAAAATGTTATTTTTTGGAATCGGGGTAAAAAATGAGCCGAAAACGTAATCGGACCCGATAGCCTGGGGCTGGCCGGGCGCTGCCTCGCGGTCTAAGGCAGCAGATCGCGATCTGGACCCGTGATCAGCCATGCTTGGCAGCCTGTGTCGGGCATGCTCGGCAGCCTCTTGGCCGCTGCCTGGCAATGGTCTCGGTCCCTGCCCGGCCTGTGGCGACTTGTCAAGGCGGTGCTCTACCGTGTTTTTCGACTCCGTTTTTTATATTTCGTTCAATAATTAATTTCTCACAAATTAAATTGGATTTAATTTGACTCAAATTTAATTATGGTAAGTTTATTCTTAGGGGAATTAGTTTAATGAAATATTTTCTCGTCCGGAACAAGTTAAAATTAACGGTTGTTTGAATTAATTGGATTAATTCGTTTCGGATGAATCGATTAGATCGGTTCGTATTATTAATTGGATCAATGTATCTCTACACTTTCCATTTATATAGTATTTATTAGATGAATGCTTTTGAATGGGGATGTGGTTCGTGGACTTAGTTTTTTGAATTATTCATTTCATTCGATTGGGTTGTAAAGGCCGTTTTGAGCCTATTTATTTTACTAGAAATATTTGTATCTAGGATGCAATTTTCAATGTAAAATTTATATGTAATGACGAAGACCGGAGGAATATCCGTTTCGAGAAGATGAAGATTCAAGACGAAGATTTGTAATTAGATTACGGAGTTTTTGTTTTCTAGGAACGGTACATGAACCACATGTTGGTATCAACTAGGTTGTGAATGGTTGTTTCATATTGTATGAATGCCACAAACGCGCTTAAATGATTAATGTGCAAGGTGTAACGTTAATTGCGAAAATTCTCCCACGACAAATTATTAAGTGTATAAGGTTTCAAGGTTTTCCTTCCCTCCATCGAGCTTTCGGGAAATTAAAATCCAAACCGGATGTGCTATGCTTCCGAGTTATCGGGGTAGTCGTTCGGGGAGGACGGATAAATTACCGGGAGCGCACTGGATGCCTTCGGTTGGAGCAAATTTTATCCCTAGAAACCTGATAGGTTGCCGGATAAGATTCAATTGTGAAACTGATTTGCATCGATGGTATAAACTTAACTTGTTCACGAAACATAGAAACCGTATAGGTTGAGGGGAGTGAATAAGGGGAAAAAGAAGATCGAATCATCCATTAGATGGGTTGGTGTTGGACACCACTTTATGAAAATTAATAGACTAGAAACCTGTTCGGTTGCACTCTATTAAGATTTATAAAGAACTCGATCACCACTATGAAGTAGAGCGACGATACTTCCAGATTTCACATGGGAGTGTGTTATTCCGATAAAAATAGTGGGAGCTGGGTAACAAGAATATAAAAGACCTTACTTCTATAATCAGAACATAATTAAACGAGTCACTAATTAATCTGTCGTACTTAATGCAGACATAACTCTCAATATGACTATGAATCCACTCGCAATTTTACTCGAGAAGAACACCTTGAACGGACCTAACTTTGTGGATTGGCTCCGCAATATGATGATCGTCCTCAGTATAGAGGCATTGGGATACGTCTTGGAGACGGATATTCCGGCGCCTCCGGTGTGGACAAGAGCCAATCAGGAAGAGATTGAAAACTACAAAAAGTGGGTTAAGGATGACGTGAAATTCTGTGCATATATTATGGCTTCCATGTCTAATGAGCTTCAGAGAGCTCATGAGAAAATGACTTCTGCTAGGCAGATTCTATCTCACTTAACCGAGCTTTATGGTGAGCACAGTCAAACTGCTAGATATGAGATATCCAAGCAACTGTTCGGGCAAGGATGAAGGAAGATGAGAAGGTTGGGGACCACGTCCTCAAAATGATATCCATGATCGAGAGATTGGAGGCTCTTGATTTTAAGATGGATACTTCTCTTCAAACCGACCTTATCCTACAGTCTCTCCCTGAATCCTTCTCACAGTTTGTTATGAACTTCAACTGCAATGAGATTGCATGTAACTTAGCTGGGCTAATGAACAAACTGGTGATCGCTCAGTCTCAGATGAAGAATCCGCGGATGAAGGAGTCTGCCCTTGTGATTTCTTCTGGACTTCGGAAGTCTAAGAATAAGAAGAAAAAGACCAAGAAGCAGACTGGACCACAAGTTAAGGACATAAAAGGAAAGGGCAATGCCCCGATGATTCCAAAAAGCAAGAAAAAGGATGCATATCTCAAGTGCGGTGAGCTGGGCCACTGGGCAAGAGACTGTCCTATTCTTCATGGAGCTTCAGATACAGAACTTTTAGTTTTGGAAACAAATTGTTCTGCTACTGTATTTTCTACTTCCTGGATACTGGATTCTGGTGCTAGATTTTTACTGTGAATCAGGATCTGGAACAAAGTAGGAAGCTTGGAGCTGGAGAAGTTATGATCATAGTCGGAAGCGGACATATTGTCGAGGCAACCGACATAGGATCACTTATTTTGGGTTTAGAATCCGGTTTTGTTTTGACTTTAGAAGATGTACTTGTTTTTCCCAAGGGGCATAAAACCATTGTATCCATTCCGGTCATGGATCGGAAAGGCTTTTCATTTTTCATTGGTAATGGTTCCTGCAAAATTTATTTCAGAAATAAACTAGTGGGTACTGCTACATTGTTAAATGGATTGTATCATCTAAATCTCAGCAACAAAGTAGTTGTGAATACTATGACTAGGAAGCGTGGTAGGGATGAAACCAATAAAGTTTTGAAATGGCATCTTAGACTTGGTCATGTTGGTCAGACCAAGGTTTAAAAGATGGAAAAAGATGGACTTATGGGTCCATTGGGATCGGATCCCTTTCCTACTTGTGAATCTTGACTTAAAGGCAAAATGACTAAGTCCCCCTTCACAGGGACTTTTGAAAGAGCCGTTGATAAACTAGGATTAATCTATACTGACGTATGTGGTTCTTTGGATGCAACACGTGATGAATATCAGAATTTCATTACGTTTATAGATGATCATACTAGGTATGGTTATGTATACTTAATGAAACCTAAATCCGAGGCCTTTGAGAAATTCTAGGAATTTAAGGCCCTAGTCGAGAAACAAACTCGAAATCATATCAAAGCACTTCGGTTGGACCGAGGTGGCGGGGATATGAGTACGGAGTTTGACAAATTCCTGAAGGAACATGGAATAGTATCACAACTAACACCTCCAGGCACTCCTCAGTTAAATGGTGTGTCAGAAAGAAAGAACCAGACCTTGTTGGACATGGTCCATTCCATGCTGGGCTATACTAACTTACCGATTTACCTGTGGGGTATACACTCTTGACTGCTGCATATATCTTGAACAGATGTCCTTCCAAATCCATTCCTAAAACTCCACATGAGATGTGGGAGGACAGGAAACCAAGTCTTAATCACATTAGGATTTGGGAATGTCCCGCCTATGTCAAGAAGACTAAGGTGGAAAAGTTGGAAGCTAGGTCCGCGAAGGGACGTTTCATTGGATTCCCATCTAGGATGATGGGTTATCTAATCTACATTCCCGAAGATCGAAAGATCATTGTTGCTTTACAAGCACACTTCCTGGAAGATGGGTTCATTCAGGAAGGCGGAGCAGGTAGAAGTATTTCTTTGGAAGAATACATTGAAACTCCTCAGGAGACACCTGTGCAAGAAACTGGAACTGAAGCTTCTGAAACACAAGTACAACCACCTCGTAGGTCTATTAGGGTGTCTCAATTACCTGAGAGGTATAGTTTTATGCACTTGGAGGAACTGGGTTTCCACGAGGTTCCAGGTGATAAACAAGAGACCGACTCGCGACTATTGACCTAGCAATGGTGGATGTAGACTCCATGAAATAGACTGTAGCAGTCTTCATATAGTTGGGACCTTCATTTTGACAAGACATTCAAAGGGATTGACTACGTGGAAAATGAAGAGGAACCTTGTGTATACAAGAGGGTTAGTGGGAGCAAGATCGCATTCTTAGTACTATATGTAGATGACATTCTACTAATAGGAAATGATGTGGGAATGCTCAGTTCTGTGAAAGCTTGGCTTTCGAGTAATTTCTCTATGAAAGACTTGGGAGAAGAAACCTATATTCTTGGGATTCGACTCTACTAGGATAGATCGAAGAGAATGATAAGTTTTTTCCAAGCCCTCTATATAGATAAAATCTTAAAGCGATTTAAGATGAATGATTCTAAAAGAGGGTTCCTTCCGATGCGACATGGAATAAAACTAACCTCGAAGATGTGTCCTCAAAGTGAGGAACAACGAGGGAGATGAGTAATATACCATATACTTCGGCAGTGGGTAGCCTTATATATGCTTTATTGTGTATGAGACCTGACATTGCGCATGCTGGGAGCGTGGTAAGTAGGTTTTGGGATAACCCAGTTAAGGGAACATTAGACTGGTGTAAAAGAACGTTCTCAAGTACTTTAGAAGGACTAGAGACCTGGTTCTTAAATATGGCGATGGAGAACTGAATGTAATGAGATTCACTGTATTGGACTTCTAAGGACAGAAAGACGATTCTATATCTACTTCTGGCTACATTTACTCTTAATGGAGGAGCAGTATCTTGACATAGTGCCAAGTATAGCGCGATTGCTGGTTCCACCTGTTAGGTTGAGTATAAAGCGGCCTCGGAGGCCTCCAAAGGAAGGATTAAGAAGTTACTGGGTAAACTTCACGTGACACCATGTGCTGCACTGCCTATTTTCATTTTTTATACGATAATAATAGAGCGGTAGCATAGGACTGGGAGCCGAGGTTTCATAATGGTACAAAACATATTGAGAGAGAGTATCATCTCGTAAGAGAATTTATTCGCAAAGAGATACATTGTGCTGCATAGAGTAGAGTCGGCCAACTATGTCGCTGATCCACTGACCAAGCCACTTTTTCAGATTAGCTTGGAGCGTCATCTGGAAAACATGGGTATTAGATACCATAGTATGTGGCATTGAGTGCAAGTGGGACATTGTTAGGAGTATGCCCTCGAATGCCACTCAGAGGTTGTTGAGTGAGGGCATTGTACTTGTAATTATGTAAATCATTAATATAAGGCAATGGATGTTTCTTTATTTACTGGTAGTTATTGGCATTCCTAACTCGTAAATATACATATAGAAACTAGTCCGTGTATTTGAGAGCAAAACGTTAAACTCCTTATTGGATAAGGGGGTCGGCACTAGAAAGGTTATAGCTCAAATACTTAATCGTTTGTAAAATCGATGAAACTTGAATGGGCATTAAGTTTATGTGAAGACTTGTATAACGTGTTCTTTGACATGGAGAGTGCCTGTCGAATGCTAATGGTTAGTGGGAGCATAGGTATGCTAATTGGATTAGTATACTCGAACCGACTCACCCTCGATTCGTCACACGGATTTCACTCCGGGACAGTCAATGACGGAATCGAAAGGTTGTGATAGGTATTCGTTAACCTTCGACTTGAGGATTTAGTAGGGATGTGCTTGTGACGTCAAGATTTTCATTAGAGTAGTTCTACACTGTAAACCGGGAGGCGGGGGTCAACCTCGACGTGCATCTTAACGGGCATGTAGCAGGTCCTACTGAATACCAAGATAGAATTCTTTCTCCAGTTAGTGAGCGGGTTATATGTCATATGCGGTTATTGGCTGATGAGATCATAAGTCTATGGCTAAACCATTGGAGCTAGTTGTATTAGATACACGAGAGCTCGATGATCTCGATTTGCATTAATGCATGCATAGCGTCAAGTACAGATAGGGTTTGACTGACCGTGACCCTATAACTTGATCGGGATATTTGAAAGAAGGGTTTATACGTATACTGGTATTCACGACAGATGGTTCTTGAATGATCCCAATCATTCGTTCTCAGTTGGGGTACAGTGTAGGCCACCAGGCTGGCTAGGTGGTGCTACTACTCTTTGGTTCCTCCCATTGTTGACTGAGACAGACCTACCGAGTCGCGCAATAGGATTGACGACGGAATGAATCAAGCTAATTCTCTCATTATGAATATTAGATATTGGATATCTAAATTTGGGACACTCGATGTTTAAATTGATTTATTGGATAAATTAATTTACGACCTAATGAATTAAATATATTACTGGGTAATTGATTTAATTCATGGATATAATTATTTCTTGGAGAAATTAATTATGTTTTTATGTATTTGATATGATTAATTAATTAGATTAATTAATCGATATAAATACATTGGAACAAAATTAGAGTTTATCTGTTTGGACTCTCGGGAGTCCGAACCGAATCGAACTCGTCCAATTTTCATCTTGGTCGCCCACCTATCTTCCCTTTGTCTTTTGTTTCATTCTTAAATGAATGATAATGACTTGGTGGGACAAGACTTCATGTGACATGAGTTGTTCACATGAGGGTGGAATTATAAGAAGAAGAAGACATGACAATCTCACTCTTCACCCATTCTTGTATTCCATACGTGAATAAGAAAAAGAGAGAGAGAGAGAGAGAGAGAGAGAGAGAGAGAGAGAGAGAGAGAGAGAAAAGTGTTCTTTTCATAGTCTTCTTCCTCTTCTTCATTTCTTCTTGGTGGTTCTAGGAGAAAATCAAGAAATTAAAGAGAGATAGTAATTTATAATCCTAGAGTGTTGTAATCACAAATCAATTGCTTCATCACTTAGCTCTAGCTATATCCTTGGAGGATAGCAAGGTGATTGTCGTTCCGTTTGTTTCTCTGGTGCATGGCAAGTAGAGGCGTTGTATTTTTGACGTTGGATCATCCAAGGGCTTGGAGCACATTGGATCGTAGAGATTTACAATTAAAGCTTGGGGAATAGCTCAAGAGAATGAATCCATTTAATCAACAGACTACAAGGGTGAGTTTCTTACATCTCTTGTGTTTTCGTTTATATATTCGTATATACGTAGCTCGATCGATCCTCATAGGGATTCGGATCGAATTAATTTTCATTTTACCGCTTCCACTGGGCCTTCGTTTTAGGCACCGAATCCCAAAAATTGAGGGTGAGGATTTGATTCTAGGGGATGATTGGCTCGAGCGGCATGGTATGATCATGAACTACCGCACGAGGATCATCAACATATTAGACGAGGACAGCACCGAGTACTCTTTCGCGGGGCGAAGGAGGGGAAGCCAGAAGTTCATAATTAATGCGTTGAAGGCGATGAGAATCCTGTGGAAGGGGTGTACTGGTTATTGGTGTTACACCTTAAAGGTGGAGGATGGTGGAGTCGAGCTTTCATCGATTCGTTCCTAGATGTCTTTCCTGACGAGTTGCCGGGATTACCACCAGACCGTGAGGTTGAGTTCGCTATCGAGTTAGAGCTGGGTGCGGCTCCGATTTCGAAGGTGCCGTATCTCATGGCACCTTCCGAGATGGATGAGTTGAAGAAGTAGTTGACTGAGCTTCTTGAGTCGGGGTATATTCGACCGAGCACTTCGCCTTGGGGCGCACTGGTCCTGTTTGTGCGGAAAAAGGATGGTTCACTGCGTTTATGTATCGACTATCGCAAGCTAAACAAAGTGACCATCAAGAAAAAGTATTCCTTACCGAGGATTGATGACTTGTTTGATTAGTTGCAGGGAGGTGCGGTATTCTCGAAGATCGAATTGAGATCGGGATACTATCAGCTTAGGGTGAAGTAGTCCGATGTCCCGAAAACAGCTTTTCGGACGAGATACGGACACTATGAGTTTGTGGTTATGCCCTTCGGGCTAACCAATGCGCCGACAGTGTTCATGCAGTTGATGAACAAGGTTTCATAGAGTATTTGGATAAGTGTGTCGTTGTCTTCATTGATGACATCCTTATCTACTCGAAGAATGAGGAGGAGCACGCGCATCATGTGCATGTGGTGTTGGATATTTTGAGGACCGAGCAACTATATGTGAACTTCTCGAAATCTGAGTTTTGGCTGAAGTAAGTGATGTTTCTGGGTCACGTTATTTCAGCTGAGGGGGTCCGTGTGGATCCAGATAAGATTGAGGCAGTGATGGGTTGGACACCGCCTAAGAATGTGAAGGAGGTCCGCAGTTTCTTGGGTTTGGCTGTCTACTATCGTAGGTTCGTCGAGGGGTTTTCGAAACTAGCTCGGCCACTTACGCAGTTGCTTCATAAATCTGAGAAGTTCGTCTGGAATGACGAAAGGCAGTCGAGTTTTGAGAAGCTGAAGAGGCGCTTGACTTCAGCCCCGATTCTAGTGTTGCCGCGTGGCAACAGGAGTTTTGCTGTTTATAGCGATGTTTCGGGTCAGGGTATTGGGTGCATGTTGATGCAGCATGACAAGACTATTGCTTATGTGTCGAGACAGTTGAGGCCGTATGAGCTCAAATACCCTACTCACGATCTAGAGTTAGCGGCAGTTGTTTTTGCACTCAAGATTTGGCGTCATTATCTCTTTGGCTATACATGTCAGATTTTTACCGATCATAAAAGTCTGAAGTACATATTTACTCAGCGGGAGTTGAATATGAGGCATAAGAGGTGGTTGGAGTTGATTAAGTATTATGACCTCGAAATCCTTTATCATCCAGGCAAGGCGAACGTCGTGGCAGACACCTTGAGTCGGAAACCAATTACGTTACGGACGCTTGAGATACTTACGTCTCAATCCGAGCTTCAGCATGATTTGATCGAGTTGGATGTTGAGATTTGGTTGCCGGGAGTTGTCGGGCAACTTTGTGCTTCAGAAATTTCGTCGTCGCTGATTGATGAAATTAAACGGAAGCAGTTGGAGGATCCGATGATTGCTCAAATCCGAGAGAATGTTCTTAAGGGGAAGTCTCATGGGTTTGTGATTCACAAAGATGGTGTGTTGAGATTCCAGAGTCGGATTTGTGTACCGAACGCCTCGGAATTGAGGCAGAGTATTTTGCGTGAAGTTCATCCCGGTTCGAGTAAGATGTACAAGGACCTAAGGAGGAATTTTTGGTGGAACGATATGAAGGAGGAAGTCGCGCAATTTGTAGCGAGATGTTTGACTTGTCATCAGGTCAAAATCGAGCATCAGCGGCCAGTCGGGTTGTTGCAGTTTCTTCCCGTTCCGGAATGGAAATGGGAATATATTTCGATGGACTTCGTCACGAGATTGCCGAGATCAAAGTATGGTATGAATATGGTTTAAGTGATTGTGGATTGTATGACCAAGTCGGCACACTTTCTGGGCATCAAGAATACTTGGGGTCTGGAAAGGTTGGCTTGAGTATTTATTGCGCAGGTCGTGAGGCTTCACGGTACTCCGAAGACTATTGTTTCGGATCGTGATGGCCATTCTATATCGTATTTTTGGCAGGCAGTACATAAGGCATTGGGTACTCGTTTGCGTCTGAGTACTTCTTTTCATCCTCAGCCGGATGGGCAGTCGAAACACACTATCCAGACATTTGAGGATATGTTGTGTGCTTGTGCTCTCGATTGGAGCAGTTATTGGGAGGAGCATTTGCCGTTGATCAAGTTCACGTAAAACAATAGTTGGCACGCATCGATCAAGATGGCACCATATGAGGCACTTTACGGGCGGCGATGTCGATCGCCGATTTGTTGGAACAAGGTACCCTATTTGGTCGGTAACGAACCGGATGTCGCTTTGGAGACGAGGGAGAAAGTGTAATTGATTCGGGAGATGATGTTGACTGCTCAGAGTCGACATAAATCCTATGCTGATGTTCATCGTAGACCTTTGGAATTCAATATGGGAGACCATGTTTTGCTAAAGGTGTCGCCGACGAGGGGATTTTTGCGCTTCGGGAAGAAGGGGAAGTTGATTCCGAGATTTATTGGGCCCTTTGAGATTCTCGAGAGGGTTGGCGAGTTGGCGTATCGCTTGGCGTTGCCTTCGGCTTTGAGTCGCGTCCATAGCATTTTCCATGTTTCCCAACTGAGGAAGTATGTCCCGGATCCTAGTCATATCATCGACTATGGTGAGATCAATATCGCTGAGGATATTACCTTCGAGGAGCACCCCTTAAAGATTTTGGAGCACCGTGAGAAGCGACTGGGCATTAGACCATTCTATTGGTCAAGGTGCAGTGGTCGAGACATGGTGTCGAGGAGGAAACTTGGGAAACCAGGATAGCATGCGTGCTAGGTACCCCGAGTTGTTTGTTTCTTAAGTTTCGGGACAAAACTTGTTTTTAGAGGGGGAATGTAATATCCGCATTTTTTCGTTCTCCGGTACTTTTCATTTTGGTATATTTTTCATTTTTAGTGACTCGCTTATAACCGTATGAATATTTTGAGAATATTTAATACTCGACTTTTTATCATCCGAGCTTGTTTCAGACTTGTTTTACCCAATTCCATGTTTATTGTCATTTCCGTCGCTATTTGGTTCGATTCTCGTAATCGTTGTTTGGAACCACCGTTTCGGGGTTGCCTTAGATCCGTCTTATGTTATTATAAATGTTGTGAGCTTTCATTTGGTGTTTCGATCGTGTATCGTGTATTTCAGATGTTTTGGGCCGTTTTGTAACTTCCCAAAGTTATGGGGCAATTACTATTGTTGTCGTTTTCGAACCTTTGGGTAGTCGGAATCGTGTTTTCTTTTAGTGCTTCAATTCTGACTCGAACTCTTCATTCGTGTGTCTTCTTCAGTTCGTTGTTTGGTGTCGGGTGCACGTTGTTTTCATCCGGGGAAGAACTCGATGTTTCCCATCTTTGAGTGTTGTTTGTACTACTGTCTGTACTCGTTAGAGCGCGCTAATTTCGTTGTGCAGCGCACGCTAATTTCATTGTGTAGCACACGCTAAATTCGCCCAGTAGCGCGCGCTAATGATTCGAGTACACCAGTGGCAGTAGGTTGTTTCTGCTCTCGGGACGAGCAGTTTAGCGCACGCTAAGTCTGTGGATTAGCGCACGCTATGGTTGAGGCTTAGCACACGCTAGGTGTGTGGCAGCACGCGTTAATTCGGTATTCCAGTTGAGACAGAATGTTTCTGGACTCTGGATGACGAACAGGTAGCGCATGCTATAACTCGATAGCCCGCGCTATCGGGGGGCTGTTAGGGCATGCTATTTTCGGGTAGCGCACGCTAAAGGGTCAGAACCGAAGTTCAGGACCAATTTTGGATGGTTAGCGCGCGCTAACCATAAGCCATTAGCGCACGCTAAACCAGGTGGTTATTTATACCCGAGAGTTGACTCAGACACATCTATTTTCCTCATTTCTCTTCCTCCTCCGCGGCTGGGGCGAGTTAGGGGATTCTTGGACGATTTCCGGGCAATACGAAGTCTTGTAACTCCAAGCTATCATCTTTCTTGAGTTCTTAGTGTATATTAACAACACCAATGCTTGTTCTTCGTCTCCGATCCGAGGTAATCTCTTAAGACCCTATCTTTGGGTAAATTGGCGGTTTTCGAGTATTTGTCCGATTCGTTCCGTATTGTTGATTAATCCATGATGTATATGATTAATCTTGGTGGTATCCATGTTTTTCCTATGAGTTCATGGTAAATTTTGTGGTATTTTTAAAATCGAGAGGGTTCGGTTGTGACTCGCCCTCTTTGTTGTTTTTGTACGAATTTACATGAATCATAGGTGGGTTTTCAGGTGTCTTCCATTTTCGTACTCGTGTAGAAATGGATGTGAATGTATTCTTCGAATTGTTAGGTTCGGGATTGTCGGTTCCTAGCTATTGTTGTTGATTTTCCGTTCTGTCCGTTTCGTCGTTAATTACTCAAGGCAAGAATTCTCGTGAAATCCTTATGCTTAACAAGAAATGGTAATGTATATGTGTGTGATTTGCTCACTCCGGTCGGGTCTGACGGGTCCTCGGAGGAATCTGTGATGTCGCTCCTAATTCACGAGCTTGTTGGCTAGCCAGTCCGAGAGGGTCCATAGAGGCCTCGGATGGGACCAGTGGTTTAGCCCCGGTCCTAGGCGATGCATGTGCGTGATTTATAACTATGGCTAGCCCGGAAGGGTCCATAGAAGCCTCGGATGGGATCAGTAGTTTCGCCCCGATCCTAGGCGGTTTTTAACTGTGATATTCGACTGTTTGTTTCCGGGAAAAGACATGTCTTGATTTTGTTTTGAAATAACTTGATGCATATACTATGAGATGTCTAAGCGAATGGTTTGCCTTGATTACTTGTACTAGCGTAATTGCTAACCCATCTGGGGACCCATTCTTGGGGAAATTCATGTTATGAATTTCAGGTTGCGTTCAGCCGATCGATCAAGCACTAGGGCAGTACGAGGATATTGGCTGAGGTTGTTGACGTGTGAAAATGAGTTGTTTTATTTTGGTTGTCCATTTTAAAAGTTCGCTATTAAACCTTGTAAACTTATAGTTAGTACTCGCGAGTATTTAGGCATTTTGATTTGAAACTAGTCTGTATACTAAATTTTATGTGTGGTTTACGATGATGTCTTGGTTTAGACGAGCGATTTATCTATTAGTTAGCCTGGTGTAGGGCTGAGAATCGGGACATCCCGAGGTCCCAGTCCCGAGTCCCGATTGTCCTGGTCCCGAAAATCACCAATTTGGTGGTCTCGGTCCCGGTCCCGGTCCTGTTCGGGACTTCGGGAGTCCCGATTCCCGAAATGGGATAAATGGATGTCCCGATCCCGGTCCCAATCCCGAGGATAGTTTTTTGAAATGTCCCGAATGTCCCAAAATGTCCCGAAATCAGAAAAGAAAAAAAAATTGATTCAAATTAGAAATTTCAATCGGGACTTCGGGATAGTCCCGATCGGGACTCGGGACTCCCGAGTCCTGAAATTACCAAAATCTCAGGTCCCGGTCTCGGTCCCGATCCCATAAAATTCGGGACTCGGGGTCCCGTTTCCCGTCGGGACTCGGGACGGGACCGGGACTCGGGATTTCCCGATCCTAAATTCTCAGCTCTAGCCTGGTGGGTCCCACGTAGGGGTCCACGGCGCTGTAATATACCCTGAATATCTTGGGGGCGTTACAAAGGCGACACGAACCGACTATGAATCCGCCGACTCCGCTGAACACCAATCCGCAACAATAAACTACGAACGACAATAACAACAATGAAAATGAAATCCATAGCACGACCCAAAGCCGCTGAATTCAAGGAACAAACGACGAAAGTTCAAGGGTTTCCCCCAAATGGACAAGAACACGAATCGACTCGACAAAAACGTGAAAACGGAATTTTAAACCATGGGTTAACACCAACAAGACTAGGTAACAACAATAGAACCAACAATTTTGGATTAAAATCACGAAATTAAGACAAACCCCAAAATATCTCAAATATGGTTCTAAAACCTTACCTTGATTCGGATAAAAAGAATGATTAGACGATGATGAACACGAAGAAGACCCATCGATATAATTATTACCATCAATGGACGAAGAAAGCTCGATCCAAAACCACCCCAAATCACCAAAAACACAGAAAAAGAAGGGGAAGAAGAAATGACCCGATTTCTGGGTCAAGCCTCTGGTATAAATAGGCGTCCGACCTTACGTACGTTAGGGCACAAACCTAACACACGCTAGATGTTTAACGTACGTAAGGTGCAAGCCCTTACGTACGTAAGAGCCATCCAGACTCTTCTGCCCGAAATTCTGAGCACGCTAACGTACGTAACGGGGGACGCATTATGTACGTTAAGAATCATCACTAACGTACGCCACACATGATGGTAACGTACGTTATCCACCTGGCAGTACAGAACAACTGCCAGAAGTTTGGTTCGAAAAGGACCGCGGAGCGCGACGAACACGAATTACTACGGTCGAGCAAGACGAGTAGTTCAACAGTCAAAACAAGAGTTTAAGCACTAAACGAACACATGATTCCGATAACCTGAAGATTGGAAAAGACGATACGAAGGCAAACACCACAAATCTTTGGAAAATTATGAAATGGCCCGAACGACCGAAATATCACGATACGACAACGAATAACCAAACCAAAGCCCCCAACACGTCTAACAAAGTTAAACAAACTTACAGTATACATGAAGCGATAGTTTGGAACGAGATTCGCAAGAATCAAACTCAAGTGCGGAAAAGTCGCTAAGAAGCACGGAACTCAACAAACCGATACCAAAACGAACTCGGATGACAAAAATTATAGAATTAATCATTCTCAGAATGGCGAAATAGTCACAAGCGAGCCGTTAAAATGGACTCCTGCAAAAAAAGAAATTTACCGAAAATCGAAATTGCGGATATTACAATGATGATATCCGGTTGTGTTCTTACAGATTTAAAGTACAATAAAGTAATTGAGTTTCTTTACAATTATAGTGGTCGTTCTTCCAATCTGTATCATCATACTCTTCAAAACTTTTTAGACTTCCGTTGGAATTCGTGGGAATTTTCGGACCAAGACATATAACTTTCCGGAGCTCAATATCATAGGCTCGGATGAAAATAGACATCTTCTTTTTCTACTTCATAAAATTCGATCCATCAAATAGTAGAGGTCGGTTAAAGCGAGACCTTCAACTGGTGTAAAATGGAGTGCCGTTGGATCTTTTTCTCCTCGGATATAAAGTCGACTTTTAGAGATACCGCTCTGATACCAATTGTTGGGTTTTGATACCGCCACTTGAAGGTGGGATAATAGTGCAGAGTAGAGTTTTCAAACTCTTTTGCGTTTGTGGAAGCATAATTAAATATCGAAAGATAAATGACACAAGATTATAGAGGTTCGGCCAATTATACCAACGTCCTCTCTTCGTATCTTTTTCTATAGGCTTAAGATAAACCTTTGCGCCTTGTCTTCTATCGGTCCGAGGTAAACCGTTATAATCTTGTCTTCAATCGGTCCAAGATAAACCGTGACGCTCTTGTCTTTTTGTCGGTCCAAGCTAAACCGTTTTTCTTTTCTATCGGACAAGGAATCAACCTATCTAGCTTTCGATTGGTACTAGACAAACGTCCATTGGATTTAGATATTGATTCTAATAATGTCGGATCCTTGATCCTAATAATACTGAATCAAATCTACAATCCTTTCTTTCCACTCGTGTATCGGTTGAGTGTATCGAACACTCGAACTCTTAACAATTAAGCTCGATTACAACAACAATAATGAATATAACAATATCAGATGAATATATGCTTTGCTTGAAGTTGTTGTATAAAATAATACCAAATGCTTTGGTATTTATAGGCATACAGCCTCAGCTAGCCGTTGGTGACTGACCCTTCCATTACATACGTTATATGTATCCGTAGTATACGTTACGCTTATTACGTAGGTTAACATCATTCACTTACATACGTTATATGATGCTCAGTTGAGTCCAGTACCTTCTGCCTCTTCCATTACGTACGTTAGCTCATATCATTACGTACGTTAAGTACACCTTGTAGCGTACATTATTGTTGCTTCGTAACGTACATTATAGTCATATATCCGTTGCATTTTTTGACATTCTAGAATAAATCCAACAGATTGATTTCATTTAAATTCGAACTTCAACTTGTCATTACGTACGTTGAGTACACTGCATTACGTGCATTAACTTCCATGCTTAGCGTATGTTATTCTTCATGTGTTGCGTACGTTATTCTTCATGCTGCATATTCACTGTCTTCAGTTGGGTTTCTATTACGTACATTATATGTATTGCGTAGCATACGTTAAGGTTGTTTTTTCGTCAAAACATAGTTCTTCTGTCCAGCTCGTTCGTCTTCGACTTTTTGTTGTTTCAATGTTGTTTTCTGTGTTGTTTTGGTTTGATTCCACTAACTTATCATCAAAATCATTAATATGGAATAAATTATTACAACAAGCTAAGAGCCGTAACTGGAACGGGAAAAATGGACATCAAATAACTCCCGACACTGCCAAGAACCGATTTAACTAGAGTAACACGGCCCCCAATAAATAGGGTCTTAGCCATCCACCCCGAAAACCGCTCGCGAAAACGATCCAAAATCGACGACCAGGCGCTTACCTTATCCATATTCTGCCCCACTGGAATGTCCAAACGGATGAAAGAAAGATCAATCGAGCCACACCCAACCATACGAGCCATATAGCCTCCACCTGCAAACTCGGGACACCTATGCCAATTAACTTTCTTTTGATCAAGTTAATTTTGAGGCCGGAGGCTAGAAAGAAACACCTCAAAATCCGCACAATACGCTTAGCACTCTCCAAATCCCATGGACTTAAAACCACCGCGTCATCTGCATAAAACAAATGGGAAATCTCCAATCTAGAAATCTGGATCCCCCTAACAACTCCCGCAGCCTGGGCACGCTCCGAAGCCACATGCAAGCCTTCCATGGGAAGATGAACAAATTATTGGAATCGTTAATGATTTTAATTTTATTTTGTAAAATTAAATATCATAGGATCGATCTACATTCCGAGTAATGATCGTGGTATATTCACTTTCTCTAAACCGATTCCCGGTGAGTGAGAAATAGTGAATTAAAGTTTGTCACTTAATTGTGAATTAAGTGGTATCGCAATGAAGGATAAGAACCTTAAGCCATTAGGTGCGGGGTTCGAGTCTGGAGCAGGACGGGGTTTTCATCCGGACATTACTCCAGCAAGGAAATTTGTGTGGAGGCGAGACGGTTTCCTCGCGAACCTATTATGCCCCACTTGGCTCCAGCGTGGGCCCGGTTAAGACAACATAGTCTGGGCAAATGGTGGTTAGGGCTTTCCGATTTGGAGGGTGGTCGAGTCTAAGTTGAAATTCGTCATTCAAAAAAAAAAAACTTGATTGTGACTTAATAAGGGATGGAATCCCACATTGAATAATGAACCATCATTATTCTAGTATATAAGGAGTTACCTTTATGCATGTAATAATTCATAGCACATGTGTATGAGCTTAAAGCCCACACGCGCGCACACACGCGCCTCCGCCGCCCGCCCGCCTCGCCTCGGCCTCGGCCGCGGCCGCGTGCCTTGGACCTTGATCTTGGATCTTGGTCTTTGGGCCTGTTCGTGGGCTTGACCGTGGGCTAGTTTAAAGAATTTTTTGGACAAGCTCAACAACAATTTTAGAAACTCAAGCATAAAACATACAGTTCATAGTTCATAGTATCAGCTTCGTCCTCGCCTCTTTCAAGTTCGCTGGAGCTCGTAGGTCTTGTGGTGCTACTACCTTCGATACGTTGCCGTTTTATCTTTGGGGGCGATACGTCAGAACCGAGAGCACTACCGGGACGTATTTCGTCTTGCGGATAGAGGATTCCTCGACTCGGCATTAGTTTACGATTTTATAATTTATTTTCTTGTATTTTCAATTCTGTTTTGAGTTTTGTATTTTCATTTTCCTACGAGTTTGTAGTTTCTATTTTTCAAATTGTAATTTTTATATTTCAGTTGTAATTTATTTTTCCACCCTAACAAGTTTGTAACACCAAAAATTCAACACAAATAAAGGGACAGAGGATCGCCGTCTCAACCCCCTCTGTAAAGAAAACTTATCTATAGGGAACCATTCACCAGAACCGAGGCCCTTGCAGAACGAAGAAGAGCCCGAATCTACCACGCCAAACAGAACCAAACCCCATGATCTACATAATCTCAATAAGAAGATACTCCCAGGAAAGGGAATCATACGCCTTCTCAAAATCCACCTTAAAAATCATAAGCTGCCGTCTATGCGCCTTACACCAAGCCACCACCTCATTGAGAAGGAACGGACCATCCAGGATCTAACGACCCTTTATAAAAGCTGATTGTTCTAAACTGACACCACTGTCAATAACCATCGCCAACCTGTTAGCTAAAAGTTTACCAATAATTTTATTATTAATCATTTTAAGATAACTATGTCAATGAAAGTTCGAGAATGTATGTTTTGTTATTTGATGACCTAAGTGAAAACCATTTTTTTTTTACCAAAAACAGATTGATAAAATGTTTGACTTCGCATAAATGGACAACAAATTTAAATTGAGGTTGATTATAATTTAGCTAATTATATCAAAAAAATTAATACGCCAAAATTAAATTGTTGGTACAGATCGAATAATAATGCATGTCAACCACCAACGAATTAAATTGGGGCGAGAAAATACACATTAATTTTCAGTATTTATTAGATTTCTTCAATCGGTGGAGTCTCGCTAAAAAACAAGGTGAGAATCGATCTTTTATATTAGCAGAAACTAAAAATTGAGAAAATATCAAGTAAGAGAGCCTTAACAACGTGCTTCGAATTTGTAGCACTATTAAATAATTTATATATTTATTAAGGAATGAAGAAAATTGAGTTTATTAAATGAAAAAGTAAAAATAATACGTATGCCTAAAAAAATTAATATCACTGAAATAGATACGTGCATCTTTTGAGCCGTAGAGGTTTTAAGAGAAAAATCTTCACATAGCATATATGATTACAACATATGGCATCTTTAATTTTTATGCAGTAAAATATAGCTTCTTATTTATCAGGAATTTTCATGCTATCAGAATTTGAGCTCATAGCCTAACTAAACTCTTCATTAAATATATTATTAAAATTATTTATTTGGTCAATTTGACAATTAATTATTCAATTGTGTGATACAAAAGTACAAATTAATTCTAAGTATTTATTTAGGTTATACAATAAATGATTATCCAATTGTGAGTCTCATGTGAAATTGATATAGGACTCAACCAATTTACAAGTTATATACCTGAACATGTCCCAAACTCGATAGTGTCATAGAATATCAGTTTGCGATTCCAAATTATTTTTTTTTTTTTTTTTTTTAGTTAAAGAAATAATGTATGTATATAATATATTTATATATATAAAATATATATTCATATCAAAATAAAACTATATTTGGTCAACTTTATATTCGACTAATATATGGGTCATATTAAAATTTTCCATAAGAAAATAAAACTATTTACTTGGCAAACTTATTAATTGGACAAATTAAATTGATAGTCCAAAACAGTTATCGGTGGTAAAGGAGAAAATTATCAAATTGGTTCTGTGGGACTAATTGGCCAAAAAAACCCCCTCTGTCCCTGGCGGATCAAAAAACACACATCTCCCCCCTACTTTAGCCAATTTAGTCCTCCGTCGCTGGCCGGACTATTTTCCGGCCACCGGAGCTGACGTGGACGACACGTGGCTGACACGTGGCAAAAAAATATATAAAAACCTAAATAATATAAAAAAATCTAAAAAAAATAAAAAAGCTGGAATATTAAAAAACCTAAATTTAAAAAAATTTAAAAAATTTAAAATCTAAAAAATTTTTAAAAAAATATAAAAACCTAACTAATATAAAAAAATTTAAAAAATCTAAAAAAATTTAAAGAATCTGAAAAATTGTAAAAAATGAAATTAAAACGATCCTTTTCAGAATCTTTTCAGAAATTAAAGAATCTAAATTATATTTTAAAGAATCTTTTTCTGAAAAATCTAAAAAGATTTAAAGAATCTAAATTATATTTTTTTAATTTTATAATTCGGAAAAAAATCTTTTTAATTTTTGAAAAAAATGAGAAAATTATCAAAACGATCTTTTTCAGAATATTTTCAAAAATTAAAAAGATTCTTTTTTCAGAATTATAAAATTAAAAAAAAATAAATAATTTTTTTTTTCAGAAATTAAAAAGATTAAAAAGATTTTTTTTTGAGAATTATAAAATTAATCTTTTAAATTAAATTGATTTTTTTCTGAAAAAAAATATTTTCAGAATTATAAAATTAAAAAATAAATAAAAAATTCTAATATATTTATATTAATAATACAGAATTAAAAATAATTACCTAAGGTTCTATTATTAAATTAAATTAAAAATTAAATTTTTTTAGATTTTTTATATTATTTAAGTTTTTATATATTTTTTTAAATTTTTTTAGATTTTAAATTTTTTAAAAAAATTTAAATTTTTTTAAATTTTCTTAGATTTTTTATATTTTTTTAAATTTAGGTTTTTTAATATTCCAGAATTTTTAATTTTTTTAGATTTTTTTATATTATTTAGGTTTTTATATTTTTTTTGCCACGTGTCGTCCACGTTAGCTCCGGTGGCCGGAAAATACTCCGGCCGGCGACGGAGGACTAAATTGGCTAAAGAAGGGGGGAGATGTGGGGTTTTTTTGTCCGCGGAGACAGATGGGTTTTTTTGGCCAATTGGTCCCACATACGGGACCAATTTGATAATTTTCTCGGTGGTAAAGTATATGTTGTGTCACGATTTATCCATCCCGACAGGCGATCGACTATAAGGCCGAGCGACCAAGTCAACTCCAGTCAAACTATGGCTAGCTCGCCAAGTCGAAGATATCAAACCACCTTCAGGTACCTAGCGATCGACTCCCAAGGCGATCGCCCTTTGGCAGCTGGCGATCTACTTTACTAACCAGCTAAGGGCAATCGACCTGCGCCCCGAGCAGAGACGATCGCCCGTCAAAGTCATCAAGGACTGGATCTTAGAAAAGCACCCACGTGCAGATCCACCAAAGGCGCTGACAAGATCTTCTGCTGACAGACAAGATCTTTTGACCACAGCCTGTCACCTACCTCACCTACCAGCATGCGCGCCGAAAGTTGTCAGTGGGACCACCTGTGACAACTCGTGACGCGTGTAAGCTCCCACTGACCGCATAGTTGACCGCCAAAGAACTCCCCGCAGACTTTGAGGGGACAGCCCATGTGCTAAAAGACGATCGCCCGATTATTATATTGCAGAAAAGGCGATCGCCCGGCGTATCCAAGCCCTATAAATAGAGAACCTCCTCCTACTGGAAAAAGGTTCGGAATTCACTAAACCTACGGTTCACATTCTCTCACATTCAACCTACGGTTCGAAACTCATTCCACCAACGGTTCCGAATTCATTCTGACTTACGCCGTAACTCATTCTCTCACATTCCGATACATTCACTAAAATCAAGAATGACATATCATCAAGCTCCCGGCTATCTCACCGGAATCCATCTCAGGACTTCTCCCTCCAAATCTCTCGTCCAGAAGACGATCGGCAGAAGCAGCAAGTCTCCACTAGACAGATTCCAAGGGATTCATAAGCCCAAAAGCCCAAGCATCCAGCTAAATACTCGTCGTGAGAGACGGTCGATCTCTCACCACCGCGACTGTTCATCTCCTTTGTTACAAGAACTCACAGAGCATCAAATCTGGTTCTTCCGGCAATCTACACACTCACTAGCTAAGATAACAAGAATCTTTACACTCATTGTAATTGTATTCTTACATTAGTACTTGTATCCCCGAATATTGGTATTAATAATATCTCGCGAGAGCATTCAAGCCCGGGACTAACAACCCCGGCAAATCTTGTGTTATTTATCTTTCTCACGGAAGTGCTCTTGCATTTGTTTGCTATCCCATCCATTCCAGCAATATCTATCTCCGGATAATATTTTGGGTAGCAACAATTGGCGCTAGAAGGAGGGCGCATAACCCTCACATTTTTATACCTACCGTCCCGAAGAACACTCACTGTTCTCGGGGCAGATACTTGAAGTGACACTTACTGCACTTCAAAGAAAACCCTCTGAATCATGACATCCGCCGGTCCATCGAAGAAAGCTGCTCTCCGAACCGCCGGACACTATTTCCCGGCTCAGTCCGAACCCTAGCCAACGACAGGGGGAAGCCGCAGCAATGCGAGACTCTCGATCCCGCATCCGAGAGATGGCCCCAACCTCTCACTCGATCAGTTCCAAACCGAGGAACAGATCGAGGAGGCTATGGCCATCCTGGAGGAGCGATGGAGAGCATATGCGTCGCCTGCACTAACTCCCTCGATCATCCGCCGCATGGGAAAACGGAAATTCAGCGGGCTACTGAACGAGCGATCGTCAGAAAGCCCCAATTCGCGAGGAAAGGCTCTCGCACGACTGGACGGATCCATATTCGATCGCTAGGGTCGCGACCCATCCTGGCGACCGGGGCACTCTGTTTCCAACCTCGAAAAGACGGAACCCGAATCCGTCACCAGGAGTTCGGCCTACCCACCTCACAGTCGAACGCAGGTCAGCCATATGACTCCCGCCCCGATCGCCAGGGAATCAGTACTCAATCGCCTCGGCTCCCGCTCCGAGCGCCGAGCCGCTAGCAGTCAGGCCACGGCGATGGCCGCCATACAACGTCAGCTCGACGAAATGAGAGCACTCTTGGACACTGGGGCAAGCGCCAGCAAAAAGATCGCCGGGCCGACCGAGCCACTCGCGGTCCACATCGAGCTTGCCCCTATACAACCAACGATCGCTCCTCCCAAAACACCTCTGTATGAGGGGAGATCGGACCCCGAAACCCACCTGAGTAAATTCCGAATCTACATGACTGGGTGTGGGGCATCTGATGCAACCAAGTGCCGGATCTTCCCGTTAACATTGGGCGAGCTGGCCCATAGGTGGTACGTCTCACTACCACCACGATCAATCTCCTCATTTAAGAAACTGGCGAATGACTTCACATCACACTTCGCCAGCAAGGTCGCCAGACCAGAAGGCCCCCACCGCATGATAAAAGTCAAGCAGGGGAAGGCCGAAATCGACGCAGATTACATCGACCGGGTAGACGAAATCATCCTCACCGGCGAACCTGTCAGTGACGAGCTCGCTCTCTATTCGGTCATGGGGGGATTCCGCGGTCACTCTCCCATGTTTAGACATCTCTCCAAGGATATTCCCCCAACGTACGCGATCTTCCGCGCTAAGGCTGCCAACTTTCTGGCCAGGCAAAGGCTACTCACCCTCCGCCTAGGCGAGGAAACGCCACCTCCGACCCAGAAGATAGCGATCGCCAAAGCAAAGAAGGCGATCGCCAAGACACCCGGAGATCTCAAGGCTTTCGAGGACATGGAAGCCCATCTCCTCCATACGTTCAACAGAACTTCGGCGCATATTTTCTATGCCATCAAGGGGCACGAAGAGCTCAAAAAGCCAAAGGCGATAAGGGACCACGGTCATCTGGACAACAATCAATATTGTGCCTACCATAAGAGTCTCGGCCACAGCACCAACAAATGCCGCGACCTCCTCAAACAGCTCTGGAGATTGTTCGAGGAGGGCAAGTTGGACAGCTTATTGGTTTAGCCGAAGCCCCTACCAATCTCTATAGACGATCGTCCGAGTCGAACACAAAACAGGCTGGAAAGCTCATACGAGCCGACCCCTGGATCAACCTCGGCGACCGTCTCTACATGCTTCAATCAAGAGAAGGAGACAACGGAAGTCACCCCGATCTCCCTCCTTATTCAAGAAACCGGAGGACTCGATCGCCATCTACAGTTCACCATCTAACATGATGGACTAAGGCACGAGATCGCCTCCCCCGCACAACGTACACCGTCGAAGGTCGACATCTACATGATGATCCAAGGTGGAAGAGTGCAGCCATGGTCCTGGTGGTCGATGGAACCGACTGCTTAGGCCATGCAAGGTCCCTTTAGGCCAAGATCACCCGCCCTTCGTTTAAATACGAGGCCGGCGTAGTCTGAGGGCCCTCCAAAATAAATCAGTGGACACGATCGCTCGCCCTCAAAGGTTCATCATTTATCATGGTGAACCCGGACAATGCGACGTGCCACAACCCCCGTCTCAACGTACACCGTCGAGGTCGGCCATCTTCATGGCTGGCCGAGGTGGAAGCAGAGCTAACAAGCCGCGGGCGTGGAGTTGATTCATCCGACGCTGCCCCGCGCAAGGACTCCTCTAGACCGAGACCGCACGCCCTTCGTTTAAATACGAGGCGAGGCGCAGCCTAACAGAGGACCCTCATAATAAAATGAGTCACGAGACACTCGATGTCTTCGTGCATCAAGACATGATCAAGGAGTCGGTCCATCGAACTCCGCGATCGTGCACGGTTCCTCAAGACGGACGACCGTCCCCGAGGATTCGACAAAATTGAAGACCGCTCACTCAAGGAATTATTTTCATCCCCTTACTTCCACTAAGTGAATAAAAACAAGGGGCAATAAGAGTGCGGACTACCTACGCGACGATCGTCGCTATTCAACCACAAACGGAGATCGTCATTTTTCCAGATGTAGTGCAGCGATCGAATTTGTTGTAAAAAGTTGTCTTTATGAGTTTATCAATTCATTTGGAACTACCCTTGCAACGATCTCTCCTCACACATTTGTACAAAGTCAGACAAAGACTCAAAAATAACCATTCATTCAAGTGATAAGTCAGAAATCCAAATGCTCATTTCATTACTTGAAAAATCAAAGTACATGGTCGCCCGAAGGCCTATGTTCTACAAAAGAAAGCTACAAACTACAAGTAAGTAAGCTAAAAACGTCATAAATGAAGCGCCTCAGGCCCCTGCCTGGCCTTCGCCATCAGCATTCGGCGCGGTCCCCTCATCTTCCGGAGCGTCGGGATGAGCAAGATTGGCTGGAGACGGATACCAACTCAAATCCACGCCGATGTCCGCAAGATCCAGGATCGGCAAGGAGAAAGCTGAATGGAGAGGATGCTCCAACGCATACGCCTTGAATTTATCGGCAAGAGGCCCGACCTCCAAACCTCCCTTCTTAGCCGCTCGGATCGAGTCGGCGAACGCCAAATAATATGCGAACTCGCTGACATACTCCAAGCTTTGGAAGGGATCGACCTTGGTCGCCTCAACCTCTCCTTTAAGCTCCGCCATCGCCTGTTGCGACCCCTGGAGCTCGGCCTCCCTCGCAGCAATCTTTTCCCTCGCCTCCGTCAGCTCGCTGGTTAGCCGAGCGATCGTCACCTTCTGGCGATCGGCCTCCTCTTCAGCAACGTTCCGCGCCTGGACGGCATTCTGCATCTGGTCCCGGAAGCGGTCAACCGCCATACGATACTTCTCGGTCTCCTTCTTCTCCAGCTCAAGCTCATGGCTCGCCCGCTTGGCCGCCTCCAAGGAGTCCTTCTCCATCGTAGCGATCTTGTCAGCAAACTCGGCGTTCTCTTTCCGAGCCGCCTCGAGATCCTCCTGAAGGCGAATAGTGGAGGGTCGCCCCTCAAACTCCTGAGCAGCCTGAACGGCCATGGTCGCCGTCTGAAGAGAAAGGGAGAGAACAGCGTGCATCGAACTCGACGATCGCTGCCGAGCGATCGCATCCAGATCAGTTGTCCATGCCTTCGGCAGAGCAGAAGCAGCTTTGCTAACATATGGAGGAATGTCGCAGGAATGGCGAGGAGATCGGCTCGCCAGGAAATCCACGACCATCGGTGGACAAGACGGATCTGTGCGACGGATCCTGCATCAAAGCAACCAAGTTAATATAACTCCTATGCAGATGCAATTTTCAACACAGAAATGCTATCTACCTCTCAGCCTTCTCGGGATCCCGACCGAAAAACGGTTTCCCTCGAGGGGTCTCAGCATCCGCGATCACCGTCTCCCGCAGAAAAGCCGCAGAGGGCGGCTCGCTCTCCGGAGCAACGATGGTGATCGGAGGCGCGGCGATCGGCACTTCATCGCCCGGGGCAGGAAACGAAGTTTCTTCCGGCCTCGGCCTCTTGCGATTCGCCCGAAGCCCCTCCTCCGGAATTTCCTCCTCAACCACGACTTGCTCCACGCGAGGCTCCGGCTCCGGAACTATAGGCAACGCGACGGGTGGGACCCGAGTCGACCTCTTATGGCGAAGACGGCCTAGGACTCCTGGGTTCGACATAGCGATCTCCGTCGGGGGCTCCAAAAAGCGAGAAAAACGAACCTCTGCAGTTAAAGACGATCGACTAACGGTCAGACATTGACCTCAAATAAGGCGATCGCCTAGAAAGTGAAGGTCGCAGAAACTCATACCTGGCACCGCGAGATGTCTCGGGAAACGGAATAGTCGAGCCTACAACCAGTGACTCTCCCTGTTGATCCGAGTGGCGTCAAGGTCGTCGTCCGACAAGCTCCTTATCCGCTCCCAAACAACGAGAAAGTCGAAAGGCAGCTCCTCGATCGCCGGAATGTGAAAACTCAGAAATGTAAATCAAATTAGATCAGTCCAAAACGCATCCAAACGAAGGGAGAGTCTAAACCCTTACCGGGATTCCTCTCCCGAAATTCAGTGGGGATCTCCAGCTCGCCCGTGGGATTGTCGCTCGCCGAAGCTCTCCACTTGCCGGCGACCCAGAACCACTTCGTCTGATCACCCCGTATCTTATTCGGGACTCCATAAATCACCCGACCAGATCGGCCTTGAATATGGTAACCGCCGACCACCCTCTATGAGCCGTCAGTTTAAACAAATGATTCATCTCCAACGGCGACGGGAGGCGGTACAGGCGGTGACCGCCGAAAATGGTGAGGGTGCAAATAATTTGGAGCCAGGCGTTCGGCGTCAGCTGAAGTGGCGCCACATTCCAAGCGGCCAACAGATGGGAGACCGCAAAGGATGGAGGGAAGCGCAGCCCGGCCTCCATAACGGCCTCACTCACTGCGACCATACCCATCGGAGGCTGGTCGGCTCGTTCATTCTCCGCCGGCGCGAACATGTCCACATCTGAAGGAACATGGAATCTTGTCCTCCAGACGGCCAAATCTCTCCTGGTCGTCGAGCTCCGTATTTGGCCGAGCGAACACAACGATCGCTGCGCGGCACGATACTGCGACCGCTTGGGAAGCACATAGGGATAAGCGACCGAATATCCCCGGAAGTCGAACCTCGGAGTAGGACCGACTAACCTCTCCATTATTTCAGCAAAGGCCCTATAGGCCCGACCAAAAACACTATGTTGCTCCCAGTAAGCCCTGATCGCCAGATCTCTCTCGATCTGCGATCGTCTTTCTTCAGCAGCCGACTCCTCGGCCTCATTGAACAAAGCCTCAACTTCAGCCGGGTCGATTCTGGCTCGAATGGCTTCAGCCGCCGTCTCCAGGTGGAAGACGGAAGAAGTTTCTCCCCGGGCAACCGATGTCCCGGCGGCAGAACTGGTACCCGCTCCAAATGATGATGAGGTTCCGGCCATTTTCAGAGATAGAAAAGAAGAAAAGGATTTTCCTTACCCTAAAGTGAAATCGAACGACGATCGGCGCTAAGATCTTCAGAAAATTCGGCAGCAGGTCCTTCTTTCTCCAATAAGCACGCGTGAGTGAAGCTGCAGCACCGCCCCCCTTTTATAGGAGAAGGCAGGGACCCGATTGCAATAAGGGAAAACCTCAGGGGTCGGATCTCAAACGACGCACTAATTGACCCCCTCGAGACCCGCGTACGCGTCTTTTCGAGGACGCGTCAGCCGAGGAGTCATTAATGACCGTTGGCGTCCTCCAATAGAAGCCCGACACGTGCGCGGAGACTTTTCAACACCCATTGTTTTTCCCGCGCAGTTCAGCGGCCAACCAGGTCGTCCGAACCCAGAGTATATCAGCTCAAAGATGATCGCCAGTTCAGTTAAACACAAAGTCGCTCGTCAAAAGTTCAACGATCGCCAAGAGAGCCACCTCACCCCACGTTTCCAACGTATGAGCGAGCTGGGGGGCAATTGTTGTGTCACGATTTATCCATCCCGACAGGCGATCGACTATAAGGCCGAGCGACCAAGTCAACTCCAGTCAAACTATGGCTAGCTCGCCAAGTCGAAGATATCATACCACCTTCAGGTACCTAGCGATCGACTCCCAAGGCGATCGCCCTTTGGCAGCTGGCGATCTACTTTACTAACCAGCTAAGGGCAATCGACCTGCGCCCCGAGCAGAGACGATCGCCCGTCAAAGTCATCAAGGACTGGATCTCAGAAAAGCACCCACGTGCAGATCCACCAAAGGCGCTGACAAGATCTTCTGCTGACAGACAAGATCTTTTGACCACAGCCTGTCACCTACCTCACCTACCAGCATGAGCGCCGAAAGTTGTCAGTGGGACCACCTGTGACAGCAACTCAGGACGCGTGTAAGCTCCCTACTGGACTGCATAGTTGACTGCCAGCAACTCCTGCAGACTTTGAGGGGACAGGCCCATGTGCTAAAAGACGATCGCCCGATTATTATATTGCAGAAAAGGCGATCGCCCGGCGTATCCAAGCCCTATAAATAGAGAACCTCCTCCTACTGGAAAAAGGTTCGGAATTCACTAAACCTACGGTTCACATTCTCTCACATTCAACCTACGGTTCGAAACTCATTCCACCAACGGTTCCGAATTCATTCTGACTTACGCTCAGAACTCATTCTCTCACATTCCGATACATTCACGGAAATACTGAAGAACAGACATATCATCAAGCTCCCGGCTATCTCACCGGAATCCATCTCAGGACTTCTCCCTCCAAATCTCTCGTCCAGAAGACGATCGACAGAAGCAGCAAGTCTCCACTAGACAGATTCCAAGGGATTCATAAGCCCAGAAGCCCAAGCATCCAGCTAAATACTCGCCGTGAGAGACGGTCGATCTCTCACCACCGCGACTGTTCATCTCCTTTGTTACAAGAACTCACAGAGCATCAAATCTGGTTCTTCCGGCAATCTACACGCTCACTAGCTAAGATAACAAGAATCTTTACACTCATTGTAATTGTATTCTTACATTAGTACTTGTATCCCCGAATATTGGTATTAATAATATCTCGCGAGAGCATTCAAGCCCGGGACTAACAACCCCGGCAAATCTTGTGTTATTTATCTTTCTCACGGAAGTGCTCTTGCATTTGTTTGCTATCCCATCCATTCCAGCAATATCTATCTCCGGATAATATTTTGGGTAGCAACAGTATACATTGATTCAAAGTATTTATTAGTTTCCCCAAACAAAAACCAAACCAAAGCAAACATACCAGTATATCCCACTCAGAGCAGGGTCTGGGGAGGGTAAGATGTACGCAGACCATGCCCCTACTTTTTACGGTAGGGAGGCTGTTTCCGTGAAGACCCTCAGCTTAGTGCACAGCAAAGTATAGAGTGGTATATAGAAAGAAGCATATGATACGAAAAAGCTCACGACCATACCTGAGCCCATGGTTTAATTCACATGAGACTTACGGGTTACGGTCGTAAGGTGCCGGTTACGGCCGTACGTGCTCGGCAGACATGGCTGGACGAATGCGATTCTACGCCATCTGGTCTGCAAGCGATGTTCGGACGAATGCGGTTCGGCCGTAAGGGCATGCGAAATGCGGCCGTAAGGGCGAGTTACGGCCGTAAAGGCACCGGTGCAGTCGTAACCACAGCCGGCCATATAGGCATGGGCCGGCCAGACCTTATTTTTCACCTTCTTTCCTCGTTTTTGTGGCGGCTGGCGACGGGAGACTCGGGAACTCGAGTTCTTGGCCAGTTCTAATCAATTCCAAGGCGTTTTGGAAGATTCTTGTTGATTATATCATCATCCAATCTGTGTTCTTCGTCCGAATCAAGGTATTTTGGCTTGAACCCATGTTTTTGAAGATTTTGGAGATTTTCCTTATGATTTCGATTCCAATCCATTTTTGACCAATTAAATGTTGTATAAACATTGTTTTGAACATGTTCTACGGATTGGATACTCATATCTTTGATTCGTTCAACTCGAGGGGCGATTTCTTGTTCTTGGAGGGTCTTGAACATTTAGTGTTCGATTAAATGTCCCAATGAGTTTCACTTCGATAGTTTGGCGGGATTTCTGTTGTTTTTTACCTTGATTCTCGTTGTAATCGTATCTTCATGTTCTTGGCCAGTTTGGGGGAAATCCTTGAACTTTTGTCGTTCGTTCCTTCAATTCAACGACTTTAGGTCGTGCTATGGAATTCATTTTCATTGTTGTTATTGTCCTTCGTAGTTTATTATCGCGAGTTGGCGTTCGGTGGAGTCGGCGGGTTCGTAGTCGGTTCGTGCCAACCTACTTCGGTCGATTCTTCGCGTTGTGGTTATTCGAGGCAAGTATCTTGCCCATACATTACGTGTTTTTGAGGATTTAGTAGTTGGTAATCGACGATACGTGCTGAATGAACGTCTATAATTAACTTTCAAAGGAATCGATATGCTTTCAATATTTCCTTAAAGATGACTCATATGATTTCGTTGTTAAATGTGCTTGTCTAAGTATGTGTATTATTGTTGAGTATAGGAATACCTTACTTTCGTAGGGTATCGTTTTGTGTGATTATGTCGTTTGTAGATTTAAAGCTTAACCTTTCATTGAGGTATATGTGGGGGAACATGTGTTTATTGATGATCATGTGACATTGTGTGATAAAGGTGGTAGCTCCTTTATGAGGAAGTTGTGCCGTTCGGCGTGGTTGGAAAGGTATTTTCTCTCGTTGCTATGTTTTTTTTTTAAAAAAAAAAACGTCCAGCGTGGACGGGGGGTTGAGGCGGGACCCACCAACCTGTCGATAAGAAAAATCAAGAAATATAAAGTATCAGCCCCGAATTATGACCAAAAAAGGGCCATAATTCGGGTCCAAATCATCAGAGAAATCTACGGCCCGCTAAAGAAGTACAAACTGCACCACAAATCGTGGGCTAATGTGCGGACCCGTAGACGAAAATAACTCAACTCCGAGTTATGACCAAAAATGGGCCATAAACCGGAACCTAAAATCTAAAGTGCCTATGGCCCGCTAGATCAGTACAAGGTGCACCACTAAAACCGTGGGCTAATTTGCGGACCAATAGGCAACCAGGCAATCGATAAAAAAAATAAAAAAAAAAAAAAAAATAAAACCTATCTAAATCTAAATGACGGATAACCAAGCTGATCCATCCGTATAAGGGAAAGGATAAACGGAGCAGCAGTATCGTAAGTATAAGTCTTAATGCCGAGGGACGACATGCCGAGCTCAGAAAGATAGTCGGCCGGCCTGTTGCCCTCCCGGAAAATATGAGTGACTCTGAACTGAATATCTCTGAGAATGTGTCGGATACGCATAAGAGTGTGACGAACCTGCCAAGAGCCCCGATAGCCAGAAGATAGCAGGGTCACCACAGCAGCAGCATCAAGCTCAATCCAAACATGTCTCGATCTCTGGGAAGCTAGAATCAATCCAATCGCCAACGCCTGGACCTCTGCATCAAAACTCGAAGAGGCCTGAAAAGAGGAAGGGAAAGCAAGAAGGAGCTCTCCATGATGATCTCTAATCAGACCTCCCCCACCCGCAATCTGTGTGTCTCTATCGAACGAACCATCCGTGTTCAGCTTGATCCAAGGGGACTCGGGACGAAGCCAAACCACCGAGACGGGGCGACTGTAATATCTGGATTTATTACGGTGTATTTCATCTGTATTCAAACCCTGTATTATTCGGATTTGTGGTTTTGATTATTGGAGTATGATATTTCTTGCATTGATATCATTGTACATAAGTATAGAAGCATGCAAAATTTCTCATGCAAACTCGTGATAGCGCACGCTAAGAATGTATCTTAACGCGTGCTATCGGGCTACTATTAGCGCACGCTATGCAGATAGGAGTTGCGTGCGCTAAGAACTCAATTATTGAGCGGGACGGCTAGCACATGCGCCAGCCGGGACATGGGTCCGGATGAGATTCCCGCGGACGAACCTGGACAGTTCTGAAGTCAACTATTATTAGCGCACGCTAAGGAAAGCTTAGTAGCGTGCGCTAACTTGTTAAAATGCAGAATATTATAAATGGGACAACAACCCATTTTGGCTTACATTTTACTCGTCCATTCTGCATTCTTGAGAGGCCATAGAGCTGAAATTATCCTTCTACACACTTAGAACACATCTTGTTGGTGTTTGTATATTGGTTATCACTTGGGAGTAATCATTGAAGTGGAATAACACCTTGGAGTGGCATACAACCAACCGGAGTCGGATTCTACCCTACGATTCAGTGATTTTCATCATATTAAGGTATGTTCAACCTATCTCCAGACTTAGAGTTGGATTCTAAAGAATTGGATGATCATAGTAACGAGATATTGATTTTCATAAGTGATTTATCCAAAGTACATAATGTTTGGAATATTGAGATGAATAAGCCTTAAGTACCTTGATTATGATCATCATGATTCGAATCTTATTACATTGAATATGTAAAGGAAGCTTCTATCATTGGTAATCCGAATCTAGTAGATGACTTCATAGCAATCTTGGACTTGACTTTAACATCATTATTGTTAGATAAATCTAAAGGATTGATCATGGAAGGATTTATCTAGTATAGATGGAACGTTTAACAACTTCAGCATGATAATATTGATTTATATAGAGGTGTTGATATCAACCGTTAAGCCTTTCGAATTGTCGTATGAAGATTTGTAGTCGAAATGGAATATGGTTTTATAATGGTATGCATATCCTTGAATCCGAAGTTTTTGCTATCTGTAAGATCATTCATAATCGTATGAACATGATATTCATGGAGGTAACATGAATTATCACGGAAGATTTCATTGTTTTGATCATGATGAGAACAGTTTACTGCCCAGCAGTAAACTGCCATGCATAGATAGCGCACGCTAAGCTATAAAGATTAACGTGCGCTATCGAGCACGAGTTAGCGTACGTTTGGTACGTAACGTACGCTAAGACATCAGACGAGTCAGTCGACTGATCAGTGAAGTACTGACCATGCATAGTTAGCGTACGCTAGGCTTTGTTGTTTGCGTGCGCTATCGAGCAGACTTAACGCACGCTACACAGAGTGCTTAGCGTGCGCTAAGCAGTTCAGGCAGATTGCATTTTATAAACTTTTGGCCGTAAATCGAATTGTTAAACATCCGTACAACGTGAGATAAATCCTATATCATTTCTTTTGTTAAGGTTTTATCTTGTTGCGTGATTGATTGAGGAGGACGACCTTCGAGTGTTCGTTTTCATGGAAGTATTGTTCTTGTCTTCAAATCGAGGCAAGTACCTTAATTGTTTTGTGTATTTTTGTTATACATATTGTCGTGCATGTATGTCATTGTATGTCCACCCCGTGTTGGTCCGACGGGATCATCGGGGGATCTATGCTAGCGTGCGCTGGATCATCGGACGGGTTTTTCCACCACGGGTTGGTCTGACGGGATCATCGTGGGTTCTAGGTAGTGAACGCTGGATCGACGGAATTACCATGTGTATGTTATGATATCATGTTGTGATTATCAGTTGTGTATGTCGTTTATGAGTTCCTCGTAGGAGAAGACTCGTTGGTATTTTGTCGTTTACGTTATTATTCTTCGTGAGATATGAATAATATGTTGTGGTACTTGTACTAGCATCGTTGTGCTAACCCCTTCGGGGGTGAACATTTTGTTTATGTTCAGGATCCAGGAGAGCAGGAAAACAACCACTGGAGCTGCATGACGACGAGGGTGCAAAGTGATGTTTCGGCCGGGTTTATTTATCTGTGTTTATTCGTTATTTCAATAAGTAATCGAGTACGAAGTCATTTGTGATGGATTTGAATTTGGTGATGTATTATTGAGTTCCTGTTGAACAATTTTACTTTCAGTATTTGGTAAGAATTGTTGTATCTTAATTCCGTTATTTCCATTCGTTAGTACCTTTTAATGTCTGTTCAATTCTTCAGCCTTGTAAATCATTATGTAAAGGATTTACGGCGCTGTAATATTCCTGAATATATCGGGGGTGTTACAGCGACGAGTCTGAGCGGGGGAAGATGTAGCTCGCTAGAAGCGATCAGGCGGCGAGCAACCCACCCAGAACTCAGAGCAAATAAGCCCCGCAGCAGCCAATAAAGCAACATGGCGCTCCACCTGCACAATAACATGAGAGGAAACAAAAGTAACCGCCCTATGCTTTGCACTATTCCTTTCTGTCCAGATTAACCAAAGGATCATACAAGGAATAATGAAAGTCGCGTGCCTAAAGTATGTGCCATGTGCGAAAAAACTCAGGAGCTCAAAAATATTCTGAGTATGGGGTAGGGATAAATATGTCCATGCGCCAAAATACTCCCACACGTTACTAGCCACAGCACTCTCCAAGAAAAGGTGGGCAATGGTCTCGGTATGGTAGGTCTGGGTAAGGGTATGCGAGCAGCACAAACATCTAAAAGCCAAAGAAACGCCCCTCCTCTGTAGGATGTCATCAGTCGGGATCCATCGCAAGAGAAGTCGCCAAATAAACACCGAAATGGTCGGTGTGAGTAAGGCTGTCCAGATGGCCCCGTAAATAAGATTAGCCTGACCCCTCACCTTGATGTGAGACCAAGCCGATGATAATGAGAACGCACCCGAAGAGGTAAGAGTCCAGCACATACTATCCGAATCCTCCTCGGCGATGGAAATCGCGGAGATCTCCTGGATGAACTGAGGGGTAAATCCTAGCTCCTCTCCAACAATAGTCTCCAACCTACCCATGTCCCAAGACCCATCAACCCATAACTCATTAATCCTAAGATGGGGTCTACCATAAATCTGACAATAAGAAGAAATTGGCCTATCCCCAATCCAAGTATCATCCCAAAAGCTGACCTCCCCGCAGCCACGACCAAGAGTCCAGCGAATGAACTCCTGAGCCTCAATACCCACGCGGAGGAGACGACGCCAAGGGTGGCTGGCACGAGCTTTAAGAGCAGTACGCATAGGCATATAAAGGCCAGCAAAGCAGTTTCTGCGGAGCATAAACTGTGCCCACAGAGACGTGCCCGCTCGAAGGCGCCACCAGAGCTTATAACTAAAAGCTTGTGCCATATCCGAAAGGCTCCGAATCCCAAGGCCTCCCTCATAGACCGGACGACAAATCTGCCGCCAACGGACCCAGTGCGTCTTCCTCTTTGGACCGACAGCACCCCAGAAGTATCTCGCAATGATCTGCTCGAGTTCCTGGATAATGTACTGTGGGGGATCTAAAACCTGAAGCACGTGAAGAGGAATCGTGCAGAGAGTGCTCTTAATAAGAGCCAAGCGTCCCCCAAAAGCAAGGTGGCGATGGGACCAACCAGAGATCCTATCCAACATCCGTTGCTTCACCCCAGCAAAGAGATCTCGTCTCTTAAAGCCTTTGTAAAGGGGTGCCCCTAGATAGGTGATGGCGAGATCTCCCTGGCAAAAACCAGTAAGATCGTGAACTCTCTGATGCCAACGAGGCGCATGCTTGGGAGCGAGAATAAAAGTGCTCTTCTGGATACTAACCATCTAGCCCGAAGCCATAGAGTAGTGATCCAGGAGGCACATAAGATCAACAAGACCATCATCCCCATCCCGTGTGAATATAATGATATCATCGGCGTAGGATAAGTGCGAGACGGGGAAAGGCCGTCCAGCCGTCCTATACCTCATTAAAGGATGATCTTGAATGAATCGATCCAAGCAGCGCGATAAATAATCAGCAGCAAGCATGAAGAGCGATGGAGAAATAGGGTCGCCCTGATGCAAACCCCGGCTAGAGGCAAAATAGCCGGCCGGACTGCCGTTCACCAAAATGGAGAACGTGCAACTCTCGACGCAATGACGGATGAACAGAATCCATCTAGCCGGGAAACCCATCCTCACCAGGAACTCACGTAAAAAATGCCAGTGGACCCTATCATACGCCTTAGCCATATCAAGCTTCAGCGCAAGGTTCGGGACACCATGAATGTCCGCGACGTGGAGGTCGTGAATTAGTTCTTGGGCCAAAAGGATATTATCAGTAATAACCCGTCCGTGAACAAATCTACTCTGGTTCGGAGAGATAATAAGAGGGAGGAGAGGAGCAAGCCGAGCGTTAAGGATTTTCGTGATAATCTTATTGGTCACATTACACAGACTAATAGGCCGGTAATCTGACCAACCGCTCGGAACAGGCTTCTTCGGGATTAAGAGGACCGTAGTAGCTGTGAAAGCCGTAGGCATAGGATGACCCTCAAAAAACTCGAGCACGGCTCCCTCCACGTCGATAGAAACAATCTCCCAACAATGCTGAAAAAACAAAGACGAGAACCCGTCAGGCCCAGAAGTGCTGTGAGGATCGATATCAAATACCGCAGCACGAATCTCCTAGGGAGAGGGTGGGACACACAAACTATCAGAATCAAAAGAAGAGGGGATAGAGGGAAAACAAGTGTCATCCGGGGGAACGAGAACATCACCATCGGATGTAAGCAGAGTCCTAAAGAAATTCACAGCGGATGATCGGATGTCCGACTCTACAGTGATCGTCGTACCACCATCCTCAATGCTGTGAATATACGACTGACAACGCTTCTGCTTCGCAAAACCCTGAAAAAATCGGGTGTTGCGCTCGCCCTCAGTAACCCAACGAACTGTGGCCCTCTGTTTCCAGAAATCTTCCTCCATAGAGAGACGAAAATGGTACTCAGCACGAAAACGGTGCATAGCGGTTCTATTCTCCAGAGTAGGATCCGAATCATATCGCCGCTCGGCCTCGTCAGCAGCCCTCAAGGCCTCATCCAACTTCGTATGAAGATTACCAAAAACAGTCCAGTTCCACTGTTTCAGTCTACGCTTAACCTTAAGGAGTTTGGCCTGTAGGTTACACATGCAAGATACTCGAGTCGGAGTCAGCCAGACCTCCCTAACAGTGTCCAGGAATGTGTGATGCCGGACCCACATACTCTGGAAACGGAATGACGACTTGTGACGAGTCGCGGAGAAGTGATACTGGATAAGAAGAGGCGCATGGTCAGACCAAAGTCGAGGCAGGTGAGTGACGGTAGAGACCGCAAACACGTTCGACCATGCTTCATTAAATAAAGGACGATCTAGCCTTTCCCTCAAACCATTGTGCTCCCAAGTGAGAATATCACCCTCGCAGCCCGCGTCAATCAACTCATAGTCAGAAATAGCCTGTGCGAAGTCCAGAATCTTTGGATAACGGTCAGTGGTACTACCCTCGCGCTCATGTGAATGCAAGAAGATGTTGAAGTCACCGCTGACTAGCCACGACAACCCCTCTACTTCCGAAGCAATCTCACGGAGGGTGTCCCAAAGGGCGTAACGACCAACACGGTTAGTGCTGGCATAGACATAAGTGACGTAAATCAATTGAGGAAGAAGGGAAGAAGAAATAGAAAGATGAAGGACTTGATCGGTATCCAACAAAACTTGGTGCTGAAAGTGAGGGGAAGAAAAGAACCAAATTTTGTTAGACCGATTATAAAGTCCCAACGCATAACCTAAAGATTGAATATAAAAATCAAAATTAGCATTGGAACCCATGGGTTATAAAATGCCAATAAAAGAAAACCTATGAAAACGGTTGAGATGTCGAATGTGCTTCTGTGCTCCGGTGTTAGCCAGACCACGAGCGTTCCATGTAAGAATGGGTATCGACATAAACTAAATAACCAACTCAGACGGAGACCTAGGACGCTGACTGGAGTGGCCCTGTCTCCGAGGAGTATCCTGCCGGGCAGATGTTCCCTCTTTTAGGGGCGATGAAGATCGCCCCTTAGAGGAGGAATAGGGTCCGCGAGAAGCTGCTCTTCCTCGTGTGGAAATCGTGGAATCAGAAGAAGCTTTGCCCCTAGTCGTGACACCAGGGGCAGCAGTAGTAGACATCAACCGTCTCTTAACCGGGGGCTTTGGTGCCGATAGGAGAGGCACCATCGCCGAGGAAGAGAGATTGGACTCAAAGATCTCAAATTGAGTGCGTTTAAGACCGCACTCAGTCTGAGAGAGAGAGAGAGGGAAAAGAAGAAGAGGGATGAGGGCGAGGCTCGTAAACCACCATGGCCAAGGACTCGGGCTGAACGACGATCTGGTCGTCGATGCGGCCGTTACCATCATGGCGGGGGGAGGTAGACTCAAAGAGTCTAGAAGAGTGAGGGACGGTAGAGGACTCTGTGTCATCCTCTAAAACGAGATCGTCATGAATCTCGTGACCACTGCAATCGCTACCCAACACACTATTTTTTATCACCCATACTAATGATATCGTCAGTGCCAACTAAATCCTCCTCCTCTCTAGCAGAGGAGTCTAAAGATGCAAAGTAAGAGTGCTGGCCAGTAGCAGTTGTGCCCTTGGGAATCAATCCCGTCTCCTTGGGCCCTTTTTTGGCAACTACTTGCCATGCGGCAGGCTCCTTGCCCTTAGGGGCTGCCTGGGAAGTACTAGCCTTAGTGGCTTTAGGAGGGGCTAGCTGCGTCTTCTGCTGACGAGAAGGGGCAGCCTGAGGTTTCTTATGCTGGGGCGGTGGAGGCCGTTCTTTGTTGCCAACTATGTAGCAACTGGACGGCTCGTGCCCCACTTGAGAACAGAGAGAGCAATATAATGGCACTCTCTCGTAAATAATGCGCTGTTTAATAACCTAATCGCCAAACTCAACCTCGATCTCAGGCACTCTGGGTGCAAGAAGGTCAATCTCGACGCACACACGGGTGACTGATAGTCGTGAGTGTGTGGCCGTCGGGGCATCAACTAAAATGGGATTGCCAGCAGCCTTGGCAATCGTGTATAATGCACGTGGATGAAATAATGAAGAGGTAGGCCCGGAAGTCTAATCCAGACCGGACAAACAGACGTCTCTGTCCTAATCGAGAAACTAGGTGACCACTTAAATACTCGTGCAGGACATCCAGAAAAATTCCAGGTAGAACCTAACCAAATACGTCTAAAATCCTCATCATTATCAAATCTAACCGCAACATGACAATAATTCATCCAACTCCAACTAAATTTACCCCTCAGTTTCATACCAGTCAAACCCGCAGACACATCTCGAGGGGTGGGAATATCATGCGAAAATTTAAGAATTAATGTGCGTTCCCATGAAGCGGCAAGAGTAATCATATCAGAAGAAGAAAAGGTTACACGCGTTTTCTCATTTACGGAGGAGAGAGTACCAAAAGGACTAACCTTAGCTCCGTTGAAATTAAATGATTTTATCGTCGAACCGGGTTGTTGGGTGAAACCGGGCTGCGTCGAGCCATTTTGGTTGTTGACCATTTGAGCGTAGGACGGCTTCGGCCTCGGCTGCTCGGCTGCGCCTGGGTCAGCATGGTGGGTCGGTTGAGATGAGCTCGCGTATTCATGGGTGTTGGAAGCGACTGGTGCAGATGGTGCTTGACGAACAGGGTTGTATAGAGTAGGCGCTGCTCGCTGGGGTGGGTTTGTGTGGATAGGCTGGACTGGTGGTTTGGGGTTATGGGGATTGGGCTGGGTTGGGTGGCAGCCGGCTGGGTTAAAAGGACTGGGCAGGGGGTTATTGTAACACCCCAAAAGGCGGCTATTACAGTGCCGTGAATCCCACACTGGGACCCACCAGGCGATATCCAAAACAGGTTAAATAAATATTATTTGTGATACCAAATCACAATGAATAGTCATTACTCCGATTAGGAGTTTATTAAAATATGGCCAACGGCCTTACAACACACAGGATCCAAAAAAACAAGTATAGACCATATTGGGATGGAAAATACTTCAAATGTCAAATACAACCAAATAACAATTTAAATGAAGCAGGAAATAACATAACACGGTTTAACATAACCGGACAACAAAGACGAGGGGCCCCCGAACTAGTATCCTTCGAACCCTTCGCCGTCGACATGCTCTTCCCGTGCCTTGCCTTTGCCTCGACCTAAAATACAATACAAGTATTTCGCCCAACACAGGGTCAGATATACATGATAACCAATTCTTCCGACATTATACAATTCACATATATAGATCTCAAGAAAATCATTCCGACTATTAATCATACCCCTCGGGCGTATGAAACAATCAGTCACAAAATATCGAACACATCCAATCATACATGGACTATGAACGATTAACAATATAGCTCAAGATGGACATCACGACGCCCGATCCGGAAATGTGTCCGTGTACATGTCCACCCCGTATACGGAATCCAGAATATACCTGTGACAATGTACCTAATTAGCCTCACGAACTACGTCTCGTGTGCACAGTCCAATACGGAAACATCCACGTATGACTATATAAGTGCCCGGCTAAAAATCCTACACAATATCCAATCGGCACGCAGATATGATTCCGGAAATGTCACGACACAACATGACAACGAAGTTCAATGAAATACACATCCAATTAAGGATCAAGAAAAACTCACCAAAGTGAAAATAAGGACCAACGAGATCAACGATTCAAAACGGCGTACTTGGGAATGCAATCCCATAACGTCAAGGACAATGTCAAATCACGACAAACGTCACATGGACAATTCATACACATGAAATATATAATCATCACAAGAATCTAATCATCATTATAACCAAGCAAGATAACTTGCCTTAATACGGAGACGAGAATAGTCCTCTTCTTGTCGAAACGAACGAACGGTCCTCGACTAATATTGTTTACTCGAACAATCAACCTTAAACGAAATACATTTTACTCAAAGACATATTCGTATAATTATCAATATAGGATTAGTAAGACGTCAACCTACAATCCTTTAGAATAGTTTGTTACTACCAATTATTGAAGCCTTATGTCAGGAGTCCTTTTAACATCATTACAACCATAAGAATCGGTTTACAATATTTACCGAATGTTCGCATGGTTCATCATAAACAAGAGTTCTATCAAGGGTATGTTGAATAACCAATTATGATGTTAAGATCATCTTATGATGATTAAACTTTCCAAAACATTAAAACGTTGAAAGGTAAAATCTGCACATTATGATTATTCTCCTCTCATCTAATTTGACTTTTAAGCTAACAACAAGTTCATAAGTTCGAGATTACACCACACCCATGAGGGTTATCAAAGTCTTTGTTTACAAGGTGGAAGATTCATTAACATGATGGTGAATTCACCATTTATCTAGTATGATGATCAAAACATTCTAAGTTCTCAACACATTAGATTAATGAAAAGTTATTGTTGTAATTATCAAGATCCTTATCAATCTTCAAAGACTTGTGAAGCGAACCATAATGATTTAAAGTTTCTAAGATTTCGAACAAGATCATCTAATCCTATCTTTAACATTATCAAGTTCTTCCCAAGATAATTAAATACCTAAAATGGTGTTTAAACACTCAATGATATCAAGTTCTTGATTAAATCCAGCTATGATGGAGCTAACTGATCCAACAATGTTCTACTGAGTTAAATTCGTCCAGCAAGATGAGTATGGTAGTTACAACATGATTAAAATCACTATATCATCAAGAACACCTCCATCTCAAACCCTTATTTAACATATTCATCAAAAGTGTTAAAAAGGTTGGATTAGAACTATGTTTTACTTGCTTAATCTAACTCTAGGTGAAGTATAATTCGTCATTAACATCAACATAAGAAAATAATGCAGAGAGGAAAGTACACCTACCTCCAGAAATGAAGAACAACTTCAATGCTATGAGAAAATATACTCCAAGCTCAAGAACAACCCCTAGTCTCCAAGGAAATGATCTCCACTCCAAGATTTAAGGCTTAGAAACAAGTTGGTGAAGGTTGATATCGTTTTGGTAGTGCAAAGGTATGATATGTGAAGAGAGAAATTCGGTTTGGGGTTGTGAAGAAATGAAAAACAGGCTGGTCCTATAAATAGACTGTGCAGACTTAGCGCACGCTATCGGGACAGTTTAGCGTACGCTAATGCACTTACGTACGCTATCCGGTCGATATTACATACATAAGCGGCTTACAGTGGCTACTGTCTTGAATTATCACAGGCCGTTAGCGCACGCTAACGAGAAATGGGTTACGCACGCTAATAAAAGTAGATTCTCACCGACACGACAGCTCAGACTTAGATCACATGCATGCTAACGGCTAAGGAGTTCACGTGCTGAAGTCAACTGTTGCCAGATTCCCTCTTAGCGTACGCAACCGAAGAAACCTTACGCACGATAATGCACAGGATTAGCGTACGTTAATCTTACTGTGTAGCGTGCGCTACATCAACAGAAAAATTCGAAAATGCAACTCTCTAATTAACATCGAATCATCACATTTGAAATGAACTAACAACGATATGATATTCAAATCTATAATACCTCAACATAATACTAAATGCAACGATTTATGATAATCAGATTATCCGAATAATACAACGACAGGTAAAAATGAATAGTTACAGTCGGATATTACATACTCCCTCCCTTAAAAGGAGTTTCGTCCTCGAAACTAAGGGGTAAATAACTCGGGGTATCTCGCTCGCATACTATCCTCGGTCTCCCACGTAGCCTCCTCGACTCCGTGTCGTGACCACTGAACTTTCAGTAGGGGAATCGTCTTGTTCCGCAACTGCTTGATCCTCTTCTCGAGTATTCGTACAGGACGCTCCTCGTACGAATGATCCTCTGCTAATTCAATCTCTTCGATCTGAAGTACATGGCTCGGATCAGCAACATATTTCCTCAACTGGGAGACATGAAACACGTTGTGAATCTTACTCAAAGTCGGCGGTAAAGCTAGTCGATAGGCCAGATCACCTACACGCTCCAAAACCTCAAATGGCCCAATGTACCTCGGGCTCAGCTTGCCCCTCTTCCCGAAATGAAAAAAACCTCGGGTAGGAGACACCTTAATTAACACATGGTCACCAACCTCGAACTCCAGTGGTCGTCGACGGTGATCAGCATAAGACTTCTGTCGACTTTGAGCCGTTAACAACCGACTCCTAATCAAAGTGATCTTCTCCCGAGCTGCTAATAGCATGTCGGGTTCCGTACCCAGAGATTCTGACAGTTCGTCCCAACATAAAGGGGACCTACAGCGACGGCCATATAATGCCTCATACAGTGTCATCTGAATCGAAGCGTGCCAACTATTATTATAAGTGAATTCCACCAAAGGCAGCTGGGCTTCCCAATCGTTCTTCCAATCAAGAGCACATGCTCTCAACATATCCTCTAGAGTCTGGATGGTTCTCTCCGACTGACCATCGGTCTGTGGATGAAAAGCCGTACTGAAATTCAACTGCGTGCCCATCGCACGATGAACTGCCTTCCAGAAGTGTGACACAAATCGCCCGTCACGGTCTGATACAATGCTCTTGGGGGTACCGTGTAGTCTCACAATTTCCTTAATAAACAGCTGGGCCAATCTCTCGGGGCCCCATGTGTCCTTAATTTCCAAGAAGTGGGCTGATTTGGTCAGACGGTCCACAATCACCCAAATCGTATTCATTCCTCGACGACTCGTCGGCAAGCTAGTGATAAAATCCATATATATGTCCTCCCATTTCCACTCAAGAATCGGGAGCGGTTTCAGCATTCCTGCGGGTCGCTGGTGCTCAATCTTAACCTGCTGACAGGTCAAACACCTCGAAACGAATTCGGCAACCTCACGCTTCATATTCCCCCACCAATAATTCTGTTTCAAATCCTTATACATCTTGCTAGAGCCCGGGTGAATAGAGTACGGGGTAGCATGGGCTTCTCTCATGATAGAGTTCCTCAACTCTTCGTCAGCGGGTACACAAACTCGATTTCTAAAACGTATCAATCCATCCTCGTAGATCACGAATCCAGGGGCTTTCCCCTGGTTTACTTCATCCCGAACTCGAGATAAGAATGGGTCCGTAACTTGCTTCGATTTGATCATATCATCAAGAGACGAAGAAATCTCAAGGGTGCAAAGTTGTCCCTGAACACGATGTAACCAAACTTCAATTTCTGGCCTCATAAGGTCCAACTGCAATTCCCTCTGTGCTGTTAAACGGCTCAGCATCTGCTCCTGCACTGTCTTATGGCTCAATGCGTCGGCAACCACATTTGCTTTACCCGGATGATAAAGGATCTCAATATCATAGTCCTTGATTAATTCTAGCCACCTTCTCTGCCTCATGTTCAACTCCTTCTGAGTAAAAATGTAATTTAGGCTCTTGTGGTCTGTAAAGATCTGGCAGGTAACTCCATAAAGATAGTGACGCCAGATTTTCAAAGCAAACACCACGGCTGCTAACTCCAAGTCGTGGGTCGGATAGTTAACTTCATAGGGTCGCAATTGTCTCGTGCATAGGCGATTACTTTCCCTTCCTGCATTAGTACACATCCCAGACCCTGTCTCGACGCGTCACTATACACCACAAATCCTTCCGTTCCCTTTGGTAAGACCAAAACAGGTGCCGAAATCAATCGACTCTTGAGCTCTTCAAAACTTTGCTGACATGCTTCTGACCACAAATACTTCTTGTCCTTCCGCAGTAAGTTAGTCATCGGTTGCGAAATTTTAGAGAATCCTTCTACGAATCGTCGGTAGTAACCTGCTAGGCCGAGGAAACTACGAACTTCCTTCACGTTCTTCGGTGGTAGCCAATCTCGAATGGCTTCCGTCTTTTGTGGGTCCACTCTCACCCCTTCGGCTGATATCACATGCCCGAGAAAGACAACCTCCGGCATCCAGAATTCACACATAGAAAATTTCCCATAAAGTTGTTCCCGCCTCAATGTATCGAGAACTTGGTGGAGGTGACGCTCGTGCTCCTCGTGGTCGCGAGAGTAAATCAGAATGTCGTCTATGAAAATGACTACAAAGCGATCCAGGTAGTTAATAAAAACTCGATTCATCAACTCCATGAATACTGCCAGTGCGTTAGTCAGTCCAAATGGCATCACCACGAACTCATAATGCCCATAGCGAGTACGAATCTTTGTCTTGAAATGTCGACTCTCGAATCCTCAATCGATGATAACCGGATCTCAAGTCGATCTTAGAAAACACGGCGGCTCACGAAGTTGGTCCAATAAATCATCAATACGAGGCAAGGGATACTTGTTCTTGATGGTTACCTGTTCGACTCACGGTAATCAATACATAAGCGTAGAGATCCATCTTTCTTCCGCACAAATAACACCGGTGCTCCCCAAGGGGACGCACTAGGTCGAATATAGCCTTTGTCGTCAACTCCTCAAGTGGTTCTTCAATTCTTGCATCTCATTCGGAGCCATACGTGCAGTGCTTTTGAGAGCGGGGGCGTACGTGTTCTAACTCAATAATAAACTCCACGTCACGATGAGGAGGTAAGCACGGCAACTCGTTTGGAAATACATCCAGGTAGTCTCGGACTACGGAATGTCGGCAATTCAATCGTCGATCACCGCTTTGGTCATGTAGCACCAATAACCAATACACCCTTGATTAAGCAGTTTCACTGTTTTCATGGCGTTGATGACTCTCCCAGAACGACTGGGATTATCACCTCGAAAAATACACTCGAATCCATCATCAGAAGTGACGGTAACCATCTGCTTGCGGATACTGAGTATTGCATCGTGACGATCCATCCAATCGATACCCAAGATTATATCATCCTTAGGTAGATCGACTACAATCAGATTTGACAACCACTCACGGTCGTTCAAACGAATCGAACAGTCCTGGACTTCACGACTCCCAATAATTCTTCTACCATCAGGTAGACCAATCACGTAGGGCTCACAATTGATAACATGGTCTAGAGGCAAACGACTTAAACAAGAAGAAGATATAAATGAGTGTGAAGCACCGGTATCAAAAAGAACACACACAGGCTGGGAGTGGATCTCGAGTATACCTGAAATCATGCTGGCCTCGGGATCGTCAGCTTTCTTCATCTCGTAAATCCACAGGTTTCTGATTCGGCACAGTGTACCACCTTGATCCCCACGGCCCATTCCCCTATTCGCCCCGGTGGTCTGATAGGAAGCGGACGGAGGCATCCGGTTCTGGACAGAGGATTGAACTGGGGCATGAGACGCTACTGGTTAAGGTCCGGGTCCACCCCTGCAAAAACGAGCACGGTGACCATTTTTGCCACAAGTATGGCATGTGACGGCGGGCTTCGGGCATTTGGAGCTGATATGCCCCTAGTCTCCGCAGTTATAGCACACAACAGAGGAGGGGACCGCTCGAGAGTGCGATCCAGCTGGCTTCGACGCCATGGGTGGTCGATCAGAAGGGTTTGGCAATGACTGGGGCTTCCTGAATGTCCCCTGGTTACTCTCAGTCTGGTTCTAGTTCCTGGACCTTTTGTTGTTGGACTGTGGTTGTTTCTTGGAAATCTCCTTCGCGGTGAGTTCGTACTCCAGAGCCTTCTCGATGAACTCTGGTAAGGTAGTACAGTGGTGATTCAACAGCTGCATTCTCATTCGGGGTTTAAGCCTCTTGAGAAAGTATTTGATCTTATCGGCCTCTGTTCGGATAATTGTTGTGGCAAAAGGAAGGAGTGCAGGAATTTCTCGATGAGATAATACATCATCGTCTTGAGGCCGGGTGGGGGTTCAAAAGTTCCGACAGTTTGGCCTCACGGAGTATACAGATAATGTGATTAGCATGAGGTTTTTAAATTCCTCCCAAGTGTAAACACCATCAGTGGCCTTCTTGAAAGCCACCAGGTATGAGCGCCATTGATAAGATAATACGCGGCTACCGAGACGCGATTCTCTTCCGGCGATCCACCATCCGGAAAAGTTTCTCAAAATGCTCGATCCAATGCACAATGTCGCGAGGCTCGGAGGAGCCTTCAAAAGTCGGTGGTCGGCGAGAGATGTCGGCGATAATCGACTCACGGGTCCGCCAATCACAGGAGGAGGATGAGCCCCTGCCGCCGCATGGCGGCCCTCTGCATAGCTTCCATTAGTTGACCCATCTGGGTCATCTGTGTCATCATGCCCTGCATTACTACGTAAGGATCGACACGCGCATCCCCGCGCCCACTGTGGTGCGATTGTTCCCTAGAAGGTGAACCATTGTTTGCGGAACTCTGATCCGTATTCGCGCGTCTGTTGGCTCGAGGTATTGGGATTCGGCCCCTTCCGCGGCCTCGTCCCCCTCTGCCACGACCTCTCAGGTTTCTTTCCATACTGAAAGAATCAATCATAATGATAACCATAAGTACAGTTCAAGATACTAAAATTCATGCTAAGTTAATAGCAACAAGGAATCACATATTAAAGGAAACGGTCATCGATACCACAAATGTCGCACCGAATATCATATTGGTGTCAAGTCGAACAATTTCAATTGTGTAATCAATTCAGCATTTACCTCGGATTATCAATCAGATAAATCCTGTCACAATTCCTCGAAATAACATGATCAACAAGGAGACCCATACTGATATCAATATCATGCCAGTAATTAAATCATGGCTCATAAAGTACATACCGTATTTGGCTCGTAGGGTCAGGCACTTGCACAGGTCACACGTGACACGAAGGTCTCTTGATACTAGTTCATTTCTCAATGACTCATAAAAGAAAAGAAACAACTCTCTCTGATACCATCTTCTCGTAACACCCCAAAAGGCGGCTATTACGGTGCCGTGAATCCCACACTGGGACCCACCAGCGATATCCAAAACAGGTTAAATAAATATTATTTGTGATACCGAATCACAATGAATAGTCATTACTCCGATTAGGAGTTTATTAAAATATGGCCAACGGCCTTACAACACACAGGATCCAAAAACAAGTATAGACCATATGGGGATGGAAAATACTTCAAATGTCAAATACAACCAAATAACAATTTAAATGAAGCAGAAATAACATAACACGGTTTAACATAACCGGACAACAAAGACGAGGGCCCCCGAACTAGTATCCTTCGAACCCTTCGCCGTCGACATGCTCTTCCCGTGCCTTGCCTTTGCCTCGACCTAAAATACAATACAAGTATTTCGCCCAACACAGGGTCAGATATACATGATAACCAATTCTTCCGACATTATACAATTCACATATATAGATCTCAAGAAAATCATTCCGACTATTAATCATACCCCTCGGGCGTATGAAACAATCAGTCACAAAATATCGAACACATCCAATCATACATGGACTATGAACGATTAACAATATAGCTCAAGATGGACATCACAGTACGCCCGATCCGGAAATGTGTCCGTGTACATGTCCACCCCGTATACGGAATCCGAATATACGTGTGACAATGTACCTAATTAGCCTCACGAACTACGTCTCGTGTGCACACCCAATACGGAAACATCCACGTATGACTATACAAGTGCCCGGCTAAAAATCCTACACAATATCCAATCGGCACGCAGATATGATTCCGGAAATGTCACGACACAACATGACAACGAAGTTCAATGAAATACACATCCAATTAAGGATCAAGAAAAACTCACCAAAGTGAAAATAAGGACCAACGAGATCAACGATTCAAAACGGCGTACTTGGGAATGCAATCCCATAACGTCAAGGACAATGTCAAATCACGACAAACGTCACATGGACAATTCATACACATGAAATATATAATCATCACAAGAATCTAATCATCATTATAACCAAGCAAGATAACTTGCCTTAATACGGAGACGAGAATAGTCCTCTTCTTGTCGAAACGAACGAACGGTCCTCGACTAATATTGTTTACTCGAACAATCAACCTTAAACGAAATACATTTTGCTCAAAGACATATTCGTATAATTATCAATATAGGATTAGTAAGACGTCAACCTACAATCCTTTAGAATAGTTTGTTACTACCAATTATTGAAGCCTTATGTCAGGAGTCCTTTTAACATCATTACAACCATAAGAATCGGTTTACAATATTTACCGAATGTTCGCATGGTTCATCATAAACAAGAGTTCTATCAAGGGTATGTTGAATAACCAATTATGATGTTAAGATCATCTTATGATGATTAAACTTTCCAAAACATTAAAACGTTGAAAGGTAAAATCTGCACATTATGATTATTCTCCTCTCATCTAATTTGACTTTTAAGCTAACAACAAGTTCATAAGTTCTGAGATTACACCACACCCATGAGGGTTATCAAAGTCTTTGTTTACAAGGCTGAAAGATTCATTAACATGATGGTGAATTCACCATTTATCTAGTATGATGATCAAAACATTCTAAGTTCTCAACACATTAGATTAATGAAAAGTTATTGTTGTAATTATCAAGATCCTTATCAATCTTCAAAGACTTGTGAAGCTGAACCATAATGATTTAAAGTTTCTAAGATTTCTGAACAAGATCATCTAATCCTATCTTTAACATTATCAAGTTCTTCCCAAGATAATTAAATACCTAAAATGGTGTTTAAACACTCAATGATATCAAGTTCTTGATTAAATCCAGCTATGATGGAGCTAATCGATCCAACAATGTTCTACCGAGTTAAATTCGTCCAGAAGATGAGTATGGTAGTTACAACATGATTAAAATCACTATATCATCAAGAACACCTCCATCTCAAACCCTTATTTAACATATTCATCAAAAGTGTTAAAAAGGTTGGATTAGAACTATGTTTTACTTGCTTAATCTAATTCTAGGTGAAGTATAATTCGTCATTAACATCAACATAAGAAAATAATGCAGAGAGGAAAGTACACCTACCTCCAGAAATGAAGAACAACTTCAATGCTATGAGAAAATATACTCCAAGCTCAAGAACAACCCCTAGTCTCCAAGGAAATGATCTCCACTCCAAGATTTAAGGCTTAGAAACAAGTTGGTGAAGGTTGATATCGTTTTGGTAGTACAGAGGTATGATATGTGAAGAGAGAAATTCGGTTTGGGGTTGTGAAGAAATGAAAAACAGGCTGGTCCTATAAATAGACTGTGCAGACTTAGCGCACGCTATCGGGACAGTTTAGCGTACGCTAATGCACTTACGTATGCTATCCGGTCGATATTACGTACGTAAGCGGCTTACAGTGGCTACTGTCTTGAATTATTGCAGGCCGTTAGCGCACGCTAACGAGAAATGAGTTACGCACGCTAATAAAAGTAGATTCTCACCGACACGACAGCTCAGACTTAGATCACATGCATGCTAACGGCTAAGGAGTTCACGTGCTGAAGTCAACTGTTGCCAGATTCCCTCTTAGCGTACGCAACCGAAGAAACCTTACGCACGCTAATGCACAGGATTAGCGTACGTTAATCTTACTGTGTAGCGTGCGCTACATCAACAGAAAAATTCGAAAATGCAACTCTCTAATTAACATCGAATCATCACATTTGAAATGAACTAACAACGATATGATATTCAAATCTGTAATACCTCAACATAATACTAAATGCAACGATTTATGATAATCAGATTATCCGAATAATACAACGACAGGTAAAAATGAATAGTTACAGTCGGATATTACAGTTATCTGGGTCGGTGGTGTTTGTGGGCTGGGGGGAGATGGGTTGAGGAGACTCGGATGGATGGGCCGCAGCTTGGCCAGCGGTCCTGGGCTGTTTTAATGTGGTTGGGCCGGCCTGAATTTTAGTTTTAGGCCTGAAATAATTTAAAAGGGTATTGGGTTTAGAAATTGAAGGTTTGGGCTGAAGGGGTTTGGAATTATTTGATTGTGCTAATAAAGTGTCAGGCTGGTTGGGATTAAGTGAAATGGGCTCGGAAGATTTAGTTTTTAGGTTTAGTGGGCTAGAAGTAGTATTGTCTGGGCTTAAAGAAGATAGAACGATTGGGCCAGATTGCATATAAGAACTGGGGCAAAGTAGAGCAGGCCCATGGTGATTAGGTAAAAAAGCAGTTGGGCTAACCTCCATTTACGTGTGCTGGGCTTCATTTTTTAATTGGAGGCCCGTCGAATTCAGACCGTCTGATGGATGTGGCCCTAAGATGGACGGCTCTCCTCCGTCCATCGTCTTGTTTAAAGCATGAACTTCATCCGCCGCTAGGGTTGTGAGCGACGGCGCATAATTGTATCGTTACTTGGTCGTGAGTATGTGTCGGATAAACTGGCCATTCTAGTAAGGTACCTCGACTATATATACTGTGATTGACTTTCGAGGCTTGTGGTTTGCAACTATGAATTATGATCTTTTGGGTGTGTGAGTTGTTGTCCTTCCACCCAGAGCGTTCGACGGGATGTCTGAGGGTCGATACTAAGGGGTACGGCCACGAAAGTGAACTTGGGTGCGTGTGTCATTGATCTTCCACCTGGAGCGTTCGACGGGGCGTCTGGGGGCCGATACTAAGGGATACGGCCGCAGAAGTGGTTTCCCACCCGGAGCGTTCGACGGGGCGTCTGGGGGACGATGATAAGGGGCACGGTCGTGGGTTACCAAGTGTGGTTTATGTGATATTGATGTTGAAGTTCTCGTTAATTGTAATATTGTCCGGAGTATCTTAATGCTTTGTGCTCGGGGTCGAGAAACATTATATATCGAGTCTTGGTACTTGGTTAGAATGGCATAAATAATGTATTATGTGTAATGTGCCCTTGTAAGTGAATTGAAATGGATGATCGGGTCGTGGACCCTGTGTTTTGTGACCGGAATGGTTGGGCCGTGGACCCCATGTTTTGTTAACGGATTTGTATTTTGGTAAATGAACTTTGGGACTGTGACCCTAAGTGGCTTTCGAGGAATTAAGAACTTTTCAATTTCAAATGTTTTCAAAACTCCCGAGATTTGGAAGTGTTTTCAAAGTGTTTACTTGTTTCGTTTCTACTTTCAAGACTTGAACTATTTTAACTAAATAATATATCTCGGGAAGTCTTTCGTTATATACTCGGAATGTGTTGTGTATGGCTCGTATTTGCATTTTATACTTGTACTAGCAAAACAGTGGAGTTTTGCTAACCCCCGAGTATTCGGGGGGTGGATGTCTGTTCTGCGTCCAGGTACATGCAGGTTTTGGGAGCAAAACACAGGATCGATGCGAAGGATGATGGAAGATGAATGATACTAATCACATGAAGGCCAGTTTTGGGTACAGTCAGTCGGAGTTCGTTGTATGGTCTTTTCTGCTGTCGTACTTTTGTTTGTGAGTGTATTTTACCCTTGCATGGGTATGAGTCGAGATAGAAATGTATACTTTGATTTGTATGTTAGTGATAAAAGACCAAATCGGTCTATTGGTTTGTTATTTTATTACGTCGGTATGTAATATAATGTGTTGTTTCGATGTTTAGCCTGGTGGATCCTCACGGAGAGGGTCTGCGGCGTGTAATATTCCCGGTTTGATTTCGGGGGTGTTACATTCATGGTATCAGAGCTTAGGTTGCAGAAACCTAGGCTGTCGGGTCCAGTCGTGTAATGTTGGGTCTTGTCTTGTCAGATTGTGTCTGACTGAGTTGTGTCGCGACGCGTCGTCTGGGATGTCGGTCGTGATTAGTATCATGGTGCAGCCATCATCTTCGTGCGACCTGTGGATGTAAGTCTCTCTTATTTGTGATTGTGCCTTGTCTGATGCGAGCTACTGGTATGATTATGTATTAAGTGACGGAATCTTTATGCAGATTCTTGGTTTCGTGATGCGTTTATGTGACTCTCATGTTTCGTTTATATGAGGAGTGTTGTCGTTATTTATGTCCTTTTGACTGTGATATTTGACTGTTTGTTTCCGGTAAAAGACAGGTGTTGTATTAATTTTGAGCGAGTTGATGCGTGTGTTGTGATGTATGTAAGTGAATGTTGTTACACGTGAGTTTTTAGGCATTCTAGCCTAATATATTTTCGAAAACCTTGAGTATCTTAGAAAATAAATTTCGAGATGTACTTTTAAAATGAATTATTTTCTCGCGATACTTTCAAGGTGCCTTCCAGTGCCGCAATATGTTTCAAAATTATTCCAGTTGAGGACCAAAATATTTTGAGATATTTTCAATTATTTAGAAATGCTTTGCTTAGACCCGAAGGTCGAATATTTCTGAAAGTTTTTCACTAGAAGAAAAGTGTCCTCATTTTTATTCAAACGCAAGATGATTTTCAAAGTCTCGATAATGGTGTTTGTACTACCTTTTGAAAGGTGATACTCAAGATCAACTAGTATTTCCAAAATCATTTTTTTTCAAAGGTGGTTTTTGTTTTTAAAACCTATCATTTCTGTTTGCGGACCGAAAATGTATGTATGATGTTCTAACTTTCGTTAGGGTGTTAACTCCGAGTTGTGGTTGAATTGGTGGTGTGAGCGTTGAGTCGTTCGCCATGCATTGTTGATTAGCCCTCGGTGAGAAGTGTGATGCTGATCTTTAACGTTGTCATTTCGTGGTGATTTGAGTGCTATCGCACATGTGCGAGCTGTTAAAGATTGGGTTTGTACGTTTGTGTAAATGTGTGATTGTTTCATGATGTTTTGTGACTAGTACTGGTTATCGTTCGGGCCGTTGAGATCGCTGAACGATGCCGTCGTTGATGTGATGTTGATACGCGTGTTGCTTTATGATAGTAACCATCGTATGTTTTGCGTGTTATGATTCTCTGTCGTGCTGAGTTGGCATCTCTAGTTTGTTGCTTTGCGATGTTATATTCCATTGTACCTAGTAATCGTATATTCGGTATGCTGAGCCGAGGCGCTTCAAACGTATTGTGCCGGGGGCATGTACGTGCAAATTTTCCATCCACGCGAGTAGAAGATTACAAGTGTGGACTCGAGGGACACAGAATCCACTTTTGCGAATTGGTTACCGAGACTTCCGGAGTCCGCGCTTTAGCACAGATATCAGGATCGGCTCTGAGAGGCCCATGGGAGATGTTTCTGTCTGTTGATTTTTGTGTTGTTACCTTTTTTCTGTTATTGTGAGTTGTGGGGATGACCTTCTTTTATAAGAGGTCGAATGTAATAACCGTATTGTTTTTGGACTTCTGCATTTCCTCTTTCTCACTTCTATCGACTTGCTCGTGTTCGTTGATACTTTTTGAACTTGTTTGGTATCTCGGTTGTCATCATTCGAACGGGTTGTGACCTTGTTTCGAATCGATCTGTTTATCGTTGTGACTTTTCCGAGTTTGGTTCGATTTTTGTGAACCTTGTTCGAAAGTAACATCTTTTAGTTTCTACCAGCTCTTTAATGTCTTGAGTTGAAGTGTGAACTTCGGAGTCATTGTTCGACCATTGTCGCTCGATCATTGTTTTTCGATCGTTGTTGTTCGATCGTTGTTGTTCGATCATTGTTGTTCGATCATTTTTGTTCGGTCGTTGTTGTTTGATCGTTGTTGTTTGATCGTTGTTGTTCGATCATTGTCGTTACATCGTTGTTGTTCGGTCATTGTTGTCTGACTGTTGTTGCCTGATCTCGTACCGCGAAGAATTGTCGTTCACCGTTAGTCAGCTGTTTCGAGTGTAGCCAGGTGGGTCACCGAGCCGTGCATTGCGAGACGGTAGCTAAGAGATTTGGGGGATCGAGGTTGCTTCTCTGCTCCGATAGGGCATGGAGATGCCTAGTATGCTTTTTGAGGATTTCGGTGTAGTCCGAATTGTTTGTGACTTGATTGTATTATCTGTTTGATGACGCTTGTCACTTCTGGGTTTTATTATGTCTCTACCGGTGGCGTTGTGTTAGTCGTCGTGGAGCGTGTTTTCACGCCGTATATTCCTTTGCGTTGTTTGTAACGTTTCTCCGATGGGCACAAGTTACGCATTTCTTGTTTATCTCGTTGAGTTTTCCTGGCGAGATATTGCTTCTCCCTACTTGTTTTAAGTTTCGGGACGAAACTTCTTTTAAGGAGGGTAGTATGTAATACCCGCAATTTCGATTTTCGGTCATTTCTTTTTTCGGCGGGAGTCCATTCTGACGACTCATTCATGACCGTATCGTCATTCTGAGAATGATTAATTCTGCACTTTTTGTCATCTGAGTTCGTTTCGGTATTGTTTTGTTGAGTTCCGTGTTCTTAAGCGGCTTTTCCGCACTTGAGTTTGATTCTTGCGAATCTCGTCCGAAACTATTGTTTTGAGTTTCTCGTAAGTTCATTTAATGTTATTATTTAGGTTGCGAGCTTTGGTTTTGTGTTTCGATCGTGTATCGTGTATTTCGGATGTTTTGGGCCATTTTCGTAATTTACCAAAGTTTGGGGTAATTATTTTCCGTTGTCGAATTTCGAAACTTCGGGTGGTCGGAATTGTGTGTTCTCTTAGCGCATGGATTCGTCTTTGCGAGTACTTCGTAACCATATCTTCGATTCATATTCAGGTTCGGGTTTCGGGGTCGTTTGGGGCGTCGGAGTGGCCACGGCCGAGTCACGGCCGCACTTTGTGGAGCAGGGCCTGGCCTGGCCGAGTTACGGCCGTAAGGTGCCGGTTACGGCCATACGTGCTCGACAGACATGGCTGGACGAATGCCGGTTACGGCCGTAAGGGCTGTCAGTTACGGCCATACGGGAGCAAGGCAGTGTTCGAATGAATGCCGGTTACGGCCGTTAGGGCCTACCGAGTACGGCCGTAAGGGCCGAGTTACGGCCGTAAGGGCCGAGTTACGGCTGTAAGGCACTGCCGGTTACGGCCGTAACCCTGTCGGCCATATATAGGCCTGGGCCGGCCAGACCTTATTTTTCACCTTCTTTCCTCATTTTTGTGGCGGCTGGCGACGGGAGACTCAGGAACTCGAGTTTTTGGCCGGTTCTAATCAATTCCAAGGCGTTTTGGAAGATTCTTGTTGATTATATCATCATCCAATCCGTGTTCTTCGTCCGAATCAAGGTATTTTGGCTTGAACCCATGTTTTAGAAGATTTTGGAGATTTTCCTTTTGATTTCGATTCCAATCCGTTTTTGATCAATTAAATGTTGTATAAACATTGTTTTGAACATGTTATACAGATTGGATACTCATATCTTTGATTCGTTCCACTCGAGTGGCGATTTCTTGTTCTTGGAGGGTCTTGAAAATTTAGTGTTCGATTAAATGTCCCAATGAGTTTCCCTTCGATAGTTTGGCGGGATTTCCGTTGTTTTTTACCTTGATTCTCGTTGTAATCGTATCTTCGTGTTCTTGGCCATTTTGGGGGAAACCCTTGAACTTTTGTCGTTCGTTTCTTCAATTCAACGACTTTAGGTCGTGCTATGGAATTCATTTTCATTGTTGTTATTGTCCTTCGTAGTTTATTATCGCGAGTTGGCGTTCGGTGGAGTCGGCGTGTTCGTAGTCGGTTCGTGCCAACCTACTTCGATCGATTCTTCGCGTTGTGGTTATTCGAGGCAAGTATTTTGCCCATACATTACGTGTTTTTGTTGATTTAGTAGTTGGTAATCGACGATACGTGCTGAATGAACGTCTATAATTAACTTTCAAAGGAATCGATATGATTTTCAATATTTCCTTAAAGATGACTCGTATGATTTCGTTGTTAAATGTGCTTGTCTAAGTATGTGTATTATTGTTGAGTATAGGAATACCTTACTTTCGTAGGGTATCGTTTTGTGTGATTATGTCGTTTGTAGATTTAAAGCTTAACCTTTCGTTGAGGTATATATGGGGGAACGTGTGTTTATTGATGATCATGTGATATTGTGTGATAAAGGTGGTAACTCCTTTATGAGGAGGTTGTGCCGTTCGGCGTGGTTGGAAAGGTATTTTCTCTCGTTGCTATGTTATTGGTACTAGCTGCATCGTTGAATTCTAGTGTTAATTGTATCGTTACTTGGTCGTGAGTATGTCTTGGATGAACTGTCCATTCTAGTAAGGTACCTCGACTATATATACTGTGATTGACTTTCGAGGCTTGTGGTTTGCAACTATGAATTATGATCTTTTGGGTGTGTGAGTTTTTGTCCTTCCACCCGGAGCGTTCGACGGGACGTCTGGGGGTCGATACTAAGGGGTACGGCCACGGAAGTGGACTTGGGTGCGTGTGTCGTTGATCTTCCACCCGGAGCGTTCGACGGGGCGTCTGGGGGCCGATACTAAGGGGCACGGCCGCGGAAGTGGTTTCCCACCCGGAGTGTTCGACGGGGCATCTGGGGGCCGATGCTAAGTGGCACGGTCGTGGGTTACCAAGTGTGGTTTATGTGATATTGATGTTGATATTCTCGTTAATTGTAATATTGTCCGTAGTATCTTAATGCTTTGTGCTCGGGGTCGAGAGACATTATATATCGAGTCTTGGTGCTTGGCTAGAATGGCATAAATAATGTATTAAGTGTAATGTGACACGTCTTTAGTGTAACTATCGCAAGTGCACGATATCGTATCAAGTAGTAAGTGGACTTTTTGAGTCCGGTTTATCGATACCACGAGGAAGTTAGGTTATATATTGAATTATACACTATTTAGCTATTTTATAGAGATTTATATGATTGAAACACACAATTTAAGAGTTTGGTTTGACAATTACAAAGAAATTGCAATAATAGTTCTAATATTCAAGGAAATGAAAGATTACACTAATAATAGATTAATAAATGATAAAATGAAATAGTTGGGATTACAAACTTAGCTCATAATTAGTTATAGAAGATGTATAGGAGATCATAAGATGAATTTACTTATTAAGTTGTGTAGATTCGATTTTTCTTAAAAAGACGGTTCCTCTTTTGAATGTCAAAACGCCCCTTATATATTGAATCAATCCACTATATTTCTATGTTGATTGGCTTCAATACATAGCATTAGGTTTTATGAAAATAACTCAAAGAATCATCTAAGGTCTAGATGTATATTTCTATCCCCTAGAACAACTTAGAGTGAAGATCATTTGATCTAATCAAACATATTTTCTTTCGAAACATATGAAGACCATAAATATCGTCATTTATTGGTCAAATAAATAAAGATTGGTAAAACAATGAAAATCACACACAATAATAATTAATTCATAATAGATCTTTATACAAACTTAAATAACATGACTAACCTTGTTTATAATCCCAACTTAAGTAACTTAGCCCATTAAGGGTTTATTCAACATATTACAAGCTTTAGTGGTCATTAATAGTTGAAAAAGGGAAAGAATTGATCCTAACTCCCTTAGTAGATAAAGGAGAAAGAAGCAATAAACTCCCTCAACAACATAAGCTAAACCAAACTTACACAAATCACTCAAGAACACAAGTGTCTTCTTCACACAAAAAGAAATAGTATTACAAAGTGAGAAAATATAAGATAAATGATGAATAATGATGGATCTAAGGGGTCTATTTCTACACCTCAAGTCATCTAATAGCTCCCAAACTCCAACATTATTACATTAGATCGGATCAATGCCAGTCATCCCCTCAATAATAGACCAAAAGTATAAAAAATTAGACAATGATCAATAATCTGTCAAGAGTTACGGCCGTAACTTGCAGATGTTACGGCCGTAACTTTCAGATGTTACGGCCGTAATATTGCTTCGGCTTTTTGTACACTGGTTGCTTTGTGAGTTACGTTTTCATCCCAGAATTTCCTAGACTTTGCGTTTTTGCCCCAAATCTTCTTCGGATGATAACTTTTGATATTTAACTCTGATTTTGAATCCGAAAAGACTGCCGAACTCATCTCGGAATACCCTACAACATGAATACATAAAAATTCAACAAATAGAATATTTTATACACATGTTATTTCTTTAGTAAATCAGTAATTCAATCCGATTAAGACTAAATTTATATCTTCATCTGATAAATAATAAAATTATTAAAACCTAATTAATTCTAAGCAAAAACGAGTAGACTAGCTCAATTATGGGTGAAATATATCGATACAAACCATGGATAAGTGTATAAAACTGATATTTATCACACCCCCAAACTTGAATTCTTGCTAGTCCCGAGCAAGACTCTTTATTAATCACACTCCAAAAATAAAAATAAAAATAAGACAAAAATAATAATACACACATAAATTAAGAAGAACAAAATATAAAAAGAGAAAAGGAGATCAAAATGCCATTAATACACAACAACCAGCTTTATACAGTAGATAGAAATGAATCAAGATTCAAAATAAATCTACTAATAATTTTGAAGTTAAAACACGGTTTTATTTTGTAATTCCAAATGCAATGTTTTCCCCCAAAAGGTTGATTATTTCTTTCCCACTCTTGACACACACAACCCCCTTTAATGGTTGCTCTCGATCACTCATTTATTTTTCGACTCAATATGAATAATAATTTCATCGGCGTCATCAAATATTGTGATTGTTCACAAAATTGAGTGTATTGAAATTCAGCTGCTAATTAATTCAAATCTGCTCATAAACTACATCCCTTTTAGTAATAGCTTTCACACCGTTATTTGCTAACATGTAGCTCTTTTCACCAACACAATTTCCATTTTTCTTAGGTGATAGCTTTCACACCGTTATTTGCTAACGTGTAGCTCTTTTCACCAATGACCTCTTTTTTTTTTAGGGAATAGAATTTTTGCAGAAAATCATTTATTAGTTAAGCATGAAAAATCAAAAACTCCACAAATTAAGTAAATTTCAGTTCTATTTTTCATCAACCGACTAATTCTTCTTTTCTCAAGGTAACGAATGACTCGATTTTAAATGATAACTACAAGGCTTGGAAAGAGAGATTAAGGCTCAAAAATTTTGGAATGTACAAATTTTTTTTACCGGTTAAAACGATTTTAGAAGCTTGTATATAGCTAACTTATTGGTGTTATGGCCAGATCTAGAAATCTCCTATATATATATATATATATAAATATACACTAAAAAAAATCAATGCCAAATAATAAAAGCACACCACACACCAAAATAATCAAAGCTAAACACACCAAAATAATCAAAACACACCACCCCCAAACTTGAAAAAGAAACTGTCCCCAGTTTAAATAAAATAAAAAGCAAGGAGAAAAACATAATACTCCCTGTTATGAAAGTTGATGCTTGAGCTAACGCCTTTTAGAATCTACAAGATAATAAATATACGAGGCAAACAACAAAAGAAAATAAAATATACTCGGAAGTATAACACAATTTTTAAGATGCGCTTCAAGAAAGTCCGAAGAGTCGCCTTACGCTGCCATCAATGCTTTTATAAAAAACAAACAATAAAAATTACAGCAATAAAATAACAATACATAAATCGCGAATAGATGCGCGTCAAGAGATCAAGAAGAAACTCCTTAAGCTGCCATCATTTAGCATGATTTTTACACACGATGGAAAGTAAAAATACAAGAGGTCTGACATGGGTTATCAAAGGGAGAGGAATGAATCCACTTTTCATTTTCTCACGGTAAAATCTTCCATCCAGACAATTTTAGCTAGAGATGGATCTGGTTGAGGAACAAATTCAATAATTTTTTTGATTAGTTCTTCTGGTGTTGTTGCAACGACTATGATTCGTTTAGCACGCTCGGAAATAAAACCCTTTTCAGCAGAGTAGTTGATGAAAGATAGTAAACCATCAAAGAAACCATTGACATTAAGCAGACCTATTGGTTTTTGATGAACATTTAGCTGGGCTCTGGTAACCACATGAAAAAGTTCCTCAAGAGTGCCAAAACCACCGTGAAGGGTGATAAAGGCGCCAGAATTATTTATCATGTGAGTTATGCGATCTTGCATATTTACAGCTCTAAACTCATCTCCAATAGTTGCCCCGGTGATTTTACTTTTAGCCAGAGGTTTTGGAATTATTCCCAACACTCTTACTCCTTCCATATAGGCAGAAGCTGTAATATCCGCAAATTCGATTTCCGGTAATTTTCATTTTTCCGGCGGAGGTCCGTTTCGACAACTCGCTTGTCGCTGTTTTGGAATTCTGAACCTATTTTGTTCTTGGAGTTTCTCCGCTTAGACGGGTCTCGATGATGTTTTTACGTAATTTCATCTTGTGTTATATTTTGTCTCATGTGTATTTATCTCTTGTTTAACTCGTTCGATTTCGTCATTTTCTTACTTCCATGAGTTCGTATGATTGAGTAGAGCATGTTGTGAGTTTCGGATTGTTAATCCGACGTTGTATCGTGATTTTCGGATGTTTGGGCCGTTTGTGTAATTTCCTAGAAGTTTAGGGAATTTGTCCCTTGTTCGACTTTGGTTGTGCACCTCAGATCTTTTTGGGGTTCCGTACTTCCATTTCGTGTTATTGTTGCCCAAATATCGATTCCTATTGCTTTTATTCTCTTTCCGGATCATTTTTCGTCATTTTGGGACCCGAGGGGGTGTGGGCGCGGCACAAGGATTGTGCGCCGCGGCGCACACATTACCCGCTTGTTGGCCAAGCGGTGCCGTGTGCCGCGGCACAAGGTTTGTGAGCCGCGGCACACAGTCAGTCGATCTGCGGCACACTTGTCCGGCCGCGGCACACCGTGTGGCACTGCCGGTTAAAACCTCTGTCTGCGTGCCCCGGCACCCGGCGATGCCGCGGCACATGCCGAGTCCGAGCCGCGGCACACTCCGAATGAGCCGCGGCACAACGAGCGGTCACCACCACCTGGCGCAATTTTGGCCTGTGCGCACGCTTTATCTCGAGCGCGGCACACGATGCGTTCAAAGACTATAATCGCGTTTTCAGCGAGATTCGCTCATTTTGCTCTTTTTCTCCAACCGTTCGCGAGAGAGAGAGGGTGGAGAGGGGGATTTCTTCTCCATCTACCCTTTTGATTGTGTGTTTTTCTTCATCTTCCTTCGATCGTGTAGCTCGGATTGTGGATCTAGCACGTGTTCTTCGGATTATAGGGCTTGAATCTTCAAGAGGTAAGAACCCCTTTAACCCTAGTGTGATTTTTGGGGAGGGTTTGGTGGTAATCTTGTGTTTTAATCCGAATTAACAGATGTTGTTGTTAGATTTGATAGTATACTCGTGACCCTTGGTTTTCTTGTTTTTGATTGGGATGAAATCCCGTTGTTCTACCATTGACCGATTTCATTTCCTTATGCACTCTTGGTGTCCGATGAATTGTCCCAACGGGTAGAACTAGGAGGAATTTCTTCGTGTTCATGATGTGAGATTGATTGTATATCATTATTGTGTTAGGGCCGGATTTGAGGGGATTGTTCGGACCTAAACCTATTCCTTCATCGTCTCCTTTGCGTCGTATTACCAAGGCAAGTACCTCGATATACGAATTGTAACTGCGTGAAATCATTGTTGTTGAAGTGTATGAGTTTATACGGATGTATATATGTATATATATATGTATATGTATGTGTATATATATATGTATTATATATATATTTATATGTTAAAAATAAGTATGTATATACGTATATTGATATACATGCTTATGTCGGTGATCGACGAGTGATGAATGCTAACACTAGTTGACGTACTCAACTTGGATTGAGGGATGAACTATAGTCATTCATATAATATAGTAAGGTTATATATATATATATATGTGTGGTATTGATTGGTTATGCTTGAACGCTTATTGTGATTGAGTTGATTAATAACGTGCGTGTTCCTGTCTACTTGTGTGGTTATGGATTGGCGGAGACATTGTGTGACTTGATGTACCGAGTTGAAAATTGTTGTGACATTTGTTCATGTGCTGGATGTTTGTGATAATGTGGATACGTGTTGTGAGAAACGTCGTATCCGGGAACCTCTGAGGGCGGGGCGTGCACTCCGGCCTGGTGTATGCTGCAATGTGCGGCTCCATATGGGTGGTGAACGCCGATGTCGCCTAATGCGCGTGCAAGGGGCGGCTCTTGCGGGAGTGACGCCGGTGCGGTGACATGTTCAAGGAGCGGCCAACATGATGGAAGTGAACGCCGGTACAGTGTGTAAGGGAGGCGCTGGCGAGCTTATTGGTTACGGGTATTTGAGTGATAGCTAAGACCCGTTACGAACGATGTTCGTATCTCAAATTCTTTCAACTCACTTTTAATGTTTGTCTTGATACACCGCAATCCGTGTTTTTGAAAGCTTGTTTCAAATTGTTTTTAAAGCGTTGGTATCAGGGTTAGTTAACCACGGAGGTTTGACGAAATCTCCGAGGGTTAATTAATCGGGGGTCTTGAGCAGGATATGTCGAATGAGAGTTCTGTACCTTTGATTGTATTGTGGTGCTATTCTGTGTATTGGGTCGAGGACCCTGTGGAATGTTGAGATGATTGGTTTCGTGATGATGTTATTTGGAATGGGTTGAGAACCCTGTGAGATGTTGTAATGATTTCGTTTGTGACGGTGTTCTATAAATTGGGTCGAGAACCCCAAATAAGTTGACTTGGTTTTTGTGTAATCGTTTTCCATACTTTGGGTCAAGGACCCGAGAGTTTTTGAAATTATTTCCAAAAGTTTTCCCATTCGATTTTAAAAACCCCTAAACGGCCCGAGTCAATAATAATGATTGCAAACTATCTTATCAAAATACTTTTCCTTTTACAAAAGGGATCTTCCTGACTCCTTGGGCTCGTTTAAAGTTTCATGAATGTTATTTTCCGTAAGGAGAATATGACTATGTGATTACCTTTCATCTCGTGTATGCGAGTGTTATTCTGTGCTGACTGTGGGAATGTATGGTTTGTGTTAAGGCTTCACGGCGGTTGAATTTTGTGTTGTTACTGTTCGTATATCTTGTATATTATGTACTTGCACTAGCAAAATTCCAGTTTGCTAACCCCCGAGTTTTCGGGGGGTGGGTGCCTGTTATGCGCTCAGGTTTTGGCAGCTCGGGAGCAGTCACGGGATTGGCTTGGAAGGAGATGGAAGACGACGATGCTAATCACACCAGAGTCAAAGTTTTTTCTTTTGTATCATTTTGGTCGGTATTTCTCTGTCGTTCGAGTATTCACCCTTGCATGGGTGTAATTATCATTTATTAAATTGAGTTGTCATTCTTTTCTGTGTTCAAGTTTATTGTTGTCATTGTAATATGAATGTCGTTAGTTTCTGAATTGGTTTATGACCTTGTCGGTCTGCTTTGTATTAAATTTTGACCCCGGCCGGTCAATCTTTGAGTAGTCTTTTGGAGTTTAGCCTGGTGGATCCTTGTGATAAGGGTCTACGGCGTGTGACATTCCGGCCGTATTCGGGGTGTTACATTTATGGTATCGGAGCTTAGGTTTGCGAAAAACCTAGGCCGTTGGGTCAAGTCCATGTCTTGTGTAAGTCGCGCGCATCAGAGTCGTGATTAGTATCGTGGTTCCGACATCATCTTCCGGCAATCCGTGATGGTAAGCCTCCCGATCGTAAGTCCCCTTATATACGTATTTGATTACATTGTGCTAATATGCTTGATGTGAACTAGGAATTGGAACTTGTTGGTGATATTATCGTTTTAGGATATAACATGCGCATGCGGTCCGAGCATAAATAGTTACGTAGTATGCTTCTAAGTCGAGCATGTTTATCTGTTTCGGTACTTTATTAGAATGAATTTACGAATGATAATGTTATCCACCGCATGAGTATTTTAAGATGGTTTTTGTTATCTTGCAAACCGAGTTTTGATAATTTGGTCTTGCATATTTTGATAGTATTCTTATGACGGTATTTGATATTTCATAAATGACTTTTGTGAGTATTTGAGAATGTTACCGACTTCGGCCTTTTTGGCATTTAGATCATTTTTTTTTAAGGAATTTTTGCACAGTGGGTTCCTGACGGCCACGGCCAGAGTATCTCGAATATTTTAAAGCAATGCTTTGAAATTTTCTAACATTGTGTAAAGCCATGATTTAATACCGTCATGTTAAATGGTCACGTATCTCGGTGGAGAATTCTTTCGAATAAACATTTTTGAAGAAGAGGAAAGATTTTCAAAATTTTGATATTTGGGACTCAACATTTTCGAAATATTTCAAATTAATTACGAAGTAATTTTCGATTTCCTTTTTTTTTCTTTTATTCATCACCCGAAAATAATTTTTAGAGTCATTATGTAAACTTCCTCTTCCGAAATAAAAGACAGTGTTTACAAGTCTTGGGCGCAACGTGACTAGCCCCTTTTTCAAAAATTTGTTTTCATTAAGTGCATACATATAATGATCGTCCTCGTCGAGGAACTCGAACTTGACTTCATAAAACTTTATGCTTTACGATATTACCGTTATTCTATAGATGTTAACTAAACCTTGCGTTGATAAGGGTGGTATACCGTACGACTGATTATTTGATAATGCTGAATGGTACTATCTGTATTAGTATGTCGAGCCTTGGCGGACGTAAGTGTGATGACGGAAGTGGAAACGACAAGGTGGTTCGTACGACAACTATCCATGCTACAGTGAGGGAGTATCGAGATCAAACGATATCCTATGAAATCTCCTCAGTAATCGAGCCCACGAGCGAAGCAAAGAGACCGAGGGTATCGGGAAAATTTCTGGGCGGTGAGGAGACTAAGGCTCCCAAGCCCTTACGTTGTTCGAAAGCGTCATCTTCGCGGTCGGGAGTGAACGCTGAAATCCCAAACCAAAGATCGGTGACTCGCGGTAAGAAGAGAAGATGTTTCAATCAGAATCGCTGTGACATGTTCGTGCAAATTGTCCCTCTCCACTCTTGACTTGTTACCGTGTGGGTGTGAAGGTCATCGGGAGAAACACGTGAGACAGTTTCGAATTGGCAAAGAATGCCGCCCGGGAGAGAGCAGAGCTAGTGGATGGAGAATGTCCCGAAACCCTATGTTTCCTTCAAGAGCCTAACATGGGAGGATGAATATTTTGCAATATGTCCTAATTGTTCTTTGTTTTGAACAATCGTGACTTTGATCGTTCTTCATTTCATTGCTCTATATTTCCAACTCTTGTTGTTCTAAGTTTGGGATCGAAATACCTTTTAGTATGGGGAAGTGTATTACCCGTACTTTCCTTGGTATTTTCGGCATTGTATGATTTTTCATTGTTGGTAACTCAATTATGATCCTCTCGACGATTTTAAACTATCTTGTTCTACTTAGCCTGCCGTCCTCCGAACGAATTTCGGAGCTGTTTTGTTAAAACCCGTGAATTATCGTGGTCTTTCCATATCTGAACCTAATTCTTGCAAATTTTGTCCGGAACTATTATTCCCACGCGTGCAATTGACACTTCCGAATGTGTTATGAACTTGGATTGTGGTTGGTTGAGCTCGAAACATGATTTTCAGAACGTCTGAACTATTTTGTGATTTTCTTAACTCGGGGAGCTTTGGTATCCAAATTCATACCCCTTCACCTCAACTCATCGTGTTTCTGGAACCTTGCATTCGCGCTTTGCTCGTGATGATTTGGGGCGGAGCAAGTAGTTATTTCCTTGATTGTTCCGCCGCTCTCTATTTTAAGTTTCGGGACGAAACTTCTTTTAAGGAGGGTAGAATGTAATATCCGCAAATTCGATTTCCAGTAATTTTCATTTTTCCGGCGGAGGTCCGTTTCGACAACTCGCTTGTCGCTGTTTTGGAATTCTGAACCTATTTTGTTCTTGGAGTTTCTCCGCTTAGACGGGTCTCGATGATGTTTTTACGTAATTTCATCTTGTGTTATATTTTGTCTCATGTGTATTTGTCTCTTGTTTAACTCGTTCGATTTCGTCATTTTCTTACTTCCATGAGTTCGTATGATTGAGTAGAGCATGTTGTGAGTTTCGGATTGTTAATCCGACGTTGTATCGTGATTTTCGGATGTTTGGGCCGTTTGTGTAATTTCCTAGAAGTTTAGGGAATTTGTCCCTTGTTCGACTTTGGTTGTGCACCTCAGATCTTTTTGGGGTTCCGTACTTCCATTTCGTGTTATTGTTGCCCAAATATCGATTCCTATTGCTTTTATTCTCTTTCCGGATCATTTTTCGTCATTTTTGGGACCCGAGGGGGGGTGTGGGCCGCGGCACAAGGATTGTGCGCCGCGGCGCACACATTACCCAGTTGTTGGCCAAGCAGGCTGTACCGTGTGCCGCGGCACAAGGTTTGTGAGCCGCGGCACACAGCCGAGTCAGTGCCGCGGCACACTTGTCCGGGCCGCGGCACACCCGTGTGGCACCTGCCGGTTAAAACCTCCTGTACCGCGTGCCCCGGCACAGTCCGGCAGTGCCGCGGCACATGCCGAGTCTGAGCCGCGGCACACTCCGAATGAGCCGCGGCACAACGAGCGGTCAGCCGACCACTGGGCGCAATTTTTGGCCCTGTGCCGCGGCACAGTTTATCTGAGCCGCGGCACACGATGCGGTCAGCGCTATAACTGGGCGTTTTCAGCGAGATTCGCTCATTTGCTCTTTTTCTCCAACCGTGCGCGAGAGAGAGAGGGTGGAGAGGGGGATTTCTTCTCCATCTACCCTTTTGATTGTGTGTTTTTCTTCATCTTCCTTCGATCGTGTAGCTCGGATTGTGGATCTAGCACGTGTTCTTCGGATTATAGGGCTTGAATCTTCAAGAGGTAAGAACCCCTTTAACCCTAGTGTGATTTTTGGGGAGGGTTTGGTGGTAATCTTGTGTTTTAATCCGAATTAACCGATGTTGTTGTTAGATTTGATAGTATACTCGTGACCCTTGGTTTTCTTGTTTTTGATTGGGTTGAAATCCCGTTGTTCTACCTTTGACCGATTTCATTTCCTTATGCACTCTTGGTGTCCGATGAATTGTCCCAACGGGTAGAACTAGGAGGAATTTCTTCGTGTTCATGATGTGAGATTGATTGTATATCATTATTGTGTTAGGGCCGGATTTGAGGGGATTGTTCGGACCTAAACCTATTCCTTCATCGTCTCCTTTGCGTCGAATTACCAAGGCAAGTACCTCGATATACGAATTGTAACTGCGTGAAATCATTGTTGTTGAAGTGTATGAGTTTATACGGATGTATATATGTGTATATATATATATATGTATATGTATGTGTATATATATATGTATTATATATATATTTATATGTTAAAAATAAGTATGTATATACGTATATTGATATACATGCTTATGTCGGTGATCGACGAGTGATGAATGCTAACACTAGTTGACGTACTCAACTTGGATTGAGGGATGAACTATAGTCATTCATATAATATAGTAAGGTTATATATATATATATATATCTATGTGCGGTATTGATTGGTTATGCTTGAACGCTTATTGTGATTGAGTTGATTAATAACGTGCGTGTTCCTGTCTACTTGTGTGGTTATGGACTGGCGGAGACATTGTGTGACTTGATGTACCGAGTTGAAAATTGTTGTGACATTTGTTCATGTGCTGGATGTTTGTGATAATGTGGATACGTGTTGTGAGAAACGTCGTATCCGGGAACCTCTGAGGGCGGGGCGTGCACTCCGGCCTGGTGTATGCTGCAATGTGCGGCTCCATATGGGTGGTGAACACCGATGTCGCCTAATGCGCGTGCAAGGGGCGGATCTTGCGGGAGTGACGCCGGTGCGGTGACATGTTCAAGGAGCGGCCAACATGATGGAAGTGAACGCCGGTACACAGGTGTGCAAGGGAGGCGCCTGGCAGGCTTATTGGTTACGGGTATTTGAGTGATAGCTAAGACCCCGTTACCGAACGATGTTCGTATCTCAAATTCTTTCAACTCACTTTTAATGTTTGTCTTGATACAGACCGCAATCCGTGTTTTTGAAAGCTTGTTTCAAATTGTTTTTAAAGCGTTGGTATCAGGGTTAGTTAACCACGGAGGTTTGACGAAATCTCCGAGGGTTAATTAATCGGGGGTCTTGAGCAGGATATGTCGAATGAGATTTCTGTACCTTTGATTGTATTGTGGTGCTATTCTGTGTATTGGGTCGAGGACCCTGTGGAATGTTGAGATGATTGGTTTCGTGATGATGTTATTTGGAATGGGTTGAGAACCCTGTGAGATGTTGTAATGATTTCGTTTGTGACGGTGTTCTATAAATTGGGTCGAGAACCCCAAATAAGTTGACTTGGTTTTTGTGTAATCGTTTTCCATACGTTGGGTCAAGGACCCGAGAGTTTTTGAAATTATTTCCAAAAGTTTTCCCATTCGATTTTAAAAACCCCTAAACGGCCCGAGTCAATAATAATGATTGCAAACTATCTTATCAAAATACTTTTCCTTTTACAAAAGGGATCTTCCTGACTCCTTGGGCTCGTTTAAAGTTTCATGAATGTTATTTTCCGTAAGGAGAATATGACTATGTGATTACCTTTCACCTCGTGTATGCGAGTGTTATTCTGTGCTGACTGTGGGAATGTATGGTTTGTGTTAAGGCTTCACGGCGGTTGAATTTTATGTTGTTACTGTTCGTATATCTTGTATATTATGTACTTGCACTAGCAAAATTCCAGTTTGCTAACCCCCGAGTTTTCGGGGGGTGGGTGCCTGTTATGCGCTCAGGTTTTGGCAGCTCGGGAGCAGTCACGGGATTGGCTTGGAAGGAGATGGAAGACGACGATGCTAATCACACCAGAGTCAGAGTCTTTTCTTTTGTATCATTTTGGTCGGTATTTCTCTGTCGTTCGAGTATTCACCCTTGCATGGGTGTAATTATCATTTATTAAATTGAGTTGTCATTCTTTTCTGTGTTCAAGTTTATTGTTGTCATTGTAATATGAATGTCGTTAGTTTCTGAATTGGTTTATGACCTTGTCGGTCTGCTTTGTATTAAATTTTGACCCCGGCCGGTCAATCTTTGAGTAGTCTTTTGGAGTTTAGCCTGGTGGATCCTTGTGATAAGGGTCTACGGCGTGTGACATTCCCGGTCGTATTCTGGGGGTGTTACAGAAGCAGCAGCTCATCCCATCAATCCTAGACTTCCTCCTCCGTAAACTACATGAATGCATTTTTCTCCTAAGGTACGACCCAAGTTGTGGGTTGTTTCAGTAAAGCATGCCTCTTTTCCATAACTAGCTCCACCAAAAATGCAGATTGTGCTAATTTTTTTGTGGAAGATGATGATTCCATTTTTGAAAAGAAATTTATTTGAGAGAAAAAGAGAAAAGTACAAGTTTGAGGGATGAATAAAAGAAACAAGCACAATGTTTATTTATAGAAGAAAAAAAAGGTAAAATTGTTTAACAAGTTTGTGATTGCGTTGATTGCGCTTCAACTACTCAATAGAATAATGAATGCATTTATTGCGTATCACCCCTTTTTTTATTCAGAAAATCTCACCTTACGACAAAAATAAAAGATACTCACGTGTATGTACAGTAGTTGTGATTGTGGCTCACATCTTCCTCTGATTTTACGTTCAGAAATGGCCTAAACGCCTTCTATGAGTCGGGGAGAAGCTTCCCATCCAATTTTCTTACAAATTGGCAAACAGGGTCTTTTAACGTCAGATTCCCAAGACGTTGTTCATATTCTGGTTTGAATTTATTCCACAAACATCGAATTCCGTAATGTACGAGTCCACTAGGATGCGTGTCAAGAGAAATTTCGATATTATCTAAATTCTCTTTATTCAGACCATCCTTAATGAACTGAATTTTATCTTCTCTGTTTGTAGATGGAATTCCTAAAGATCGACATTTTAAATTACAGTTCCATCTAGCACATTTATAGCAAACGACTATTATCTTTGCTCATCGTTTCTTGGCATATGAACTTTTTTCAAGCCCTGGTAAAAATCTAGTAGGTATTTCTGTGAATTCACCTGCTATTCTCACTTTGGCTTCAATAATGAATCTTATGTCAAAAGGTATGCTTTTATTCATAAGCAACCTCATCCTTTCAAGTCTCTTCTTATAAATTTTTAAAATGACATTTTTGCTAAGAAAGGGAAATCTCTTTTCAATTTTATTCAAAGTTTCTTCCATGATAAAAAAAATAAAAATAAAAGAGAAAATATCTACAAATATCAGTTGTTGTGGGAAACTGAAGAATCCGACTTTAATAGTCACGGAGTACCGTTATCCGCCACTTGACCGGACAAACACAATTGAGTACTAAGTTACAACGTCGAGAAATTGTATCCTATAACAATAGTTTACAATGTAAGATTTCAAAAATAACACTTCTACTTCCCGGCAACGGCACCAAAAACTTGACACGTCTTTAGTGTAACTATCGCAAGTGCACGATATCGTATCAAGTAGTAAGTGGACTTTTTTAGTCCGGTTTATCGATCCCACGAGGAAGTTAGGTTATATATTGAATTATACACTATTTGACTATTTGTTATAGAGATTTATATAATTGATACACACAATTTAAGAGTTTGGTTTGACAATTACAAAGAAATTGCAATAATAGTTCTAATATTCAAGGAAATGAAAGATTGCACTAATAATAGATTAATAAAAGATAAAATGAAATAGTTGGGATTACAAACTTAGCTCATCATTAGTTATAGAAGATGTATAGGAGATCATAATACGAATTTACTTATTATGTTGTGTAGATTCGATTTTCCTTAAAAAGACAGTTCCTCTTTCGAATGTCAAAACGCCCCTTATATATTGAATCAATCCACTATATTTCTATGTTGATTGGCTTCAATACATAGCATTAGGTTTTATGAAAATAACTCAAAGAATCATTTAAGGTCTAGATGTATATTTCTATCCCCTAGAACAACTTAGAGTGAAGATCATTTGATCTAATCAAACATATTTTCTTTCGAAACATATGAAGACCATAAATATCGTCATTTATTGGCCAAATAAATAAAGATTGGTAAAACAATGAAAATCACACACAATAATAATTAATTCATAATAGATCTTTATACAAACTTAAATAACATGACTAACCTTGTTTATAATCCCAACTTAAGTAACTTAGCCCATTAAGGGTTTATTCAACATATTACAAGCTTTAGTGGTCATTAATAGTTGAAAAAGGGAAAGAATTGATCCTAACTCCCTTAGTAGATAAAGGAGAAAGAAGCAATAAACTCCCTCAACAACATAAGCTAAACCACACTTACACAAATCACTCAAGAACACAAGTGTCTTCTTCACACAAAAAGAAATAGTATTACAAAGTGAGAAAATATAAGATGAATGATGAATAATGATGGATCTAAGGGGTCTATTTCTACGCCTAAAGTCAACTAATAGCTCCCAAACTCCAGCATTATTACATTAGATCGGATTAATGCCAGCCATCCCCTCAATAATAGACCAAAAGTATAAAAAATTAGACAATGATCAATAATCTGTCAAGAGTTACGGCCGTTGTAACACCCCCAAGTTATTCAGGGTATATTACAGCGCCGTGAGCCCCGCCGTGGGACCCACAAGGCTAAACATACGCGGAACTATAAAACTTGACTGAGAAGGTCTACATACAATGGAAAGAAAGATGATACAAATGGTATTCAAAACCATAACCAATGAAACCATATACATCACTACACAAATCAATACCTCGGCAACACAGGCCGGAACAACAAGGAAACTGAAATACAACACTACAACAACACTAAATGGAGGAATCCAAAAAGATAACCGGAGACAAGACACAGTATCACACTTGCCCATCATCTTCATGCCGACCCGATACCCGCCTGTCCAATCTCCTGGAACCTGAAATACATAAAAAGTATTTCCCCCATAAAGGGGTTAGCCGTCGAATAGCTAGTGCAAGTATAACAAGTATGAAACACAATACTCCTCGACAATAAAGTAAATGTAGCCGTCAATTCATCAATTCAAGACTAGTATTCCGGAATAACTAAAATCTCATAGTTCCACATCAAGACGTATGTGAATGCCGTAGAAACGGTTCGTTCATATCATACGCCGATACGTATGTGAATGCCGTAGAAACGGTTCGTTCATATCATACGCCGATACATGTATGAATGCCGTAGAAACGGTTCGTTCATTACATGCCATCAATACATATATGAATGCCGTAGAAACGGTTCGTTCATAATATACCATCAATACTTCTTACTTTCAAAGTCGAGAACGTACAATCATAAATGTATACTTGCCTTGAATAGTCGACGACGCAACGAACGGAATGGAAAGTCACCGACGAACACTAGGAACCATCGAAACCGAACCTAACGATTCGAAGAATACAATCACAAAAGATTCTAAACGAATACGGAATTGGAATACGCCCGGAAACCCGCCTACGATTCATGTATATTCGTAAAAAAACGACAACGAGGGCGGACCACAACCAAACTGTTGCGATTTTTCTTACACGCAAGTGCACTTCATCGTTTACAAGTAATAAAGTAATAAGTAGAGTATCGTTCCCACGAGGACTGAATCTCTAACTACCGATTTTTGTGTATTCCAATTTTATTTGAACAATCGAATTTGGGTTTTGCAATTAACAACTAAAAGAATTACTAAAAGACTAAACAGTAGAAAACGATAGCTTGAATAAAGGAAATCAAATGATGAATAAGTCTAGGATTCTGAATCCACCTCGGTTTATCCGAATTTACTCTCGATTATCCGTAATAAATAATTTTCCCAATTTATTGAAGGCGGAGATTGCTAATATATTCTACCGCCTCTCCCGAGGTCAATAGATTTATCTAAAGGCGAATAACACACTCTATCCCTAGGTGAATTAATTCGTCAATAGGCGAAAGGCATAAAATCTCCCAAAGGCCACGTAGTTCCTATGAGTATATTCCTATCTCACAGAATAAAACGGTCCTCACCAATAGTTCCTCACCAAATCTCCTCTCCCGATTCGAATTGAATGATTAAATCAATACAACTATTGGCCAGATAATTGCAAGCATTAAACACAAGTGGGAAAACTCAACAAAAAGGTAATTAATTGGATAATCTCAAGAAATTCGTCAAAACATAGGTTTCATCAAAACCCTAGATTAGGGCTTTAGCCTGACATACTAATAATTGAAAATACAGAATAAATAAATGAAAGCATAAAAATCAAACGCAGATGAAGCTCGGATTCCTCCGTTCTTCAGCTTCCGCCCTCTGCCTTTGAAGTCTTCTGCTTCCCTCTTCTTCTGCCGTCTCCAAGCTTAAGCTCCAAAAGATAAAAGATCCAAAGATAATTAATTAGGGTCTTAAACCCTATTTATAGCTCAGCACATCCTCCAAATCGCGTCCGTATCAGTAGGTCGAAAACTGGCTTCGAAACGGCCCTAATCCGCGCGGACATGCAAAAACCGCCAAGTGTGCCGCGGCGCACTAAATCTGTGCCGCGGCACAGAGCCTTCACCGATGCCCAGGCGTCCTTAAATTCTTCTCAGGCCGCGGCTTACAGGCTGTGCCGCGGCACAGAGTACAGTTTACTCTGCGCTCGCTGGGTGTCTTCCTGTGCCGCGGCCCTGCTTCCTTGTGCCGCGGCTCATAGCCAAAATATGCCGTTTTCGCCCATTTCGCCTCGTTTTAGCTTCCGGACTTCAATTTCCTGACAAACGTACAAAATTAAGGCATTAAAGGCTCATTTTATCAAATTCACTCTCCAAAAATATACAAAATAATGATAAATAAGCGTATAAAAATACGCCTAACAAATACCCCCAAACTTAAGCCTTTGCTTGTCCTCAAGCAAAAAGAATTAAATTCAATAAAAGAATGTCGTGAATCATCGTGCGACTCGTAGTGTTCAACCTAATCAATACTATCCTGTAATTCTCTCTAAATAAAACGAGTGTCATAATAGCGAGTTGCACTCAGAATAATGATTCCGCAAAGTAATCAAGTTCAGTCCTAATCACTCGTTCATGAAGAAAATCCAACTCAAAGATTAACAAAACGTGAATCAAATGGACCGTCAATATGAAAGGCTAAAATAAACAAGCTAGTTCGTCCCGTTCCACAGTGTAATGGCAAAATTTTCACGAGTTTCATAAAAATAATCTTCGAACAGTATTCCCTTATATATATGCTCAAGAATTTGATTCGAGTTGACCACTAGGTTAGGATCTCGGGATGTTTCATCGGGATAATCCTAGGGTGGAACTTCCATTCTCATGTATTGGGAAACCGTTTGACGTAAAAGACACTCATGGGGCACATGGATGCTTCTAGTTACTAAGTTCCCGTCTACAGCGGAGAAACACTCGAATATATAATTTCCGCATGTCCGAATCAAGGTCGCCGTTTTACGCGAGAGTAAACAGCGGGTCACGCGAATACCCCCGGTTACTAGGCTCCCTATCATTGGCACATGTGAAATATCTAAATCACTAGTCTAATCAGGGTCGTCGTTTTACGCGAGAGTAAAGAGCGGGTCATGCGAATGCCCCCGGTTACTAGACTTCCCTTCTTAGAACAACATTATCTCGACTTTTGGGAAAAACTGACCGATTCTAAACTCAATCTAAGTGCCAACACGACTAATGTAACTGGACGACTAACTAACCGAAAAAATGTAACCAAACGTATCGACGGTGATTTTAAAACAAGTATGTATCCTCTCTTATCCGCCAAGACCTCTACAATCACGAAAAAATTTCGGACCTAAATAACTACTAAGCAGAAACAGAAATCACTGACTACAACTCGACTAAAACTCGACCGTTTCTTTAGAGAGAAAAACAGTGTCGTAACATCAGTATCACACAAATAGAAGCACGAAAAATTCACGAATAGAGAAAAACTAAGACAAGCAAGGCTATCGAAAAAAAATAACGCAAAATAATGAAAAGTGCAACAAAATCAGTACAGCAATGAATGTAGCGACGAAAAGTAAAACCCCCCCAAACTTAGGACGTACATTGACCTCAATGGACAAAATATGATATGCAGTAAAAGTAAAAGGTCAAGTACTCCCCTCCAGTCCTCTCACGAGCTGGTGCCGGCATCATCCGGTGAGGAGGGTGGTGTGGCTGGCCGGGCGGGTGCAATAAATGGTCCGTCGGGATGCATGATATGGGCCGTCCATGCGGCAAGGTGCTCCTGATGATAAGCATCCCTCGCAGACAGACGCCTCGCCTCTCGTCGGCTGGCCCGGCGGGCCTGCTCTCGCATCTCGGCTCTGACGGCAGCAATAACGCTCTCCCGCTCCGTCCGCTGCTCCTCTCGCATGGCAGCCATCAAACTCTCCCTCTCTCTCCTCATCTCATCTCTCTCTCTCCTCGTCTCCTCTCTCAGCTCCTCTCTCTCTCTCCTCAGATCCTCCCTCAGCCCATCGAACATCTCCTGCAATCTCGCTCTGTCGGGCGGTGGGCCGGCATCTCCATGTGTCAGCAAAAGAGGCTCGGGGGATCCCTCGTGGGCCTCCTCTAGCAGAAATCCTCTCCCCCGAGCGTGCGCCGGCGCTCCTCCCCACTGGTCAAAGTGTGATATGATGCGGTGGTCGATCGGGGCCTGGGGGGCAAGCATCGGCTCATCGTCTGACCACGTCAGCCCCGACTGCCGGCACAAAGTGCAGATGAGAGAGGGGTGCTTCAACCCCGTCTTGGCCCCCCCTTGGATACACTGGAAGATAGATCGGACCAGGATGGGGGCCACATCGAAACGCAGCCCGGAAGTGATAGCATAAAGTGTCCGGGCGCGGGAGAGAAAGACAGTACGGATCTAGGAGGTGGGGTCAATGCGTGCGTAGATAAAATAAAGCCAGGAACGCCCGAGCCGGCTGAGGCGCGAGCTCTTGAAGTGGAAGGTGGAAGAACCCTGTGCGCGCTGCTCCAGTCGGAATCGGACTGTGCAATAGTCTCGAGCAGGGCCTCCTTCGTGAGGCTAGTCATCACTCGGTCATAAGCCGACTTATGAACCACCGGAAGCCCAAACAACCTCCGAATAGCAGCCGTGGAGAAATCAACTGTAACCCCTCGGACATCGACCTGAGTCCGAGACTCTAATGACGGCAATGTATGCCCTTCCCGAATGTGCTTCAGTAGTGCACTGGCGTAGAACTCCTGCACAATCGAGATAACCGCTGGCTCGGGGGGTGCAGCAAATCTGGCCCACCCCATCTCATCAATCATGGTAAGCAATTCTCCGTCCTGAGGAGCTGGAGTAAATCCCCTCTCTGGAATAAGCGGTCGTGGCCGGATCTTCTCATTGAAGATCTTGTGAATTTCAGGGTCCGAAAACTGGTGCCCCTCCGACTCGGCCCGACTACGAGAGGTCTCCCCTCGAGTGGGGGATGACTGGGTCCTAGCTCTCTTGCTCAGCTTCTTTGTTCTCGCCATAGTCAATCCTGAAAAATAAAAACACCAGGGTTTATTTACGCAAACAATAATAACAATGATCTACACTCGGCTAAAGATGTCCAGCCAGAAATCCAGAATTTAGCAAAGTAGCACATTCGTGAGAGAAAGATTAAATTGGACTTAAACGTTTAAACTGGACGTAAGGGTTGGGTTTGCTGTAAATTCAGAACATATGCGTTGCACAAAGATTCAAAAGATTGCTTTAACAAAGAAAATTTTTCACTTAGGCAATTTATCAAACACCTTGAGGGCACGAGTTTACTTGAAGAATAAACATGGCTATAGCTCGATTCAACCCCCAAGAACAGAAACACAATTCATTCATCATCAAAACAACGCACTCAATTCCTTCATATTCCAAACTAACCATGAAAATTCGATTAAAACTACCATGTTATCCCCTAAACAATCCTAAAACTTATGGAGGAAAATAAACATGTTCAATCCATCCAATGCATAAACAACTTCCAATTTAAATTCATAAAATAAGTAGGGCTTAGAGATTGGAACATACCTCGATTGGTTTGTGAAGAGTGCAAGAAGAAATGCAAGAAAAAATTGGAAGAATGCTTCGGCCGATTCGCGCGCAGGTGAGGGAGAGGGAAGGAAAGAGGGGTACCTGGTATGGCCGGCCAACTGCGTGTTATATGCTACCCGGGCCTTTCAGATTCCGCATAGTGTGCCGCGGCACAGCTAAAGTGAGCCGCGGCACAGGGTACAGTCCCTTTTACCTGTTTGCTCGTTTTGTCGTGTGCCGCGGCACAGATTTCGTATACCGCGGCTCAGTGCTCAAGTGTGCCGCGGCTCATTTATGCCGTGCCGCGGCACAGGGTACAGTGGGTTTAGCTTATTTCCTTCGATTTATGTGTGCCGCGGCTCAAAATACTTGTGCCGCGGCTCACACTTCAGTTTCTCCCCTGGGACTTTCCTGCACAGAATTTTGAGAAGATCACGTTAAAAGCGAGAGGCAGAAGCAAATTGAAGCACAAAAATGATGAAAAATAAAAATCACGAATGCAAGAAAAATAAAGAAACGCAAAAATCTACAACTACGAACTCGGGTTGCCTCCCGAGAAGCGCTAAGTTTATAGTCTTCAGCCGGACCTATTGGACAACATTAGTTCGCTTTTCGCAAACTCCATTTGGTTTCTGCCCCGTCCATCGAACCGTTCACATGGTTTTCAAAATTATGACCATCGATCGTTAACGATTCGACTTTCGGTTCGGACATCAAATGTTGTTTGCGGAAAGGTTTCGACGTGAACAACTTCCCGAAACACCCGTTTTTCTCATGACTAGATGTCCGCTGGGCTTCCGGCTTACTCTCCTACTTCACAAACGCACTCAACACTGCAGCAGATTTGTCCTCATGCTCGAGAAACGCAACTCGTTCTACATCGTTCTTAAAAATTGGACCATCTGCCACAGAATCTGAATTTTTCAACCGACTATGTTTTCGGTGCTTTCCTCTTTCAACGGCATCTACACTTTCAATTTGTGACCTTTTATCAACACTTCCGGGACATGGAAAAGATTTGAATACTTGAAAGGTAACTTGCTCGTCTTGGACCCTCAGAGTTAACTCCCCTTTTTCCACGTCTATAAGGGTTCGGCCAGTCGCCAAAAATGGTCGTCCCAAGATGATTGGGATATCTTCATCTTCCTCCATGTCGAGTACGATGAAATCGGCCGGAAAGATGAACTTATCAACTTTGACTAATACATCCTCAATCACTCCCCTTGGGTATTTGATAGATCGATCCGCCAACTGCAAGGAGACCGTCGTCGGCTTTGCTTCTCCAATTTCCAGCTTCTTAAAAATCGACAGAGGCATGAGGTTAATACTAGCGCCGAGATCACACAGTGCCTTATTAAAAGAGCGATTCCCCATGGTGCACGGTATGTTGAAGCTTCCCGGATATTTCAATTTTGCTGGGAGCTTCTTTTGAAGAATTGCGCTGCATTCCTCCGTCAAGGCGACAGTTTCAAACTCCTCGAGTTTTCTTTTCTTCGACAATATCTCTTTCATGAATTTAACGTAACTCGGCATCTGTTCCAACGTCGTGACGGAATGTTAATGTGAAGCTTTTTGAACACGTCAAGGAACTTAGAGAATTGTCTGTCCGCCTTTTTCTGTTGTAATCTCTGCGGAAACGGGACGGGGGGTACATGTGTCTTCGGGTTATCCGGCAACGTTATTGAAGGTTTCAAATCTTGCGACTCCTCTGGCTCTGAATTATTCTTTTCCTCAATTTCCTTCTTCTTTTCACACCGCTCGGGCTGGTCCAACACCATTTTCCCGCTTCTCAAGCTGATTGCGTTTAGACTCTCTCTAGGATTTGTCTCTGTCGTACTAGGCAATGCTCCCTCCTGGCGAGCTGTCAACACATTAGCAATTTGGCCCAGCTGGACCTCCAAGTTTCGAATGGAAGCGGAATGATTTTGCAATGTCGCTTCAGTACGGGTCATAAATTGACTCGTATTCGCCGCCAATTTTGCAAGTGCTTCCTCGAGGGAAACTTTTGGAGCGGGAGGGGATGCTGTTGATTCTGAGCGAACGGGGGCTGGTTTGAGTTCTGTCCGTTTCTCCATGAAAAGTTGGGATGAATGCGCCCCCCCGGATTATAAGTGTTGGAGTACGGGTTATTCTGCCGATTTCCATTTCCCACGAATTGAGCCTGCTCCATCTTTTGTTGCTCGAATGGGTTTCCAACTTGACACTCCGCGCTCGGGTGTGATCCGTTACACCAATTGCATGTCTCTATGGTAACGGGGGAAGGTGCGTGCGAAAATGCTTGGAGCTGTTGGGTCAAAGCGGCGACTTGAGCTGACAAGGTGGAAATCGGATCATTACTTGAAACTTCCATAATTCTCTTCGGTGTCAATCTTTCCGATGGCCATTGATATGCATTTGCGGCCATAGCTTCCAACAGCGAGTGTGCCTCGGCCATAGTCTTTCCCATCAAGGCCCCACCGGCGGCCGCATCCACGAGAGTGCGTGTAGAAGCACTCAAACCATTGTAGAACGTCTGAATCTGAAGCCAATCAGGAAGGCCGTGATGAGGGCATCTTCGTAGAAAGTCATTATATCGCTCCCACACCTCGTGGAGCGATTCCATGTCATATTGACCAAAGGTGGTTATCTCGTTTCTCAACCTCGCCGTCTTAGAAGGTGGGAAGAATTTGGCAAGGAAGGCTTGCGCTAACTCTCCCCATGTTGTAATCGACCCCGGCGGTAAGGAATTTAACCAAAACTTCGCTTTATCCCTCAAAGAGAAAGGGAAAAGCCTCAATCGGATGGCATCGTCGGTGACACCATTAGTCTTGAACGTGTCGCATATCTCAAGGAAAGAAGCAATATGAGCATTCGGGTCGTCATTCGGCAGTCCACAGAACTGACTCGCCTGCACCATCTGAATAATAGCAGGCTTGATCTCAAAATTATTGGCTTGGATAGTGGGATGCCGAATTCCCGAAAAATTTGCGTTGATCTGCGGCATGGCATAGTCTCTAAGAGCTAGTTCCGGTTGAACTTGCCGCACATGGTTATCTCCTCCTTGGACTTCGATATTCTCGGCCATGTTGACCGTCGTCTGCAACTCTCTTTTCTCCTTCTTGTTCCTTCGAAGAGTGCGCTCGAGCTCGGTATCCAAAGGTAGTAGGCCTTCGTTACCGAGTTTTCTCATGCACTACACGAAGGTCCTGAAAGGAAAAACAAATAACCGAAATTAAATACACAAAATAATAAAAATAAAAACGTTCAAATTAAGACTGGAAATACTTAAATCGATATTAGAAAATTTCAATCCCCGGCAATGGCGCCAAAAACTTGTTGCGATTTTTCTTACACGCAAGTGCACGTCATCGTTTACAAGTAATAAAGTGATAAGTAGAGTATCGTTCCCACGAGGACTGAATGTCTAACTACAGATTTTTGTGTATTCCAATTTTATTTGAACAATCGAATTTGGGTTTTGCAATTAACAACTAAAAGAATTACTAAAAGACTAAACAGTAGAAAACGATAGCTTGAATAAAGGAAATCAAATGATGAATAAGTCTAGGATTCTGAATCCACCTCGGTTTATCCGAATTTACTCTCAATTATCCGTAATAAATAATTTTCCCAATTTATTGAAGGCGGAGATTGCTAATATATTCTACCGCCTCTCCCGAGGTCAATAGATTTATCTAAAGGCGAATAACGCACTCTATCCCTAGGTGAATTAATTCGTCAATAGGCGAAAGGCATAAAATCTCCCAAAGGCCACGTAGTTCCTATGAGTATATTCCTATCTCACAGAATAAAACGGTCCTCACCAATAGTTCCTCACCAAATCTCCTCTCCCGATTCGAATTGAATGATTAAATCAATACAACTATTGGCCAGATAATTGCAAGCATTAAACACAAGTGGGAAAACTCAACAAAAAGGTAATTAATTGGATAATCTCAAGAAATTCGTCAAAACATAGGTTTCATCAAAACTCTAGATTAGGGCTTTAGCCTGACATACTAATAATTGAAAATACAGAATAAATAAATGAAATCATAAAAATCAAACGCAGATGAAGCTCGGATTCCTCCATTCTTCAGCTTCCGCCCTCTGCCTTTGAAGTCTTCTGCTTCCCTCTTCTTCTGCCGTCTCCAAGCTTAAGCTCCAAAAGATAAAAGATCCAAAGATAATTAATTAGGGTCTTAAACCCTATTTATAGCTCACCACATCCTCCAAATCGCGTCCGTATCAGTAGGTCGAAAACTGGCTTCGAAACGGCCCTAATCCGCGCGGACATGCAAAAACCGCCAAGTGTGCCGCGGCGCACTAAATCTGTGCCGCGGCACAGAGCCTTCAGCTGGATGCCTGGGCGTCCTTAAATTCTTCTGTGCCTCGGCTTACCTGGGCTGTGCCGCGGCACAGAGTACAGTTTACTCTGCGCTCGCTGGGTGTCTTCCTGTGCCGCGGCCCTGCTTCCTTGTGCCGCGGCTCATAGCCAAAATATGCCATTTTTGCCCGTTTCGCCTCGTTTTAGCTTCCGGACTTCAATTTCCTGACAAACATACAAAATTAAGGCATTAAAGGCTCATTTTATCAAATTCACTCTCCAAAAATATACAAAATAATGATAAATAAGCGTATAAAAATACGCCTAACACAAACCCTCTCGATTTCGTAAAAATCATGAAATATACCATGAATCCGTAGGGAAACTAAGAGTACCAACAAGATTAATCATATTCATCATGAATTACTCAGCAAAACCGAATGAATCGGACAAAAACGCGAAAATCCCCAAATCTCCCCAAAAGAAGGGTTCTAAATATCTTACCTTGATTCGCTGGATCGAAGGATGTTATAAGATGATTGATCGGTGATATAAACTCAGAAACTTCATGGATTTGTTGTCTAACAACATGGATTCATATCCTCCGAATCTCCAGCCGCGGACCGAAGAGAAAGGAAATGAAAAACGAGTGAGAAAGTGGTTGCTCTGTCATTTATATACTGGGCCGGACTAGCGTGCGCTAGGCTGCCGAGCTAGCGCGCGCTATCGGCCCAGGCCGCAATCCAGTGACCTACTGGACTAGGCCCTTTCGGCCGGGTAGCGTGCAGCTTTCCGTCCGTAGCGTCGCTACTGCCGGCCGTGGCGTCGTAGTGTCCGGCGATGGCGTGCGCTACTGCCGAGCCTACCCGATTCCGTAACCTCGTGACTCCCGTCTGCACCGATAGCGTCGTTAAGCGGCCCGATAGCGTGCGCTACACTGCCGGTTAGCGCGCGCCTCCGGCCGTGGCGTCGCTTCGCCGGTTCTACCGCACCGTCCGGTCGGTGCCGCAATCGTCGGCGATCCATGGCCGTCGGCGGTGCTCGAACACGTGGCTCGGCGACTCGATTTCCGAAACGCCGCGAACGAACACGACGAAAAGTTCGCGGACGACATCAACGGCCCGAAATGAAAACATAATGCAATAATTAATCATACGCGACCAAGAAAAGGGTCGAGACAACAAATACAGATACGGATACCCAGAACTTTGGGTAAATTACAAAATGGCCCAAAACGCCCGAAAGTCACGATACGTAATCGAATAACCAAACCGAAGTTCACAACACGTATAACAAAGTTAAACGAACTTACGGGAAACTCGAAACAGCAGTTTCGAACGAGATTCGCAAGAATCGAACTCAAGTGCGGAAAAGTCATTAAAAAGCACGGAACTCAACAAAACGACACCGGAACGAACTCGGATGTCAAAAGGTGTAGAATTAATCATTCTCAGGATGACAAAACGGTCCCAAGCAAGTCGTAAAAACGGACTTTCGCCAAAAAAAGAAAAATTACCGGAAATCGAATTTGCGGATATTACATTCTACCCTCCTTAAAAGAAGTTTCGTCCCGAAACTTAAAACAACTAGGGAGAGCAATATCCCGCCAGGAAAACTCAACGAGATACACAAGAAACTCGTAACTTACACCCAACAGCGAAACGTTACAAGCAACACAACAATACATTACCCGAAGGTAATCCAAGCCAACGCTGAAGTAAATACGAATCATAATGCCTGAAGGCTCCAACAAAAATACCAATACATCGCAATGGCCTGAAAACCCCTCAGCCGAAGCTGTATATCACGATGGCCTGAAAGCCGAACAGCCCAAAGGTGTAAATCATCACAATACAGATCTCAAAGAAGCAAACCTGTCTGTCGGACATACCCCTCGGCGTATGAACAACCAGCCGCAATTCGTCGGACATTTCCAATACAACATGGACTACGAACGACCAAACAATAAGGCTCAAGAGGGACATCACAGTACGCCCGATCCGGAAATGTGTCCGTGCACATGTCCACCCCGTATACGGAATCCAGAATATATGTGTGACAATGTACCTAATTAGCCTCAAGAACTACGTCTCGTGTGCACAGTCCAATGCGGAAACATCCACGCATGACCATCGAGTGCCTGGCTAAAAATCCTACACATAACCAATCGGCACGCAGACATGATTCCAGATATGCCATGATACAACATGACAACGAAACTCAAAGGATAAAATACCCATTACGGATCATACGACTCACCAAGTGATTGATGACACACGAATAATGAAAGATCGACACGACCAACGATATTCAAAACAACCATCCTGGGATCAGAATCCCTAAGGACCGATTAACACGGCAATAACCACAACACCACAATTCGGGAAATCCTCCACCCTCAACGATCACAAAATTACCGAGTTTACCAGAATAATAGTGTGCTGCCTTGAGTCGGCCAACACGACAATAATAACTCAAAGATGGGCACCATCCTCGGCGACCCCCATTCAATATCTCGATTGTCTTCGAACGACCAATCGATAACGACTCAACGGATGGGAACTATCTTCGACAGTCCCAATTCAATACTTCGGTTACCTTAGAACGGCAACTCGATAACAACGGTACAACGGATGTCTTGTCACACTTAAATCAGTTACCGATAATGAAGATGAAATTCGAATACATCAATGCCTTCAATCGGCCGTTTACGCACAACAATAACATTTGGCATAATTTGTCGACGGGTGTCGTATCCAACAATCCCCTAATATCAATACAATCATAAGGAGGTCAAGTCTCGAAATGATACACACATTGGTACACCTACACGATAACATTAGTCTCATTAATTAGTACGAGTATAAAACTTGCCTCGATATCAATACAACGAACTGTTACCAATTCAGTTGATTTCGTCTTACGAATTCCTCAGTTCGACAGAGTTAATCTACGAACCCTTCAACCTTAACCGCAACACAACAGTCATAATTCACGATCAAACATCATATCTTATTGTAAAACGAAGGATTAATAATCAACAGGTTCGATGACGACCAATATCAATACCACCAAACCACAAACTCAATCGTTTCACCATATCTCGACTAATCACAGTCTGAACAATCTAACTCAGACACTTACAAATCCTGTCCACAATACGAGTCGAAATATGATGATCATATCAGCAACCAATTAGAACCAATAATAAGGGTCTAAATGTTCCAAACTCAATTCTTAAATACGAATTGATAAGGTTCCCTTCTCGTAAATCCATCGTTAAAATTTACTTATGACCGTCATCAATTCGAATCATCCGACTGGTTCAAAACAATAGATAATCCTATTAAAAAGGTTATCAAATAGTCCAATCATTCGACTTGAACATTTGCTCCATACGTATGGGCTTCCAAATTCAGAGATGAATAATAGTCTCATCAAACTCATAATCACATTCGTATTCCTATACGAATATTATTTCAAACACATAGTTTAGCTCTAGATATGAATATTCCATATTCATTTTCAAAACATCAACCCTTCTTAAAAAAAATTCATCACCTCGTATAATTCAAGAGTTCTTCAAGAACACGAAATATCCGTAATCCCGTTCAGAACAACATATCTGAGGTATATATCTCCATGTTACCATTTTCTTCATCATGCCATTCATACAACCTTAAGAATCGCAACAATACCGTTATCATCATATGAAGAAGATCTCAATAATCATATCAACATCCGAAATCTCTTATTACAATTCCAATAAATCTCGTACAACATTATCACATGATACCATAATTGTAACACCCCAGATCCTCCTGGGAATGTTATACGCCGTAAACCCATCTCACAAGGATTTACCAGGCTAAGCACAATTTTCCACGTCATTTCAAAAATGCCAAAAAGACCGATGACGGTAATATTTTTCAAATACTAAAAAAAATCATTTTCCAAATACCGTCAAAACGATCAAGGCCAAAATGCCAAAAACTCAATTTAGGGAATCGGTTTTACAAAATAAAATTCAGTTGGTAAATACCAAAAGCCATTTCAAAATACTCACGCAACGGATAAAAGTACAGTCCAATTTATGCACTTTCATTGAAATAAGACGAACATCAAAATACACGATTCCCAACATACTCCCTCCCAAGTAGTAATCCTTAAAAAAAATGAACCACTATCAAAGGGATACGAGGATTACCTTGTATGGACTAACCACGAAGAAGAATAATTTGAACTCCATTCCAAGAATCATCAAAAACTTCAAGAACAATACTTAAATCCGAGCTCTCCATCTTAATCTTGTTTAAGAGAATCATCTCTCAATGTTTAGGAACTTCAAGTACTTCCCAAGGTTCTCTCTATTGACTGACGGAAGGAGAATGGACAAAATGCCTCTCAGCACTCGTCTATCCTCTCTATAAAACACATCACTAGCGCGCGCTAGACCTTATATTTAGCGTGCGCTACGGGAATAGCGTGCGCTATCCTCCCTTGATAGCGTGCGCTATCGGGCAGTCCAGAAGCTACTACATTGCTTCGAAATTCATCTAACCGTACGTAATGCCCATGCATTAGCGTACGCTAACAGGCGTTGACTTGCTACAGTGAAATGCTCAGTAACGTGCGCTATTCTTCGACCTTAACGCGCGCTAATCGTCGTTGACTTGCTACAGTATCGTGCCCCCACATGCCGAAAGCATCCGCGATTACCGGGATTCCTTTGACCGATATGGAATTAGCGTGCGCTAATCATACGGTTTTAGCGTGCGCTAGATCTACACGACAAACTCTTGCTGACCTTATCTGGACACGCGTCGAACATGGCCGGGTCCACCCGCCTAAAGCTAAGATTCCATTATTGGCGATATGATGTTAGCGTGCGCTAACCAACATGCGTTAGCGTGCGCTAACTGAATATAAAAATCAACCTGGGCCTACCTATCGGCCACCTTTCGGAACTAACCCAGCAAGTTGTTACGCATGTTAGGGGTCCTCCTTAGCGTACGTAACCAAACCTCTTAGCGGTACGCTATCAATACTTCGTAGCGTGCGCTACCCGTACCAAGTAGCGTGCGCTAATGAAACACTTATTGCGTGCGCTATCGTTACTGTGCCAAGCCATATTCAGCTATCCCCAACCAATATCTCGACATGCCAATCGAACATACGACACAATGAATACATATACGCATTCAATAACATTATCAAACGTCCACAACGTTCTCAAGCACAAACATCCATCGACGATATCCAACATATAAATCCAAAATCACCAAGATAACCAAGATTTATCGAATAATCCAAACAGCATACTTACAGGTCTGTGAAGTCGATGATCTCCCGTGGTACTAGCATGCGACTCCCAAACAAAGTCTCAACACAATACCGATACACGCTAATATCGAAATTAGCAATTTGACAAAATCTCAAGGAAGGGTTCACGTCCGTAACCATAGTCACGACTTCTTCTCCCTACATCCAACATTCTAAAGGGCACACACGTGCGGAAGTATAATCCATATCGCACCTTCTCGAAGTGACCAATTCCAAAGAATACCAAGCTAAAAACGAAACGGTCAAGAAAATACAAGAAGAGTGAGAGGACTTACAAGTACCGGTCGCACTGTGATGATGGCAGAGTAGTGATACTGTGGGCAAATGACGACTCAATCGACCCAAAAGACCGACAGCCTAGGTATCCATAAACCTAAGCTCTGATACCATATTCTGTAACACCCCCAAGTTATTCAGGGTATATTACAGCGTCGTGAGCCCCGCCGTGGGACCCACAAGGCTAAACATACGCGGAACTATAAAACTTGACCGAGAAGGTCTACATACAATGGAAAGAAAGACGATACAAATGGTATTCAAAACCATAACCAATGAAATCATAGACATCACTACACAAATCAATACCTCGGCACACAGGCCGGAACAACAAGGAAACTGAAATACAATACTCGAGTATTTAAAATCCATTCCAGTACAACAACACTGAATGGAGGAATCCAAAGAGATAACCGGAGACAAGACACAGTATCACACTTGCCCATCATCTTCATGCCGACCCGATACCCGCCTGTCCAATCTCCTGGAACCTGAAATACATAAAAAGTATTTCCCCCATAAAGGGGTTAGCCGTCGAATAGCTAGTGCAAGTATAACAAGTATGAAACACAATACTCCTCGACAATAAAGTAAATGTATCCGTCAATTCATCAATTCAAGACTAGTATTCCGGAATAACTAAAATCTCATAGTGCCACATCAAGACGTATGTGAATGCCGTAGAAACGGTTCGTTCATATCATACGCCGATACGTATATGAATGCCGTAGAAACGGTTCGTTCATATCATACGCTGATACATGTATGAATGCCGTAGAAACGGTTCGTTCATTACATGCCATCAATACAAATATGAATGCCGTAGAAACGGTTCGTTCATAATATACCATCAATACTTCTTACTTTCAAAGTCGAGAACGTACAATCATAAATGTATACTTGCCTTGAATAGTTGACGACGCAACGAACGGAATGGAAAGTCACCGATGAACGCTAGGAACCATCGAAACCGAACCTAACGATTCGAAGAATACAATCACAAAAGATTCTAAACGAATACGGAATTGGAATACGCCCGGAAACCCGCCTACGATTCATGTATATTCGTATAAAAACGACAACGAGGGCGGACCACAACCAAACCCTCTCGATTTCGTAAAAATCACGAAATATACCATGAATCCGTAGGGAAACTAAGAGTACCAACAAGATTAATCATATTCATCATGAATTACTCAGCAAAACCGAATGAATCGGACAAAAACGCGAAAATCCCCAAATCTCCCCAAAAGTAGGGTTCTAAATATCTAACCTTGATTCGCTGGATCGAATGATGTTATAAGATGATTGATCGGTGATATAAACTCAGAAACTTTATGGATTTGTTGTCTAACAACATGGATTCATATCCTCTGAAGCTCCAGCCGCGGACCGAAGAGAAAGGAAATGAAAAACGAGTGAGAAAGTGGCTGCCCTGTCATTTATATACTGGGCCGGACTAGCGTGCGCTAGGCTGCCGAGCTAGCGCGCGCTATCGCCTGTGCCGCAATCCAGGTGACTCCATCGGACTAGATCGCTTTCGGCCAGTAAGGCCCGCAGACTTCCGGCCGTAGCGTGCGCTACCTGTCGGCCGTAGCGTCGTAGTGTCCGGCAGAGCGTGCGCTACCTGCCGAGCCTACCCGATTCCGTAACCTCGTGACTCCACCGTCTGCACTCCGGAGAAGCGTCGTTAAGCCGGGCCGACACAGGCGCTTACACTGCCGGTTTAGCGCGGCCCCGGACGTAGCGTACGCTACGCCGGTTCCTCGCGCACCGTCCGGCTGGTGCCTGCAATCGTCCGGCGATCCTCGAATCGTCCGCCGTTGCTCGAACACCAGGGCTCGACGACTCGATTTCCGAAAACGCACGGAACGAACACGACGAAAAGTTCGCGGACGACATCAACGGCCCGAAATGAAAACATAATGCAATAATTAATCATATGCGACCAAGAAAAGGGTCGAGACAACAAATACAGATACGGATACCCAGAACTTTGGGTAAATTACAAAATGGCCCAAAACGCCCGAAAGTCACGATACATAATCGAATAACCAAACCGAAGTTCACAACACGTATAACAAAGTTAAACGAACTTACGGGAAACTCGAAACAGTAGTTTCGAACGAGATTCGCAAGAATCGAACTCAAGTGCGGAAAAGTCGTTAAAAAGCACGGAACTCAACAAAACGACACCGGAACGAACTCGGATGTCAAAAAGTGTAGAATTAATCATTCTCAGGATGACGAAACGGTCCCAAGCAAGTCGTAAAAACGGACTTTCGCCAAAAAAAGAAAAATTACCGGAAATCGAATTTGCGGATATTACAGCCGTAACTTGCAAATGTTACGGCCGTAACATTCAGATGTTACGGCCGTAACATTACTTCGGCTTTTTGTACACCGGTTGCTTTGTGAGTTATGTTTTCAGCCCAGAATTTCCTAGACTTTGCATCTTTGCCCCAAATCTTCTTCGGATGATAACTTTTGATATTTAACTCTGATTTTGAATCCGGAAAGACTGCCGAACTCGTCTCGGAAAGCCCTAAAACATGAATACATAAAAATTCAACAAAGAGAATATTTTATACACATGTTATTTCTTGAGTAAATCAGTAATTAAATCCGATTAAGACTAAATTTATATCTTCATCTGATAAATAATAAAATTATTAAAAGCTAATTAATTCTAAGCAAAAACGAGTAGACTAGCTCAATTATGGGTGAAATATATCGATACAAACCATGGATAAGTGTATAAAACTGACACTTATCATAATGTGCCCTTGTAAGTGAATTGAAGTGGATGATCGGGTCGTGGACCCTATGTTTTGTGGCCGGAATGGTTGGGTCGTGGACCCCATTTTTTGTTAACGGATTTGCATTTTGGAAAATGAACTTTGGGACTGTGACCCTAAGTGGCTTTCGAGGAATTAAGAACTTTTCAATTTCAAATGTTTTTAAAACTCCCGAGATTTGGAAGTGTTTTCAAAGTGTTTACTTGTTTCGTTTCTACTTTCAAGACTTGAACTATTTTAACTAAATAATATATCTCGGGAAGTCTTTCGTTATATTCTCGGAATGTGTTGTGTATGGCTCGTATTTGTTTGTGAGTGTATTTTACCCTTGCATGGGTATGAGTCGAGATAGAAATGTATACATTGATTTGTATGTTAGTGATAAAAGAACAAATCGGTCTATTGGTTTGTTATTTTATTACGTCGGTATGTAATATAATGTGTTGTTTCGATGTTTAGCTTGGTGGATCCTCACGGAGAGGGTCTGCGGCGTATAATATTCCCGGTTTGATTTCGGGGGTGTTACAAAGCCTGCCTCTTGCGGACGTGGCCAAACCATCTCAACTCTCTTCCCTAACTTTCGCTGAAATGGGCGCCACTTCAAGCGTGTTCCTCAAAACCCTGTTCGAGATTCTATCTAACATTGTGCGACCACACGACCAACGTAACATTCTCATTTCAGCCGCTTCCAACTTTCTCTCAAGCGACTTCTTCATCGCCCAACATTCGAAGCCATACAACATTGCAGGTCTGGTTGCCGCTCTATAGTATTTACCCTTCAACTTAAGAGGGACTTTCTTATCGCACAGGTCCCCAGTCACTGCTCTCCACCTTAGCCACCCCGCCTTGATACGATGAGTGACATTATCTTCACACTCACCTTTTTTCTGAATGATCAAACCCAAATACGTGAACTTATCCGTACAGGGTACGATCTGATCCGCAATCATTACCTCTATTTCTTCCTCGTTGGCCTCACCACTAAAGTTACACCAGAGATACTTGGTCTTAGACCGGCTCACACTCAAGCCCTGAGATTCTAACTTAGACCTCCATAGCTCCAACTTCGCGTTCACCTCCCTCCTCGACTCCGCCACTAACACAATGTCGTCAGCATAAAGCATGCACCACGGGACGCCATCCTGTATCCCCCGCGAAATGACGTCAAGGATTAGAGCGAAGAGAAGATGGCTTAGCGCCGACCTCTGGTGTAGTCCTATCTTAACCGAGAAATACTGGGTGTCACCAACTGGGGTCCTAACACAAGTCCTAGCTTGGGAGTACATGTCTTGGATCGCCCTAACGAACGGCAACGACACCCTCCTCTCTTCTAGGCTCCTCCAAATAACATCGCGTGGAATGCTATCATAAGCCTTCTCTAGATCAAAGAACACCATATGGAGGTCCTTACGCTGCTCTCTAAACTTCTCCATAAGACGTCTCACGAGATGAATGGCCTCAATCGTGGACCTCCCCGGCATGAAGCCAAATTAGTTCTCAGAGATCTCAACTTCTCTTCTAACCCTGCATTCCACTACTCTCTCCCAAAGTTTCATAGTATGACTAAGCAGTTTAAAACCCCTATAGTTACTACAACTCTGAGCATCGCCTTTGTTCTTGAAAAACAGCACGACAATACTATGTCTCCACTCCGTCAGCATCTTAGAACCTCTGAGGAGGATGTTGAACAGCTCTGCTAGCCACTGAACTCCAACTTCCCCCCGACAAAGCCACACCTCAATAGGGATCTGATCCGGGTCTACAGCCTTAGCTCTACCTATTTTAAAGAGTCTTATTAAAAATCAATGTAAATTCAAGATTTTTAGATACGTAGAACATGTTTTGCATATTTTATTCTTTCACTATATATAATATATGTAATATAGTAGTTGAATATTTGTTGCCAACGTAGTGAGTTTTTCTTTTCTTTCTCTTTTTTTTTTGAAACTTGTTCCCAACGTAGTTAGAATAGCTTCATTTTCAGCTTATTTGCGTTTTTATTTTTATTCTATTTGACTACTTTGGTGTTTAGTTTATGCGAGGTCGTCGAGGACGAGGAAAACCTCGTAATGGTTCACCTTTGACATCCAAAACTGAATGCAAAGCAATTGACCTATTCTCATTGATCTTAATCTAGATATCGATATGGCGAATCCGCCTCCACTTAGACCACTTATACACGCATGATTTACCTGGCCGATGACCGAAGAATCTACTTTATGCATTGTGTTGAGTCGGCCAATGGCGGAGGGAGGGGGGGTCTAAGGGGGTCCACGGACCCCTCCGGCGAAGACAAATTCCCCTATAAAATAGGGGAAACTATATATATAGTTGTCCGAGCTCCGTAATTTCTATAGCTCCGGACCCTCCTGAGTAAATATTCTGCTTCCGCCACTGGAGTCAGATGCTTGGAATTATCACATCAAGTCACTACTTCCCTCAATTACCATCATTCTATGGTGTGCTAATAATGATCCGCTTAGTCGTGGTACAAACTTTTCTATTTCAAGGCTTACACGAGGATGAACTTAAAATGATGTACTTCACATACACATGATTGAGCTAAGTCGTGGTTGATATCTATAGCGCCCAACTCATTGACTGCACGGGAGATGATCGTTTCATGTGCAAGTGCTACTCTCATTAAAAGATACGCATTTTGCTCTAAAATCACTTCCTTTAGCCAAAACGAGAGAGGCATTTCATGAAGCTTGGGAGCGCTTCCAAGGATATCTTAATCCGATGCTTTCACTCCTCATTGGATCTTCTTAATCACTATGATGGCATGTCACTTAATTTCCAATACAAGGTTCATATGGTAGGAGGAGGTGTGAAAATTGACACATATATTAGCATAAATGTGTGATGAAGACGGACAAACGGATAACTTGTTTCTTCGGTCCCTATAAGTGAAATCTGGTCATGATTATTTGGAATGTTGTTTATAAAATAATATTTATTAATAGTGAATTAAGTAAAAATATCTCTCATAAAGAAAATAAAGAATAATATCTGCATCAATGCTGAAAGAAAAAATTTCAAATATATGGTCCACAAACTAAAAAATTAGGCCAATAAAGAATATCTACCCACTCTGCTCCTTGAGACCGAAGACCAAATTCTCGCCCGAACCATGTTGGAGGAAGAACTTATCGCCTTCCGGGCATTGGAGAAAGAACTCGATTTCATATCAGCCTTGTAACCCTTAGGCCACCAAGAAAAAAATGTAGTAAAATTACATGCATTCGTGAGGTTTTTGAGTTCATCGACTTGGTATCAGTCTTCGAGATGGTCCCTCAAAGCGAATGTAGTCATACATGACCCCAATGAAAGGACTCCCGACTCTAGCTTGCTTAAGGTAGATTGTGTTTCTTCCATTCACAAGCTGGAATCCTTGTATATCCACACTGTACAACCAATATCTCCCATGAATTCCATGTCTTGCGATTGCATTGTCCCTCCCTATCCGCCCAGTCGTAAAATGTGGGCGCCTTGTGCATGGGTCGTTTATCCTTACCTAGCAATACACCGAAATAAGATACATTAGTATTTCATGAATATGAACAAGCAATCCCATTATAGTTCCTATGCTTATATTTCAGAAATAAAATATTCGGATTTAAAGAAAGACGTTGAAATATAAGTTTCAAGAATTATAATGTCCATATATACTTGTATTTCAGCCAAGGTAGCAGATGCAAGAGCAATCCTGAGTGTATAGGTTTCTGTTCTGCTGACATTGTGCACATCAAACAATAGTTGCCATGTCGTAGGTGTATAGTTATATTGGTCTATCTTCCTGCAAAACATCATTCACAATATATCAGTTAGAATGGAACCTAAAATAATGGTAATTGTATGTAATCCATCCGTCCGTCTGTCCACTTGAAAAGTTCACTTTCAAAAATATAAACTATCTCAAACGAAGAGTCATATTTCTATTTTTTTACATTCAATTCCCATGGTCCAAAATTATTTCTTATCTAATAAGTAAGGGTATAATTGGAAAAATTGTAACAAAAAACTTATTTTGTATGTTGTATTTTAGGATTCATAAGAAGTTGTACATTCATTAAATATGACTCTTCAAGTGAGACGGAGTAGTACTAGACAGTACCTATTAACGTGGGCAAAAAACCAGTCTTTTCTGTAATCGCCGACTCCGACTGTGTAGGTCAAATCACTTGTAGGATATAAATCCGTGTATCTGTCCCATAAACCATATTGTCTAAACCTGAATCAGGAAATATTATTTTATTATTTTATTGTAACAAAAAAGCTATTAGTAGTATATTCAAATTATAGAAAAAAGTGTGCACATACTTTTCTGTATGGTTGATGTATAACTTGTTCATAAACCCAGGGGCCGGATCGGGAATGTAGAACTCGGAAGCTGTTCGATCAGGGATCCCGATTTCCCATACAGTTGGACCATTTCTTGGAGGATTATACACAACATCACCTATTTGAATTTGTTTCCCTGGACGGATTGTATACAAGTTCATTTCTCGACACTACAAGTTTTGTTTTTTTAAATAATCTGCAATTAATTTTACGCAAAAAAAAATAAAAAAATAACGGGCACCTGGTCGGACAATAATATTGTTATCGTGTCTAAAGTCCCCGATGAACCCTGGAAACCAAGCATACAAGTTATAAGTGTCTGGTCTAATGCCTCTTATCGTGAAATACCCGTTTTTATCGGTCCGCGTCCAGAATTGATAGCCCTGCAAGAGTTGAAGTAAAGTAAGAGTGTTTCTAGTTAAAGAGTGTACATAACTGAATAAATGGATATGGGATTTAATAATTAACCTTAGCATCATCTTGCCAAGATCCCACTTCTCCAGGTAGAGCCAATCCAACATATGCAGATTTTGCTGGCAAAGGGTCTACGTTGATGTACCTGTCATGCACTAGTAACCGACCGCGGATTGTGCCACGTTGATTTGCATGAAGGAAATCGTTCGATAATGGGAAACCGTAAGGCCATTTCTTGGTTTCTGTATACATCTGTTTCATGGAAAGACGACGATGGACATATGTGATGGTTTATCTAAATTTGGTCATTTTTCTTTCTTAATTATTAATTGTGGTCCTTTTGTTATCAGAAGAGGCCTTTCCGGTGAATTTATAAAAAAAAAAAAAATGGCCAGAAACAGCACGAAAAGTATTAGAATGACTTGACGGCTAAGCTAGCGATCAAAGTGGAGTCCATTTAGAGATTCACTTGGTTCTGATAACAAAATGACCAAGTCTTTATGATCGGACAAAGTTACAGGACCATTCGTGATATTCACGTAACCAGAGTTGATAACGAAATGATCATAATTGATAAGTGAAAAAGAAAAAAAAAAAAGATCTGTACAGATAACAAAAGAATTCCTTTAAAAAATTAAAAAGAACTCAAAATATAGTTTCTGAAATTTTTAAATAATTTTTATATTGTTAAATTAATTTTTTAAACATAAGGGGGTTTTGTGCATTTTACCCACAATATCACACTAAAACTGACCTGTTTTTTGGCATCTTCCCAAAGTGTAGTTGGTTTGCTCCCTAAATCTGAGTTAAGATACACGAAAACTGGCCCGAAGACCTTTTTCCAGGGCTCTCCGTTGCGTATTTTAACTCTGAAACTCGGACCAGCATAATGATCACTAAAGAATACCTGTACATTCATATGTATGTTCAAAATTTTGTAAAGACAATTTAAACTGAAGTGACATATTAAAATGTATCATATCTCAAGAACATCCTTGACGAATCGAGAAGTATTTACTGCTAAGGAAGTTGGACCAGCATGAGAAGTAAGATCTTGTTTTATAGGACCACCGGCTAGATACTCATCACTCGGTGTTATCACCCAGAATCCTACGTGTGGATGACAGCTAATCCAACCGTGCACTCGGTTGTCCTTGTTCTCGCGTGAGTATTGATACTTGTCGTCCACCTAGACAAATATTCACCATTCGAAATTAAATTCCTCGTGTTATTCTAAGCATGTTGGATCATAATAAACCGGGGGCCCTAACATTACCTCTCCTTTTAGTTTCGAATTGCTTGGATTTGTTAATTTAACAGCTTCTCTATAATCAAGTGTATGACCTCCTTCCCTATCATTGTCTGTCGGCATGATCCTTTGCCTGTTGTCCGATATAGCCATGTAGCGGAATCTAATTATCATGCACATTTCATGTTATTCGATGATGAGTCTTGCTTTAATTCAATTACTAAATAACAGCTCAAAACTGAATTCTTACAAGTCCTGTCGAAGTTTGAAAGCGATTCTTGCTTCGTCCATGTTCATATCGGGCCAACCTTTTTCGTGTTCGAATATTGCATAAGAGTAGAATCCAGAAACTCCTCGAAGCATTATAAACCTAAAAAACAGTTAGTATATATATTTCAGCACAGTCCTTCTCAAACAAGCAAAAGAAAAACGTAGAAGTTTGTTTTACAATAAACAGACCTCTTGTCTATATTTAGGGGAACAGCATTTTCGCCAAGGGAGACGTTCCATGTTATGGCGAATGAAACTTCAATCTGATCTTTATTTTTTGCTATAACTCGGAAACTTGTGCTATGGAGCCTTCACAATATATAGGACCGAAAAAAATAAAATGTTTGAACAATTTCACATTTAGTGTTTTTGATTCGGGTGAATGGCATATTACCCCCCCTACGTTTTACAAAATGAGCCGTTTAACCTCATACATAAATGAAATAGTCATGTTACTCCCTTGTGCATTTAGTAGGCTGATTATCCATGTGTAAATTAAATATGTACATTACCCCCTATATTGCTCAAAAGTTGCAGATTGACACCCTACGTTGCAAATCAGCACCTTGTGCACAAGACGACCGAGGGGGCATGATCAGTGTCTTAAATAGCGCGCTATAGCGCGATACACACCTTCAGCGCGGCGTAGCGCGGCTTGAATAGCGTTTTTCACAAATAGCCTGCGCTTTTTGCTCATGTAGCGCGGTATTTACAATATAGCGTACCTGTTGTGCTATTTAGGTAAGCGCTATTTGTGCAAAAAACTGTGAAGGTCTGATAACATAATTTTTTAAGGGCAAATAGTCTTCTAATAATCCACTCACACAAAAAGTTTATTTTCACATTGATCGACTTTAACAAAGAAAACTTCCACGTGCCAAAAAATGGAATGAAACCCTAGGAGAAGGGTGACGCACGCGTAGAAGGTTTGAGACTGAGATGTGCGATTTTTGGTGCAGCTCTGAATAATTTACTAGTATAAGTATATTCGTATTTCTTTATGGTTTTATGATTAATTATCTCATTTATTTACGAATATAAGTATATTTTTATTTTTTAAGAATTAATAATTGAGATGCTCGAATAGATTACGCTACGCTATTTACGCTACGCTACGACGGAAAAAAAAACGCTATACATGTAAAATGTGCTATTTAAAACACTGGGCAGAATGTACCTTTTTAAAAACATAGAGGGATAATGTGCCTGTTTAATTTACACAGAGGGGTAATCTACTTATTTTTTTAAAAACACATGGGATAATATTACTATTTAATTTACACAAATGAGTTAAATAACACATTTTGTAAAACACGGAGGGATAATCTGCCAAAAAAACCCATTCGACTGATGTAGCAAAATCGTGTTTCTTGAACTTAGAAAGATATATACGTGTCGAAATTGTTTCTCCCTACTTCTGGCCTACTCCAGATAATATCCCAATACCTACATTCACAAATTCGACAACACGGTTGATATAAGTTCAGCTTACAAACTACAAGACAATTATATTGAGATCAAACATATACGATTTTTGCTTAATACCCTCGTTGTGTAACTTTATTCTTATATTCAAGGATATTTTTTATTCCACAATATGCTACTCCTGAGATGAAGCCTGTCGGCTTCGTTAATGTGAGTTTAACGATGCCATTATCCATCTCCACCTGCAAAAGAAGAAGAAAAGGAGATGAATCCGTGGTTACGCTTCCTTAATCACTTTTCTATATTTTTTTTGTAAAGAAAGAACAACGTATAAGGTAATATGATAGTAAATAGAGGGGGTTAATAGAAAAAGGGTGTATGTAGTTGAAATATTAGTAGTGTATGCTCAGAAGGATTTTAACGAAGGCAATGTTTTATTGTATTGATTGTCCACCTTGAATTGAAGTGCCTATTTATAAGTCTAATTTCATTTACCTCATTATGTCGGTGGCTAGTTTTTTTATTTTACACGTTTTCTAGATTTATGTAGTAATATATGTAAAATTCATTTATTATTATCATTCAGTATTTGACACTCAATAATTTTCACTCATTAATAATCATTCATCCTTCATATTCATCCAATGTGTTCACCGTTCGGCGTATTTTTGAATCGTATATCAGTTATCATTCGCCGGTTAACCCGGTATATCATCATTGTCATCTTTGTAGTGGGCTGTGTGTGAGGAGAAGCGCACGCTACGTACTCTTTCTAGCACGCGCGTACTCTTTCTCAACATTAGCACACACTTGTGTGGTGGAGGCAGACAGTCCAGTAGGTACTGGACTGAAATGGAATATTTCGTAGCGCACGCAGAGTGGATATAGCATACGCTAGTGGTATTGATAGCGCATGCTAAGCATCAGTGTAGCACGCGCTAAGGCTCGATCAGACAGAGTCCAGTAGGTACTGGACTGTGAGGGGGAAATTCTTAGCATACGCTATGAGTGGAGATTACCGTACGCTGATGGTGCTAGTAGCGCACGCTAAGTTATAGGTGTAGCACATGCTAAGGCGAACAGGCAGAGGTCAGTAGGTTCTGGACTCCAATATTCTGGACACCAACTATCAGGTAGCACACGCTAACACAAGGTTAACGTACGCTAAGAAGAGGCGTTAGCGCACGCTACTAAGGTACATAGCGCATGCTAACGATGCAGGCAGTGGGCACTGGACTACCCGGTGAACCCGCTAGTGCACGCTAATCACAGGAGCTAGCGCACGCTAAGCTGGGTTTAGTATAAATAGGACAATTCAGCCCTTCTTCGTCATTTCTTCATCTCACCTCCTTCCTTGGGCGTTTTTGGGTGAATTTGGACGATTTTGGAAGATCTTCTCGAGCTGCAATCATCTAGCATCATCTTCAAGCTTCTAGTTCGGATTAATCATCATTTAGTCCTCTCCAACTCACCAAACCAAGGTAAACATTTCTTGAATCTAGAATTTCGGGATTAGAGTGTTTTCCTTTCGATCTCTTCAAGTTAGCTTGCTATTATGTTGGAATATATTGAATATGGATTATCTACCTTGGATACATATGATTCCTACGGATTTGTTGGTATTTTTCGGAATTTTTGAGTATTTGGGGAATTATTCAAGAACCCTTGATGGTTGACTTTGGTAATTTTGGGGGTTTTCGATTTAATGTTGTCGTAATCCCGAGTTGTGCATTCCTATTGGATTATTGATGTCATTTAAGATGTTTTGTTGGATTAGATCACTCGTTGAGAGGTTGGTGTTAGATCTAATTAAGATTAATCGTAAACAATTGGGGGTTGTTTACAACGTATTCGATAGAATGCCCCAATGATTTTGGATATTGTAGTATCGACTTTTAAGTTGGTTGTGATCATGCTTGATTCGTATATTAAGCGGATTATTGGTAATTGTGTTATTCAAGGTTGTTCGAACGGCCGATAATTCCTTTAAGGACGTTTGTTCGATGAAGGAATTTTCTTCACTGGTATTTGAGTAAGTTAATTCTTACTCGGTAAAAAGGATACTCATTCCTTTCGTTGTTGTTCATTCATACATATAATTCATTCATAGTATATCAATCATGTTGAAACTTGTAATTATCAAACTAATCATTCAATTCACGAGGAACAATGGTTCTAATCATTTCATTTTAAGCTATCACTCATTGCGTCATTATTTCACATCGGTGAGTCATTGTTGACCCTTGTCGGATTTCTATTCATTATTCTTCATCATGGTCGCTTTTGTTTGTGTGACCTTCCGAGATTGTATTGCGTTCCGGGTGGTATATGTGTGGAATTTTTAGTCGGGCACACTAAGGTCATTGTGTTTGTAGGGATCCGGACACATTGGACTTTGCACACGGTAACGTACCTCCATGAGACTAATTAGGCCAAGTTTTGCGGGTGTATAAGCAGGACGCCGGGCCCTTGGCAGGATTGTGCACTTACACATCCCATTCGTGGCGTACTATGATGCCCATCATTCAACTTGATTTCATAACTCATTCATGTGATTATTGTATTTTGTTCAATTCTTGAGGATTGTTGTTTTGTGTAACTGACCCCTTTGGGGGACGTTGTTTTCAGGTCATGGCAAGGCAAAGGTACGGAAAGATAATGTTGATGGCGAGGAGTCCCAGTGATACTAGTAGGGGGCCCCAGTCTGTCCATTTGTTCATGCTTCTTTGATTTGTATTTTCAGCTGCAGTTCCGTTTGGATTTCATTTTATTCAGTGTTGTATATTTTATCTTCATATGAAATATACATGTATTCTATATTTCCTGGGTGTGTTGTATTTGAAACTCCTCATCGGAGTAATTGGTAATATAATGTGGTTCGGTACTATAGTTATATTAACTAATTCATTAATTTTCATTCATTTGGTGGGTCCCAGTTGGGGGTTCACGGCACTGTAATATCTGCCTAGTTTGGGGTGTTACAGAGTTGGTATCAGAGCGTGGTTTTGAATACTACTATCCGAGTCATGTCTCATTGAAATCATTGTTCATCAGACTAGTATCATTGGACTTTCGCGTCACGTGTGACCGGTGCAAGCGCCAAACGCCTCAGACCAAAGAAACAGTAAGATTTCTGACGCCATGGTATAATTTTTTGCAGTAAGAATCACTCATTCATCATTCATCAGTCAACAATCCTCATTTATCATTTTCTTGTGGATCGTATTATCAATCTTGTTAACTTGTTCAAGATGATCATTTCAATAATTTCATCAGATAATCATGTCACTTCAGTTGATCCTTCATGTAATCATTGTGTTAGAGCGCGTATGCTTATTATTATCATTTCATAACGTAATCATAATGCGATATTCGTACAAGATCTATAATTATCATGTGACTTTCCTACTTCAGTATGGATAGATCTGTCAGAGGACGCAGGGGAAGAGGCCGCGGTGCGGGCCAAAACCCGGGAGCTCGAGTGAATACATGTGCGAACGTGAGGAATAATATCAATTCAACGAGCAGCGACGCTGCCACTCATTCACCTGGAAATAATAATTCACCGTTAGGAAGCTGTACCCGAGATACAACTCAATCAGAAGGTGTTCGGGTTGATCCACTTGCTTTTATGCAGGGCATGATGGCACAAATGACTCAGATGGCACGTCTGATGGAGACGATGCGGAACTCAACCCCTCAGAATCAACAGCCTCTTCCGCCGCCACCTCAGAGGCAAGAGAGGAGTGTGAGTAGTATAATTGGCGACATCTCTCAACAGAGACCACCTACTTTTAAGGGCTCATCTGAGCCGGCGGATATTATTCACTGGCTTGAACATTTTGAGAAGTTGTTTGCTATGGTGGAGTGTCCCGAAGGGCACAAAGTTTCAGTCGCGGCTTACTATCTGGGTGAGAGCGCTCACTCTTGGTGGCTATCTCTGAAGCCCACCGATGGATCTTGTACTTGGGACCAGTTCAAGACCCTCATGATGGAAAGGTATTATCCGGCCCCACTCAGGGAGGCCAAGTTGTTGGAGTTACTCAGTCCCGACCCCTCAATGGAAGAAGATGTTCTCGCCATTGCCGAGAAGTTTCAGGAGCTACTTCCATTCGCCTCATCCATTATCCACTCAGAGACGGATAATATCAAGTATTTCAGTAAGGGGTTGAAACCTCGTATGCGGCTACAATTGCTTAATCATCATTGCACCACCCTGGCTGAATTCATCGAGAATGCTCTTGCTTATGAGCTTACTGCGAAGGAAATTGCTAAGCATCAAACTTCATCCTCTAGCAAGAAATCGAAGAAGCGTAATCAGTCTGAAGGCAGTCAGGCAACCTTCAATAAGCCTCGTACGGTCTCTACTTTTTCTGAGCGACCTCCTATGGCGCCTAAACCTGTGGAGTCTCAGTCCCGAGCAGCTAGTTCGGCCATCACCTGTTTCAACTGTGGAGAACAGGGGCGTCTATAGTAGACAAGATGATGGAGAATCGATTACTATGGTTTGGTCATGTGAGAAGAAGACCTATTGATGCCCCAGTGAGGAGGCTAGAAAGTTGGGGCACAAGTAATGTTGTGAAAGGTAGAGGAAGACCCAAGAAAACTTGGATAAAGATGATTGAAAATGATATGCGGTTTCTTGGAATTGGAGAAAGTATGGCGATGGAGAGGCAAATGTGGCGGGAAAGAATACGGATGATGGATGGAGTCTGATTCCTTTTTTTTTTAATTCCTATTTTCTTTTATTTCATGTTATCTTTTAATTTATTTTTCAGGATTTTTCATTTTTTTAAACATTCATTCTCTTTTTTTTATTTGCTTTTTTCTCTACTTTCTCCCTCTTTTTTCCTTTTATGTTATTTATGTAACGATTATTGACGGTTTCAAAGTTTGATTCATGTTAGCCGACCCCAAATCATTTTGGGACTAAGGCTTACATGTTGTTGTTGTTGTTGTTGTAATGAAAAGTCTCTCATCATTTTTTTCTGGTGTAAGAGCTTCAATGGGAAAAATGTTTTTTTAGGCCCGTAACTTTGGCCTAGTTGGGTTATAAGGACATTATCTTTTCGGGCCTGGAGAAGAAGGACTTTAATTTTAAAAAGTGGGAAAACAAGGACAATTAAGCCTCAAGGAGGTCCGATTGGGCTTAATTGTCCTTGTTTTCCCACTTTTTAAAATTAATGTCCTTCTTCTCCAGGCCCGAAAAGCTAATGTCCTTATAACCCAATACTAGGCTAAAGTTACGGGCCTAAAAAATATTTCAGCCGTTCGGAATAACTCATCTAACATGAAAATTAAATATATTCTTAAAGAATGTAGTATGTATTTAATTAAATTTTAAAAAAATTATTTCTAGTTAATTTTTTTAAAAATAATTATTACTTAAAATACCTTTTCTGATTGAGTTAGTACTTCAAATAATTTTTTTAAAAATAATTATTACTTAAAATTTTTAAAAATTATTTCTAGTTAATTTTTAAATTTACTCTCACTGAGTTAGTATTTTTTTAAAATACCTTTTCATTTTTTAGAAATTTTAAAAACACTTCAAATCTATTTATATTGTTTAGAAGAGTTGGAGAAAAAATATTTTTGTTAAAACATCAATTATGTATTTTTGTTAAGAGTATTGTAGAGTTATTTAAAACGGTCGTGTGAAGCAAACGAATGCTCCTGTGAACATCAAGATCTTTTAATAAAAAAATACTTAAAAATAAAAGAAAAGAACATTTTGATATCTTCTCCGTCCAAAAAAATATTTATAATTCTCTTAATTTTTATATTTATATCGTAATATATAAACTAAAAAATAATTTTAAAAATATTATTGTTTAATTTATCAAAAAAATATTTCAATTATTTATAATTTTTTAAATCAAATCAATAAATTTTTATTATAAAATCAAATTTAATTGAGTTAATCAATTCGATTAGTTTAATTTATTTTACCCCATCTAAAGAATTTTTCAAATTGATTAATATAAATAAAAAAACTATATCAATATTATTTTTAACTATATCAAAATATTCATGTTTTACATATTTTTTTTCTGTTAATTAGTTGATGCTTACTAATTTTTAAATTTTATACATAATTTTTTTATTTTAAATTATTTGATAGTTTTACACTACTAAAAAATGACTACTTTAGCTTCACAAAAATGTGAAGCTAAAGAAGTTGACTGTGAAGCTTTTGTGCTTTAGCTTCACATATGTGACGCTAATATGTGAAGCTAAAGAAGCTGACGCTAAAGAATATTTAGCGTCAATGTTTGACCTGTGAAGCTAAAGAACTGAACTTTAGCGTCACATGGGTGAAGCTAAGAGCATGGGGTACCCATGCGTTATAGCATGGCGCCGAACCACCAGCCCAGCTTTTTCCTTGGCGCACCACACCGTGGCTCGTGCCGTAATCACTGCGCCATAGCCACCAAACAAGCGGTGGGTTTTTCTTCCTTTTTTTTTTTTTTTTTTTTTGTTTTCCTCCTACTAGCCGTTAGAACCCAATATGCCAACAATGGTACCGTTTGGCAACGGCTATATAGCCGTTATTTTGAAAAAAAAAAAAAATTTTAACCCCCAAAAACTTATAAATACTACCCCAAATCAATCCTAAACTCTATAAAAACCTTACTAAGTCCCATATTACACACACCTCTTTCAAAAATGAATCCAAACAATGATCCCAACAATCCTATGTACGACCCTCATTACGATGTTTTTTTTAATGATGATCGAGAACGATATATTCAAAGTTATGCGGCGTACGAACAATTTTTAGCTTTGCATAATCAAGAAGCGGAGGGGTCCGGTTCAAATGAAAAGAGAACAAGGGCATACATACCACGCGAACGGGAAGATGCGGAACAACGTTTAATCGAAGACTATTTTGGCGACGATGAGAACGATCCTAAATATCCCGAAGATAATTTTAGGCGAAGGTATCGTATGAGTTCCAGACTTTTTAATAGAATTCTCAATGACATTTTAAGCTATGATGTTCAACCTCTTCCCGAGTACTTTCATTTTTTTAGACCAAGTTTTGATGCATGCGGTCGTTCTAGTATTGGTCCTATTTTGAAGGTAACATCCGCCATCCGCCAATTGGCATACGGCACTGCACCTGATGCATTAGATGAATATTTGCAAATTGGTGAACGTTGTTCCCGAAAATGTTTAGATGCATTTTGTAAATGCATACATATTTTATACGGCGAAAAATACTTAAGGCAGCCTAATGCAGATGACATTGAAAAAATATATGCATTGCATGAAGAAAAATATAAACTCCCGGGAATGCTCGGGAGTATTGATTGTATGCATTGGGATTGGAAAAATTGTCCAAAGGCCTTGGCAGCTCAATTCAAAAGACGTGATCATAAATACCCAACTATTATGTTGGAAGCGGTTGCGGATCAAAGATTATGGATTTGGCATGCATATTTTGGGGTTCCAGGGCTAATAACGATCTTAATGTGTTATACGGTTCACCCTTATTTGATCTTGAACTTGCCGCATACTCCGTCATGTCCATTTGAAGTTAACGGACATACGTATAACAAAGGTTATTATTTAGCCGACGGCATTTATCCGACATGGTCCGTGTTTGTGAAAACGTTTAGTGTTGCAAGGATCGAGAGGAATTTAAACTTCAAAAGAGTTCAAGAAAGTGCGAAAAGATATTGAACGAGCTTTGGAGTGTTACAAGGTCGTTGGGGAATTATACGACAACCAAAGACGTGCTTTTCAAATCAACACCTTGAAGCTAATCATGTATACTTGTATAATGTTGCATAACATGATATTGGAAGACGAAGGATTCGAGGTGAATTTAAGAGAGACATTCGTTGATCCAACTCCGAACATGCGAGACCTGGATCGATAGATGTGACTTGCATTTGAGGAAAAATAAAGAACTCCGAGATAGGCAAGTGCACGATCAGCTTCGACAAGACCTTGTGGATTATTTATGGAACTTGCATAACTAGGTTTATATTTTGATGTAATTTTTTTTAAATGTAATGTGTGTTTTTTTAATGTAATGTGTGTTTTATTTTTAATAAATGAAGTTTATTTTAGTTAATATTGTGTATTTTTAATTTTAGAAAAAGATAAAAAAAAAAAAAAAATGCCGATGGCACCAGAATTTCTGGTGCCAACGGATACCCCTGAAATGTGGTGCCATAGGATTTCTGGTGCCATAGAGATTTTTGCTGACGTGGCACCACTTTTTGCCAACGGCACGAAGCCAACGGCACCACGGTACCCAGTGCTCTAAAGATAAAATAAACCAATTGCTCTATCTACATTAGCGTCACATGGGTGAAGCTAAAGCCAGGGCAGTGAATATTATTTTTTAATCTTTAGTATCACATGTGTGACGATAAAGAAAATCCCGAAATTTTAAATATTATATCTTTAGTGTCACATGTGTGACGCTAAAGAAAGTCCTTGTAATTTTAAATATTATATCTTTAGTGTCGCATGTGTGATACTAAAGAAACTCCGGTAATTTTAATTATTATATCTTTAGTGTCACATTTGTGACGCTAAACAAAGTCCAGTAATTTTAATTAATATGTCTTTAGTATCACATGTGTGACGCTAAAGAAAATCTAGTAGTTTTAATTATTATATCTTTAGTGTCACATGTGTGACGCTAAAGAAAGTCGTTTAAAATAAAAAAAATGAAATTAGCCCGAATGAATTTCTGGCTAATTTCATGTGTGTATGAATATATATATATATATATATATATATTTTAAATTATTTTTTGTTGTAATTAGAAAATATGTCAAAAGCTACACTTCTAATTATTATTAGAAAATAATTATATTATACTAAAAAATAATTATTTAATTAGAAAATAAATATAATCATTTTTGTTATGTTTCAATAATATTAATATTGTAATTCACTTAGTTTTAAATAAATAAAAATACTGCAAAAGAAAGAAAAAAAACAAAAATATTAATAAGTTAGTAGAAACAAAAAATTATATAAGTAAAATTATTAATAAAATTGAAAGTAATTTAGAAATTACCTTGAAGATTGAGAGATGGAAGTTGAAGAAATGAGATGAAATGTGGATTAGAATTGAATGAAAGAAGGTTTGGAGTGATGGTGTATTTATAGTATATTTTGAAACACAATAGCTTCACATATGTGAAGCTAAAGTATTTCACTAATTTGAATTCCGCGGCCAAAAATTTCAAACCTCCGCCAATTTTTTTTAAAATATTCATATTAGCGTCACATATGTGACGCCTTTAGTAAGATAACACATTAGCTTCACATATGTGAAGCTAAAATGTGTCAACCACCATTTCCGCGTGCGCCACCTACTGCTACCAAAATTATTCTAATATTATTCTTTAGCTTCACATATGTGAAGCCAATATCTGATTGAGTATATTATATAACTCAGTTCGACAGATGAACGAGATATATACATCTTTTTTTTTGTAAAACCAACTAAATTATACAAATATACATGTTTTTTTCTTATTTTTTTCGGAATATATATTCAAGGATATATTGAGCATTTTCAAGCAATCTCCGTCGATATTATAAGGTATGTAGAAACAGTTGAAATTTAATTATACTTATTTTTCTTGTTGTTAATACGAAATATAATTTAGTTGTAGTTTTATATTAAATGAAAATTTAGTTGATAATTTAGTTGAAAATTTAGTTGATAATTTAGTTGTAAAATTAGTTGATATAATTTATCTTAAGCCCTTTATTAAATTATACAAGTTTTTTGTTATCGATACCGAACGAGATAGAATCGAGGCACATAGAATTATTGAGAAAAGAATATTCAGTAAAAATAAGTATCTTTAATTAATTTTACTAAATAAATATATGTTCTTTTCAATAAAAGCCAGCTCTGTTCAATAAAGTAGCGACTTTATAAAATATTTCTGATTCATTAATATTCTTACCAATACATATATTTGCTAATTAATTGTACTGATCTAGTTGTAGTTTTATATTAAATGAAAATTTAGTTGATAATTTAGTTGAAAATTTAGTTGATAGTATATCTTAAGCCCTTTCATTAAATTATACAAGTTTTTTGTTAGCGATACCGAACCAGATAGAATCGATCCACATAGAATTATTGAGAAAATAATATTCAGTAAAAATAAGTATCTGTAAATAATTTTACTAAATAAATATATGTTCTTTTCAATAAAAATCACTTGTATTCACTAAAGTAGCGACTTTATAAAATATTATTGATTCATTAATTAATATTCTTACCAAAACATATATTTGCTAATTAATTCTACTGATCACTAACGAAATTTGATTGGACTTGGTATAACAAAATGTTCCGAATTTATAAAGGCAAATATATCTAAGCGTCTTTTACTAAAATACTAATTGTATGTTTTAGTTGATAATAGATTATTTGGAATGCAATAAAAATATTTTTATATTTTGTAGTTATTTATTTTTTATGCAGTGAAAAAATGTCAACTTTTAGAGAATAGATGTACGAAAAACGTCGTGGTCCCGACGGTATGATTACTAGAGAATTTATTGATGGTGTTAATATGTTTCTGGATTTTGGATTCGCTCGTGTAGTAGTTGGTAGTAAGATATTATGTCCGTGCAAAAAGTGTAAGAATTGGCGTGAATGTGATCGCAGTACAGTCATGCAACATTTATATCAGTGTGGATTTGCACCGGATTATCGTGTTTGGGTATGCCATGGTGAAGATTATCAAAATTGTGGGATCAATGATTACAATATAGGAGGATCATCTTCTATACCTGCGGAAAATTACTTTACATCACAAAGAGATATGGTCATGGATAGTTTTCCTCAATTTCGCAATTACATTGATAATGAGCCGGCAGAGCCAAATCGTAAAGCAAAATCATTTTATGATCTGTTAGAGTATGCTGATCGGCCTTTGTATGAGTTGCATAATAAGTCGTTGTTACAGTGGGTTACGGAGGTAATGAATTTCAAGACGACGTATAATGCCTCACAAAAAGCAATGGATTATTTCATCAAAGGCAACAAAGGCATGGCACCGGAGCAATATCAAAGCCAAATTCCCGATAATTATTCTGAAGTAAAAAATATCATGTCGAAACTTGGTCTCCGAGTGATCAAGTATGATGTTTGTAGCAACAATTGTTTTCTGTACTATGGGGAAGGTGAGAGTTTGAAATCCTGTCCTAGTTGTGCAGCACCACGGTACGAGGAAGGGAAATCGAGTGCACAAAAGAAATTGTGGTATTTTCAAATCACTGATAGGTTGAAGCGGCTGTTTATGTCGCGCAAAACTGCTGAACACATGACATGGCACACAAAGTGCCATGATGAGTCCGAAAGATTAATTCATCCTGCCGGCGCTGAAGCTTGGCGACACTTTAATCGTACGCATCCTTCGTTCGCTGTAGATCCTCGAAATGTCAGGCTCGGTCTTTGTACTGATGGTTTTAATCCATTTCGAGGAACAGGCGCCCAGTAGTCTTGTTGGCCGGTCTTCGTAACTCCGTATAATTTACCACCAACTTTATGCATGCGTCAGGAGTTTATTTTCCTAAGTCTTATTATATCTGGCCCTAAAAGACCGAGGATGAACATAGATATGATGCTCCGACCCTTGATCGATGAGCTAAAAAGTTTGTGGACAGATGGTGCTACAACATGGGACTGTGTAAGGCAGGAAAATTTCTCGATGCGTGCGGCTCTGATGTGGACGATTAATGACTTTCCAGCCTATGGTATGTTGTCGGGATGGAGCACACATGGAAAGTTAGCATGCCCTTATTGCATGGAGAGTACTTCGCACCGTTTAAAGAACGGAGGGAAAACATCATGGTTCGACTGTCACAGATGTTTTCTCCCACTGCGGCATCCTTACAGAAAAAACAAACGTGATTTTTACAAAGGTCATGAAGAAAGCTCATTTTTTTCGGAACGTCGAGGGCCAGCAGAAATGAAAATTATTGCTGATCGCATTCCTGATGTAACCTTTGGTGTGAATTATGAAGGTATTGAAGGGTTTGGAGAAAAGCATAATTGGACAAAGAGAAGCATATTTTGGGAGTTCCCTTATTGGTCTACCTTACTGATTCGTCATAATTTAGATGTCATGCACTGTGAGAAGAATTTCTTTGATAATATACTTAACACAGTCATGGACATTCCTCAAAAAACTAAGGACAACCTAAAGGCGAGACACGACTTGCCATTGTACACAACAAGAGATGGGTTGTTTATACCCGAGGGAACAAATAGAAAGCCGAAAGCAACATATACGCTCACCACAGAACAGAAAAATGCAATATGCGAGTGGCTTAAAGAGCTAAAATTTCCAGACGGGCATGTTTTGAATATATCAAACTGTGTCAATCTCGATACTAATAGAATAAATGGTATGAAGAGTCATGACTGCCATGTTTTTATGCAACGATTGCTACCTATTGCCTTGAAAGATTTTTTATCGGAGACGATTTGGGAAGCATTAACGGAGGTGAGCAACTGTTTCAGAGCATTGTGCACGAGTGAGATTAAAGCGTCCGATATGAGAAAATTAGCCAAGACTGTCATAGTAACTATCATTCTTTGACTCAATGGAACATATGCTCGTTCATCTGCCATACGAGGGCCTTGTCGGGGGACCGGTCTTCTATCGATGGATGTACCCATTCGAGAGGTACTCTTCTTATCTTTCTGTTAATATATGCATTATGTTGTGTATGTATTTATAAATTAAGTATTTCGTACGATACAGGATGATGTTTATTCTAAAAGGCATGGTGAGCAATAAAGCGAAGGTTGAGGGATCCATATGTGAGGCCTATTTACTGACTGAGATCACAAATTTTTGTTCCTTCTACTTCGACAAAGAAATCGACACAACGATGACACGACTAAAAAGGAACGAGGTTCTATTTGCCCCTCAATTTGAAGGACAACTGTCGATCTTTACACCAAAAGGTCGAGTAATGGGGAAAAGTAAGGGGCGACGCATGGCTGAAGTTGAGTGGAATATGGCAATCCTATATATTCTTACAAACTGTGAAGAAGCAGAACCATATCTATGGTACGATTATTATTTTGATATTCCATATTTTTACAGGTAACCATGTATTTACACATTATGTATTTCAGTGCATTTGAGAATCAACTACAGAGTAATATCTCCACTAGAGATTTGGAGTTCGCACGAGTTAATCACTTAGTTCCATGGTTTGAAAGATTGGTTGCGACCACGGAATTAAAGGACTCTCAACTTGCTGCATTGTTTAGAGGTGATCGATTAGTGAAGATGTACAAAGGTTATGTAGTGAATGGATTAAAATTTCATACGGAATTTCACGGACAAAATAAAAAGACTATGAATAGTGGATTGTGTATTACAAGTGCAAACATTTCCGGAGATTTGTCTAAGTACTACGGGATGCTACTAGAGGTACTGGAGTTCACGTTCTACAATCCTCGATTTCCTGAACAAGTTATTCATCTATTTAAATGTGACTGGTTCGACAACCGCAAAGTGAAATGTCTACACGGGTTAGTTGAACTCGATTCTCTAGCAAGACAAGCGACTGCCGAGTCATTCATCTTCCCGAGTCAAGCGAGTCAAGTGTATTATGCTCGGTACCCATCTAGAAGACTTGGTCGTCATAGAAGAGGTACAATATGATAATATTATACCCGCATCTATTTATTATACATACACTTATTTATTTAATGGATTATGTAATTCAACAGATGCGTGAGTGGTTTGTCCGATAAGAGCCAGACATGTTGTTGATGTATCAGCAGTATCATCGATAATATTGCAGGAGCCCATTTCTCAACCCGAGTACCACCAAGAGGCAGAAGCTCCAATACTTAATCTCGTAGTTGACTTGAGCGGATACGACATGCAAATTGAACTTGTTGATAGAGATGCCAATCCAATTGAAATACTTGATGATAATGAAGAAGAATATGAAGCTTCAAGCGAAGAAGATGATGTAGAATGATATGTTTCCTTTACAAAAACTTGTCAGACGTTAACGATGTGTAATTTTACTTCTTTGCATAATTTAATGGCAAACTTTATCTTACTTAGGAATTAGGTTTTTTTTTTTAATTAAGAATGGCGTCACATGTGTGACGCCTTTGGGATTTAGATTTTTTTTAATTAAGAATGGCGTCACATGTGTGACGCCAATGTATTAGTTTTAATTAACAAGACAGACTCTTTCTCTTCTCCCTTTTCTGTTCTTCGAAACCCACTGCTCCTCCTCCCCTTTTCTGTTCTTCGAAACCTAATTCCCAATTTCAAAATCACTCCCCAATTTCCACGGTATTTTCCAAATTATTAATTAAAGATTTGTTCTCCACCATATCAAGGACATATTGAATCGCTTCAAAAGGTATTTATCTTATTGATTTCGTATTTGTTTTTTGAAAGTGTTTCGAATTTGTTTCGTGAAATTTTTAGAATGATGTATGTATTGAATCGCTTCAAAAGGTATTTATCTTATGATGTATGTATTGAAGTATGTTTAAATTTTGTGTGTTTGAAGTATGTATTCAAATGTTTTCTTTGTATTACAGTATGCTGTGTACTGTTTGAAGTATGTATCCAAATCTGTTTGAATTTGATTTCGAATGTATTCACATTTCGTGTGCAGTATGTTTAAAGTATTTATGCAGTATGTTTGAAGTATGTATGGATTATGTACTATAAATAAAGTTGGTTTTGCGGTATATGTGTTTAATCAAAAGTTGGTGTTCATGGACTGATTTTTGTGTTCAATTTTATTGTACTTTGTATTTCAGATGTCGAGACGCAGTACCGACCAGCGTGCTGATGTTCCTTCTCATACCAGGGCACCTCTCCGGATGAGTATTAGTTCGAGCCCCTCATCTTCTCGTAGTATACCCGAGTCAGAGTCGTCACATAGGAGTGGGCCTGTCATACGACCCGCAGATAGAAGATCCGACCCGACACATACCCTTGGGCAAGGCTACAACAACGGATTTGCAGACCGACTGGGACTCCGGCATTGGCGTCCGTTTAGTGATGCCGAATTTACACGGTACATGAGTTATGGATCGTTGTTATCTCATGGGAGCCAAGATATTCCATTTATTGGTGGCGCCAATACTTCGATGTACATATTGACACTCCAGACGTCACGAAGACACACCGATCCCCCATGGACCATATGCGGGGTTCTCGAGGACCGTGTCACACGATCAGCCACCATTGCAGCCACCTACTACTGATCCCCCATCAGGTGGTCCATTGGTTCATCACATTTCTATTCCAGAGGAGCCGATGGAGTTTGAGTACGACGAGGATCAGGAGGTTTTAGCACAGCCACCAGGTAGAGGTCCGACTGAGATCTCTAAGGCCAAAGAGAAGTATGAAGATCGAAAACTAATCCGTCCTTTGCCAAAAATAGTTGGCTTTAGTTCAAAAAAGGCCGAGACCGATATAGTCGGCTTACTTAAGAGGTACTACTCCGGTGAAGAGCATTGGGGTCAGGTCTCTCGACGGACGAGGGATGAGTTGTGGCGGGAATTTGGGGTATATTATTACAGTTGCATTCATTTTACTCAAACTGTTATGTTCTATTGCTGTGCCAAAAATATTTGATTGTTTTTTGATTTTCTGACAGTTGTTATTATATTTGTCCAGATGCGTTATAGATGGGAGAAATCGGATGAGGAGAGAATTGGGTGGTATTGGAACAGATATAGCCACGGACGGTTTATTGATATGCTTACGCACGCTAAAAATAAAGCATATCAAAAACCAGTCGGTCAGCGGGAGAAGTGGTTGAAGGAAAAAGAGTTTAGGATCTTGTTGAAGCGTTGGGAGACCGAAGAGAAGAAGAATGAGGCGTTTCAAAAATCTAAAAATAGGGGCACTGTTTACGATGAGAGTACTGGTGTGATTACGCAAAAGGCACCGGGTACATATACTGGAGGCAGTATGAGCATGTACGATCATGCTCATTCCATGGTACTTATAAATTCTGTCAACGTTTTATTATATAATATATGTTGTTTTTAGTTATGTGTCATCGTAAATATTATTAATATTTTATGTTAACGCATAGGCGAGTGATGCTGCATCGGAGATGTACCAAAGACCGGCATGTGAGAGGGAGAGACCGATAGAGGACCCAGTGTTTAATCCCTTGGCCTTCATGAAGACTCACATCACCAATGTGAAAGAAATAGAAAAACATCAAAAGAAAAAAAAAAGAAAATTGGTGAGGGCAGCAGCGAGGCTCAACCGGAGGAGGGAGAAGCGGAGTCAGGAGAAGTTGAGTCGGGAGTCTTTACTCCCAAATGGATAGATGCCCGGAGTGCAGAACAATACGTAAGTTTAGCTTTATATTTGTTCACTTGTATTTCGATTACGTCCCTAGTTTGTAAACTGTGTATCTTGTTCACTTTTTTTGTAAATATTACTTGGAACAGGATCGATACTATAAGCTCGTTGAGGCATTGCATTTCCCAAACCCCCCTCCGGAAGATGAATTTTACCCGAACTTGTGGGCTCAGGCGGGTGGCGGAGTTAGACAGGGTGGAAGGGTGAGGGGAATTTCAAAGGGGATCATCATAAATGAAGTCATCGACCAACCCACAAGTCGTCGTCTTGTTGATTCACGAGCATCATTACGACCTATCGAGGTCGATCGGTCTTTAGAGGCTACCATCGAGGCGCTAAAAAAAGTTAACGAGGAGATGAAGAAGGACAGAGAGGAGATGAAGAAGTCGAGAGAGAAGATGGAGTCAAAATTTTCAAAGATGAGTAAACTCATGTTGAGATTACTCAAAGGAAAGAAGAAGGCAGATTCCTCATCATCTCGGGCGAACGTTGAGGATGATGACTCCGACGACTTTGATGAGGATGAGTTGATGCGATCATTATCTGATGAGTAGCATGTTAGGTTTATGTCTTGATGATCATATTTGTTATATTTTGCGTATATTTTGATTTCGATATGTATAAAATGTTATTGTTGCATGGTGTTAATATATTGCTTTGTTGGTTTGGTTACAATGTTGTTTGTTGTTGTGTTGGTTTGGTTCGGTTGATGGTGTGTTGTGTTTATTATTCATATGTTTTTTTTTGTGATGTATTGATTATGATGGTGTATTGATGGTTACAATGTTGTTTGTTGTTGTATTGATGGTGTATTATTTATGAAAATTTAGTTACAATGTTGTTTATGATGGTGTATTGAAACATTCATGTTGTTTTGGTGTTTTGTTCACTGCAGTGCCTTTGTTTGGTTAACAGGTCTGTTCTGCCTTTGTTTTGTTCACTGCACTGCCACTGCACTGCTGCTGTTAAAAAAAAAACTGACAAAGTATTAGCGTCACATATGTAACGCTGATAGAAGTTAAGGCGTCAAATATGTGACGCCGTTAATTAAAAAAAATAAAGGACTAAAGGCGTCACATATGTGACGCCAATATAATTTCAAAGATAACTGAGCTAAAAACATAGCTCAGTGGCCGGCGCGGGATTCGAACCCGCACCTATGTGATGCATGGTGTGACATGTTGCCACTGAGCTATGTTTTCATTCATTAATTATAGTAAATAAATATAATATATACTTAGTCAGTAAAATATTTTTATTTATTTGTTATTTGAATTATTTAAATATCCTAAATAAGAAAAAGTTTGCCATTAAATTATCCAATATATTTCATTTAATTATTTATTATATTACAATTGCTTAATAATGAATATTATTAAATATAAATTTAACAGTATTATTTATTATATTTCCGTAGGTTAATAATGAATTTTATTTATCCTTATACTATATTTCCTACTTATATTTATTTTTTCTTTCAAATTAAATCAATTTCCAAAATATTTTAGCATAAATAAATATAATGTAATTTAAGTTCTTAATGTTAAGAAATTTCTTACACTATAATTATTAAGTATAATTTAAAATTTATTATTTACATTATTTAATATTTAAACCAATACATGTGACGTGCAAAGTTTTTTTTTATTTTATTCCATGTATTAGCGTCACATGTGACGCTAAAGATATATTCTTTGGCGTCACATATGTGACACCTTTCAAGGAAAAATATTTTTTTTTAAAAAATCGAATTTCACATATTGGTGTCACATGTGTGACGCCAAAGAATATATCTTTAGCGTCACATATGTGACGCTAATACGTGGAATAAAATAAAATAAAAAAACTTTGCATAAGGGCGTCACATGTGTGACGCTTTTGTTCAAACTGTTTTAACCTAATTTTAAGGCGTCACATATGTGACGCCTTTATATGATTTTTTTGTCGCCTTTAATTCTTTAGCTTCACTTTATTTGGTGAAGCTAAAGATGTGAAGCTATTATGTATCTTTTTTAGTAGTGTTAGTTTTGTGATGATTTTCAAATTTTAAAACTTAAAATTTGAGTACATTTCGGTTATTAAGATTTTAATGATGTGTAATTATTAAAAATTTAAATATTTTTATTTTTAAAAATATATTTCAAAATAATTGAAATAAAAATATTAATAAAATTATAATAATTGAAAAGATAAATGGTAGTGTCAAAAGGACATTATCTTTTCGGGCCTGGAGAAGAAGGACATTAATTTTAAAAAGTGGGAAAACAAGGACAATTAAGCCCAATCGGACCTCCTTCGGGCTTAATTGTCCTTGTTTTCCCACTTTTTAAAATTAATGTCCTTCTCCATGCCCGAAAAGATAATGTCCTTATAACCCAACTAGGCCAAAATTACGGCCTAAAAAAAACATTTTCCCCCACCTTCAATGCATGAATATTGAAGTGGCCAAATCTCCGATGCCACAACCATGAATCATCAACTTGCACCTTCATGGCAATATTAATAGCACTTTTGAAAAGTCTCTCGTCATTTTCTTGATGCTTATTTTTGCTGAAACAATTTTTTGCCACGTTTCCAAATTTCTTACAATGACGACATTGTGGCTTTCCACGCCACCGACAGTCTTTTTTGGCATGATTTGTCTATTTACAAATATCGCATGGAGGATACTCATCTTGATTTTTCTTTTAGAAATTTCTAAACTGCTCTTGGTTTCTAGAATCATCATGCCCACTCAATCTTTTCTCATAAGCTTCCAGGGAACCAATTAGTTCTGGCACTGATAAATTAGGATTTTTTTCAACAATTCTTTTGTCGAGAATATTTTCCCCATAGGTTCTCACTTGAGAAACTATTTCTTTTATTTTAGAACTCTAAACCTTTCATTTTTAATAATTCAAACTCACGTCTTAGAGTTTGAAGTTTCATGGCACGTACCTTGTAACTTCCTTGAAACTCCTCCTGCCGCGTACTCCATGCTTCTTTAGCACTTGTAGCTCCCATATTTCTTGGAAAAATAGAGCCGGGTATGGCTCTTTGTAGAAAAAATAATGCTTTGGCATCTTTTTGTTTATTTGCCTTCAACTCCTCTAGTTGGGCAGCGGGTCAGTATTGTGTCGGTGATTTTAGTGTCACCATTCATTTTGTGTAATTGGAACTAATATGTGAGCTAAGGGGTTTATAATTTGTATTCTAATATATGTTCGGGTATGTGCGGAGTGCACACATATATATGATCGAATTATAAGTTCAGACGACATGTATCGGGTCAGGCAGAGCCCTTCAGTGGTCCCGCTAATGATTAATTTCGTCAATTTTGTTAAGCCCACCCACAACCCTAATTTGACCACTAATGACGGCGCCGCTCTCAAAACCCTAAAATCGACCTAATTGTAACCCTAATCCGACACGTATAAATAGGGCTCTCTCATGAGTCCGAGACACCCTTTTCCGAGCCTCTCTATCTTTCCGATAAACACAGAATTTCTAAGAATTTGGCTTACGTTTAATCATGGATTCGTAAGTGTTCCATTGGATTATCCTACCGAATTTCTCAGAACCCTGCGTAGGTAGAAATATCAGTTCGGAAAGTGTTTACACGATCCATTAGAAAATCCGGATCTCCATAAAAACCCTTATACCCCAACATATTGAAGTATAAGCATTAGTGAATCCATCTTCAACAATGTCCCACGGATCTTGAGAGCAAAAAATGTCTTCATTTTAATGCTCCAATAATCATAGTTTTCTCCTGAAAACTTTGGACTGTTTGTTGATGGAGGTTGAACAGTTTTAGTCATTGATAATATTTTGGGAAGTATAAAATATTAGAGCAGTTTAGAAAATAGTTGGGTAGTTTTTCCCGAACGTAGCGCTCATACCATTGATAATAAATAGAGGGGCGTTAATAGAAAAAGGGCGTATGTAGTTAAATGTTAGTAGTGTATGTTCAGAAGGATTTTAACGAAGACAATATTTTATTATATTCATTGTCTACATTGAGTACAATGAAATTGCCTATTCATAGGTCAAATTTCATTGACCTCATTATATCGGTGGCTAATTTTTTAATTTTACATGTTTCTAAATTTATGTAGTAATATAATATAGTTGTTTCTAGATCTAGCAGTACATTCTACTTCTAGACTTTGAAGTATTTTTAACATAATCAACGGGTGTCATTACTGCAAACTGTTTACATACATTAAGGTAATCAATTATGGCCTTTAGTCTTAACTCTTACGTGGTGACGCAATTCACGCAGCTTCAGTGGAGATGAGCATATATTGCTATGTGGAACCGACCTGCACAAGTTCACGTTAGAATTATTGTACTATCTCCGTCTACTAATATATAGATGCAACATGGAGAAAAAACACACAATTCAACGTAAATATTCATAAAATAATAATATTTTAGGACTCGAAAAAATATAATAAAATGAGAGGTTATTCTTAAATAGAAGTATAAGAAGATTTTTTTATTTTTTTCTGAATTTTAATGTGCATGAACAATACATAAATATTATAATTACTATATACGTGTAGTGTAAATGCACAGGGGCGGACGCACGTGAAGCCTGGTGGTGCACTTGCACCACCAAAATTTGGGATACGGCGACCCGCCTTCCCCGTCACTGCCGACCACCCGCGTCCGTGCCCACTACCGACGACCCGCCTCCCGCCACCCAGACCTAGTCCTCCAAGATCCGCCTCGAGATCGCGGCTCCACAAGTAAGTTCTTGTTCTTTCTTTGTTTATTTACTTCCCAATTTTATTTTAGGGTTTTTTAGGTATTATAATTCAGGATTATGTGATTAGTGATTTCAATTTAGTTTTTTAAATGTGTTTTTAATTTTGTGTTTTTGTGATTTCAGAATACTTCAATTAGGTGGCAGCTTGATGTTTCTGTATGAGATGCATTAATTCTGCATAAGCCTTTATTTGCAGATTTAGAAATGAAATATTTACAAAAATCTTGAATACAATATTTATCTTCTATTGCTTTATTTCTGAAATTTGCATTGGGGTTTTGTGAAGTTGATATGCAATGATTAAATTAGTTAAAATATGGGTTTGCTACGAAAATGATAACTAGAAGAGTGAGATGTAGTAAGATGGGTGATCAATGGTTAAATGACCTATAAATGTATTTAAACTATTAGTAATAATGTTATTTTAGCACATTTTCAGGAAATAGACGATAAATGTATGCGATTTTCGTTGTAAATGTACGGATATTTTGTTATTACTATGACTTTCTTTATGTATTATTTGTTATCTTTAATGTAATTTTAATATATATTTTATCGTTCGACATTTTTTTTGGGCAAAATGCATCCTTAGGTCCCTGAACTATTCACTTTTGTTTCATCAGGTCCCTGAACTATTTTTATGTTTTAAGAAGGACCTAAACTATTGAAAAACGAATTCACGTGGTCCATGGTTGTGGTGTGGAAATTGCTTGAACGTTGACTAATTGAATAATGAGTACTTTACGCCTAATTTTAATATATTTTAATTGAGTTCAATTTATTTTATCAAAATTCAGTATTATTCAATTCAATTTAATATTATTCAGTTCAGCTTAAAATCAATATTATTAATTACTATTATCATTATTTGTGTTCTAAGTAATTATTTAAAATAATTTTTATTATAATTTTTTTATTTTTTATTGTAATTATTTATATTATCAATAACATTATATAAATAACAATTATATATATATATTATCTAATTTTATTATCATTAATTACTATTACTATTATTATGATTATTAATATCATTATTATCAATAGAATTATATATTATTTGTAATATTATCAATAAATTTATTATTAATATTATTAATATCAATATTCCCAATAGTATTATAATATTTCTAGTATTATTAACGTAACTTTTATTATTATTATTATTTTTTTTGTTGTGATATAACTAATTTTATTATTGTTGTATATATTTTTATGTGATATAATTATTATATTAATCTTATAAATAGTATTATATATAATATACATAATATACAATATTATTGTAGATGTTATATACATATATATTGTAATCTATATTACTCGTTATTATTATAAATAAAAACTATTTAGAAGTTTGGAAATTTAAATTATAAATAAAAATTATTTAAATTAATCTATATTCTTAGAAGTTTGGAAATTTAAATTATAAATAAAAATTATTTAGAGTAAGTTTGTTGTGACATATAGTAAAACCTCGATAAATGAAAGTTTGATAAGCAAATAATCTGAACAAATAAATATTTTTCCCAGGGCAAGTCTTTATAACATGTTCAAATTATCGCTTGATAAAATGAATAACATCGCTAAATGAATATTTTTATTCAATCCCAATCATATTTATTTATCGAGGTTTTACAATACCACTTCGTAACAAAAAAAATCTTGTATGTATATCAAGGCACTTATATATTAATAATATATTTATTGGTAGAGATATCAAAGAATTTACTTGTTAAAAGTGTATATATTTAGATTTCTGTTAAATCTAAGGTTTGATAAAAATAGAAATAATATTTATTCATTATTTTTGTTATTTTATCGCACACCATAAATACCACAATGTGATTTTCAGCACTCATATTAAAAAATTCAACACAGAAATTAAAATTATAAAATTCAACACTCATAATTTGGGAACCCTGCTTTCCATTCCAATCGCACTCACAAGCGCGTGCAATATAATTAGTCAACGTTCAAGCAATTTCCGTCAGCTTCCGTCAACCATGGACCACGTGAATTCGTTTTTTAATAGTTTAGGTCCTTCTTAAAACATAAAAATAGTTCAGGGACCTGATGAAACAAAAGTTAATAGTTCAGGGACCTAAGGATGCATTTTGCCTTTTTTTTTGTGGGGCGGTCGGTGCACCAGTGATTTTTCGGTCCTGGATCCGCCTATGTAGATGCATATAGTTAATTTATTTGACCTAAAATATGTATAGTTAAATATTTAAAAGTCGATGCATTTAACTTTTGATTGATCTATTGTTATCTTCATATAAATACTATAAATAATATACATATTTTAACAACTATATATCAAGTCAAATATTTTCCTTCTACAATAAGGTGGTCATATGAACGAGCTAATGACAACACGCAAGCTAAAAGATATAGTTACAACAAAAAAGATGATGTCATTGTCACAAGCAACCTTAGACAAATATTTAAATCAACATAAATTTATTGTAAACGATATATATATATATATATATATATATATATGTTTGAGGAGAAAAGTAAAGACAAAAATCAATTGTATTGATAACAATGAATAGAGGGGCCTTTATATAGGCTTTACAAAGAGAGTCTTTCCATACATAGGATTCCTAGTTAAGGTAAGACATCTAACAGTATCCAACTACTTATGGAAGAGTCTAGAACCTACCATAACTCTTATCCCCCTACAACTAGTATTAGGTAAGACACCAATACGGGAAGGATTTCCCGGAACACTCCCCCTGTGTCGAACGCTAATACTAACATGGTGCACAATGTGTTGCCTCGGTAAAAAACCTTTCCAAGTCAAATAAAACCCCGTGGGAAAAACAAAGACTTTGGTGAGGAAAAAGAGCGCAACGCACCAACTACAAATGTCAGAATCATGTGAAGTATACTCCCCCTGAGGTATACATGACAGCTCATTCCATCGAGCCATCTTTAGTTGAGCTCGGATAATCGACACATTCCGATGCTTCTCACATGTTTCTCAAATGTAGATTTCGGCAGAGACTTAGTGAACAAGTCTGCGATATTCTCATCGGAACTCACTTGTTTCACTTCGATATTCAGCAATTTCTGCTGCTGCTGATTATAGAAGAACTTCGGCGCAATATGCTTGGTATTGTCACCCTTTATGAAACCTAACTTCATCTGCTCAATGCATGCCGCATTGTCCTCAAAGATGCAAGTAGGGGTTGCTGTAGTGGGATCTAATCCACACGTTCCTCGTATATGGTCTATGACTGACCGAAGCCAAATGCACTCCCTTACGGATTCGTGCAATGCAATTATCTCTGCATGGTTCGAGGAAGTAGCAACTAGGGTCTGCTTGGTAGATCGCCAAGATATCGCCGTATTCCCAATGGTGAACACATAACCAGTTTGGGAACGTCCTTTATGCGGGTCAGAGAGATAACCGGCATCAGCAAATCCAACTAACGTGTCGTTAGGATTCTCTGCATAAGGGGTAAGCTTGCTCGCATTAGCACTTCTGGTAGTCAAGCTACCATGTTTAGCTGCAATATCAGAGGAAGATCGACGGTCGGTATGCATCGTCTTCACCTCAACAATTCCTTTCGGAATATCACTCTCTTTTGCGTAGGGAAAGAACAATCCAAGGTCACTGGAGCCTTTCAAGTATCGAAAGATGTGTTTTACTCCATTCCAATGCCTTATCGTGGGAGCGGAGCTAAATATCGCTAACAGATTCACAGAGAATGCGATGTCTGGACGAGTACATTGAGCCAGATACAACAACGCACCAATTGCGCTAAGGTACGGTGTTTCTGCTCCAAGGACCTCTTCATCCTCCTCTTTAGGACGAAACGGATCCTTGTTCATTTCCAGACTTCGACCAATCATGGGGGTAGCAAGAGGATGTGCTTTGTCCATGCTAAATCGCCTGAGCATTTTATGGACATAGGCAGACTGATGAATGAGTATACCATCATCTCGATGTTCTAGCTCTAAGCCCAAGCAGAATCGAGTCCTCCCCAGATCTTTCATCTCGAATTCGGATTTAAGTGTAATATCCGTATTTTTCCTTCCCTTGTATTTTCGTTTTTGGTGTATTTCTCGATCGTAGTGACCCTCGTGTACTTTTCAGCGTATCCTTCCTGTCAAACTGTTGAACTATATTCTTGTTATTGTTGTGCGAAACCGCCGTTTCGGGGTTGCCGTGGATCCATTTCGTGTTATTAGTCCCCAAATATTGATTCCTATCGTTTTATTCTCTTTCCGGATCATTTTTATCATTTTGGGACCCAAAAAGGGGTGTGGGCCGCGACACAAGGTGCGTGCGCCGCGGCACACAAATTTCTCAAAATGTTGGTCGAGCAATGCATCTTGTGTGCCGCGGCACACCCATCCGTGCGCGGCACGGCGCCGAGCAGTGCCGCGGCACACTGTCCGTGCCGCGGCACACCGTGTGTCTTCTGCGACCAAAACCCAGTACCGTGTGCGCGGCACACGCGATCTATCTTGCGGCTGCGAAACACAGGAGTATTTTCTTGGCTGTGCCGCGGCACACTTTGCCGTGCCGCGGCACACGAAGCGGTCAATTGTGCGGATTCGTCTTTATTAGACGAAATCGGCCGACCTTTCCCATTTTTCATCTGCATCGCGAGTAGTAAGAGGAAGGGAGAACTGCTCGATTTCTTAACTTGGGGGCGATTTTCATCATTTCTCTTGTATTGAAGCCCGTGCAATCAATCTAACGCGTGTTCTACGGATCTTGGTACTTGAATCTCCTAAGGTAATATTCTAAAACCTATTTCGATTTAAATTGGGGGTTTTGGGTTTTTCTTCCGATTCGTTCCGTTTTGTTGGTGGATTCATGATGTATACGATTGATATTGTTAGTATCTTTAGTTTTCCTACGGATTCATGGATATTTTGTGGATTTTTACGGAATCGAGAGGGTTTGGTTGTGGTCCGCCCTCGTTATTTTTATTCGAATATACATGAATCGTAGGCGGGTTTCCGGGTGTATTCCATTTCCGTAATCGTCTAGAGTTGGTTGTGATTGTGTTATTCGAATCGTTAGGTTCATTCGTCGGTTCCTCACGGCCGTGCTTGATTCTTCCGCTCCGCTCGCGTCACCGTCTATAAATCGAGGCAAGGATTTTTGGAAACCTTTAAGCTTAAAATGAAATGGTAATGTATATTACTTGTGTGTAACTCACCTTGTGTTGGCCCGACGGGTCAAGGAGGAAATCTATCTGCCGCTGGATTTCACGAGTTTCGTACCGCTTCTTGACTCGTTAGGGTCCTTGCAAGGCCCCGAGTGAGAATGTATGCTGCCGCCCTGTTCTCACGGCATAGCGTGTGCGTGGTTTTGTTTTTCTGTAATTGTAGCCAACTCGTTAGGGTCCCTGTGAGGCCCCGAGTGAGAATGTATGCTGCCGCCCTGTTCTCAAGGCTACTTGTTTGACTGTTTACTTTCCGGAAAAAGACATGTCTTGTTTTGGTTTTTTCGAAATGATATTGGTGCATATACTATGAAATGTGTAAGCGATTGGTTTGCCTTGAATACTTGTACTAGCGTAATTGCTAACCCCTCTGGGGACCCGTTTCGGGGAAATTTGTTTTATGAATTTCAAGTCAGGATCATCGAGACGAGCGGGCGCTGGACCAGTACACGGATGATGGCCGTGCGTGATGATTGTGCACGAGTGACGTTTTGGTGTCTTTTACCTTTTTGTCTTTTGTGGTTTTGAACTAATAGTTGTACTCGAGTACTTAAGGGGTTCTTGTTCGTTTGGATCGTATTGTTGCTTATTATGCTGTGTCGGATGATGATGTTATATTGACCGGTTGAACCGGGTGGATTGTTCTGTTTTGCGTCTTTATGACATGGTATTGTTCTGTCGTTTATGTGAGTCGATAAGTTTGATCTTTGTTCGGCTGGTGGGTCCCATATAGGGATTCACTACTGTAATATACCTCGAATATCTTGAGGGTGTTACGGAAAATGGTATCGAGCTCTAGGTTTATGGATACCTAGGCTTGTCGGTTTCTTGGGTCTTGTGGTGTTTTGTTTTGCACATCATCGTCACGCCATGATTCCAGTACTACCGGTGTCCGTAAGTTTTCCTTCCTCTGTTCATTATTTCCTTGTATCGTACCTTTGATTCTCGACTTGTGATTGTTCTTCTCTCGTACTTACCCTCGTATGGCTTTTGCTACTTATTTAACTCCGGTATGGATCTTGGAAAGAGGTCGTGGTCGCGGTCGTGGTCGTGGACGCGGCCGGGACGTGGGGCGGCCGGTGGGGCGGCCACGTCACGATCTTCGAGAGCCGCGTGCAAGGCGACCGTCATAGCCATGCTTCTTCTCGAGCGTGCCGATCTTGGTATTGCGGCCGTAATGCAACAAATGGTGAACCAAATGGCGGCAATAGCTCGGGCGGTTGAACCGGATCGTGCCCATGCTAATCGGGCGGAGCGGACCGTTGGCTCAAGATGTCATCAAGATGCATCCTCCTCGGCTGGAGCTTCGGACCCGATGGGTCAGGAAGGGTGGATTAAGGAGATATCAAAGGTCTTCGTTGCCACTAATCGTCCGAGGAACGTAGAGTCCCTATTGCTCAATATTTTCTCACGGGACGCTCTGATGGTGGGAGGCCGTTGGGCCCAAAGATCATCTTTGCTTCGTGGCCGAGTTTCAAGAATTGATGGAGATCGAATATTGCCCGTGGCCGTCGATGTGCTCGGGTACATGCTTTTATGATGCTCAACCGCGGATATCCCGTAGCTCAAGCTATTGCTGATTTTAACAAGGAGTTGGGTTATGTGAAAACCCAAGTTGTCGAGAGAGTGACAAAATTTTCCATTTCTCAGACGGATGAAGTTGCGATTCGGGACTATATGTCGGGGCTCGTATGCACTACATTGAAAGATTACGAGGCGGGGCCCTTGCTTATGATATGTCCGTGACGGCGAGTGAGGCGGCCCGCGAGTAAGAAGCGAAGTCGGTTGGAAATTTTTACGGTCCCAAGTGGAGGCCAAGAAATCTCAAGCCGCAAATTTTTCAACGGCGGTTCGGCTCGTTTCTCTGGAGCTTTGGTGCCGCCGAACCTCCGCTCATGAACCCACATGTTTTAACTGTGGTGTGCAAGGCCATAGGAGCCGGCAATGTTCTCGTCCGAAGCTTACTGTCATACTTGTGGACAGCTAGGCCACAAGGCCCCTTTTGTGAGCGGATCCAACGGCCCGCGGTGCCGTTCTTCTCAACCGGCCCGTTGGAGCCGAGTGTGAACCAGTGGCTCATTTGCTCGCCGCCTCCACCGAGTGCCGGCCGAGGTAAGGGTCGGGGTCAACCCGCTAGGTGGAGTTTCCATGTCGGCTCTGCTCGGCCGCGTATCTATGAGATGAGGAGAGCCGATGATCCAAAGAATGATCGTGGCGGCAGCACTGCTCATATTCATTTCCATCCGTCGGTGTACTTTTTGATTCGGGTGCTACGCATTCATTCATTTCTCTAGAGTGTGTACGCCGTTTGAGTCTCGACTGCTTGTCACCTTGCAAGCCTTTCATCGTTAAACTTCCTAGCGGTGATAGAATTGTCGGTGATCGAGAAGTCCGGGACTGTTCTGTGATCATTTGTGAGAGGGCGTGGCTCTCTAATCTTATTGTTGTGGGTATCGAGGGCGAGGATTTAATTCTCGGGAATGATTGGCTCGAGCGGCATGGTGCAATCATGAACTACCGCACGAGGATCATTACCATGTTAGCCGAGGACGGTACCGAACACTCTTTCGCGGGGCGAAAGAGAACCCAGAAGGTTGTTCTTAACGCCTTGAAGGCGGTGAAGCTCCTGCGAAAGGGGTGTACTGGTTATTGGTGCTACGCCTTGAAGGCGGGGAATGGTGGAGTCGAGTTTTCGTCGATTCCAGTCATTAGTGAGTTTCCTGATGTATTTCCTGACGAGTTACCGGGATTGCCACCGGATCGTGAGGTTGAGTTTGTTATAGAATTAGAGCCGGGCGCGGCTCCGATTTCAAAGGCGCCGTATCGCATGGCACCTTCAGAGATGTCAGAGTTGAAGAAGCAGTTGAGTGAGCTTCTTGAGTCAGGGTATGTTCGACCGAGCGCCTCGCCTTGGGGTGCACCGGTCCTGTTTGTACGGAAGAAGGATGGTTCACTACGTTTGTGTATCGACTATCGCGAACTAAACAAGGTGACCATCAAGAACAAGTATCCTTTGCCGAGAATTGATGACTTGTTCGATCAGTTGCAGGGAGCTGCGGTATTCTCGAAAATTGATTTGAAATCGGGGTACTATCAGCTCCGGGTGAGAGAGTCCGATGTGCCGAAGACAGCTTTTCGGACGAGATACGGACATTATGAGTTCGTAGTCATGCCTTTCGGGTTAACTAATGCGCCGGCGGTGTTCATGCGATTGATGAACATAGTCTTTTTCGAGTTTTTGTATAAGTGTGTAAATCGTCTTCATTGGCGATATTCTTATTTATTGGAGGAATGAGGAAGAGCATGCAGATCTTTTGGGAGTAGTTTTTGTCATTTTGTGGACAGAGCTTCTCTATGCTAAGTTATCGTAATGTGAGTTCTGGATGTAGGAAGTGATGTTTTTGTGCCACGTGATTTCGGTAGGGGGTTCGTGTAGATCCGCGAGAAGATCGAGGCGGTGTTGGATTGGGCACCGCCCAAAAATGTAAAGGAGGTCCGTAGTTTCTTGGGTTTGGTGGCTACTACCGTAGGTTCGTGAGGTTTCTCGGCGGCTCGACCACTTACGATTGCTCCGTAAATCGAGAAGTTAAATGCTGGAATGACGAGAGGCAGTCGAGTTTTGAAGAACTGAAGAAGCGTTTGACTTCAGCCCCGGTTTTGGCGTTGCCATGTGGCAATGAGGGTTTTGCCGTTTATAGCGATGCTTCGGGCCAGGGTCTTGGGTGCGTATTGATGCGGACGGCAAGACCATTGCCTATGCGTCGAGACAGTTGAGACCGTATGAGCTTAACTACCCTACTCATGATTTGGAGTTAGCGGCAGTCGTTTTTGCGCTCAAGATTTGGCGTCACTATCTTTTCGGCTCTACATGTCAGATTTTTACCGATCATAAAAGTCTGAAATACATATTTACTCGGCGGGAGTTGAATATGAGGCGGAGGAGGTGGTTAGAGCGATTAAGGATTATGACCTCGAAATCCTTTATCATCCGGCAAGGCGAACGTCGTGGCCGACGCCTTGAGTCGGAAACCGATTGCATTGCGATCGCTTGAGATCCTTACGTCTCGATTGAGCTTCGCGAGCTTTAATCGAATTAGATGTTGAGGTTCTGTTGCCGGGAACTGTCGGACAATTTCGTGCTTTGGAAATTTCGTCGTCTTTGATCGATGAGATTAAGCTGAAGCAGTCAGAGGATCCGATGATTACTCAAATCCGAGAGAATGTTCTTAAAGGAAAGTCTCCTGGATTTGTGATTCACGAGGATGGTGTTTTGAGATTTCAGAGTCGGCTTTGTGTGCCGAACGACTCAGAGTTGAGACAGAATATTTTACGGGAGGCCCATGCTACACCTTACTCCGTTCATCCTGGTTCGAGTAAGATGTACAAGGACTTAAGAAGGAATTTCTGGTGGAATGATATGAAGGATGAGGTCGCACAGTTTGTAGCGAGATGTTTGACTTGTCAGCAGGTCAAAATCGAGCATCAGCGACCGGCTGGGTTATTGCAGTCACTTCCCGTTCCAGAATGGAAATGGGAAGATATATCGATGGATTTCATTACGAGTCTGCCGAGATCGAGGTCGGGCATGAATATGGTGTGGGTGATTGTCGATCGTCTGACCAAGTCGGCACATTTTCTGGGCATCAAGGACACTTGGGGCCCAGAGAAGTTAGCTCGTGTGTTTATCGCGCAGATCGTAAGACTTCACGGTACTCCGAAGTCTATTGTTTCGGATCGTGACGGTCGTTTTGTATCGCACTTCTGGCAGGCGGTGCATAAGGCGTTGGGTACCCGGTTGCATTTGAGTACCTCTTTCCATCCCCAGTCAGATGGACAATCGGAGCGCACTATCCAGACGTTCGAAGACTTGTTGCGTGCCTGTGCTCTCGATTGGAGTAGTGACTGGGAGGAACATTTGCCGCTGATCGAATTCACGTACAACAACAGTTGGCACGCGTCGATTCGAATGGCACCGTATGAGGCACTTTACGGGCGGCGATGTCGATCACCGATTTGTTGGAATGAGGCGTCCGATTTGGTCGGGACCGAGCCGGATGTCGTTTTAGAGACGAGGCGGAAGATAGAATTAATTCGGGAACGGATGTGATCGCCCAGTCGACAGAAGTCATATGCCGACGTCCGTCGTCGACCTTTGGAATTCGAGGTGGGAGACCACGTTTTGCTAAAGGTGTCGCCGACGAAGGGAGTTTTTCGTTTCGGGAAGAAAGGAAAGTTGAGTCCGAGATTTATCGGCCCCTTTGAGATCCTCGAGCGAGTAGGTGGGTTGGCATACCGTTTGGCGTTACCCCCGGCCTTGAGTCATGTTCATAGCGTTTTCCATGTTTCCCAGTTGAGGAAATATGTTCCGGATCCTAGTCACGTCATCGATTATGGCGAGATTGATATTGCTGAAGATATTACTTTTGAGGAGCGTCCTTTGAAGATTTTGGAGCATCGTGAGAAACGACTGAGGCATAAAACCATCCCTCTGGTCAAAGTGCAGTGGTCGAGACACGGTGTCGAGGAAGCAACTTGGGAAACCGAGGACAGCGTGCGTGCTAGGTACCCGGAGTTGTTTGTTTCTTAAGTTTCGGGACGAAACTTATTTTTAGAGGGGTAGAATGTAATATCCGTATTTTTCCTTCCCTTGTATTTTCGTTTTTGGTGTATTTCTCGATCGTAGTGACCCTCGTGTACTTTTCAGCGTATCCTTCCTGTCAAACTGTTGAACTATATTCTTGTTATTGTTGTGCGAAACCGCCGTTTCGGGGTTGCCGTGGATCCATTTCGTGTTATTAGTTCCCAAATATTGATTCCTATCGTTTTATTCTCTTTAGGATCATTTTTATCATTTTGGGACCCAAAAGGGGTGTGGGCCGCGGCACAAGGTGCGTGCGCCGCGGCACACAAATTTCTCAAAATGTTGGTCGAGCAATCATCTTGTGCAGCGGCACACACCCATCGTCCGCGGCACGGCGCGAGCAGTGCTGCACACCCGTGTGTCTTCTGCGACCAAAACCCAATCAGATGTGCCGTGTGACACGCAGCTTGCACAACGCTGAAACACAGGAGTATTTTCTTGGCACGTGCGCGGCACACTTTGTCTGCCGCACACGAAGCGGTCAATTGTGCGGATTCGTCTTTATTAGACGAAATCGGCCGACCTTTCCCATTTTTCATCGCATCGCGTGAGTAGTAAGAGGAAGGGAGAAGCGCTCAGATTTCTTAACTTGGGGGCCGATTTTCATCATTTCTCTTCTATTGAAGCCCGGCAATCAATCTAACGCGTGTTCTACGGATCTTGGTACTTGAATCTCCTAAGGTAATATTCTAAAACCCTATTTCGATTTAAATTGGGGTTTTGGGTTTTTCTTCCGATTCGTTCCGTTTTGTTGGTGGATTCATGATGTATACGATTGATATTGTTAGTATCTTTAGTTTTCCTACGGATTCATGGATATTTTGTGGATTTTTACTAATCGAGAGGGTTTGGTTGTGGTCCGCCCTCGTTATTTTTATTCGAATATACATGAATCGTAGGCGGGTTTCCTAGTGTATTCCATTTCCGTAATCGTCTAGAGTTGGTTGTGATTGTGTTATTCGAATCGTTAGGTTCATTCGTCGGTTCCTCACGGTCGTGCTTGATTCTTCCGCTCCGTTCGCCACCGCTTCATTAATCGAGGCAAGTATTTTTGGAAACCTTTAAGCTTAACATGAAATGGTAATGTATATTACTTGTGTGTAACTCACCTTGTGTTGGCCGACGGGGTCAAGGAGGGAAATCTATCTTTGCCGCCACGGATTTCACGAGTTTCGTCTGCTAGCCAACTCGTTAGTGGTCCTTGCAAGGCCCCGAGTGAGAATGTATCTTTGCCGCCTGTTCTCACGGCATAGCGTGTGCGTGGTTTTGTTTTTACGTAATTGTAGCCAACTCGTTAGGGTCCTGTGAGGCCCCGAGTGAGAATGTATCTTTGCCGCCCCGTTCTCAAGGCTACTTGTTTATTTGTTTACTTTAGGAAAAGACATGTCTTGTTTTGGTTTTTTCGAAATGATATTGGTGCATATACTATGAAATGTGTAAGCGATTGGTTTGCCTTGAATACTTGTACTAGCGTAATTGCTAACCCCTCTGGGGACCCGTTTCGGGGAAATTCGTTTTATGAATTTCAGGTCAGGATCATCGAGGCAATGGGGCGCTGGACCAGTACACGGATGATGGCCGTGCGTGATGATTGTGCACGAGTGACGTTTTGGTGTCTTTTACCTTTTTGTCTTTTGTGGTTTTGAACTAATAGTTGTACTCGAGTACTTAAGGGGTTCTTGTTCGTTTGGATCGTATTGTTGCTTATTATGCTGTGTCGGATGATGATGTTATATTGACCGGTTGAACTGGGTGGATTGTTCTGTTTTGCGTCTTTATGACATGGTATTGTTCTGTCGTTTATGTGAGTCGATAAGTTTGATGCTGTTCAGCCTGGTGGGTCCCATATAGGGATTCACGGCGCTGTAATATACCTCGAATATCTTGAGGGTGTTACATTAAGGTAGCGGGCCGTTTCATTGACTTCATCTATGGTACCGATGACATTCATGTCATCTACATAGACGGCTACAATCACGAATCCTGCATCTGTTCTTTTCACGAATATGCATGGACAGATGTCACTGTTCTTGTATCCCTTCCCAACCAAGTATTCACTTAGGCGGTTGTACCACATCCTTCCGGATTGTTTCAAGCCATATAGTGAACGACGCAATTTCACAGCGTACGCGCTCCGTGGTTTAGAGCTACTTGATTTGGGCCATGAAATCCCTTCGGGGACTTTCATATAGATATCCGTATCTAGATCCCCATAAAGATACGCTGTAACCACATCCATAAGCTGCATGTTCGATTTTCTGACACTACCAAACCGACTAAGTAGCGGAAAGTGATGATGTCCATAACGGAGAATACGTCTCCTCGTAGTCAATGCCGGGCGTTGCGAGAAGCCTTGGGCAACTAGTCTCGCTTTGTAACGCATGACCTCATCCTTATCATTGCGTTTACGAACAAAGACCCATTTATGTCCAATCGTTTAACGCCACGGGTATTGGCTCGATACGGCCAAATACCTCACGTTTAGCCATTGAGTCTAGTTCACCGCATTGCATCTTTCCATTTCGCCAATCGGCTCGTTGTTGACACTCGGAACCGAGCGCGCGGCTCGGCCGCGTCGTCGTCTTCAATAATTTCTTGAGCGACGGAGTAGGCAAAAGCATCGTCGACTAGCGTGGACGACTGTCAATAAGATGCGTATTCACTCGTACATTGCATCGAGATTTCTTTATTTTCTGACATCAACAAAGTTTCCACGTCCGTCGATTGTTCCATTGTTGATTCGAGGACATATCCGTAGTCAGAGATAATCTCGTGTGACGGAGTCACTGTGTCGATGATGAGAGGATTTTGTGCCTCCATTCCTCTTCTCTTTCGAGGTTCGGTATCCTTTCTACCCACTGGCCTCCCCCTCTTTCGAGCAGGGATAAGAGCAGCCGAAGCAGCCGTCCCACCACGAAGGTTGACGCCGGTGGCATCATTCCTTTGGGCGGCTAAACCTTGCCCTATAACTGGGACTTCCAACCTTGCAGGAACATTCGCAGCGGGAATGGTAGATCTTGTCACTTTCGCAGTATCAGTAAAGCTGTCGGGCATCGAATCCGCAACTTTCTGAAGACTGAGAATACGTTGCACTTCTAGCTCGGATTGAGCTGTGCGGGGATCTTGATGAGGCAAGGAGGGAGCACACCAGACAATTTCCTGGCGTTCAACTGGAATCGTTCGATTCCTCTCTCCCCCTAACGACGGGAAGTTTGTCTCATCAAAGTGACAATCTGCAAATCTTGCAGTGAACAGATCTCCTGTCAAAGGTTCCAAATAGCGGATAATTTTAGGCGATTCATAGCCAACATATATACCTAATCGTCTTTGCGGACCCATTTTAGTACGCTGTGGAGGCGTAATTGGCACATATACCGCACAACCAAAAATGCGTAAGTGTGAAATATCAGGCTCATATCCAGTTACCAACTGGTACGCACTAAACGGTTGATTGGCAGTGGGTCGAAAGCGAATAAGTATAGCCGCATGCAAAATTGCATAACCCCATGCAGAAATCGGCAAGTTGGTGCGCAATACCAATGCTCGGGCGATAAGCTGTAACCGCTTAATCATAGCCTCGGCAAGGCCATTCTGCGAATGAACGTGGGGGACGGGATGTTCAACATCAATCACAATCGACATGCAATAGTCGTCAAAAGACTTTGACGTAAACTCTCCAAAGATTGTCCAATCTTAATGACGAGATTGGGAAGTCGGGGTGGTTAGCCCGTAACTTGATAATTTGTGCTAGGAGTTTAGCAAATGCAGCGTTTCTTGTGGATAGCAGAGCGACGTGTGACCATCGCGTCGATGCATCAACCAGAACCATAAAATATCTAAATGGTCCGCACTCTGGTTGAGTAGGTCCACATATGTCCCCTTGAATTCTTTGTAAGAAGCGAATATTTTGTGTTGAGTCTTTAGCAAAGGACGGAGAGGGTATCAACTTTGCTAGTGAGCAGGCTTTACAAAACGATTTATGGGCATTAGAAATTGCTACGGAAGCCTCGGGATTTACGATAGATGCACCGTCAACCTTATTAGGGCGTGCGATCTTTAGTCCCGGTGATACGGTATCAAGCTCACTCACATCAATGCCGATATCGAGTGGTGCTTCCAATCATTTTCTGGACTTGAAAAACGGATGACCATGTGAGTTTTTCAAAATTCGAATCATCATGTCGCGTCCAGGGTGACCGAGTCGGTCATGCCATAGTTGGTATGCTTCGGAATCACACATTTCGTGACTCACAGCATAGGATTCAATAACCCTTATTGTAGTCTGGTATAAACCACTACTTAGACTCATAAGTTTCTCGAGAACGCGGCGTCTTCCGCATTCTGCCAGAGTAACACACAAAAATTCTGTCCCATTCTCACAATGTGTATCAAGGTGATAACCGTTGGCACGGATGTCCCTAAAACTTAGCAAGGTTCGGTTTGCTCTTGGGGCATAGAGAGCATTTGTGACATTAATATGCGTACCGTTAGGTAGCAAGAAATGAGCAGTCCCTCTCCTTGAATTACTTGGGAGGAACCAATCATTGTTGTCACTGAGGATATGTATGGCACAATATCCTTGAATAATTGCCTATTCCGAAGAATAGTGTGGGTTGTTCCACTATCAGCAAGGCACTCAATTTCGCCACGATACATCTACAATAAGACATGAAACTCGATTAGTCTTATGTTTAGAGACATAGCGAAAACTCATTTACATCGAGTTTGGGGAAATTCGACCAAGTTGGTTAGGATCAAAGTTAGCACAATCGCTGGAAATAATTTCCGCGCAGCTTGACCTTTGTTCACTAAAACAGCAATAACTTCTTCGTTAAGAAGGCTATGGACGAACGGTCAGTTGTTCTGGAAACTAGACTTCCGTATATTTCTATCCATAGGTCGTGCACTTTCTGGATCATTAAACTCAGATCTCAGTACTCGTTTTAATTTGCTATTTTGGTATTTCCCTATTGTTGAGTGAAAGAGCAAGGTTTAAACCTTTTTCAAAGGCATTATTTTTGATACAATACTATGGAAATATGGCCATAGGAGCGTTTAGATACTTTAAAACGCGTGTTGGTTTACGATTTATATCTCTACTAATGATCCTTTCGGTAACTCCAACTTGGTAGACTTGCAGAGAAAGTAGGAATGTCGATGCATAAAAGGCATTTAAAAACCACCGATTCCGTTTGAACTCTCAAAGCATAAACAAATACCAAGGAGGATGCGCCTAGTCTTGATCAAAAGTTTTGATGAAATCCTACCAATGTATCAAATTTTTATTTTAACCAAGCAATTCGTTGCTAGCAATTATTTTTGTGATAAACCAAAAATGCTTTCGAGGGAAAAATAAAATTCATCTTTGCACAATCACAAAGAATTAAAAGAATTTTATTCATCATAGCCAACTTTATTACATTCATGAAAATCCAAAGTAGTTCTCGGAAACTAGAAACAAGACAAAACATAACCAAAGCGTAAAACTAGTCAAAGTCGGCAACATCCATATGTTGGTCTTTGTCCGCAATGGTGAGAGGAGGGATCTCACCTGATCTCAATATGGTTCACCTCCGTATTCTCATTATCTACTTCCATGTAATTCGACTCTTGAGCCAAATATTGTTTATAGTGCTTGTAGTAAGCTTGGATGTTCTTTGGCGCTTTGCAATTGCGGTAAGTATGCTTCTTCGATCCGCAAGTATAGCAATTCCGGCCTTCCTTTGGAGTGGTTCCATTCCGGCGGCGGGAGGCGGCCCACGTGGTTGGGTTCCACTAGGTCCGTGGCGAGCCACCTTGCCTCTTCCACACGTTGGAACGACGACCTCGTCTTTTCCTTGCTTGCTCGAGTCATGCATCCGTGGTGCTTGCAAAACCGAGTAGCGTTGCCTTTTCTATTTTGTCGTGGTGCTTTCTGTGGGTAGCCTGATTTACTTAGGAATCGGCCGTACCGGTGGGCGCGCATTGCTATTGAGAATAATCTCATGGTGCCTTTCTTTTTCGCGAGGTGGGAGATAAGGTCACTAAAGTTCTTAATTCTCCCTTCCACATAGGCAACGCGGTGATGAGCAATTACACTTGCTCCCACGGAAACGTGTTAAGAGTCTTCTCGATCAAATCTTGATCGACTTCTTGACACCACAAAACCAAGATCAGCGCGAAGATCGAGGACAGCTTGATTATAGGCTTCCACATTCGCATAATCCAAAATCGGATTTGCTCCCACCGAAGTTGCAATTCGGGAAGCGCCGATCATGCACATTATTAAATCGTTGTTCGAGTGTGTCCCATAGTTCTTTAGGGGTTTGTAAGTTCATATAACACTTTTTCAACAACGGATGTATATGTCTACGCAAGTACATCGGTGCATTAGCCTTGGTTTCCTCGCTCGGTTCTTGAGCGTTAGGCTCGTTAGAGGGAAAGATGGTGGTAGTAAATCTCTTAGCGAACGCCAAGCGAACGTCGAGACCCACCTATGGTACTCCTTACCGGCATGGTCAAGGATGTCGAACTCCTGATGAACATTGGAGCTTTGTGCCATCTACAAGATATAAACAAGAGGAAGTTAGTCTTGTTGGATTTTCGTGACAATGTAAACGGTCACAATCGATGCTTTTAAAAGCGTGTAACATAACCGTTACTCGATTTACTTCCCTTAATTGTTGTTTAGTAAAGTCGACAAAAAACGGCGATATCGGATCGCACCGGATACGTGGTGTATGCAACAACCACAAGTATCGACTTTTCAACAATTCCGTGACTCCCCAGACCGTCACACGCTTTCTTCGACACGCAGAGATACCGACTTCTCTCGCGGTCTCATCCACCGCAAAGTAGCGTGGGAGATAAAGAACCCAAAACCCGTGTCCCCAAAAGAAAATTCCCAAGGAGAGAATTGAAAAGGGACGAGTCGGATAGTTACCTCGATTATAAAATTAGGTACGTCTTGAATCTGTCTTGTGCTTCGATCTAGGTTGGTACTCGATGCGACGACGTGAAACCGAGGCGCAATTTTGACGGCTTAGAAGATAAGTTGATGTTCGGGTTTTGGTCCGAGAGTCGGGCCCAGGTCGGACTAGGTTGGGTTTGGTCGGCGCGGTCCGCGCGGCGGCGGTGGTCGCGGCCTTCAGCGGCGAGGCGGCGGTCTTGGCGGCCAGTTGGTGGCATGGTCCGGCGGCTCTGGCTGTGGCGGTCCGCGACGGAGGCGGTCGGTGGCGGTGGTCCGATTCTGCGGAGAGTCTTTGGCGGCGGTTATCTTGGCGGCGGTTGGTGGCGCTGGTCCGGCTCTGGGGCGGCGGTCCGGCGGAGGCGGTCCGGTGGCGGTGGTCCGGCGGAGGTCTTGGACGTCCGGTGGCGGGCGGCGGCGTTGGCGGCGGCGAGCAACCGAGGTCCGCGGAGCGGCGCGAGCGGAGCGCGGGCGGCGGCGGCGAGCAGAGGAGAGCGCGGAGCCGGGCTGCGGGCGAGGCGGCGTGAGTCAGCAGGTCCGGCAGAGCTGGCCGTGGCGGCTGGGCGAAGCGGCGGCCAATGCAGCGGCGGATGGCGTGGCCAGGCCAGGGCGGCGAGGCGGAGGCGGCGGGCTGTCATTGGCCGATTTTTTTTTTTTTTTTCGTTCGAGCTACGTGGCGATAACGTGTTTGAGGAGAAAAGTAAAGACAAAGATCAATTGTATTGATAACAATGAATAGAGGGCCTTTATATAGCTTTACTGAGAGTCTTTCCATACATAGGATTCCTAGTTAAGGTAAGACATCTAACAGTATCCAACTACTTATGGAAGAGTCTAGAACCTACCATAACTCTTATCCCCCTACAACTAGTATTAGGTAAGACACCAATACGGGAAGGATTTCCCGGAACAATATATATATATATATATATATAACTTGATAAACTTATTTATATTGCCAGGACATTACTTCTATTTATATCCTTCGGTACTTATCTGTATTTTTTGAAAATATTTGTCAATATTATATTTTAGAAACTATTTGATTTTCAGTATTTATTTTTTATCTTTAAAGATTTATTCTATTTTTATAGTTTTTCGTAATTTCTTATTTGATTATTGTTTCTAGAACTTTTTTTGTATGTTTAGAATTTATTTGTATTTTTTTCGGAATTTATTTGTCTTATTTGAAATATTATTATATTTAATAGGATTTACTTTGTAATTTGTCATATTTATTAACGAATTTTAGAATTTATATAATAATTTTTGAAATTATTGTATAAAACTCGGATATTTTTTTATAATTTATATTATAAAACAAAATTTGTATAAATTGAAAAGAGTAATCTCAACTTAAGATTATTTTTATACTTAAATAATTTTAAATTTATATTAATATACTTATTCACTACCATATTAATGTGTGTCTAACTATTCCAAAAAAATCCCAAATCTCTAATATATATATATATATATAGCATTACGGGTTCTAAGCACTAAATTAATTCTCTCTCCTATATAACATTCTCTTAATTTTGGATTCCTACTTATCTAAAATCTTAAATCTCACGTCAATTTAAAATGGTACCTAGCCCGATGGACAACTTAATTAAATAGAATTCAATATCTTGATCCCACATCGATTTAAAATAGAACTCCACCAATAGAGAACATAAATAAATACCTATAATTCAATGTATATTTTTCAACAACATAGTTATTTTACACACAAACTTAAGAATATTATTTTTATTGTGCTTAATTTGGTCAATTATTAAGTTGGACAAATAAATAGTTTAAATTTATAGTGAATTTTAATTGGGTCCATTACTAAATTTACATTAATTTTATTTATCTAAAATTTGAATCTTAAATCTATTTTATTTAGTAGTTTTATAATAATTAAAAATATATAATAGCGTTACGGATTTGAAACACCACAGTAACTCTATCTTATGTGGTATTTTCTTAATTTTGTATTCATATTTATCTAAATCTTGAATCCCATATTGATTTAAAATGGTACTTAACTGATAGAAAACCTAAATAAATAGAATTCAGCGTCTTCAATCTCACATTGATTAAAAATAGAACTTCAATATTATTTTTCACCTCCATATTTATATTTCACACACAAGCTTAAGAATTTTATCTTTATTGTGTTTAATTTGGCCAATTATTAAGTTGGACAAATAAATAGTTAAATTGTTTTTGTGAAAATTTAATTTGATTAATTATTAAATTTATATTAATTTATTTGTCTAAAAATAGAATCTCATGTCAGTTTTATTTAGTAATTTTATTTCAATTAAAAATTTTAATTTGGTCAATATTAATAATATTACTTTTTAAATAAATTAATTTATTTTTATTTCAGAATCTAATTTGACCAATTATCGAATTTACATTAATCGTATGTATCTAAAATTATCACAGTGATCTTAAATGAGGCTCTGCCGATTGGAGAACTAAATTAATATTTAAAATTAATGTTATTTTTGACTCCATAATTATTTTGCACGTTTAATAGTTTTATTTTTATTGAGAAAAAATAATTTGAGAAATATTAATTTGACCGATTATTAAGCCAAATGAATCATTTTATTTCTATTGGAAATTTAATTTAGCCAATTATTATGTTCGTATTAATAGTATTTATATATAAATTTAAGTCCTACATTGATTTTAAAAGAGATTCCATCGATTGGATAACCTAAATAAATACTCATAATCAATATGTATTTTTGCACCTCACAATTATTTTGCACCACCAGTTAATAATTTTATTTTTATTGTAAAACTTAATTTGATCAGTATTTTTGCCTAGACATAACAAAGTTGTCCAATAGTAATTGGGTCAATTTTTATGTTGACAAAATAAATAGTTGTACTTACACACACACACACATATATATATATATATATAGTGTAACTTTATTTTCAGAACCCTGTTAAATGCGAGAACTGCGAGAACCACCTTTTGTACTCCTAATAATACATAATGTATATCATGTCAATGCATACAACCCCTACTGATCATAACCCCTACTATATAGTAGGGGTTATATATAGTAGGGGTTATCATCAGTAGGGGCTATTATAGTAGGGGTTATCATCAGTAGGGGTTATTTCCCGTAATAAAAATTATATTTTACTATAATACCCTTTTGAATTAATAATATTTTTTAATATTTAAAAAAAATCATTGGTTTAGAGGAGTTCTCGCAGTTCTCGCACTTAAGAGAGTTCTAAAAATAAAGCTCATATATATATATATATATTTGTATTTTACCATCACATTTCTCATATGCAATTAATTTGATCATTGGCTAAACAAATATTGTTATTTTTATTGAAAATGAATTTTGGTCAATCATTGTTGGCCAAATAAGTAATCTTATTTTTTTTGAAAATTTTTATTTTATTTGATTTAATTTGTCCAACTTATCAATGTCTAACAATTTGAGCGAATTTAATTTTTTTTAAAAGTCAAAATTAACAACCTAAGTATTGTAACTACTTATATTTGATTATGTAGATTTTATAAGTTTTCATAGATTTGGGTAATTCATTGATATAATCAATATGTATTTTAGCATCGTATTTCTCAGCGCCAATTAATTTGATCAATTATCGAGTTGGCTAAATAAATAGTATTATTTTTATTGAAATATAATTTGGTCAATTATTAAGTTGGCCAAATAAATATTTTTTATTAAAAAATTAATTTGGCTAACTTATCGATGTTTAACTTAATCTATATATCAATATATAACAATTTGAGCAAATTTGATTTTTTTAAGTCAGACGTAACAACCAATTATTATAACAACTTAAATTTAATTATTTAAATTTTATATATTCTAGTAGATTTGGAAAATTAGTGCATATAGCTATATAGATTTTCGAGGGAAACATGTGCTAAAATTATTTTTTAATTGAGTTTGAGACGGGTATAGGTATATAATATATAAATGGGTTTCAGATGGCTGAACCCTAGCTGCATTGTTTCGGGTATCACTATATGGGTTTGTGATGAAAACGCGTAGTAAACTCACCTTTAACTCAGATGTCGGACGAGTACGGTTATATAAATTATAAACGAATTCGAGTGGCTGAATCCTTGCCTCATCATTCTGGTTTTTCGTTGTGTTCTGCCGCGGTGAGGAACTCCGAATGGTTGAGGCTAACTAATAAATATAAATTAGCGAGTTTTTTCGCATTAATAAATTTATTTAAAAAATATAATTTTATTATATATACATATATAAAACCGTTACGCATCGGAGCACCACGTTAACTCTCTCACATGTGTATTTTTATATTCTAGATTCTTATTTATTTAAAACCTTTATCCCATCTTGATTTTAAATGACACTCCACTCAGTGAATAACTAAATAAATACTTAACATAAATATGTATTTTAGCCATGATTATTTTACACCAAACGTTAATTTGGTCATCTATTGAGTTGGCCAAATGAATTATTTTATTCTTATTAGAAAATTAAATTTGGCAAATTATAAATTAAACCTCATTGGCCCAAATATGTACATATTTATTTTTTAATATCTAATTTATATATGCATAAATACTATTTTTATATTTTTTAATAAACTCGATTCTCTTTACTTATAAATAAATATATAAAGTATCTAATAGCAATATGGACCACGTTAACCCTCTTTCCTACATGAAATTTTTATTTTTTTATTATTATTTATCCAAAATCTTGAATCCCACAAGTATAGGTATATAAATTGTAAAGGGTTTTGAAGATTGTATAATTCCAAAATTATACTAGGATTTAATTTTTATTTTTTTCTCATTTACAATATTTATTCTTAAAATTTACTTTATAATGTTTGAGTTTTCATTGAGGTGGATTAACCAAATACTATAGCAACTTATGTTTACTTATTTAAATTAAATAAATTTAAATACGTTGAGTAATTAGCGGATATTATATAGGGTTTGGGATATAAACGGTTAATAAAGTCATATATTAATCGAATTTGATTAATATAGGTATAAAGATTTCAAACAAGTTTTAATATTTGTACCTTACTTTCATTATTTCATGTGTTACTATATGAGTTTTGAATTAGAATAAGTAGTAAAATTATCTTTCAATTGGGTTTATGACCAGTACAAGTATATAAATTCTAAAGGAATTCAGGTGGCTTTATCATATACTCATTATTTCTGTTTATAGTGTATTCAGTTGCGGTACAATTGCAAGTGGCTGAACCCTAATAAAGTATTAAATTATTTTTTATTTTTTAGTTATAAATTACAATGTAAAGTGATTACGGTCGAGTTTGAATGGGCTATACACCAGTTGTTTTACTATTGGATTTCATTATTACCAACGAAACTACTTTTGTTGGTAAATTGTCATATACAGTAAAACCTCGATAAATGAATATGATCGAGACCGGAGAAAAATATTCATTTAGCGGAATTATTCATTTATCGAAAGAAATTTTGAACATGTTATAAAGAGTTGAGAACGGATAAAATTATTTATTTGACGAAGTTATTCGTTTATCAAATATTCATTTATTGAGGTTTAACTGTATTAACAACAAATACATCCACCATTAATTTATTAACGAATTTATGCATCGCTATCTACCAACGAAAATATTCCATCAATAAATAACAACAAATATTCCGTCCCTGTCCACCATTGATTTGCCGACGAATTCCTTTGTTGATATTTACCAATGTAATAATTACTACATGTAAAAGTAGTACTTTTTAGATAATACTTTTTATGTAAACAACACTTTTATATAAATAACACATGTAGGTAACCCTTTAAGATAATAATATTAAATAAATTCTCATACATTATTTATTATATATTAGTTATATTTATTATATATATTATTTTTCACACGCGTGCGCACACATATATATATATATAAACACACACATGTTCAATATAATAATTTGTTCGTCGTGTGTAAATAAGAGTTAGTTTATAGAAAATATATAAAATTTAATTTAAGATTATTGGTTAACATATACTTATATGTAAGACACAATTGGATTTTTATCTCAAAGTATATTTTCAAATTACTATTTGGTCGTAATTTTATAAATATATAACTAAAAATATTGTTGGTGTGTTATAGCTGAACCTCTAAAAAAAATACCTTATTTAGGAATAAACTCTTATTTTGTTATAAAATTTCATGATCCTAACTTGGGACTAGGGCTGTAAACGAATCGAACTATACCGAATTTCATTACGTTTGAGTATGCGTTTGAAAGTGTCGAACCTTAGATTCCAACACGTTTGAAAGTGTCGAACCTTATAGAATTTAATGTTTGAGTATATGTTTAAAAGTTCCGGATCGAGCCGAACTATACGAATCGGGTTGAAACGTTTGAGTAAAACTCTAAACACCTTTACGAGAGACCGAATCCAAAGGATGAGAACGGATGAGAGAGGAAAAATGAGATAAAATAGCCCAAGGGAAATATAATCTTATAAATTCATGCCTATAATTAATGGACAAAAGTCAGTTTATGACGAACCGAACTATTTCGCACTGTTTGCAAATCGAACCGAACTCCCTATTTTAATGTCTGAGTTTGAAGTTTACATCATCGAATCGAGCCTCGAGCCCGGCTTTTTCGAGCCGAATAATGCGAGCCGAATCGAACCTCTATTCACTCACAACCCTACTTGGGACAGTTATAAATAGGAATAATCTCTAAATTTGTCATAATTCATATTTTTTTAGGTCCCACTTTATAAAAATACACCTCCATTTAAGAATAAATCATAATAAGTATAATATATATAAATAAATCTTATCAGTTTTCAATAAATTTGTAATAATATAAATAAACACCATATTACAAAAAAATGCTACCATTAAATATAAATGCCAACATTATAAATCAATCCTGTAAAAATTAACACGAATCCTTTAAAATATATTTCTTTTAATAGATCTAAAAACAAAGTGAGGAACAAAAATACAAAAGTATCATCCATTAAGTTCAAATATTATAAATAAAAGATAAACACATTCTAAAGTTAAAAGTAAATTTAGAAAAATCCAGAAACTACAATAAATTCTATAAAAAATTAATAAAATATTGAAAAATTAATATATCCTTCAAATTAAAAATATTCTATCAATGAATCCAAAAAAATATAGTATATTTCGTGCATCCTATAATATTTGACCATTATGGTAATATTAAATTAAATAGAGGTGAACTATGAATACAATAATGGATAAGAATAACTATTCCAAATATTAAGTACCTAGTCAAACTCTAAATATCTATTGTATTTAAAGTTACAACTGACCTTGATTACAAACAAATTCAAAGAATTATATACATTAAACAATAATCATGAAAATCTCCTTATATACTAATACAGAATATGTTGAGTCTAAGTGGCAGCTTTTCATGCTTGCCATACGCCTTCTTCGTGACAAGTGCTTATGTATCACGCTGCTTCGACACATAATTATTTACTGGCCTAATCATCATTGCATTAATTACATTATATTTATACCTCAAATAACTCCTACCTACCTTATTATTATTTTTTACAAATTAAGGATTATGAATTACGGATAAATGGGAATTGATTATATTTACAGAAATATTTCACATTTTCATTAATTAAAAATTATAAACCCAAACAAATAGAAATTCAATATATAGTAGTGTGCACTATATATTAAAAACTTAAACATAAAATCTCGCAAAAATATTATATATTTCTACTAATTAATTAGTTTATATTAGTTAGTCATATAATTAGGTATATGAATAAAAGAAATATCAACTAAAATGAAAGATGCTTGGGAGTATTGCAAAAGAAGTGTTGAATATATATAATTAACAAAGTATTCAAAGTCCTAACCAATTAAATAAATCAAAATAATCTTATTAAAAAATATTATTAAAAGTGTAGAGAAAATAGTTTTAATTATTATTTATAAATAAATTAAAGAAACTGTGGAATAAATCAATTAGCCTATCTTAATTTTAAATCTTATTTAATTAATATAAAATAATAAAATAAATGAAAAAACTCATATTTGATAAATTATATGATTATTGATTTTATGATTTTTCAAAGAGATATTTCTAAATACATAAGCAATTAAATTTAATAATATACTAATCCGTAGATTCATCTTTGTGCAAAGAGAATTTAAAAAAATAAAATTTGATCTTTTTAAGTATTTTTTATTTTTTCAGTTTTAAAAAATTTGTAAATTTATTTACTTTTCAAATTAATTATATATTTTTGTAAATTTTGGATATGCTTTTGTATTTTAACTTATATGCAAATAATTTATGTAATTTTTTTTCAAATATAAGTATTAAATTATCTCATTTTGGCCATTTAATAGAAACTGTTAAATACTTAACGATTTGGACTATTTTGGCCAAAAAAGGAGAAAAAAAGAATGTGGAACCAAATCTATTTCTAAAATGTTCTCATAGGAATAGAGTGTAATTTTTCCTCCTAAAATTTAAGCAATTTTTTTTGATAACATATTTATCAATAGAACGAGCTCTATATAAAAGAGGGTTATAGAAAATAAAAATTGACAATAAATCTTTTTCAAAATATATCTCGATAGGTATTTAAATTATTTTTAATTTCAGTCACCCAAAAAATTGAAAATTCGAATGAGAAAAAATAGAATTATTGTGCTATTGCAACAATAATTGATTATGTGAGAGATAGTTTTGTTTATTTATTTTCTAAGATACTTTGAATGATGCATATTTGCAATATTTTGGTACAATATTAAAAAATATTATTGAAAGTATAGAGATAATGATTTTATTTATTATTTATAAGCAAATCAAAGAAACTATGGAATAAATCAATTAGTCTATCTTACTTTTAAATCTTATTTAAATAATATAAAATAACAAAATAAATGAAATACTCATATTTACTAAATTATATAATTACTAACTTTATGAATTTTTAAAGAGATATTTCTAAATACATAGGTAATTAAGTTTAATAATAATATACTAATCCGTAGATTCATCTTTGTACAAAAAGAATTTCAGAAAGTAAAAATTGATCTTTTTAAGTGATTTTTAAGTGATTTTTTATTTTCTTAGTTTTAATTGATTTGTTAATTTATTCATTTTGAAATCAGCTATATATTTTTGAAAATTTTGAATTTGCTTTTGTATTTTAAACTATATCTAAATAATTCATGTAATTTTTTTTCAAATATAAAGATTAAATTAACTCCTTTTTGGCCATTTAATAGAAACCATTAAATACTTAACGATTTGGACCATTTTGGCCAAAAAAAGGATAAAAAAGAATGCGGAACCAAATTTATTTTTACAAGTTTCTCATGGGACCAAAGTGTAATTTTTCCTTCTAAAATATGTAAGTAATTTTTTTTGGTAACAACATATTTATCAATAGAATGATCTCTATATAAAAGAGGGTTATGGAGAATAAAATTGACTATAAATCTTTTTAAAAATATATCTCGATGAGTATTTTAATTATTTTTAATTTTTAGTCACTCCAAAAATAGAATATTCGTGTGAGAAAAGAAAGGAATTATTGTGCTATTGCAACAATAATTGATTATGTGAGAGACTTTAAGTTTATTTATTTATTTTCTAATATCCTCTAGATGATGAATATTTGCAATATTTTGGTACAATTGCTTCTATTACATTTATTATGTTACACTACACATTTCGGAGTAAAATATTCATTCCACAAATGATATTAAACTCGTGAGATAGTAGATTGGCATTTAAATTTCGAAGACGACAATTTCCAATAATTATGTTTTTCCATGGTGCATCTGCCAAGACTCGATTCAATCGTGGTCAGTTTTATGTAGCCGTCTCAAAGTGAAGAGCAAAAAGCCTTCAATTTTTTTATCGCGAGAAGAATGGTGTAATCGTAAATAGAACAACTAATGTAATTTTCAAAGAAGTGATATTAAATTTATGGTGAATGATCTTGTATTATGCGTTTTTATGTGAATTTTTTTTTATGTTCCCGTATTTTATACGGATGGTATACTAGTATAAATAACATTTGAAAATTTGAGAAATGCTAAAAACGGAACTAAATCTCGAAATATAAATCACTCTTAAAAAATAAAAATAGGTCTTACAATATTATAAATTCTGAAAATGATAATTGGTTTAGTTTATTTCGTTTTGCAGGCCACATACATATCTTTATATTATTATATATATATATATATATAGTGTAACTTTATTTTCAGAACCCTGTTAAGTGCGAGAACTGTTAGAACCACCTTTTGTACTACTAATAATACATAATGTACATCATGTCAATGCATACAACCCTTACTGATCATAACTCCTACTATATAGTAGGGGTTATATATAGAGTAGGGGCTATCATCAGTAGGGGCTATTATAGGAGGGGTTATCATCAGTAGGGGTTATCTCCCGTAATAAAAATTATATTTTACTATAATACCTTTTTAAATTAATAGTATTTTTTAATATTTAAAAAAATCTCACTGGTTTAGAGAAGTTCTCACAGTTCTCGCACTTAAGAGAGTTCTGAAAATAAAACTCCCCTATATATATATATATATATTAGCATTTATATATCAGGATCTATTGATTTTTTTAGAGTTTGACTGTATTTTATATTTTTATAGAATTAAGTTTTTGGCACTCTTTCGTTATCACATTTTATTTTTATTTTCAGGTTTCAATTTTATGTCGGAAAATAAAAGAACAACGCGATAAAACGAAAATTCAGTATTAAAATATTTTTATCTAATATATTATAATAGTATATACATGTATCTTTTTATATAGGTACTGCAATCTATATCTATCCAAAAAAAAAACCCAACATATTTAGCCACGATATGCTAACCCCTCTTATAATACTTCTTTCGTCCAAAAATACTCTTATTTTGACTTTTTATGGTCAAAGTTTATAAACTTTGATCTAAATTGTGATTAATATATAAATCAATTATAGTCATGTAAGTAACTGTTAGATTTATCTTACTGTGTATCTTCGAAATATATTCATGACTATAGTTTATATAAATTGATGACAATTTATGGTCCAAGTTTATAAATTTTAACTGAAAAATCAAAATATGATAAAATTTTGGTAGATGTAGAGAGTAAGCATTAGGTTGAAATTGAAATTTTATTAATTTATTTTAATAAAGAAACACAAGGATAAAGTTTTTAATTACTTGAAATTATTTCCTTGTTGAGATTTCAATTCAATTCTTAGTTCCAGTTCTGACTAAGTCTTTCGGGACAATGTCCGAAGCGCCATTCTGGGCTAGATCGCGAGGTGTGTATTAGAACCTGTTCTTAAATATCCTCAACTACAAGATGAGGAGTGTCTCAAGTGATAGGCAATGCTGAGTCAAACCAGTGGTTTTAACTTGGAATTATTATATCGTGGACTCTAAACATTATTGTTTTAGTCGTTTTTGTTAGGTAATTTTAATAGAGTGATGTTGCATTTTCCGTAAGATTTTTACGTCATTTTTAGGATTTTATTAGCCATTTTAGGTCTTAGGTCAATTTCGAATTCTACATATTTTTATGGGTTTTGTGTAACTTTTAGGTAATGAACAGAATGGGGCGGGCACACAAAAATAGATCGCTAAAACTTAAATTCGCCCATACATTTAGAACAGCCAGAAAAAACCACGCAATGCTTGGAACATCCGAGCGGAACAACCAACAGATATCCAGCCCCCTGCCGAGCGTTGAAGATTACTCCCGCATTGAGCTGCCAAGTCATGTACAGCGCCACCAACTCATGCTGAGACCACTTGTTAGGAGTCACTCGACCGAATGGCGACCACCGCCGGACCAGATTTTGACCGCCAGGCGATTCCGACCGAGTCACTAAGTGACCGAACCTGACTGCCATTGGGATCGATAGGTGATCGCCACTTATGCGCGATTTTTACTAGTTCGACACTTATAAATAGATGATATGGGGGAACTTTTAGACACTTTTCCTCCTCCATTTCCCGTTTAAAATTTTTAAAGAGAGATACTTTGAGGAGGATTATTTGGGGGTATTCTTCTCCAAAATCCATAAAATAATTTTACTATTTTTAATCTCTCTTTTATTTCTTGTAGATTATTTCCGTGGCAAATTCCAAATAAACCTTAGGTCTAGAATTAGCTTTTGCAATTAATTGCTTTTGCATGTTAGTTAAAGTTTCAAGAGGTGATTTTTTTCTTAATTTCTTTCATTAATTGTTTAAGTGTTTATTAGGTTTAATAAAATGTCTAGTTAAGTGTAATAACCTAATTTCGCAGGTCTAGCTAGGATATGGTTGAACTAATTCACACTCCTAGATCATTTTGTTGATTAATTGTATTCTATTCTAATTGTATTGCTCTCTTAAATTAAATGTTGGCATCCCGTGATTAATGATCAACTGAAGGCTAAGTATGGGCTTCGAAAGGAGAGTACTTTGTTTGAACTTAGATATAATATCTAGCTGGACGGATGATAAGTAGGCATAATTCCAAATGAATTTTGTCTACCAAATTATCAATCCACGGTATTGATCGATTTAAAAGGATAGCGGCAAATGGAAATAGGGAAACCGAACCATAAACATTTTCTTTTGTACTCATTTGTATTTACTTTCCCAATTTTACTTGTTTTCCGCTTATTTCCTTACATTATATTTATATTTCTTAGTTGATAATTAATCTCAACTCATTTTTAAGATTTAGATTTCAGTTCCTTTCTTTTTCTATTCTAAGCACAAAAACATCAAATCACAACTTCTACGAATTCTCCTTGTGAGATATCACTCGAGTTGACCTACCACTACTGCAAGTTGATGTCGTTCTCTTGAGGGGAAATTTTAGTCGGACTAAGACATTCGACACAATTATACAAGAATGTGTGGATTTATTAAAAGTAGTACTTATGCCATTTTTACTCACTTGTTTCTAATATATTCATTACGAGTTCATGATGCATGGTGAACCTAATCCATGATATGTTAAATAGCTAGAAATGAGATTAAGCAAGTAAGTAACCTGTCTGCGGATATAGCTGCAGTACAATATTCAACAAGCAAGAAGAACGAGACCGCAAGCCGTTTCACCAACAACCGCTTTCTACTCTTCTCCATATCTGTCACCATTAAAGAGCATGTGAGAAAGAAATTTAGGGTTTTTGGCATTTTATTCCCCCGTTGTTTACACAATGAGCTATTTAACCAATTGCGTATAAATTAAATAGTCATTTCATCATAGAGGATAAAGCAGCCTATTTTTAAAAATATAAGGGATAGTATGATTATTTAATTTATACACTGGATAAACGGTCCATATAGTAAAACATGCGTAATCCGCCGTTCACAGAAATTTAACACGATCAATAAAAATAAGAAAGAAAGAAAAATGTAAAGAAGAAGAAAGAGTGAAAATCCTAGGAGTATAATTTACAAGTAAAAGAATTTCATAACAAATCCAACCTAGAGTAGGTGCAAAGATCAGGTTAATTAGTCAATTTCGTTATTCCAAGCTGTATTAAAAGCGTAGTTAGCGGCCCGGGGGGCGGGGAAGGGGGGGAAGGGGGGGAAGGGGTTAATTAGTCAAGCTCGTATATATCAAGCTGTATTACTGGCGTAGTTGGCGCGGGGGGAGGGGGGTTCAGAGGATGCGGTGCTTTAGCAGTTTATGAGCTTAGGCATCTATGTCTAGATATCCATGAACCCTTGAAAATTGAAAAGCATCTTAAAATCCAAAAAATGGACTCCTAAAAATTGGTGGCAAAATAGCTCTACTAGGGACTGGAGTTTGACATTTTTATCACTTAAGGGACTAAAGTTTTAAGTGTTTCAAACAAAGGACTAAAGTTTAATCCGTTTCACCCGTTAGGGACTCCGTTAGTTTGGTCCCGTTAAGTTTAACGGATTGATGACATGGCCGTTAAGTGCCACGTGTCGGCATTTTGTTGATCAGTAATAATAAAATAATAATAAAAATTTTCAGATTTTTGTAATAATAATAAAATAATAACAAAAAATATAAAAGTCTAAAAAAATATAAAAAATTAAAAAATCTGTATTTTATTGAAAAATTGAAACTTTATTTTTTTAAAAAAATCTGGAAAATTAATATTAAAAATCTAATGCTTTTATTTAAAGTTAAAAATAAAAATTAAAAATGAAAAATATTTGGATCTGATTTAAAATTAACCTTTAGTTTGTTTGTTTAGATTTTTAGATTTTTTTGTAAAATAATATTTATTTATTAATATTATGAAAAATTAGATCCAGTTTTCTATTTATTTATGAAAAATAATATCTCAATTTAAAAAAAAAGTTTATAAATTAGATCCAAATTTTTTAATTTATATTTTTTATTTTCAAATTTTAAATAAAAATATCCGATTTTAAGTACTAATATTCCAGATTTTTTAAAAAAATTGAGAAAAAAATAAAGTTTCATATTTTTAAAAAATCCAGATTTTTTTATTTTTTATAGTTTTTAGACTTTTATATTTTTATTATTATTTTATTATTATTACAAAAATCTAAAATTTTTTATTGTATTTTTAATTTTTTTTTTAACTTTAAATAAAAGCATTAGGTCTTTAATATTAATATTCCAGAATTTAAAAAAAAATAAAGTTTCAATTTTATTAAAAAATACAGATTTTTTTATTTTTTATATTTTTTTAGACTTTTATTTTTTTTATTATTTCATTATTATTACAAAAATCTGAAAGTTTTTATTATTATTTTATTATTACCAACCAATAAAATACCGACACACATGACTTAACGTCATCAATCCGTTAAAACTTAACGGGATCAACTAACTGTCACTGTGGTGAAGCGGCTTAAACTTTAGTCACTTATTTGAAGCAAACACTTAAAACTTTAGTCTTAAGTGATAAAAATGAACTTGATCACTGGTAAATTTATTTTCTTAAAATTGGTAGTAGGAAAAAGAATAATTAAAGTAAGTTATCGTAAAAAGATAAATCCTAAAAATCTAAAAATAAAACTTAAAAAACTGAAAACGAACCCTAAATCATGGCCGCTTAAGCACCCGATCCACCCTAAAGCATGGTGTATTACCTTTAAAAAAGAAAAAAAATTATTTTGGCTATGCTTCGACCTCCTTTCAGCTGCCGCTTCGACTCTTTGCTGGCTCCGGCGAAAAGAGAAAGAAAATGCCTTAGATTCTATTCGGTCTTACGCATTTCCTGTATGCATCCGTCCAAACTATTCGACTTCGAGACTCTGTATATGTGGGTGTTGATTCTTAATGTTCAATATGTATATACTAAGTTGATGAGGAGTTCTTTTATACGGTCAAAACGTTACTGAGGAAAAGAAAAAGAACTTTTAAGACAATTCGTAGTTCTATTGGGTTCTAAAATGTACTAACAAAGAATAGGTGATGGCATAAGAACAATATATTTTGATGAATAAGAACAATATATATATATATATATATATATATATATATATATATATATATATATATATAGAGAGAGAGAGAGAGAGAGAGAGAGAGAGAGAGAGAGAGTCCAAAAAAGACATCAGGTAAATAAATTCGTGTATCTTAAATATTCCGGAATAAATACAGTCAATGGTGAGCGCGACAAAATAATAACTATTGAAGAACGAAAAATATGAAATCTTGGAAGACATACCCTGGGTAGATTGCTTTTCAAGAAAACCATAGTGATTGAGAGAAGAGGAAGTCAGGGCCGGTCCCATCAAAAATAAAACTAAGTTAACCTTTAAAAAAATAATTTCTTCTAATTTTTTGAGTTTCATTAATTATAATTTATATTATTTACTTTGTAAATTTTATTTTTTAATTTTTTATTGAAAATACCTAATTTAATAACAAATATATTTAACTCATTATAACTAACTCACAAAAATGATTCCTACAATGTTTTTGTATTTAGTGTTAAATAAGAATGGTGTGATTCCCCTTACTTGTTTAATTATTTTAAAATACAACAAAAATAATATTTTTTTACTATTGAATGAATAACGACTAGAAAAGAATATATATATATATATATATTTGCAAATAATTTATATTACAAAACAAATAAAGCATATGACAAAATAGAAGGAAAATTAAAATAAAAAGTTGGGGGCCATTATAAATATATACTAGAAAAGAATATATATTTCTTGTTTGTATATTATAAAACAAATAGAAGTAGATAACAAAACGTAAGGAAAATAAAAAGTAGTCTGGTGTGGGTCGATCTCAGGATCAATAACTTTTAAAACATCTAATTTACCATTGCACTATAATTAGTCATTTGTTTATCTCTACTAATAATTATATATACAGTGAAACCTCGATAAATGAATATAATCGGGACCGGATATATATTCATTTAGCGAAATTATTCATTTATCGAAAAAAAAATTGAACATGTTATAAACAGTTGGGATCTGAGAAAATTATTCATTTGGCGAGTTTACTCGTTTATCGAACATTCATTTATCGAGATTTAATTGTAGTAAGAAATTAAAAAAAATGGGTCCTAAAATGTTGGGCCCTAGGCATAAGCCTCTTGGGTCTATGCCCAGAGGTCCGGGTATGGAGGAAGTAAACAAACTTATGATAAAAACAAATGAAAAAAAAAGTATGAAATAAACAGAAAACTATAGATACAGTTATAAGGTATGAAATGTATAAGGTATGTAGTAATAAGTATATATAGTTAAACCTCGATAAATGAATATGATTGGGACCGGAGAAAAATATTCATTTAGCAAAATTATTCGTTTATCGAAAGAAAATTTGAACATATTATAAAGAGTTGGGACCGGTGAAAATTATTCATTTGACGAGATTATTCGTTTATCGAATATTCATTCATCGAGGTTTAACTGTATTGTTTTCTGGAAAGCTAAAAATTGGCAAAATTCAATAACCCGAAGTAATAAGGGGTAAAAAAAAGGTAATTAAAGAATCCAGTGGAGTATTTTCTTCGTCAAAGATTAATGTATGTAGACTAAAAAATTAACAAAAGGACATGTCATTTAACCAGCTTAATTTACGGAGTTGAACTGGACAAAAAATTCATTGCATTTTGTGATGGAAACTTCATCAATTTAATTAGAAGTTAATGAAAAAGTAAATGTACTAAATTAAAAGAAGCAAACTGCTCTAATGAATTTGCCACGGTATTAAATCTAGGATTGTTTTTTTTTTTTTTTGAATGATGAGGTAGAGCACAGTTCTAGGAGAAGTTACAAATAGCAATCACGTGGCCACGCCACACCATTACGATCATCTAACAAAAGGTTGCCAATGCCAGCAGGAGGAGTCATTAAAAGTTGCACATCTTGATTTAGATCATCGCCTAATTTGCTATAAAATCTGCAGGTCTATTTGCCTCTCTGAAGGTGTGTATGAAGATTATCTCTTGGTGTTTATCAGCAATGGCCCCTATATGCCTGACCATAGCATACGAGTTGTTCAATTTATTTTCAGAATTCAGCATTTGAATCACCGTTGCGTTATCACTCTCAACACTCAACCGGCTATACCCTCTTTGAAGAGCTAATTTCAACCCATCGAGAATGGCCCATAATTCGGCTTCCACCACAGTTGCAAAACCAACTAATCTAGCAAAGCCTAAAACCCAATCACCTTTGTCATTCCGCAGAAGTCCCCCGGCTGCAGCTTTGCTTATCGATCCTCTAACTGCTCCATCACAGTTCAGTTTGAAGGCACCCGCTGAGGGAGGTATCCATTTAATCCATTTTCTAACACGAGCCACCAAGTGATTATCTCGATGTTTGTTCGAGTGAACCACTCTAGCCCAGGATTTACCTTGAGCCAAAATACCTCCTGTGGAGTTGATCGTACCCTGAAAGATCCTTTCATTTCGACATTTCCACAGTTTCCATAAAATAATGCCAAAATAAATATTCCAAGCATAACCATCTGTAACCACTTCGTGAGCAAGGTTAAAATTTAGCCAATCAAGAAAGGGTATTCTGAAAAACCATGCGAGAGACCCATCTGGAGCTATCTTTGACCAAACAGCACTAGCAGTCGGACATGATCGAAGAACATGTTCGGTTGTTTCTTGTGCCTCCCCACACACAATGCAGCTCGGATCATGGCTCATATGTCTGTAGCATCGTTCGGCATTTGTCAGAATCTTCCCCTGGTAAACCAACCACAAAAAATGTCGAACCCTTTGTGGCCCCTTGTGCTTCCAGATTCTGTTCCATTTAACCTCAGTGGTAAGGCTCGGTTCACCTTTAAGGTAATTATATGCACCTGCAACAGAAAAAATGCCATTCTTGTTCCATCTCCAAATAGCAATATCCGGACCTGCAGCTTCAAAGGGTGGACTAACCCCCGCAATATGATACAAGGCAGATTCCTTTAACGTGTATTTGAATTTGGTCCATGCCCAGTTCCCATTTTCATCTACCATATCACGAACTAGAGTTCCCACATCAACTACACGATCATCACTTTTATAAGCAATCAATGGTCCCAATTCAGGAATCCAAGTGTCAAGCCAAAATTTTGTATAACTGCCGTCGCCAATCGACCAAGATATGCTAGCGTACACATCATTCCAGACTTTGGACACAGATCTCCATAAGAACGAACTTTGTTTTCTCCGAATCATCGAGGGGCAAGTTTTCTTAACTTTATATTTCTCCCTCAGAAGTCGAGACCAGAGCGCTTTTTCCTGAGTCACGAATCGGAATCCAAACTTTGTCATAAAAGCCCGGTTATGGATTTTAAGAGAGCGGATGCCAAGACCCCCGTTCATATTAGACTTACACACTGAATCCCAATTCACAAGGGAGATTTTTTGTTGATTCTCTGAGCCTCCCCATACAAATCGACGAATCACCCTCTCAATTTCAGCAATAATCGATGCAAGAAGCAAAACCACTTGCATGCAAAAATTTGGAATGGCCGAGAGTACTGATTTTGCCAAAGTTACTCTACCAGCCATTGATAATGAAGAGGCGGTCCATCCACTAAGGCGTGCACGGACTTTATCCATAATGTATTGAAAATCAGCAGTCGAGCCTCTTCCATGGATCAACGGAATGCCCAGATATTTTCCTAGGTTACCCACTGGATGGAATCCGAACAGCCCTGCAATCTCGGAAGCAACATCTTGGTGCGTGTTAGGAGAGAAAAAGATCTGAGTTTTCATAGCATTAATGCTATGCCCCGAGCATCGGCTAAATTCCTGCAGAATGTTCTGAATCTCAACCGCATTAGCGATATCAGCTATCCCAAATAACATTAGATCATCCGCAAAGAAGAGATGGGATACTGGCGTACCATTTCGTATAAAACGAAACGGGCACCACCTACCCTCCGCCACTGCCTTCGATATGCCATGACCAAGCCTCTCCATAGCTATAACAAATAAATAAGGTGATAGTGGATCCCCTTGGCGAATACCTCGCTCCGGTTGAAAAGGATCCGAAGCATTGCCGTTCCACAAAACCTGAAATGACGCTGAAGTAACACAATTCATAATCGTTGCAATAAGACTGGTCGGCAACCCTAAATCATCAAGAGATTCTTTTAAAAATTCCCAACGTAGTCGATCGTATGCCTTTTCCAAATCGACCTTGATCGCTATCCACCCCTGTTTTGTTTTTGCCCTGTTCATCGAGTCAATGCACTCCTGCGCGATTACCACATTATCCGTGATAGATCTCCCAATAATAAAGCTAACTTGCGTAGGCGCCACTACATACTGCATAATCTTCGTAAATCTAGTATTGTTAGCTAATCAATTGGACCATTGGTGATTTTTTTTTTAGAAAAAATATATTGATCATTGTGTTATACAAAATGGACTTCACCAAACAAATTGTGACTACCAAAATGAGCGCTCCAGCCAATGATCAGTCGAAAAAACGGCTGCGACCTGTAACAATCGTTAGTTAGAGTTAACATTTTGACCGATAATTATTTTGTTGTCGGCTAAAAAACTTTAGCAGACGATATTTGAGGGGGAGATCAGGTATGTCATCTGCTAAACTTGGACACTTTAACCGACAACATGCGCTACTTTAGCTGACGACTAAAGCCTTTGTCAGCTAAAGTTCAATATTTTTTTTAGATATCAAGTTACATAATCAAAATATAAAAAAAATACACAAAAGAAAGAAAGAAATTATATAAATTTTATCTGAATTGATCGTTCAAGAAATTATAGTATTGAGGTATCTTTATTAAACTTTCATGGGTTCAGTTGCTCAAATAATACCCAAAATCATTCTTATTTCTTACGGAAAAAAGCTTTCCTACCTGAACCTATATATATAGGGGTGGGTTATGGAGTGAAATGGTTTAAGTGTAAGAAATAAGAATGTATCCTAACCTTACATCTATAAAGAATTAAGGGTTCAGATTTAACTAGATTTGATGCTGACATCATCATTGATTCACCCGATTTTAACAACAAGGGTATTTGTGAAATAAAATTTTTTTCTCACTCCTTTCCATTCATCTTATCCATCTTTTAAGGAATTCTGAATTTATTTTCAAAATTAATTTTCTCTCCCCTCATTTCAATCTATCCCTAATTTCGTCCGCTCATTTTCTCTCCCCCATTTCTTCTCGCATCGCTCCCCATTCCGAGTGTCGCCATGTCGCCATTGTATATTAGCACGATTATTCTGAGTAGTTAGCACAATCTTTGTAATTAGTAAGCACCTTTAATATTATTTTGCAGCATAAGTGTGTTTATTATCAGCACATTTAGCTGATTGTTTCTGCATATTTATAATAATTTTTCAAAGACATTTAGGCGATGGTTTACGCACATTTAGAAAAAAATAAGCGTAATATTTGTGCTAAGTAGTGTAATGTGATTTATTAGTAAGCACAATAAATATAATTTTATTTTATTTTTGCAATCAGAAATTTCTTGAGAGCTTAAGTTATTATTATTATTATTATATTTTTTTACAGATAATGATAAGGGTAAAGCAAATGGAGATAAGAGTATAAATGATGGAGGAAGGATGAAGGAAAGAGATAAAAGGATGGAGGAAAGAGAAAACAAAATCACCACGTTGGGAAGAGATGGGAAAGTGGGATATGAAATCCCATGATTATAGGAAATACCAAACATACTGATTTGTATAATTACAAATATATCACACAAAATATTAGCGTATGTGCTTAAATTCTTAGACAACGTGGCCGAATCGCGGATTTGATCACCAAAGATCAAAGGCCAAAATCATTCTTATTTCTTACGGAAAAAACTTTCCTACTCGAACATATATATATATATATATATATATATATATATATATATATATATATATATATATCAGTCTTGCACACCGTGCTATGTACGGTGCCTAGTAAGTTTAATCGTTGATGTCGTAATTATATTCGGTATATTGATTGAATGTTACTTTCGCGTGTTTGATAAAAACTCGTCAAGTGATTGATATGCTTTTGACAAATTTGTCTTGTGGTTTGGCTCATTTAGATCTTAAAGAGCATAATAAAATTTAACAAAAAAAAAAACTTGTGACTAACACAACTCAATATTTTGTACCACCCGATGTAATGGTTTCGCTGTCCTTCCCAGTTAGACCTAGCAAAGCAATCTTTTTCCTTATGTATTTTGCCGGATTATATTATATTTTTATATTAATTGTTGATGTAATTTTATCCTTTTATGCAATTTTGTGATTACTTTATAGTATCTCATATCAATATATAATATTATGTTATGATTTTTTAAGATAGTAATAGTGATAAATGATATAAGGATCAAATAAAAATATTTGTATATTATTTTTTTTATTGTGGTAATGTAATAAATGATGTAAAATAGCTGTATATTTATTTCTTTGATTGTAGTAGTATAGTAAATAATATAACAATTAATGATCTAAAAATATTTGTATATTCAGAATATTATATTTTAAACTTATTAGAAAAAATTAAGGCCCCCGGGCCTCATGTTTTAGGCCCAAAAAAATGGGATTTTTTTGGCTCAGCCCTGAAATGGCCAGCCCATTTGTTGCCCGGCCCATTTGGGCCGAGCCCGCCCATTTGCCAGGTCTATTCACAATTGCACGTCTCCATTTTTGCGTGGTGACCATTTATGAAGTGTTCCAGTTGATCTGATAGGGAGATTACATTCTGAAATGGATATTTTTTTTATTATCTTGTTTGAAAAAAAATGATCAAGTTCTGAATTAGGGTTATGGTTGTTGTGTAAGCGGGTCGAATCCGAATCCGGCTGTAATATACTAGTTTCACTACGATTTTCGCATTATTTTATCTGAGTTGTACTGTACAGAGTGGGACCGACACAGTATGGGTGAATAATTTTGGGAACTGTGACAGTCGTGCCAGTATGTCTATCGAGGTTATTTTAATTCTAGGATATTACATGCTTGATGTGTATTTCGATGTCGGATATACTGTATGAGTATTTGTACAATTGCCGTACTTGGTCGACAGTTGTATTTGAGGATATCGTGCATCAGATGTATCGTATGAGAATGTTATCGGAACGAGAATATATATTCAGTATGCCGTATCCAGTATGTCGAGACGGATGAGAACAGTTGGATTTTGTCCAAGTATAGAAGGCCATTACGTACGCTAGCATTAAGGACTTACGTACGTTAAATTAAATGTTTTACGTGCGTTATGCGTAAGGCATTACGTGTTAGGATTGTATACTGCAAAGCATACTTTATGCTTGTATTACCTAATTTCCCTATTACTACCTATGAGAATATTAATTATATTTAATCACATGTTTTGCATATTAATTCACGTTATGGTTATGCAAATGAAATGTCTAATTATTTTATATTGTAGATAATGTGGTGTGTTGGTGTCACACGGAAGATCACATTATCGGTGCCTTATAAAATAATATAATAGTTCACAACCTATATAATTATTAGACAAATTATATAAAGGGTTGTAGTGTATGCTTGAGAATAGTTGGTCTTGACTATTAGCATACATTAGCGTATTTGCATACGTTGAACAGGATCGAGGTGAGATAGTGTCTTCTGTACTGATTGTAAGAAGAACGTAAATCTCGGATAATTATTATTTCTTAATTCTAAGTATATAATATTTAATTGTATATTTATAATAATTATTGCTTTGATTTACCATAGGTGAGAGTCAAAATGATCGACTCAATAAGCCTCGTATCTTGGGCAATAATATTGTTTATACGACAATTATTATTATTACTAGAAATCGTGTCCCGACTCGTGCGGGTTGATGATGTCCCCTTGAGGAGCTCGATAATGATTATTATATTAAACCCTGCATGTGGATTTAATTCCGATATAATAATAAGGTTCGAGTGGTACTACTCTTGGATAAGATATTAATTAATTAAAGCTGTCAGTAGCTTATAATTAATTAATGGACATTCGATATCTTAAACACAGGAAATAATATATTTAATAAGGAGCCCAATTTCGTAATTTGGGATTTTGGTAGGAAGTGCAATATCAACCTTTTAGTGGACTAAGTTGATATTAATTGATTCATCATATATTAGGAAGAGTCCTAATAAGGTAAGGTGAATTAATTAGGAGTCCTTCCATAATCCTCCTTTAGATCCCTAGTAGTAGTCCAAGAGCCTATAAATAGGACATTATGGCTTGGCCGATTTTATGCTCATACTTGCACAAGAAATTTCGATTTTTCTTCTAAGTGTTTAATTGTGGATCTTGACTTGTGTCTTTGATTCCACAATTGAGATAACACTTTAATTCTTGCTACATATCGGAATTACTTGAAGAAAATAAAATCGAGAGTTGTGAGACAAGTTGTTTCGGCCGATCCCATAAGGTGTCCAAGCAAGTTCCGGTAGCTCGTTGCCCACACAACGTCCGGTTCAAGGCGGATCATACTCTAGAAGGTCTGAAGGTAGAGATACAAGGCGATCAAGAAGGAAATAACCAACCGCTTCAAAAGGTAATATCCTATGATCTTGGATCTAGATTAGGATATTTTAATTAATCAACATATTTAATTAATAAATAATAAATAATATTTAAATTGCTTGTTAGTCTTAGTAATTAATTAATTAGCATGCCTAAATAGATCTAATGCTCGTAGATGCGTAAAACGCTATAATCATATTCTCCCAAACTTCGCTTCCGCTGCGTTTTACTTTCCAACAATTGGTATCGGAGACGGATTTTTAGGCTTCTGCTCTTTTAATTAATTTTAGTGATTAATTGATAGTAATTTAAATATTCATATATTTTGATGTTGGAATATTTTGCTAGATGTGTTCTTGCAGGTGATATGATCCAATTATCATGGTTTATATGAATGGTGCATTTATTTATTTATTTATTTTATTAATTATGCAATTGTTGGTTTGGCCCGTTTTTGAGGCATGTAATGGTTTTTCCCGTGAGAAAATCCGCGGGTAGTTCTAGGTGGTTTTATTTTTCGTGTAATCTTGATGTAATTTCGATGTATTTTATTTCGTATAAAATTGTAATCGAATTCGGAAAAGACGGGATCACGAAGAAATAGAGCGAGCAGGATTGCCGGATCTTTGGCGAGCCATGCAACAGAAGCAGGGTGCCGCGAGAGGTCGTCGCCGAGGCAGCGGCCGGCGGCCGGCGGTGCCGGTGCAGCGGCTGGTCCGGGGCGGTTCGCTGGTTCGGGACGGGTCGTCCAGTTTTGGTCCGGTCCGTTTTCGCCGCCATTCGTTGCGTCCGCTGGGAAGTCGAGATTTAAAATTAAATTTTTTTTTTATGTAATTAATTTTGCATAAAAGTGAAATTTTAATTTTGAAAATCCACGGACGGCCGGAGAAGCGGCGAGATGCTTGATTCGATGGGAGAGATCGAGTCGAAGATTTTCTCGGATTCAACTCAAGGAAGAAGACCATGATAATTGGATAAATTTAATTATCCATGCTTTATTTTGGTTTTTATTGTTTTGATGTATGGCATGTATGGATGTATGCGTGATATGTTTCCTTGCATGTTAGGACGAGAAAATTAAAAACCTTAAGGCTAAAATAACTAAGTGATTAAATTGATTTTTATTTTAATTAAAATCAAATTGGCCTCCATAATTAATTTAAATTGTGAAGTAATTAGCATGCGCGTTGACATTAGAGTCTTCCTCCATATCGGATGTGCTAATTATAGGTTCACTAGTTTTAAATTTCAAAACGATAACATAAGGTAAATATTACTTTTTATGATAGGACCTCTCCATCTGTAGGACTATTATTTAAAAGATAATATTTTAAGAATGTTAAATTATGGTGTTCACTTAGGTGTATTAATTAATAAGCTCCCCATCGGAGTCTATGTTAATTAATACATGGCCAAGAGGAACCAACTATTAATTTTACTTGTCATAACGTAATTTGACTAGATAGTAAAATTAAAGACGTAAAACTCTACTTGAAAAATGTGTGTGTAAACGTCCACACGATCGTGGCTTGCATGTGCGGATTTTTTGAGGTGTTGGTTGCTAGCATATATATTGTGTTTTTGAGGTTTTTTGATATATTTTGCTATGCATTATGTGATGAATGTTTTTAATTTTTATTCTCAGATGTCTTTCAATCCACTAGCTGTTATTCTCAAAGAAAATAAACTAGATGGCACTAACTTTGCCGATTGGAAAAGAAATCTTGACATTGTCCTGAATGCTGAGGGGCATAAGTTTGTCTTAATCGAGGAGAGCCCTCTAGAACCAGAACCGGATGCCACTCCCGAAGAGTTGGCGGAATTAGGAAATGGAAAAGTCGATGAGATGGCTCATTGTTACATTTTGGCTTCAGCGACAAATGTATTGCGGCATCGACATCGGACGATGGGTTCGGCCGCGAAATGATGAAAAGTCTCACCGAGATGTTTGGTCATCGAGCCAGGCGGCTAGACAAAATGCTATGAGGGTATTGATGACAACCCAAATGTCCGAAGGGACTCCGAAGAGGATCATGTTCTAAAAATGATGTCTCATTTGAACGAGGCGAGCATATTGGGGCTACTATCGATGCGAAACGCAGTCGATATTATCTTAGGCGGCTTACCTAGAAGCTTTGAGCGGTTTCGCCTCAACTACAATATGAACCGTAGGACATATAGTTTGGCGGAACTTCGACAGAGCTTGATCTGTGAAGGTCTCTTCAAACAAGGTTATCATCAAATTCTTGCGGCAATCGGTGCGACTTCTTCCAAACCCAAATGGGGAAAGAAGAAGAAGCGGGTTGGCGAAGCAAGTGGCAGCCCTCAAGGTGAAAAGCAAGGCTCCTCACCTCGAGGCGAACAAAAGCCAAAGGGAAAGTGCTACAAGTGCGGTCGGAAAGGACATTTTAAAGCGGACCGCCCTGCTCTTAAGAAAGGTATGTCTCGTGCACTAGTAGTCAAAACATGTTTGGACTTGTTCTTCCACTTCGTGGATAGTTGATTCAGCTCCACCGATCATGTTTGCTTTGACTCGCATGGTTTTCGTGTAACCAAGCGGCTTAGTGCGGGCGAGATTACCATCAATCTAGGCGATTTTTCCGGGCTTATGGTACATTGCGGTGGGAGTCGTGCGGTTGAAGATTAATGATAAATTATTAGTTCGAATAATGTATTATTAGTACGATTTTAGAATGAATTTAATTTCGGTTTCTAAATTAAAATGCGATGGTTATTCGATTTCTTTTGATGATGATGCCATTATTAAAGAAGCGGTGAATATATTTGCAGAGATACTTTTAATGATGGACTATATATTGTTAATCCGCACAAACTCCTATGCATAAATCACTTAACTCTTTGTCTAAACCTAAAAGAGAAAAGAACCTTCAAGCATAAACCAAACATATACATGGCATTTACGGTTAGGACATGTAAACCTTAGAAGGATTCAAAGATTGGTAGATGATGGCCCATTGGATGATCTCCAAGTTGAGTCATTTCCAATTTGTGAATCCTGCGGAAGGTAAGATGACCAAAAGGGTTTTTAAAACCAAGGGAAACCGTGCTCGGGATGTGTTAGAATTGGTTCATACGGATGTATGTGGTCGATGAATATCCGAGGCTAGGAGGTTTCGAATATTTCATCACGTTCATAGATGATTATTCGAGATATGGATACATCTTTTTGATGCGACATAAGTCTGAAGCTTTTGACAAGTTCAGAGACTTCAAGGCTGAAACGGAGAAGCGTCATGGGAAGAGTATCAAGTCACTACGATCTGATCGTGGTGGCGAATACCTTAGTGGAGAGTTTTTGGATTTCTTGGCGAATGAGGGGATTTCATCCCAGCTCACCGCGCCGGGAACTCCACAACAAAATGGTGTGGCTGAAAGAAGGAATAGGACTCTTTTGGAAATGGTTAGATCAATGATGAGTTATTCAGATTTACCTATTTCGTTTTGGGGATACGCCTTAGAAACAGCGGCGTACATTCTAAACCTGGTGCCTTCGAAATCAGTTCCAAAAACACCCACAGAACTGTGGAGTGGGCGTAAGCCCAGTCTAGGACATGTTCGGATTTGGGGTACTCCAGCACATGTGCTGAATAAGGAAGCTGATAAGTTGGCATCTCGTACAGAAGTACGAGTGTTTGTGGGATATCCTAAGGGAACGAAGGGTGGCTTGTTCTATAGTCCCCAGGATCAGAAGGTCATTGTTAGCACCAATGCCCGATTTCTGGAAGAGGATTATATGATTAGTCACAAGCCCATGAGCGAAATAGTGGAAGAGGCGAGGCGAGATTCCGACTATACCAATCGTCAAGCGCCAACTAACACGGCACCACGTATCGATTCTGAAACTTTTACACCAACTCAGGATTTGCCTCGTCGTAGTGGGAGGGTTGTTCGTCAGCCCGAACGATTCATAGGCGTGGGAAAGTCTTCGGACTCAATCCCAGACGAAGATGAATCGGTTCCCTGGACCTATAAGGAGGCAATCCAAGATAAAGATGCTGACTCCTGGCAAGAAGCAATGGAATCGAAATGGGATCTATGGATTCCAATCAAGTGTGGGAGCTAGTAGAGCTACCGATGGTGTACAAGCCATTGGGAGTAAATGGGTCTACAAGCGAAAGAAAGGACGTGACGGGAAGGTTGAAACCTTCAAAACGAGGCTTGTTGCAAAAGGTTACACTCGAAAGAGGGTATCGATTATGATGAAACCTTTTCGCGGTAGCCATGCTTAAGTCAATCCGGATTCTTTTAGCTATAGCCGCGCATTTGGATCTGGAGATTTGGCGGATGGATGTCAAGACTGCATTCTTGAATGGGAGTCTAGACAAGGAAATCTATATGTGCCAAGCAGAGGGATTCATTGCTAAAGGAGAAGAGCACTTGGTGTGCAAACTTAAGAAATCCATTTATGTACTTAAGCAAGCATCTAGATCTTGGACCACTCGTTTTGACGAAGTAGTCCATCATATGGATTCATCCAATGTCCGAGTGAGAGTTGTGTGTATAAGAAATGCGATGGAAACGTGTTGGTGTTTCATGTATCGTATGTAGACGATATCCTTCGATTGGAAACAACGTGAAGGAATTGTCGGACGTGCGGGTATGGCTATACGCGATTCGATATGAAGGATCTAGGAGAAGCGGGACACATCCTTGGAATCGGGATCTTTCGTGATCGGAAGAAGAGGATGTTGTGCTTATCCTGCATCCTATATCGATACTGATCTTTGACGGTTTAGCATGGAGAATTCCAAGAAAGGTTTTCTACCTTACAGACATGGAATTCAACTATCTAAGAACATGTGTCCTAAGACACAAAAGGAGATAGATGACATGAAGATGGTCCCTTATGCATCTGCTGTGGGAAGTCTCATGTATGCTATGCTTTGCACTAGACCAGATATCTGTCATGCCGTCGGCATGGCTGCTAGACATCAGTCGAACCCAGGACCAGGACACTGGATTGTTGTCAAGCACATACTCAAGTACCTGAGAAGGACTAGGGAGTACATGCTTGTATATCAATCAGACGACCTGTTTCCGGTGGGTTACACTGACTCAGATTTTTCATCGGACAAAGAAAAGTCCAAGTCTACTTCGGGTTATATGTTTAGCCTGGGAGGTGGAGCCATTAGTTGGAGGAGTGTGAAGCAGAAATGCATCTCGGACTCTACCATGGAAGCCGAGTACGTGGCGGCCTGCAGGCGGCCAAGGAGGCGGTGTGGCTCAAGTACTTCTGCGAGGACTTAGATGTGATTCCCGATTTGCCGAGGGTATTACACTCTATTGTGATAATACTGGTGCAGTCGCAAATTCGAGGGAACCACGAGCCCATCAGGCAAGTAAACATATCAACCGCAAGTACCACATCATACAACACTTCGTAAAGGAAGGAGACGTAGTTGTAGCCAGGGTTGCATCGGAAGATAATCTTGCTGACCCTTTCACGAAAGGCCGACCTTCAAAAGTTTTTGAAAGGCATGTGGAAGGAATGGGATTACGGTGTATGGCAGCATTGCTTTGAGTATAAGTGGGAGAAATGAGAGACTATGTAATAGAGTAGTATACTTAAAAGCATGCTTTGAGTATAAGTGGGAGATTGTTAGGATTGTATACTGCAAAGCATACTTTATGCTTGTATTACCTAATTTCCCTATTACTACCTATGAGAATATTAATTATATTTAATCACATGTTTTGCATATTAATTCACGTTATGGTTATGCAAATGAAATGTCTAATTATTTTATATTGTAGATAATGTGGTGTGTTGGTGTCACACGGAAGATCACATTATCGGTGCCTTATAAAATAATATAATAGTTCACAACCTATATAATTATTAGACAAATTATATAAAGGGTTGTAGTGTATGCTTGAGAATAGTTGGTCTTGACTATTAGCATACATTAGCGTATTTGCATACGTTGAACAGATCGAGGTGAGATAGTGTCTTACTGTCTTACTGTAAGAAGAACGTAAATCTCGGATAATTATTATTTCTTAATTCTAAGTATATAATATTTAATTGTGTATTTATAATAATTATTGCTTTGATTTACCATAGGTGAGAGTCAAAATGATCGACTCAATAAGCCTCGTATCTTGGGCAATAATATTGTTTATACGACAATTATTATTATTACTAGAAATCGTGTCCCGACTCGTGCGGGTTGATGATGTCCCCTTGAGGAGCTCGATAATGATTATTATATTAAACCCTGCAGTGGATTTAATTCGATATAATAATAAGGTTCGAGTGGTACTACTCTTGGATAAGATATTAATTAATTAAAGGCATCGGTAGCTTATAATTAATTAATGGACATTCGATATCTTAAACACGGAAATAATATATTTAATAAGGAGCCCAATTTCGTAATTTGGGATTTTGGTAGGAAGTGCAATATCAACCTTTTAGTGGACTAAGTTGATATTAATTGATTCATCATATATTAGGAAGAGTCCTAATAAGGTAAGGTGAATTAATTAGGAGTCCTTCCATAATCCTCCTTTAGATCCCTAGTAGTAGTCCAAGAGCCTATAAATAGGACATTATGGCTTGGCCGATTTTATGCTCATACTTGCACAAGAAATTTCGATTTTTCTTCTAAGTGTTTAATTGTGGATCTTGACTTGTGTCTTTGATTCCACAATTGAGATAACACTTTAATTCTTGCTACATATCGGAATTACTTGAAGAAAATAAAATCGAGAGTTGTGAGACAAGTTGTTTCGGCCGATCCCATAAGGTGTCCAAGCAAGTTCCGGTAGCTCGTTGCCCACACAACGTCCGGTTCAAGGCGGATCATACTCTAGAAGGTATGAAGGTAGAGATACAAGGCGATCAAGAAGGAAATAACCAACCGCTTCAAAAGGTAATATCCTATGATCTTGGATCTAGATTAGGATATTTTAATTAATCAACATATTTAATTAATAAATAATAAATAATATTTAAATTGCTTGTTAGTCTTAGTAATTAATTAATTAGCATGCCTAAATAGATCTAATGCTCGTAGATGCGTAAAATAGCTGTATATTTATTTCTTTGATTGTAGTAGTATAGTAAATAATATAACAATTAATGATCTAAAAATATTTGTATATTCAGAATATTATATTTTAAACTTATTAGAAAAAATTAAGGCCCCCGGGCCTCATGTTTTAGGCCCAAAAAAATGGGATTTTTTTGGCTCAGCCCTGAAATGGCCAGCCCATTTGTTGCCCGGCCCATTTGGGCCGAGCCCGCCCATTTGCCAGGTCTATTCACAATTGCACGTCTCCATTTTTGCGTGGTGACCATTTATGAAGTGTTCCAGTTGATCTGATAGGGAGATTACATTCTGAAATGGATATTTTTTTTATTATCTTGTTTGAAAAAAAATGATCAAGTTCTGGATTAGGGTTATGGTTGTTGTGTAAGCGGGTCGAATCCGAATCCGGCTGTAATATACTAGTTTCACTACGATTTTCGCATTATTTTATCTGAGTTGTACTGTACAGAGTGGGACCGACACAGTATGGGTGAATAATTTTGGGAACTGTGACAGTCGTGCCAGTATGTCTATCGAGGTTATTTTAATTCTAGGATATTACATGCTTGATGTGTATTTCGATGTCGGATATACTGTATGAGTATTTGTACAATTGCCGTACTTGGTCGACAGTTGTATTTGAGGATATCGTGCATCAGATGTATCGTATGAGAATGTTATCGGAACGAGAATATATATTCAGTATGCCGTATCCAGTATGTCGAGACGGATGAGAACAGTTGGATTTTGTCCAAGTATAGAAGGCCATTACGTACGCTAGCATTAAGGACTTACGTACGTTAAATTAAATGTTTTACGTGCGTTATGCGTAAGGCATTACGTACGTAACAAAGGGAATGAGACATGACCGAGCTGTGGTCGGCAGGTGGGGCCCGGTGTCGACAGATTTCGGCATGGATGTGGACAGACGAGTCAACCTCGAGCATTACGTACGCTATGCAGGGTGTATTACGTACGTTAAGAGGGTAAGTTACTGTAGCAAGTCAACGGCTATATTACGTACGCTATGGAGAAAGGATTACATAGGTAAGCAAGTGAACGAAACAGGTGAGTTAGTTCTGGAATGATGTTACGTACGCTATGTTGGATGTGTAGCGTACGCTAGAGAGCATTACGTACGTTAACGTTGAGTGATAACATACGTAATGAACAATGCAGTTTATAAAATAAAGTGTGAACTTTCATTTCCTCACGAACCAAAGAGATGTTCCTCCCCATATCCGTCCTTCTTCACTTCTAAGTGTGTTCTTGACACTTTCAACTAGGTTACGAGTTTGGGAGCATGGATTTGAGGCTTGGATATGAAGATGTTAATGATTCTTGAAGTGTTTGATAGTATTATTCATCTTCAAGAGGTATGTGGGATAATCCCTCTCTTCTATTTTGAATTTTGATGTTGTTGTTGATGTTGTAATACCCGTAATTTTGATTTACGGTAATTTCTTTTTTTCGGCGGAAGTCCATTTTGACGACTCACTCATGACCGTTTCGTCATTCCGAGAATGATTAATTCTACACTCTTCGTCATCCGAGTTCGTTTCGGTGTCGTTTTGTTGAGTTCCGTGCTTTTTAGCGACTTTTCCGCACTTGAGTTCGATTCTTGGGAATCTCGTTCGAAACTGCTGTTTCGAGTTTCCCATAAGTCCGTTTAACTTTGTTAAATGTGTTGTGAACTTCGGTTTGGATATTCGATCACGTATCGTGATTTACGGGCGTTTTGGGCCATTTTGTAATTTACCCAAAGTTATGGGTATATTATCTGTATTTGTTGTCTCGACCCTTTTCTTGGTCGTGTATGATTAATTATTGCATTATGTTTTCATTTCGGGTCGTTGATGTTGTCCGCGAACTTTTCGTCGTGTCGGTTCCATACGTTTTCGGAAATCGAGTCGTCGAGCCCTGGTGGTCGGGCACTGGCCGGACGGTTGTGGGACTGGCCGGACGGTTGCGGGTTCTGGCCAGATGATTGCGGGCACCGGTCGGGCAATCTGCGAGAACGGCGTAAGCGCACGCTACGGCCGGAAGGTAGCGCGCTACGGGAGGCGGCGCACGCTTCGGCCATTTGTCTGCAGCCTTAGCGGCCGAGGCGATAGAGGCGGTGGGGTGCAGGCTCAGTGGATCGGCAGGTAACGCACGCTACTGCCGGACACTGCGCATGCTACGACCGGCAGGAAGCGCACGCTACGGCCAGAAGGCTGCGCACGCTACCTGGCCGAGCAGTCTAGTCCAAGAGGTCACTGGATTGCGGCCTGGGCCGATAGCGCACGCTAGCTCGGCAGCCTAGCGCACGCTAGTCCGGCCCAGTATAAATGTGACAGAGCAGCCTCATTTTCACTCGTTTTTCATTTCCTTTCCTTTCGATACGCGGCTGGAGCTTCGGAGGAGGCGAATCCATGTTGTTGAACAACAAATCCATGAAGTTCTTGAGTTTCTAACATCAATCAATCATCCTATATCATCCTTTGATCCAGCGAATCAAGGTAATCTTTCTTAGAACCCTAGTTTCTTGAATTTTGGGGTTTTTGCGTTTTTCTCCGATTCGTTCCGTATTGTTGATTAATTCATGATGGGTATGATTAATCTTGGTAGTATTCTTGTGTTTAACATCATTTAATCCATTGTTTTTCGTCGAATCGAAGTATATTTCTTGATTTCCTTCGAATCGACTTTTTGGGGGATTTGTTCTCGATCTCGTTTTCCATCCGTTTTTGATGGATTGATTGTGGTTAAGTGATGTTGTTAAACATATTCTATGGATTTTATATCCATATTTCGACTTGGAATTCCATTTTCGTGTTTTGTCGGGACGAATCATGTTTTTGGCCGTTTTGGGGGAAACATTTGAACTTTCGTCATTCGTTCTTTGAATTCAACGGCTTTGAGTCGTGATATGGAATTCATTTCATTATTTTTATTGTCCTTCGTAGTTTATTATCGTGAGTTGGCGATCGGTGGAGTCGGCGGGTCCGTAGTCGGTTCGTGTCAACCTACTTCGGTCGATTCTCCGCGTTGTTCTTATTCGAGGCAAGTACCTTGTCCATACTTTTCTTATTTTGTAGATATGATAATTGGTGATCGTCTTGGTGTGTTTGTTTGTTTGTTTGAAATGAGTTTTCAAAAGATTCGGCTAGCCTCGTTAAAGGCTCACTTTCAAAACGCATATGTTTTGTAAATTGTGTGGGTTATAAGTGACTATGTGAATCATATGGATATATTTGGTGTTGATGATGCACTTGGTATTTGCGTTTGGACATATATTGTTTCATTTCGGTGCATTGTGGTTTGACGTGGTGTTTTGCTAAAGTGTTTGATGCCGCTGGGTGAATTGTTTGGATATCCTTGGTGTGATGTGTTATTTGTGCATGATTGATTCGCTAGCCAGCTCGGGAGGGTCCTTCGAGGCCTCGAGTGGGATTCGTGGCTTTGTCCCGGTCCTAGGTGACGTGTGGTGCTTGATTATTTTGCTAGCCAGCTCGGGAGAGTCCGACGGGTCCTCGAGTGGGATTTGTGGCTTCGTCCCGGTCCTAGGCGATGCGAGTACGTGTGTATGTTTTGTGAATGTGTTTGCTCACCTCGAGAGGGTTCGACGGGGCCACGGAGGGAATTCCAATGGCTTCGACCTGGATTCACGAGTGAAACTTCACGAGTGCGTGTGTATGTTTTGTGAATGTGTTTGCTCACCTCGGGAGGGTTCGACGGGGCCACGAAGGGAATTCCAATGGCTTCGACCTGGATTCACGAGTGAAACTTCACGGGTGTGTGTGTGTGTACTTTATGTCCGTTGAGGACGCGTGACGTGTAACACCCCCAAACCACTTGGGAATATTACAGCGCCGTAGACCCTCTCCATGAGGATCTACCAGGCTAAATACATAAACACCACAATACCATACATACCGACATGGGAAATTAACGGACCATTAGACCGATTTGGTCTTTTACCACAACATACACATCAACCATACATTACTCTTTCTCGTAACTCATACCCATGCAGGGGTTAACATAAATCAACATTCCCGTATAAGGGGAAAATAAACACAACGGAAGGACAAAACATGACATCACCAAATACTCAACACCGGTCTTCATGTGATTAGTATCGCCGTCTTCCATCATCCTTCGTAACGATCCTGTGAATTTCTCCACAGCAACCTGCAAGTACCTGGACGCAAAACAGACATCCACCCCCCGAATACTCGGGGGTTAGCAAAACTCTATTGTTTTGCTAGTGCAAGAATAAATACAAAGACAAGCCATACATATCATACTCCAAGGACATAGAAACCGTGAATATACTTCATGAGATAATTCACTTGATCAAAACCGTTTGAATTATGAAAGATAGGAATAAAACCATTTTATATCTTACAAAACATTTTACAATCTCGGGAGTTTTAGAAACATTTGTGGTTTAAGAATTTTCAAGCCTTTCGAAACACTTGGGGACACAGCCCGAAAATCATTTATTTCTAAAAACAATTCCGATAACAAAATACGAGGTCCACGACCCAATCATAACATTCCATCCACAATCATGGTGGGGTTCGTGACTCAACTTATCCACATCACATACTCACAAGAATAACCCGACAGAAACTACACCGTGCCAAACATTACCGTGACAACAGTCTCACAGAACGACAACAGAGAGCACAACTTTGCAACTTAACCATATGGTCGAACTCGACACACCACAGAGCTACAATACACAGAGCAACCACAAGACTCACATACCCATACCAAATTATAACAGCCAAGGTACACATCACACACAACACATTTACTGGTGCCATTCCAGCCAAGTACGATACCATTTAGACTGCCATTCTAATCAGACGAAATATGCGCCAAAAATCACAATTCTCCAATGAAACATTTAAAAGTTAACCATTGGTACGAGACTCACGGCCTCCGTACCCCGCAGAGCCCCGTCGGACATCCCTGGGTGGTTAACCCTAGTTCGTGATACGCACACTCACGGCAATACGTATCCCTAGAGGTCCTGTCAGACCATCCCTAGGTGAACATACACATATCATCCACAACGCCACAGAAAGCCATAATTCGAATACTAGAATATGCATACAAATGCTAGGTACTTCGCTAGAATGGCCACTTTAGTCGACGTATACTCACGACTAATGTCACACAACCACAAGCAATTACCAGTACCAAACAACACCAAGCGCCACAACCTCCTTACGAAGGAATAACAACTATTATCACACAACGTCACATATTCACCGAACATTTACACATATCAGTACACAATCCTCGACAAATAATTTCGGTCTACTAACATCACTAAATTTTATCGTAACATCACCAAACATATGCAACCAACACACATATACCGAAAACACATTTGTTTACGAAGTATACGAGTTATCTTTTGAAAGACAACATTTATCGAGAACATACCGATCCTTTTTAAAGTTCATTTAAACATTCGGATTGCTCATAAAATTATTTATCAATGATTCCGTCTACGAAACATGAAAAGATTGGGCAAGATACTTGCCTCGATACCACAAGCAATGAAATGACGAACGGACACGGTCGGGTATCCCTCAAACTTCCAAGAACGAACAAGAACTCGACAACTCCAGAAAACTTGATTAAAATGGGGAAAGATGTTGGGATGTTGTTAAATCCATACTAGAAACTCAAAGATGTTGATGGGTGATGATATCAGGCCAAAATCCATGCTTATACGCCCTCAAGATCGTCTAGATCGCCGGAAGGAAGAAAGGGGAGGAAGAAATGACGAAAGTTGACCTCTGCAGTCCTATATATACTGTTAACAGTTAGCGCACACTAAGGTATGTGTAGCGTGCGCTATCGGCTGAAAAATGCAGTCCAGAACTGTAACACCCCAAACTAGGCGGATATTACAGTGCCGTGAATCCCCGACTGGGACCCACCAGGCGAATGAAAATGATGAATTAAGTAATATAATTGTAGTACCGAACCACATTATATTACCAAATACTCCGATGAGGAGTTTAAGTACAACACACCAGGACAATACCGAATACTAGTATATTTTATATGAAGATAAAATACACAACACTGAATGAAACGGAATATCCAAATGAAAGTATGCAGCGGAAATTAAAGGACAACAACATGGATAAGCGAAGATCGGGGCCCCTACTAGTATCAGGACTCCTCGACATCAACATGCTATTCTGTGCTTTTGCCTTGCCATGACACGAAAAGCAGAATCCCGGCCGGGTCGATTACGTAACAACAATCCTCAAGGGTTGAAAAATACACAATCATGATTTAACTGAAGTTATGAAATATCCTTAGTTATGAATTACGCTGAAGAGGGGTATCATAGTATGCCCGTAGTGTTCTGTGCAAGTGTACAAGACGAATGACCGGACACACCCGTCCTTGTACCTAATTAGTCTCACGGAGGTAATCTGTTACCGTGTGCACAGTCCAATGTATCACTCCCAATACATGGCCATAACGTGCCCGACTAAAAATTCCATACATCCGCACCCGACCACGCAATATGAACCCGGAAGGTCATAAGAACGAGAATGACCATAATGAATATCAATGAATAAATAATAATCTGACAAGGTCAAGAATGACTCACCGAGATGAGAGTAATAATGAAGTGATTGATAGTTTCAATGGAATGATCGGAACCGCCGTTCCCGTTAATGAAGTGATTGTTCAACAATTACAAGTCTCAATATGATTAATACAATGATGAATGAGTTATGATTATGAATGATCAACAACAAAAGGAATGAATATCCTTTTAACCGAGTAAGAATTAACTTACATAACGCCGGTGACAATTATCCTTCCACGAACAACGTCCAAATTGAGATATCGGTCGCTCGAACAACCTTGAATAAATACAATTACCAACAGTTCGTTCAATATACGCATCAAACACGAATATAACGAACTGAAAACGTCGGTACGATAAGACCAAGTTCATTGGGGCATTATATCGAACACTTTGTGGTCAACTTTGATTGTTTATAACCAAACTTCAAAATACCAACACCAAATCCTCAAGAAGTGTTTCAAACCAACAAAACATCTCCAATACGATCAATAATCCATTATGAATATCCAAATTCGTGATTTCAACAACAATTAATCGAAAACCCCCAATTTCAACTCGATAATCAAAGTGTTCTTGAATAATCCTTCAATAATCCAATGAATCCTTATACAAACTCATAATCATATATATATATATATATATATATATCCCTTCATATAACATGATTATAACGTCCAAAACAACATATCTCAACATAGAATCGAAATCCAAGGTGTTGAAGAAATTACCTCTTGAAGATCCAATCACTTCGATCCAATGAACACGAGTTAAAACGAGTATCCAAGCTTCCCAAATGAATGAAGATGATGAAAATTACACACTCAAGTGATTGATGATTGCAAAATCTCTCCCTCAAGCCTCTCTCTCTCGTATGAAGGTGGAAGAAATGGAAGGAATGAGCTGAAATGCTCAAAAAACGAAATTATAGGGGTTGACTGGTCTGTCGGACACGGCCCGTGCCGATCGGCACGGCCGCGGCGCGCAACTGGCCGGCAGGGACTCGATCGTGTCCGCTTGACACGGTTGCGGCGCTTCGGCATTGACATTTCGTCGTAACTGAGATACGTGAAACACATTATGAATTCAGCTCAATGCCGGAGGTAAAGCCAGTCGATAGGCTAACTCGCCTACTCGATCCAAAATCTCAAACGGTCCAATGAATCTCGGACTCAACTTACCCCTCTTCCCAAAACGGAAGATACCACGACTCGGGGATACCTTGACCAACGCATGGTCACCCGTCTCGAACTCTAGTGGTCGACGACGATTATCTGCATATGATTTCTGTCGACTCTGAGCTGTCAACATACGACTCTTGATCAAAGCTACCTTCTCCCGGGCGGCTATAAGCATATCGAGCTCGGTGCCGATTGATTCTGACAAGTCATCCCAACACAAAGGAGATCGACAACGACGACCGTACAAGGCCTCGTAAGGTGCCATCTTAATGGAGGCATGTCAACTATTATTATATGTGAACTCGATCAGTGGTAGTTGGGCTTCCCAATCGTCCTTCCAATCGAGGACGCATGCCCTCAACATGTCCTCTAATGTCTGAATAGTTCTCTCTGATTGTCCATTGGACTGAGGATGAAAGGCAGTACTGAGATTAAGCTGAGTTCCCATAGCACGATGAACTGATTTCCAAAAATGAGACACAAACCGTCCGTCACGATCGGAAATGATACTTTTAGGAGTACCGTGCAGTCTCACTATCTCTTTGATGAATAACTGTGTAAGTCTCTCGGGACCCCAAGTATCCTTAATCTCAAGAAAATGAGCTGATTTAGTTAAGCGGTCCACAATCACCCAGATCGTATTCATGCCACGACGACTCGTCGGCAAACTCATGATGAAATCCATAGAAATGTCTTCCCACTTCCATTCGGGAATAGGAAGAGGTTTTAACATACCTGCCGGTCGCTGATGTTCAATCTTGACTTGTTGACAGGTTAAGCATCTCGAAACAAATTCTACGACTTCTCGCTTCATATTACTCCACCAGTAATTTTGTTTCAAGTCCTTGTACATCTTGCTGGACCCCGGATGAACAGAATAAGGGGTAGCATGAGCTTCTCTCAAAATCGAGTTTTTCAACTCGTCATTTACCGGTACGCACAACCGATTCTTAAATCTCAAAAGTCCATCTTCGTGGACCACGAATCCAGGGGCTTTCCCCTGAGCCACATCTTCACGGATGCGCATCAATGCTGGGTCTGAACCCTGATTCTCCCTGATTTTCTCCTCAAGTGACGATGAAATCTCTAACATACATAGCTGTCCCTGAATTCGCTGAAGCCAGACCTCGATCTTGGGTCTAAGGAATTCCTGCTGAAGCTCCTTCTGAACTGTTAAACGAGCAAGCATCTGCTCCTGCACGGACTTACGACTCAAGGCGTCGGCGACAACGTTCGCCTTGCCCGGGTGGTAAAGAATCTCGATATCATAATCTTTGATTAATTCCAACCACCGTCTCTGTCGCATATTTAACTCCTTCTGAGTAAATATATACTTTAAACTCTTATGATCGGTGAATATCTGACAAGTAACGCCATAAAGGTAATGACGCCAAATCTTCAATGCGAACACCACGGCTGCTAGCTCCAGGTCATGAGTCGGATAGTTAACCTCGTAAGGTCTCAATTGCCGTGAAGCATAAGCAATAACCTTCCCATTCTGCATGAGCACACATCCGAGATCCTGTCCGGACGCATCACTATAAACCACAAATCCCTCCGTCCCCTGCGGCAAGGAAAGTACAGGTGCTGACATTAACTGACTCTTGAGTTCCTCAAAACTCCGCTGACACGCGTCGGACCACGAGTATTTCTTATCCTTTCGCAAAAGGTTCGTCAATGGTTGAGCAATTTTGGAAAATCCTTCCACAAACCTCCGATAATAACCGGCTAATCCGAGAAAGCTTCGGATTTCCTTAACATTCTTCGGAGGTAACCAATCCTGGATAGCCTCCGTCTTCTGAGGATCAACACGCACTCCATCTGATGAAATTACGTGTCCGAGAAACGTCACTTCGGACATCCATAACTCACATTTGGAAAACTTTCCATAAAGTTGCTCTCGTTTCAACACGTCGAGAACCTGATGAAGATGAACCTCGTGTTCCTCTCGGTTACGAGAATAAATCAAAATGTCATCGATGAAGACAACAACAAACCGATCCAAAAAGTCGATGAAGACCCGATTCGTTAGCTCCATGAATACCGCAGGTGCATTAGTTGGCCCGAACGGCATAACTACGAACTCATAATGACCATAGCGTGTTCGAAACGCCGTCCTCGCGATATCCGACTCTCGAATCCGCAACTGGTGATATCCAGATCTTAAGTAGATCCTGGAAAATACTGAAGCTCCCTGAAGTTGATCTAAAAGATCATCAATACGGGTAAGGGGTACTAATCTTGATCATCACCCTGTTCAACTCTTGATAATTTATACACACACGAGACGAGCCATCCTTCTCCTTGACAGATCACACTGGTGCTCCTCTCGGGAACGCAATCGGTCGGAGATAACCTTTCTCGAACTATTCCTCAAGTTGAATCTTCAACTCCTGCATTCTGGTCGGGGCCATCCGATACGGTGCCTTCGATAAAGGGGACGTACCGGCTCCAACTCACTCCTGAATTCCACTACTCTATGTGAAGGCAACCAGATAACTCGTCTGGAAATACATCGTCAATCGATGACAATAATACTACAAATGATTGAACATTTCGATTGCCCTAGAATGGTCAATCGATAAAAAGTGATACAATGAATGATTGGACATCTCGATTGCCTTAGAAAGGCCAATCGATGAAAATGGTACAATGAATGTTTGAATAACTCGATTGCCTTAGAAAGGCCAATCGATGAAAATGATACAAGGAATGATTGAATAGCTCGATTGCCTTAGAAAGGCTAATCGATGAAAATGATGCAATGAAGGATTGAATAACTCGATTGCCTTAGGAAGGTCAATCGATGAAAATTATACAATGAATGATTGAATAGCTCGACTGCCTTAGAAAGGCCAATCGATGAAAATGATGCAATGAAGGATTGAATAACTCGATTGCCTTAGGAAGGTCAATCGATGAAAATGATACAATGAATGATTGAATGACTCGATTGCCTTAGAAAGGCCAATCGATGAAAATGATGCAATGAATGATTGAATAGCTCGATTGCGGAATTTCTCTGCTTCCGCCATAATAATAATTCTATTGGAACAACGGGGATTACTTCCCTGAAGCACACATTCGACAACCAACGACGGAAAGATAGCGACCAAACGCTACAAACACTGAGGATAGTATCAAGACGATCAAACCAACTAATACTGAAAATTACATCGTCCTAAGATAAATTCACCACGATTAGGTCCACCAACCAATCGCGGTCATTAAGCTTAATTCGGTATGATTTCCGAAAAATCTTCCATCGTCAGGTAGACCGATGGTATGAGGTCCACAAGCAATAGGACTATCCCCAAATAAGTCTATTCAAACATGATTCGAAAATGAATGAATGCGGTGCACCAGTATCCAAAAGGTACACACAGGTTGCAATGAAATTACGAGTATACCTGAGGTCATTCGGGCCACCGGATCGTCGATCCTCCTCATCACATGAATCTGGGACCTGCCGGCCCCCGAACCGGACGCTCCCGTCTGATAAATACGAGCCCCAACTCTATTTGCTTCCATTGTCTTAAACGACGTTGACAAAGCAGTCTGATTCTGAAAGGCTGATTGCTTCGGGGCCTGAGATGCTGCCGGAGCCGACTTGGAGTCCCTTCGGCAAAAACGGGCCCTATGCCCAGCAATTCCACAGTTATGGCACACGACAGTTTGCTTCGGACATTTGGTGCTGAAATGACCCTGTTCGGCACAGTTGAAATAGGTGACGGCCGAACTGGCCGCTCGGGACTGAGATCCCGCACAACTATGCACCGTAGGAGGTCGCTCAGAAACTATAGGACTCACACGAGGCTTCTTGAAGGTTGACTGACCGCCTTCGGATTGATTATGCTTCGATGATTTCTTGTTGACAAATGAAGGTTGTTGTTCAGCACTTTCCTTAGCAGCCGGCTCATACGGGAGAGTTCTCTCGATTAATCCGGTCAGAGTGGCGCAATGATGATTGAGCAACTGTACATGGGTCATCATGGCCTGCATAAAAGTGAGTGGATCAACCCGAGCATCTTCTGATCGAGCCGAGTCCCGGGCACGATTTCCCGACAGCGAGTGATTATTTCCCGGGTTTCGGCCCGCACCGCGGCCTCTCCCCGTGCATCCCCTGACAGCTCTCCCCATACTGAAGTAGGAAGGTCGCATAATGATTACATTTCCCGCATGATTATCACGTTATGATTATGTCATGAGATGATGAAAATGAGTATACATGTTCTAACTTAGTGATTATATGAATGATTTACTGAAGTGACATGATTATCTGATAAAATTCTTGAAATGATTATCTTGAATAACTTAATAAGATTGATAATATGACCATCCAGATCGACAACTGAGTAATTAAATGAATTGAGTAATTAATGAGTTAACATGATCGTCCTGATCATTAACTGAGTAATGAAATGAATTAAGTGATTAATGAGTTAATATGATCGTCCTGATCATTAACTGAGTATTGAAATGAATTAAGTGATTAATGAGTTAATATGATCGTCCTGATCACAATGAATGATGATGTTTGAGGATTGTTAATTGATGAATGATGAATGAATGACTATTGCCAGAAATTATACCATGGCGTTAGAAATCTTACAGTTCCTTCGGTCTGATTGGCTCGGCATTTGCACAGGTCACACGTGACACGAAAGTCCAATGATACTAGTCTGATGACGATGACTTCAAATGAGATATGACTCGGAAGGTAGTATTCAAAACCACGCTCTGATACCAACTCTGTAACACCCCAAACTAGGCGGATATTACAGTGCCGTGAATCCCCGACTGGGACCCACCAGGCGAATGAAAATGATGAATTAAGTAATATAATTGTAGTACCGAACCACATTATATTACCAAATACTCCGATGAGGAGTTTAAGTACAACACACCAGGACAATACCGAATACTAGTATATTTTATATGAAGATAAAATACACAACTTGAATGAAACGGAATATCAAATGAAAGTATGCGGCGAAATTAAAGGACAACAACATGGATAATGAAATATCGGGGCCCCTACTAGTATCACTGGGACTCCTCGACGTCAACATGCTATTCCCGTGCTTTTGCCTTGCCATGACACAGCAGAATCCCAGTAGGGTCGATTACGTAACAACAATCCTCAAGGGTTGAAAAATACGCAATCATGATTTAACTGAAGTTATGAAATATCCTTAGTTATGAATTACGCTGAAGAGGGGTATCATAGTACGCCCGTAGTGTTCTGTGCAAGTGTACAAGACGAATGACCGGACACACCCGTCCTTGTACCTAATTAGTCTCACGGAGGTAATCTGTTACCGTGTGCACAGTCCAATGTATCACTCCCAATACATGGCTATAACGTGCCCGACTAAAAATTCCACACATCCGCACCCGACCACGCAATATGAACCCGGAAGGTCATAAGAACGAGAATGACCATAATGAATATCAATGAATAAATAATAATCTGACAAGGTCAAGAATGACTCACCGAGATGAGAGTAATAATGAAGTGATTGATAGTTTCAATGGAATGATCGGAACCGCCGTTCCCGTTAATGAAGCGATTGTTCAACAATTACAAGTCTCAATATGATTAATACAATGATGAATGAGTTATGATTATGAATGATCAACAACAAAAGGAATGAATATCCTTTTAACCGAGTAAGAATTAACTTACACAACGCCGGTGACAATTATCCTTCCACGAACAACGTCCAAATTGAGATATCGGTCGCTCGAACAACCTTGAATAAATACAATTACCAACAATTCGTTCAATATACGCATCAAACACGAATATAACGAACTCAAAACGTCGGTACGATAAGACCAAGTTCATTGGGGCATTATATCGAACACCTTGTGGTCAACTTTGATTGTTTATAACCAAACTTCAAAATACCAACACCAAATCCTGAAGAAGTGTTTCAAACCAACAAAACATCTCCAATACGATCAATAATCCATTACGAATATCCAAATTCGTGATTTCAACAACAATTAATCGAAAACCCCCAATTTCAACTTGATAATCAAAGTGTTCTTGAATAATCCTTCAATAATTCAATGAATCCTTATACAAACTCATAATCATATATATATATCCCTTCATATAACATGATTATAACGTCCAAAACAACATATCTCAACATAGAATCGAAATCCAAGGTGTTGAAGAAATTACCTCTTGAAGATCCAATCACTTCGATCCAATGAACACGAGTTAAAACGAGTATCCAAGCTTCCCAAATGAATGAAGATGATGAAAATTACACACTCAAGTGATTGATGATTGCAAAATCTCTCCCTCAAGCCTCTCTCTCTCGTATGAAGGTGGAAGAAATGGAAGGAATGAGCTGAAATGCTCAAAAAACGAAATTATAGGGGTTGACTGGTCTGTCGGACACGGCCCGTGCCGATCGGCACGGCCGCGGCGCGCAACTGGCCGGCAGGGACTCGACCGTGTCCGCTTGACTCACCGTTTGAACCATTGGAAAGATAACTTGATTCTCTATCATACTGCAAATATTCAGAACTTTTGGAGTTTCCAAGAATCGATGGTGATTTTACAAAGTCGAACTAATACGTTGATTAATCCGAAACAATATCAAAACTTGCCCGAATGACGAAATGTGCTGAACAAACCATGTCTGAAATGTGTCAATGAACACAAGCAAGTCACTAGAATAGAAAAATATAGAAATAGAAAGTATGGGTATTACATTTTACCCCACTAAAAAGAAGTTTCGTCCCGAAACTTAAAACATAAAACGATCAATGTAAAACAATCTCAGATAACACACTCTGTCCGTTGCCAACGGCTTGCAATGAATCACATGCAGCACGTGGCTGCTAACATCCACATCGCCATTTCAGAATGATGACAAAACGCACGGACAAAAATCAGTATGGTTGAACAACCCAAACAGTACATCAATCAAAACGCGAGTTAGTCGCTGAACAAATACGAAATTCCACAACACGAGGATTGGAAGATCGTAAACGAAGTTAATTTCCCGAACTTAAGGAAATTACGAAGTGGTCTGAACGCTCAAAAATCATGATACGAGATCAACAAATACCGGACAACAAATGATCGAACAACAACGATCGAGACATCAATAGTCGAACAATCATATCCGAATCATAACGAATAACAAAATTCGAATAGCATCCCCGAAGTCTACAGCACGAATCAAGACAATATATGATCCGATAAAAACGACATGATATATATTTTCATAAGATTCACAGGAGCGGAGCCGAATTTAGAAAAGTCACAACGACAAACGAATTAACCCGAAACAATACTGCAACTCGTTCGAACAACAAAAAGTGAAGAGTAAAACAAGTCCAGAAAATATCGACGAACACAAACGAGTCGATAGAGTCGAACAAAATGAAAACGAAAAAAAATATGGGTATTACACCATATCACCTATAAAAGAGGTTTCGTCCCCGAAACCTAAACAACAAGAACGAAGTGCTAGAATAGCAACCTTCCCGGAAACCTTCTCTTGGTCTCGCATCTGATCTCCATGACTGTCTGTACCGCGGTCACAACCGCGCCCTTTTCCCCTCGGTATATTAAGCGGATACTCACTCAATACAATGGTACATCATCGAAAAATAATATACAAATTGCCAACTCGGCTTGACATATCACATAAGACAACTAATAGCAACTCGATAAGAACATCTACGAGGTATCCTTTTACATGATATCCTTTGAAAATACTTGGATTTGCATGTTTATTCAAAATAAAACTTTGAATGTATTTTTGGTACCTCGGGCTTTTTGTCAAAACTTGTAAACAAAAGACTTTAACCGTCTCCTTTTGGAATTATTTGCAAAACAATATATCCTTGCAACTGCCACTATTAAAATAACTATGCCACTACACATCATCATCACCGTTAATAACAAACAAGGTAACCACGCAAGATCCTCAAACCATTCGTACAAGCACTGAATATTCCCACCAATCATCAATCATTTTGGGGTGATCCAAGATCACGCACGATAACTGGCTCAGTATAGAAAACTTTTCCAAATCCGAGTTTGAAGTTTAAATCGAGTAAGATCCTTCATCTTTCACAATATAATTTTGCAAATAAAAATTGTATTGGTTTTTGAAAATAAAAAATTTTGATAATGTGAAAGATTTTCTGAAAATCATGTACTCGAATCATTTGAAACTACATCAGTACGTCAAAAATCATTTTTGAAAATCTTCTCAACACTACACAATAATCAACGACGGTAACATTTTACAAAATGTTCAAAGATACTTTAAAATGACTCTTTCAATACCGTTGGGGTTCCTTTAGGAAATTCAAGGCCGGCTCGCCAATTTTAAACGATTTTCAAAGTCCACACGAAGATGCCGATTAAGCGAACCGTCAAAACTTTATGAAATTTAATTTTCCACAAGTTGCTCAAGTTTATAAAATTTTCAGAAAAGCGTTTTCGAATACACACACAACAGACATAATTTACCATTTTATCAAAATACATTACCATCAAATCCAATCACACGTCAACATCATCTGTCCACATAATTACAGATCACACAAGCAACCGTCAAAAGATAATTAACATCTAAAACTGAAATCCTACCTCTCAGTACTGAGGACTCTCACAACAAGTGCATTTAGGACGACTTAATGTTCACACCACTAACTTAATCACAATTTTGAGCATTATTGACCAAATAATAATGCCAACATCACTACATACCCCCGAACCGACGATCATGAAATCAAAAAGTCGAAAGCAAGAGCCACGTTTTGAGTAAATTTTTGTTAGACCTCATTTGAGTATTTAGAATCAAATTTTGAAAACTTGCAATGCAAGATGAAAATAAAATATAAGTAGTTAAGTTCTAAAAAAAAGTCCGGTCTCGAGGTCATCATAAGAAATCAAAATTTTTCCTTTCTTGAAGGATGTTTTAAAACAAAATTTATGTGACTCTTCAAAAATAACTAAACTTTGAAATATCACATTGACAAACTTTCCTTGCGGGATCACACCAAGTCGTTACTCCAGTAAAACGATTCACACAATATATATACACATTTATACACCGATATCACTTTTCATTCCAGTACAACACAAGAATCAACAAACATGGATTGCATATTCACAATTCACATTTAAACTCCACATAATAACACATAATCACACGAGCTCGTATAACACGAGAGCAACAAAGTAGGGAGACACATCCACAGATCGCACGAAGATGATGGCTGCACCTCGATACTAATCACGACCGACACCTCAGATGACGCGTCGTGACACGACTCAGTCAGACAAAATCTGACAAGACAAGACAAGGCCCGACAACACACAACTCGACCCGACAGCCTAGGTTTCCGCAACCTTGCTCCGATACCATATTCTGTAACACCCCCAAACCACTCGGGAATATTACAGCGCCGTAGACCCTCTCCATGAGGATCTACCAGGCTAAATACATAAACACCACAATACCATACATACCGACATGGGAAATTAACGGACCATTAGACCGATTTGGTCTTTTACCACAACATACACATCAACCATACATTACTCTTTCTCGTAACTCATACCCATGCAGGGGTTAACATAAATCAACATTCCCGTATAAGGGGAAAATAAACACAACGGAAGGACAAAACATGACATCACCAAATACTCAACACTTGTCTTCATGTGATTAGTATCGCCGTCTTCCATCATCCTTCGTAACGATCCTGTGAATTTCTCCCCAGCAACCTACAAGTACCTGGATGCAAAACAGACATCCACCCCCCGAATACTCGGGGGTTAGCAAAACTCCATTGTTTTGCTAGTGCAAGTATAAATATAAAGACAAGCCATACATATCATACTCCAAGGACATAGAAACCGTGAATATACTTCCCGAGATAATTCACTTGATCAAAACCGTTTGAATTATGAAATATAGGAATAAAACCATTTTATATCTTACAAAACATTTTACAATCTCGGGAGTTTTAGAAACATTTATGGTTTAAGAATTTTCAAGCCTTTCGAAACACTTAGGGACACAGCCCGAAAATCATTTATTTCTAAAAACAATTCCGATAACAAAATACGAGGTCCACGACCCAATCATAACATTCCATCCACAATCACGGTGGGGTTCGTGACTCAACTTATCCACATCACATACTCACAAGAATAACCCGACAGAAACTACACCGTGCCAAACATTACCGTGACAACAGTCTCACAGAACGACAACAGAGAGCACAACTTTGCAACTTAACCATATGGTCGAACTCGACACACCACAGAGCTACAATACACAGAGCAACCACAAGACTCACATACCCATACCAAATTATCGCAGCCAAGGTACACATCACACACAACACATTTACTGGTGCCATTCCAGCCAAGTACGATACCATTTGGACTGCCATTCTAATCAGACGAAATATGCGCCAAAATCACAATTCTCCAACGAAACATTTCAAAGTTAACCATTGGTACGAGACTCATGGCCTCCGTACCCCGCAGAGCCCCGTCGGACATCCCTGGGTGGTTAACCCTAATTCGTGATACGCACACTCAAGGCAATACGTATCCCTAGAGGTCCTGTCAGACCATCCCTAGGTGAACATACACATATCATCCACAACGCCACAGAAAGCCATAATTCGAATACTAGAATATGCATACAAATGCTAGGTACTTCGCTAGAATGGCCACTTTAGTCGACGTATACTCACGACTAATGTCACACAACCATAAGCAATTACCAGTACCAAACAACACCAAGCGCCACAACCTCCTTACGAAGGAATAACAACTAATATCACACAACGTCACATATTCACTGAACATTTACACATATCAGTACACAATCCTCGGCAAATAATTTCGGTCTACTAACATCACTAAATATTATCGTAACATCACCAAACATATGCAACCAACACACATATACCGAAAACACATTTGTTTACGAAGTATACGAGTTATCTTTTGAAAGACAACATTTATCGAGAACATACCGATCCTTTTTAAAGTTCATTTAAACATTCGGATTGCTCATAAAATTATTTATCAATGATTCCATCTACGAAACATGAAAAGATTGGGCAAGATACTTGCCTCGATACCACAAGCAATGAAATGACGAACGAACACGGTCGGGTATCCCTCAAACTTCAAAGAACGAACAAGAACTCGACAACTCCAGAAAACTTGATTAAAATGGGGAAAGATGTTGGGATGTTGTTAAATCCATACTAGAAACTCAAAGATGTTGATGGGTGATGATATCAGGCCAAAATCCATGCTTATACGCCCTCAAGATCGTCTAGATCGCCGGAAGGAAGAAAGGGGAGGAAGAAATGACGAAAGTTGACCTCTGCAGTCCTATATATACTGTTAACAGTTAGCGCACGCTAAGGTATGTGTAGCGTGCGCTATCGGCTGAAAAATGCAGTCCAGAACCCTCTGCCAGACTTTGTTAGCGCGCGCTAATACATCCTTTTAGCGTGCGCTAATTATACACTGTGTAGTCTTTGCTATTTCGACCACAACTCCTTCGTCCGGACTCCGATTGACTCACTGTTTGAACCATTGGAAAGCTAACTTGATGCTCTATCATACTGCAAATATTCAGAACTTTTGAAGTTTCCAAGAATCGATGGTGATTTTACAAAGTCGAACTAATACGTTGATTAATCCGAAACAATATCAAAACTTGCTCGAATGACGAAATGTGCTGAACAAACCATGTCTGAAATGTGTCAATGAACACAAGCAAGTCACTAGAATCGAAAATATAGAAATAGAAAGTATGGGTATTACATGACGTGGGTTTTTAACCTTGTGAATTGTGGTTGGTTTTATTTGTGAAAACAAAACCTTTGGGCTGTGACCCCCGTTGATTTTGAAAGAGAAGGATTTGATAATCCTAAATTGTTTTCTATTAAAACTCTCGATGGCATTTCAAACTGTTTTATAAATTGTTTCCCTCGAATTGTGATCTTTCGGTTTTGGAATGTTTTACCCAAACTCATGCCTCGGGAAGTACTTTTCGTTACGTTTGGATTTTTGAGGATTCCTGAATATTATTGTTCTTGGAACTTGTATTGTATGGCTCGTATTTTTGCACTTTGTATTTGCACTAGCAAAACAGTGGAGTTTTGCTAACCCCCGAGTATTCGGGGGGTGGATGTCTGTTTTTGCATTCAGGTTTGGGAGCATAACACATGGTCGGCATGAAGGATGATGAAAGATGAACGATACTAATCACACGAGGATCCGTATGATGTCATTGTTTTAGTTGTATTTCATTTCCGCTGCAGTATTCTTTCCCGTTGTACGGGAGTGTGTTGTATTCGACCCCTGCGTGGGCATGTAATGTATTTGAGTTGTATATATTTATTGAAAGACCAAATCGGTCTACGGAGTCATTTTAGCCTTAAAGGCATTGTTGAGTTGTTCTATGTTGTTACCAGCCTGGTAGATCCTTGAGGAAAGGTTCTACGGTGTGTAATATCCCTGAGCGGATTGGGGGTGTTACATAAATGGTATCAGAGCTTAGGTTGTAGAAACCTAGGCTGTCGGGTTTAGTGGTGTCTGTTGAGTTTTTGTCTCGTCGGATTTTGTCTGACTGAGTCGTGTCGCGACGCGTCGTCTGAGTTTGTTGGTCGTGATTAGTATCGTGGGCGATCATCATCTTCGTGCGACCTGTGGATGTAAGTCTCCCTTCTCTGTGTTGTGCCTCGTGTGACACGAGCTATTTTTATGATTATTTGTTAAGTGACGGAATCCTCTTATGGATTTTGATTTCTTGATATGTGGTTATTTGACCCTCATATTTCGTTCATATGAGGAGTAGTGTTGCTGGATTGTGCATGTTTGACTTTATTTCTTTTATCCATTGTGTGAGTTCTTTTGTAATGGCTTTCGGTATTTTACCGACTGAGTTTTATTTCGAAAACCGATACCCTTAACCGAGTTTGTGGCATTATGGCCTTGATCGTTTTGGTGAAATTCTTACGACGGTATTTAGTATTTTGTAAATGGCTTTTGTAAGTTTTTGAAATATTACCGTCATCGGCCTTTTTGGCGTTGTAAGTGGTTTTTAGCCTGGTGAGTTCCGGCGCGGGACCCACGGCGCTATAATGTTTCGTGTAATTACGTGAAATTCTTGGGCATTCTAGCCCATTGAATTATCTTTGAAAACCTTGAGTATCTTAGAAAATAAATTTCGAGATGTACTTTTAAAACGAATTATTTTCTCGTGGTACATCCAAGATGCCACAATATGTTTCCAAATTCTTCTACCTCGAGGACCAAAATGTTTTGAGATATTTTCAATGTTTTAGAAACACTTTTACTTAGACCCGAGGGTCGAATATTCTGAAAGTTTTCACTAAGATAAAGTGTACTCATTTTTTATCAAATGCGAAATGGTTCTCCAAAGTCTCGATAACGATGTTTCACGTTTGTACTTTTTGAAAGGTGATACTCAAGATCAACCGGTGCTCTTCTAAATTATTTTCAAAATGAGGTTTTCATTTTTAAAACCTATCCATTCCCGTTTGAGGGCTGAGTATGTATGTATGATGTTCGCGTTGTCATTATGATGTTTGCTCCCGAGTATGATCGAATTGGTGGCATGAACGTTGAGGCGTTGCCACACATTTGTTGTGTTAGCCCTCTGTGAGAGGTGAGATGTTGGTGTTGTATGTTGCCGCCTCATAGTGATTTCTGCGTTGTCGCGCATGTGCGAGCTGTTAGAGCTTGGTTTGGTATGACCGTGTGCATCGGTGATTGTTCCGTTATGTGTCGGTTGTTTAATGTCTTATTACCTTGCTCCTGTTTTTGTGAATTTCGTGGACGAGGTCGAAGGTAATACCCGTACTATTTTGACTTATGTATTTTCTCTTTCTCCAGTCCATCGATTCGCTCATGCTCGTTGATACTTTATGAACTTGTTCTATATTTCGGTTTCATCGTCCGAACGATCTGTGATCTTGTTGTGGGTCGATCTCGTTATCGCTGTGACTTTTTTGAGTTCGGTTCGATTCTTGTGAGCCTTGTTCGGAAGTGACATCATTTGGTTCTATTAGTTCTTTTATTCGAAGCGGGTCGGATTTTGAACTTCTGTATTTTCGACTCGTTTATGTTCGTTGACATTTTCTGAGCTTGTGCTGCTCCTTGCTTTTGTTGATCAAACGAGTGTGGTATTGTTTCGAAATAACTCGTTTGTTGTCGTGACTTTTCAATTGCTATTCCCTTTCCTGTGGATCTTATGGGAATGCACGTCTTGTTGTTTTCACCAGAACATATATTGTCTCGAGCCGAGACGTGAACCTGGGAGTTGTTGTTTGAATTTTATTATCCTTCGTGTTTCGGACATGATTGTTTGATTTTTGTTGTCTCGATCGTTTGCTTGTTCGGTTTTTGTTGATCTCGTTTCGTGATTGTTGAGCATTCAGGATCCTTCGTAATTCCCTTAAGTTCGGGGAATTAGTCTCGTTTTCGATCTTCCAACCCTTGGGCGGTGGAATTCCGTATTTGTTCAGCGATTGGCTCGCGTTTTGATTGATGTACAGTTGGGTCGGACAATCATATTGATTTTCGTTCGTTGTGTTTTGTGATTGTTCGGATAATTGACTTGACTATATTATCCGTTTGATGACGCTTGTCATTTGTTGGTTTTATTATATCCCTAACGGCGACGTTGTGTTGGTCGCCGTGGAGTGTGTTTTCACGCCGTATATTCCTATGCATTGATTGTAACGTTTCGCCGATGGGCGTAAGTTACGCGTTTCTTGTGTATCTCGTTGATTTTTCCTGGCGGGGATATTGCTCCTCCCTACTTGTTTTAAGTTTCGGGACGAAACTTCTTTCAAGGAGGGTAGAATGTAATACCTATAATTTCGATTTCCGGTAATTTCTTTTTTTTTTCGGCGGAAGTCCGTTTTGACGACTCGCTCATGACCGTTTCGTCATTCCGAGAATGATTAATTCTACACTCTTCGTCATCCGAGTTCGTTTCGGTGTCGTTTTGTTGAGTTCCGTGCTTTTTAGCAACTTTTCCGCACTTGAGTTCGATTCTTGCGAATCTTGTTCGAAACTGCTGTCTCGAGTTTCCCATAAGTCCGTTTAACTTTGTTAAACGTGTTGTGAACTTCGGTTTGGATATTCGATCACGTATCGTGATTTTCGGGCGTTTTGGGCCATTTTGTAATTTACCCAAAGTTATGGGTATCCGTAACTGTATTTGTTGTCTCGACCCTTTTCTTGGTCGCGTATGATTAATTATTGCATTATGTTTTCATTTCGGGTCATTGATGTTGTTGTCTGCGAACTTTTCGTCGTGTTCGTTCCGTACGTTTTCGGAAATCGAGTCGTCGAGCCCTGGTGGTCGGGCACTGGCCGGACGGTTGCGTGTTCTGGCCAGATGATTGCGGGCACCGGCCGGATGGGTGCGGCAGGAACCGGCGTAGCGCACGGCCACGCATCTGCGCGCCAGCGGGCCGAGGCAAAGCGATGGGGTACTGGGCTCGGTGGATCGGCGGGTAGCGCACGCTCTGCCGGACAACTGTCTGCCTTCTGACGGGCAGTAGCGCACGCCTTCTGGCCGGAAGGCTGCGCACGCTACCTGGCCGAGCAGTCTAGTCCAGGAGGTCACTGGATTGCGGCCTGGTCCGGTAGCGCACGCTAGCGCACGCTAGTCCGGCCCAGTATAAATGTGACAGAGCAGCCTCATTTTCACTCGTTTTTCATTTCCTTTCCTTTCGATCCGCGGCTGGAGCTTCGGAGGAGGCGAAGCCATGTTGTTGAACAACAAATCCATGAAGTTCTTGAGTTTCTAAAAGCAATCAATCATCCTATATCATCCTTTGATCCAGCGAATCAAGGTAATCTTTCTTAGAACCCTAGTTTCTTGAATTTTGGGTTTTTTGCGTTTTTGTCCGATTTGTTCCGTATTGTTGATTAATTCATGATGGGTATGATTAATCTTGGTAGTATTCTTGTGTTTAACATCATTTAATCCATTGTTCTTCGTCGAATCGAAGTATAATTCTTGATTTCCTTCGAATCGACTTTTTGGGGGATTTGTTCTCGATCTCGTTTTCCATCCGTTTTTGATGGATTGATTGTGGTTAAGTGATGTTGTTAAACATATTCTATGGATTGTATATCCATATTTCGACTTGGAATTCCGTTTTCGTGTTTTGTCGGGACGAATCATGTTTTTGGCCGTTTTGGGGGAAACATTTGAACTTTCGTCATTCGTTCTTTGAATTCAACGGCTTTGAGTCGTGCTATAGAATTCATTTCATTGTTGTTATTGTCCTTCGTAGTTTATTATCGCGAGTTGGCGATCGGTGGAGTCGGCGGGTCCGTAGTCGGTTCGTGTCAACCTACTTCGGTCGATTCTCCGCGTTGTTCTTATTCGAGGCAAGTACCTTGTCCATACTTTTCTTGTTTTGTGGATATGATAATTGGTGATCGTCTTGGTGTGTTTGTTTGTTTGTTTGAAATGAGTTTTCAAAAGATTCGGCTAGCCTCGTTAAAGGCTCACTTTCAAAACGCGTGTGTTTTGTAAATTGTGTGGGTTGTAAGTGACTATGTGAATCCTATGGATATGTTTGGTGTTGATGATGCACTTGGTATTTGCGTGTTGACATATATTGTTTCATTTCGGTGCATTGTGGTTTGACGTGGTGTTTTGCTAAAGTGTTTGATGCCGCTGGGTGAATTGTTTGGATATCCTTGGTGTGATGTGTTATTTGTGCATGATTGATTCGCTAGCCAGCTCGGGAGGGTCCTTCGAGGCCTCGAGTGGGATTCATGGCTTCGTCCCGGTCCTAGGTGACGTGTGGTGCTTGATTATTTTGCTAGCCAGCTCGGGAGGGTCCGACGGGGCCTCGAGTGGGATTTGTGGCTTCGTCCTGGTCCTAGGCGATGCGAGTACGTGTGTATGTTTTGTGAATGTGTTTGCTCACCTCGGGAGGGTTCGACGGGGCCATGGAGGGAATTCCAATGGCTTCGACCTGGATTCACGAGTGAAACTTCACGAGTGCGTGTGTATGTTTTGTGAATGTGTTTGCTCACCTCGGGAGGGTTCGATGGGGCCACGGAGGGAATTCCAATGGCTTCGACCTGGATTCACGAGTGAAACTTCACGGGTGTGTGTGTGTACTTTATGTCCGTCGAGGACGCGTGATGTGGGTTTTTAACCTTGTGAATTGTGGTTGGTTTTATTTGTAAAAACAAAACCTTTGGGCTGTGACCCCCGTTGATTTTGAAAGAGAAGGATTTGATAATCCTAAATTGTTTTCTATTAAAACTCTCGATGGTATTTCAAACTGTTTTATAAATTGTTTCCCTCGAATTGTGATCTTTCGGTTTTGGAATGTTTTACCCAAACTCATGCCTCGGGAAGTACTTTTCGTTACGTTTGGATTTTTGAGGATTCCTGATTATTATTGTTCTTGGAACTTGTATTGTATGGCTCGTATTTTTGCACTTTGTATTTGCACTAGAAAAACAGTGGAGTTTTGTTAACCCCCGAGTATTCGGGGGATGGATGTCTGTTTTTGCATTCAGGTTTGGGAGCATAACACAGGGTCGGCACGAAAGATGATGAAAGATGAACGATACTAATCACACGAGGATCTGTATGATGTCATTGTTTTAGTTGTATTTCATTTCTGCTGCAATATTCTTTCCCATTGTACGGGAGTGTGTTGTATTCGACCCCTGCGTGGGCATGTAATGTATTTGAGTTGTATGTATTTATTGAAAGACCAAATCGGTCTATGGAGTCATTTTAGCCTTAAAGGCATTGTTGAGTTGTTCTATGTTGTTACCAGCCTGGTAGATCCTTGAGGAAAGGTTCTACGGCGTGTAATATCCCTGAGCGGATTGGGGGTGTTACATAAATGGTATCAGAGCTTAGGTTGTAGAAACCTAGGCTGTCGGGTTTAGTGGTATCTGTTGAGTTTTTGTCTCATCGGATTTTGTCTGACTGAGTCATGTCGCGACGCGTCATCTGAGTTTGTTGGTCGTGATTAGTATCGTGGGCGATCATCATCTTCGTGCGATATGTGGATGTAAGTCTCCCTTCTTTGTGTTGTGCCTCGTGTGACACGAGCTATTTTTATGATTATTTGTTAAGTGACGGAATCCTCTTTTGGATTTTGATTTCTTGATATGTAGTTATTTGACCCTCATATTTCGTTCATATGAGGAGTAGTGTTGCTGGATTGTGCATGTTTGACTTTATTTCTTTTATCCACTGCGTGAGTTCTTTTGTAATGGCTTTCGGTATTTTACCGACTGAGTTTTATTTCGAAAACCGATTCCCTTAACCGAGTTTGTGGCATTATGGCCTTGATCGTTTTGGTGAAATTCTTACGACGGTATTTAGTATTTTGTAAATGGCTTTTGTAAGTTTTTGAAATATTACCGTCATCGGACTTTTTGACGTTGTAAGTGGTTTTTAGCCTGGTGAGTTCCGGCACGGGATCCACGGCGCTATAATGTTTCGTGTAATTACCTGAAATTTTTGGGCATTCTAGCCCATTGAATTATCTTTGAAAATGTAATATCCGGATTTATTACGGTGTATTTCATCTGTATTCAAACCCTGTATTATTCGGATTTGTGGTTTTGATTATTGGAGTATGATATTTCTTGCATTGATATCTTTGTACATAAGTATAACAATATGCAAAATTTCTCGTGCAAACTCGTGATAGCGCACGCTAAGAATGTAGCTTAACGCGCGCTATCGAGCTACTACTAGCGCACGCTATGTATGTAGGAATTGCGTGCGCTAAGCACTCAATTATTGAGCGGGACGGCTAGCACATGCGCCCCGGCCGGACATGGGTCGGATAAGATTCCGCATGACGAACACAGACAGTTTTGAAGTCAACTCTTATTAGCGCGCGCTAAGGAATGCTTAGTAGCGTGCGCTAATTAGCTAAAGTGCAGAATATTATAAATGAGACAACAACCCGTTTTGGCTTACCTTTCATTCGTCCATTCTTCATTCTTGAGAGGCCAGAGAGCTATAATAATCCTTCTACACACTTAGAACACATCTTATTGATCCTTGTATATTGGTTATCACTTGTGAGTGATCATTGAAGTGGAGTAGCACCTTGGAGTGGCATACAACCAACCGGAGTCGGATTCTACCTTACGGTTCAGTGATTTTCGTCATATTAAGGTATGTTCAACCTATCTCCAGACTTAGAGTTGGATTCTAAAGAATTGGATGATCATGTTAACGAGATATTGATTTTCATTAGTGAATTATCCAAAGTACATCATGTTTGGAATATTGAGATGAATAGGCCTTAAGTACCTTGATTATGAACATCATGATTCGAATCTTATTACAATGAACAAGTAGAGGAGGCTTCTATCATTGGTAATCCAAATCTAGTAGATGACTTCATAGCAATCATGGACTTGACTTTAACATCATTATTATTAGATGAATCTAAGGGATTGATCATGGAAGGATTTATTTTGTATAGATGGAACGTTATTCAAACTTCAGAAGTGATAGTTTTCATTGATATAAAGGTGTTGATATCAACCGTTAAGCCTTCCGAATTATCGCATGAAGAATGGTATTTGAAATGGAATATGGTTTTATAATAGTATACATATTCTTGAATCCGCAGTTGTTGTTATCCGTAAGATCATTCATATCCGTATAGACATGATATTCATGGAGGTAACATGAATTTACACTGAGGATTTCATTGTTTTGATCATGATGAGAACAGTCTTCTGCCCAGTAGTGAACTGCCATGCACAGTTAGCGCACGCTAAGTTATGTAAATTAACGTGCGCTATCGAGCATCGGTTAACGTACGCTACGTTTGGTACGTAACGTACGCTAGGCCATCAGACGAGTCAGTGAGTTGATCAGTGAAGTACTGACCATGCATAGTTAGCGTACGCTATGCTTTGTTGTTTGCGTGCACTATCGAGCAGACTTAACGCACGCTACACAGAGTACTTAGCGTGAGCTAAGAAGTTCCGTCAGATTACATTTTATGAGCTTTTGGCCGTAAATCGAATTGTTAGACATTCGTACGACGTAAGATAAATCCTATATTATTTATTTTGTTAAGGTTTGAGCTTGTTACGTGATTGATTGAGGGGGGACGACCTTCAAGTGTTCGTTTTCGTGGAAGTATTGTTCTTGTCTTCATCGAGGCAAGTACCTTATTTGTTTTATGTATTGATGTTATACATATTGTCGTGCATGTATGTCGTTGTTGTATGTCCACCTCGTGTTGGTCCGACGGGATCATCGGGGGATCTATGCTAGCGTGCGCTGGATCATCGGATGGGTTTTTCCACCACGGGTTGGTCTGACGGGATCATCGTGGGTTCTAGGCAGTGAACGCTAGATCGACGGAATTACCATGTGTATGTTGTGATATCATGTTGTGATTATCAGTTGTGTATATTATGTATGAGTTTCTCGCAGGAGAAGACTCGTTTGACATTTTATCATTTACGTTATTATTATTCTACGTGTGACGTTGAATAATATGTTGTGGTACTTGTACTAGCATCGTTGTGCTAACCCCTTCGGGGGTGAACATTTTATTTATGTTCAGGATCCAGGAGAGCGGGGAAACAACCACTGGAGCTGCATGACGATGAGGGTGCAGAGTGATGTTTTGGCCGGGTTCATTTATGTGTTGTTTATTGGTTATTTCAATAAGTACTCGAGTACGAAATCATTTATGAGGAATTTGAATTTGGTGATGTATTATTAAGTTTCTGTTGAACAATTGTATTTTCAGTACTTGGTCAGAACTGTTGTATCTTAATTCCGTTATTTCCATTCGTTAGTACCTTTTAATGTCTGTTCAATTCTTCAGCCTTGTAAATCCTTATGTAAAGGATTTACGGCGCTGTAATATTCCTGAATATATCGGGGGTGTTACATAAAACCTTGAGTATCTTAGAAAATAAATTTCGAGACGTACTTTTAAAACGATTTATTTTCTCGTGGTACATCCAAGGTGCCACAGTATGTTTCCAAATTCTTCTACCTCGAGGACCAAAATATTTTGAGATATTTTCAATGTTTTAGAAACACTTTTACTTAGACCCGAGGGTCGAATATTCTGAAAGTTTTCACTAAGATAAAGTGTACTCATTTTTTATCAAATGCGAAATGGTTCTCCAAAGTCTCGATTACGATGTTTCACGTTTGGACTTTTTGAAAGGTGATACTCAAGATCAACCGGTGCTCTTCTAAATTATTTTCAAAATGAGGTTTTCATTTTTAAAACCTATCCATTCCCGTTTGAGGGCTCAGTATGTATGTATGATGTTCGCGTTGTCGTTATGATGTTTGCTCCCGAGTATGATCGAATTGGTGACATGAACGTCGAGGCGTTGCCACACATTTGTTGTGTTAGCCCTCTGTGAGAGGTGATATGTTGGTGTTGTATGTTGCCGCCTCATAGTGATTTCTGCGTTGTCGCGCATGTGCGAGCTGTTAGAGCTTGGTTTGGTATGACCGTGTGCATCGGTGATTGTTCCGTTATGTGTCGGTTGTTTAATGTCTTATTACCTTGCTCCTGTTTTTGTGAATTTCGTGGACGAGGTCGAAGGTAATACCCGTACTATTTTGACTTCTGTATTTTATCTTTCTCCAGTCTATCGATTCGCTCATGTTCGTTGATACTTTATGAACTTGTTCTATATTTCGGTTTCATCGTCCGAACGAGCTGTGATCTTGTTGTGGGTCGATCTGGTTATCGCTGTGACTTTTTTGAGTTCAGTTCGATTCTTGTGAGCCTTGTTCGGAAGTGACATCATTTGGTTCTATTAGTTCTTTTATTCGAAGCGGGTCGGATTTTGAACTTCTGTATTTTCGACTCGTTTATGTTTGTTGACATTTTCTGAGCTTGTGCTGCTCCTTGCTTTTGTTGATCAAACGAGTGTGGTATTGTTTTGAAATAACTCGTTTGTCGTCGTGACTTTTCAATTGCTATTCCCTTTCATGTGGATCTTATGGGAATGCACGTCTTGTTGTTTTCACCAGAACATATATTGTCTCGAGCCGAGACGTGAACATGGGAGTTGTTGTTTGAATTTTATTATCCTTCGTGTTTCGGACATGATTGTTTGATTTTTGTTGTCTCGATCGTTTGCTTGTTCGGTTTTTGTTGATCTCGTTTCGTGATTGTTGAGCGTTCAGGCTCCTTCGTAATTCCCTTAAGTTCGTGGAATTAGTCTCGTTTTCGATCTTCCAACCCTTGGGCGGTGGAATTCCGTATTTGTTCAGCGATTGGCTCGCGTTTTGATTGATGTACAGTTGGGTCGGACAATCATATTGATTTTCGTTCATTGTGTTTTGTGATTGTTCGGATAATTGACTTGACTATATTATCCGTTTGATGACGCTTGTCATTTGTTGGTTTTATTATATCCCTAACGGCGACGTTGTGTTGGTCGCCGTGGAGCGTATTTTCACGCCGTATATTCCTATGTATTGCTTGTAACGTTTCGCCGATGGGCGTAAGTTACGCGTTTCTTGTGTATCTCGTTGAGTTTTCCTGGCGGGGATATTGCTCCTCCCTACTTGTTTTAAGTTTCGGGACGAAACTTCTTTTAAGGAGGGTAGAATGTAATACCCGTAATTTCGATTTTTTTTGGCGAAAGTCCGTTTTGATGACTCGCTCATGACCGTTTCGTCATTCCGAGAATGATTAATTCTACACTCTTCGTCATCCGAGTTCGTTTCGGTATCGTTTTGTTGAGTTCCGTGCTTTTTAGCGACTTTTCCGCACTTGAGTTCGATTCTTGCGAATCTCGTTCGAAACTGCTGTTTCGAGTTTCCCGTAAGTCCGTTTAACTTTGTTAAACGTGTTGTGAACTTCGTTTTGGATATTCGATCACGTATCGTGATTTTCGGGCGTTTTGGGCCATTTTGTAATTTACACAAAGTTATGGGTATCCGTATTTTTATTTGTTATCTCGACCCTTTTCTTGGTCGCGTGTGATTAATTATTGCATTATGTTTTCATTTCGGGTCGTTGATGTTGTCCGCGAACTTTTCGTCGTGTTCGTTCCGTACGTTTTCGGAAATCGAGTCGTCGAGCCCTGGTGGTCGGGCACTGGCCGGACGGTTGCGGGACTGGCCGGACGGTTGCGGCTTCTGGCCGGATGATTGCGGGCACCGGTCGGACGGGTGCGGCAGGAACCGGCGTAGCGCACGCTACGGCCGGAAGGTAGCGCGCTTCTGGCCGGGAGCGCCACGCTACGGCCATTGTCTGCGCAGCTAGCGGCCGAGGCGATAGAGGCGGTGGGAGTCCCAGGCTCGGTGGATCGGCGGGTGGCGCACGCTCTTTGCCGGACATGTGCTGCTTCTGGCCGTGAGTAGCGCACGCTTCTGGCCGGAAGGCGCACACGATACCGGCGAGCGGTCTAGTCCAGAGGTCACCGATTGCGGCACTGGTCGATAAGCGCACGCTAGCTCGGCGACTAGCGCCGCGCTAGTCCGGCCCAGTATAAATGTGACAGAGCAGCCTCATTTTCACTCGTTTTTCATTTCCTTTCCTTTCGATCCGCGGCTGGAGCTTCGGAGGAGGCGAAGCCATGTTGTTGAACAACAAATCCATGAAGTTCTTGAGTTTCTAACATCAATCAATCATCCTATATCATCCTTTGATCCAGCGAATCAAGGTAATCTTTCTTAGAACCCTAGTTTCTTGAATTTTGGGGTTTTTGCGTTTTTGTCCGATTCGTTCCGTATTGTTGATTAATTCATGATGGGTATGATTAATCTTGGTAGTATTCTTGTGTTTAACATCATTTAATCCATTGTTCTTCGTCGAATCGAAGTATATTTCTTGATTTCCTTCGAATCGACTGGGGGATTTGTTCTCGATCTCGTTTTCTATCCGTTTTTGATGGATTTATTGTGGTTAAGTGATGTTGTTAAACATATTCTATGGATTGTATATCCATATTTCGACTTGGAATTCCGTTTTCGTGTTTTGTCAGGACGAATCATGTTTTTGGCCGTTTTGGGGGAAACATTTGAACTTTCGTCATTCGTTCTTTGAATTCAACAGCTTTGAGTCGTGCTATGGAATTCATTTCATTGTTGTTATTGTCCTTCGTAGTTTATTATCGCGAGTTGGCGATCGGTGGAGTCGGCGGGTCCGTAGTCGGTTCGTGTCAACCTACTTCGGTCGATTCTCCGCGTTGTTCTTATTCGAGGCAAGTACCTTGTCCATACTTTTCTTGTTTTGTGGATATGATAATTGGTGATCGTCTTGGTATGTTTGTTTGTTTGTTTGAAATGAGTTTTCAAAAGATTCGGCTAGCCTCGTTAAAGGCTCACTTTCAAAACGCGTGTGTTTTGTAAATTGTGTGGGTTGTAAGTAACTATGTGAATCCTATGGATATGTTTGGTGTTGATGATGCACTTGGTATTTGCGTGTGGACATATATTGTTTCATTTCGGTGCATTGTGGTTTGGCGTGGTGTTTTGCTAAAGTGTTTGATGCCGCTGGGTGAATTGTTTGGATATCCTTGGTGTGATGTGTTATTTGTGCATGATTGATTCGCTAGCCAGCTCGGGAGGGTCCTTCGAGGCCTCGAGTGGGATTCGTGGCTTCGTCCCGGTCCTAGGTGACGTGTGGTGCTTGATTATTTTGCTAGCCAGCTCGGGAGGGTCCGACGGGGCCTCGAGTGGGATTTGTGGCTTCGTCCCGGTCCTAGGCGATGCGAGTATGTGTGTATGTTTTGTGAATGTGTTTGCTCACCTCGGGAGGGTTCGACGGGGCCACGGAGGGAATTCCAATGGCTTCGACCTGGATTCACGAGTGAAACTTCACGAGTGCGTGTGTATGTTTTGTGAATGTGTTTGCTCACCTCGGGAGGGTTCGACGGGGCCACGGAGGGAATTCCAATGGCTTCGACCTGGATTCATGAGTGAAACTTCACGGGTGTGTGTGTGTGTGTACTTTATGTCCGTCGAGGACGCGTGACGTGGGTTTTTAACCTTGTGAATTGTGGTTGGTTTTATTTGTGAAAACAAAACCTTTGGGCTGTGACCCCCGTTGATTTTGAAAGAGAAGGATTTGATAATCCTAAATTATTTTCTATTAAAACTCTCGATGGCATTTCAAACTGTTTTATAAATTGTTTCCCTCGAATTGTGATCTTTCGGTTTTGGAATGTTTTACCCAAACTCATGCCTCGGGAAGTACTTTTCGTTACGTTTGGATTTTTGAGGATTCCTGAATATTATTGTTCTTGGAACTTGTATTGTATGGCTCGTATTTTTGCACTTTGTATTTGCACTAGCAAAACAGTGGAGTTTTGCTAACCCCCGAGTATTCGGGGGGTGGATGTCTGTTTTTGCATTCAGGTTTGGGAGCATAACACAGGGTCGGCACGAAGGATGATGAAAGATGAACGATACTAATCACACGAGGATCCGTATGATGTCATTGTTTTAGTTGTATTTCATTTCCGCTGTAGTATTCTTTCCCGTTGTACGGGAGTGTGTTGTATTTGACCCCTGCGTGGGTATGTAATGTATTTGAGTTGTATGTATTTATTGAAAGACCAAATCGGTCTACGGAGTCATTTTAGCCTTAAAGGCATTGTTGAGTTGTTCTATGTTGTTACCAGTCTGGTAGATCCTTGAGGAAAGGTTCTACGGTCTATATTCATATGGTAATATTTTCAAAGTAAATGGTCAACGGTTAAAACCATATTTGGAATTAAAATCTTTTGAGGTAGAAGAGATTCTTCTTAAGGACCCCGATATTGTGGATTAATACTCCATTGTGTTTGCCCGGTCAAGTGGCGGATAACTGTACTCAGTGGCTAGTAAAGTCGGATTTTTCGATTTCCCACAACAAGCGATTTTGTAGATATTTTTATTTTATTTTTAATTATGGAAGAAACTTTGAAAACAATTGAAAAAGATTTCCCTTTCTTAGCAAAAAGTCATTTTGAAACTTTACCAAGCGAGTTGAAAGAATGAGGTTGCTTATGAATAACGGCATACCTTTTGATATTCGATTCATTATTGAAGCCAAAGTGAGAATAGCGGGTGAATTCACGGAAACACCAACTAGATTTTTACCAGGGCTTGGAAAAAGTTCATATGCCAAGAAACGACGAGCAAAGAAAATCGCCGTTTGCTACAAATGTGCTAGGTGGAACTGTGATTCAAGATGTCGATCTTTAGGAATTCCTTCCACAAATAGAGAAGATAAAATTCAGTTCATCAAGGATGGTCTGAATAAGGAGAATTTAGATGATATCGAAATTTCTCTTGACACGCATCCTAGTGGACTCGTACATTACGGGATTCGATGTTTGTGGAATAAATTCAAACCAGAATATGAACAACGTCTTGGGAATCTGACGTTAAAAGACCCTGTTTGCCAATTTGTAAGAAAATTGGATGGGAAGCTTCTCCCCGACTCATAGAAGGCGTTTAAGCCGTTTCGACGTAAAATCGAGGAAGATGTGAGCCACAATCACAACTACCGTACATATACGTGAGTATCTTTACTTTTTGTCGCTTTTTTAGATTTTCCGAATAAAAAACGTGATACGCAATAAATGCATTCATTATTCTATTGAGTAGTTAAAGCGCAATTAACGCGGTCACTGATTTGATAAATCTTTTTACTTTATTTTGCATCTATAAATAAACATTGCGGTTGTTTCTTTTCGCATCCCTCAAACTTGTATTCTTTTCATTATCTCTCTAAGTAATTTTCTTTTCAAAAAAAAAAATGGAATCATCATCTTCCGCAAAGATTTAACTCCATCTGCATTTTTGGTGGAGCTAGTCATGGAAAAGAGGCTTGCTTTATCAAGCGGCCCACAACTTGGGTCGTACCTTAGGAAAAAAATGCATTCATGTAGTTTACGGAGGAGGAAGTCTAGGATTAATGGGACGTCTTTCTTTCGCCTATATGGAAGGAGTAAGAGTGTTGGGAATCATTCCAAAACCTCTGGTGAAAGTAAAATCACTGGAGCAACCATTGGAGATGAGTTCGGAGTGTGAATATGCAAGACCGCATAACTCACATGATAAATAATGCCGATGCCTTTATCACCCTTCCCGGTGCTTTTGGCACTCTTGAGGAACTTTTTCATGTGGTTACCAGAGCCCACTAAATGTTCATACGAAACCAATAGGTCTGCTAAATGTCAATGGTTTCTTCGATGGTTTACTATCTTTCATCAACTACTCTTCTGAAAAAGGTTTTATTTCTGAGCGTGTTAAACGAATCATAGTTGTTGCAACAACACCAGAAGAGCTGATCAAAAAACTTATTGCATTTGTTCCTGAACCAGACCCAGCTCTAGCTAATATTGTTTGGATGGAAGATTTCACTGTGCGGAAACGCAAAATTGATACATTCCTTTCCCTCTGATATCCCACTTCATCCCTCTTGTTGTTTTTACTGTTTAGCGAGTGTAAAAATTGTGAAAATGATGGCAGCTTAAGGAGTTTTCTTTTCGATCTCTTGACGCGCATCTATCCACGATTTATGTATTGTTATTTCTATTACTGTACTTTTTCTGTTTGTTTTTAATAAAAGCATTGATGGCAGCGTAAGGTGACTCTTCGGACTCTCTTGAAGCGCATCTAGGTTGTTTGTGTTATACTTCCGGGTATATATTTTCTTTTGTTGTTTTGCCACACTTATTTCTTGCAGGTCCAAAAAAAAAAAAAAGGGCTTGAGCAAAGCGTCGTCTTTCATAAACAGGGAAGCCTTATTTAAACCCTTACTCCATTGTTCTTTTTACACAATAAGGATATTGTTTATCATTAAGTGTGGGGGAAGGTGTATATCTATATATATATATATATATATATATATATATATATATATATATATATGCAATATTAAATAAAAAAAAGGCTGAAAATCACGGCACCATTTTCTTGAGAAAACGTTAGTGAAAAAATCATTTTGGGATGTTTCACTTGGTTTTGATAATGGATTTGGATGAAGGTGTATGGGATTCGAGACACAACACCCTTTTGTGAGTTTTGAGCCTTAGAGCAATCCTTATATATACGCTCTATATTTTTGTTGTGTGGTCAAACATATTGTGTTCATTCTAGAACTTGCTCATTTATACATTTCGAGACTACATTCATAAACTCTTGCATTAAGATGATAAAGGCAATTAGGATTAACCCCTTGTTGGCTTATATTTTTCCCACCCATTACATTTTATCCTTAGAAGCCCCATTGAGCACGAGCTATTTCTTTGATCAAGCACATTACTTTAGCCATTATTCATTCTTGTTGATGACTCATCCATTTGCACCCTCTAGTCAAAGATTTAATTGTGAACTAGATGTGTGACAAATAGGGCGATGTTCGTAAGAGTATTGTGGAGATTAAGAGCTTTTGTTGAAAGTGAAAGGGTGTGAAGTACATTGGAGTATTGAACCGAATAAAAAATATAAAAAGGCCAAAAAAAACAAAAAAAAGGCCTCAAAGGAAAAAAGAAAAAGCGGGAGGTCAAGTGCGAAAATCATCACTATATATACATAAAATAGCACTTGAACTATCTCTTGAGTGATACATAATTCCTTCCAGAAGATCCATTGCATATTTTTTCTTACACAAGAGTATGACCTTACCAGATGAATATTCAAATACCATGTACTGAATAACTTGGGGATGATGGGTTGAGAGTTTTCATTACAGAAGAGGGGGTGTTGATTGTTATTTGTAGGATTTGTTATGCATCTAAATTCACAATTGATCTTGGCTAGCAAACCTCATAATTTTCCCTTTATCCTACCCATTCCCAAAGCCACGTTACAACCAAAAGAAAGACCTTTTGATTTATGCATGAGTTTATTTTTAAGTAGTGGAGATTTGATTTTTGACCAAGCATATGGTAATGACACATTATGCTTTGATATGAGTGAACTCTTCTCGAATATCCCGTATATACACTTGAGTGAAGAGTGATATCCACTGTGAGGGTATTGAATCTTTTGGCATTCGATTCTCAATGAAGTTGTTAGAATTTGGTGCGGCATCCTATTTTTCTCTGATCTCACTTGGGTCATGATCACTTGTTCTCTCTTGATATTGGTTTTGTCATGATTCTTTCAGCATATGAGTATTATAACTCGGGTATAAGATTTGCAGGGACGTGCAAAAGATAAGTGTGGGGAATTTGTTTAGTATATTTTGAGTAATATTTTTTAGTATTTTATGTATATAATTGTGTGTTTTGTGTAATAATTTATTCGTTTTACCATATATTTATATTAGTTCATTTTGTTACAATTTTCTATAATTTTATGTCATTTTTGGATAATTAATTGGAATTAAATTATATCTGCAGGTTAACCAACCGGTACAAGACAGATCAATTGGTTCAAGGGCGATATTTTTACAAAATTCAAATATAGTCACGACTAGTCTCACTTTATTCGTCTCGTCGAGACGATCGTTTTAAAAAAAAAATTCATCCGAATCCGAGTTCGTATGAAGAAGTTATGACCGTTCGAAGGACAATTAAATAGACGGACCATATTGTGCCACGTGTCAACACCTGATTGGTCCGGAATTTCAACTCTGTGCTGATGTCATGGATGACATCAGCACCTCATGGGCAGCCGTGAATTATTGGGAGGTGGAAATTTTTAATTGTAAAAATGATTATTTTATTGATTTTGTAGTATAAATAGGGGATGAATGTGTATTGTTTTGGAGAGGAGAAAAAAGGAGAAAAAAGGAGAAAAAATAGAGAGAAATTATTGTAAGGGAGAGAAATAAAAATAGTGTGTAGTAAAATTATATTTGAGTAATAATATTATGAAATATTTATTTATTTGTGTTGTTATTATGAGTGAGTAATTTTCTTTTACTGGGGTTATGATGAAATCATGTCTATATTATTATTAATATTTATATAATAATTCCAAATAAATATTTTTAACGGTTATGATTTTCGCTTCAATAGGGGAATATTATTTCATCAATTATATCACGTATTTTTTATAGTTATAAATTCCCCATTGCTTTGTGATTATTGATATTAGTTAATTTCTTTGATTATTTGTTTTCCATTAAATTGGATACATATAATGCTTAGAAATTACATTTTTTAAGCGAAGGAAAATCTATATTTGAATTATAATTTTGTACTTATTGTCAGATCTATAGGGAAATAGTGAGATTGATTTCAGAATCTATTCCCTGAATTTCTTGGAATTAAAATATAAAATAAATAATAAATAGACATTGGTGGACTCTAAACCCTAGTAAATTATTAAAATCAATTTACCTAAAATCTACTTAAAATTACTGTTATTTGTTGCAATTATTATAACCATTAAAAAAATCAAATTATTTGGGACTAGGTTAGAATTCAATATAATTTGGTTCAAAACGATAGGAATAATTTGACTTCACTATTATAGTCCTCCCTGTGGAATCGACCTTGCACCGCATATCTACATCGAACAAATCGTGCGCTTGCGAGTATAAGACTAAAGAATCAAACCAACAACAGAAGGCTGCGCACGCTGCCTGGCCGAGGAGTCTAGTCCAGGAGGTCACTGGATTGCGGCCTGGTCCGATAGCGCACGCTAGCTCAGCAGCCTAGCGCACGCTAGTCCGGCCCAGTATAAATGTGACAGAGCAGCCTCATTTTCACTCGTTTTTCATTTCCTTTCCTTTCGATCTGCGGCTGGAGCTTCGGAGGAGGCGAATCCATGTTGTTGAACAACAAATCCATGAAGTTCTTGAGTTTCTAACATCAATCAATCATCCTATATCATCCTTTGATCCAGCGAATCAAGGTAATCTTTCTTAGAACCCTAGTTTCTTGAATTTTGGGGTTTTTGCGTTTTTGTCCGATTCGTTCCGTATTGTTGATTAATTCATGATGGGTATGATTAATCTTGGTAGTATTCTTGTGTTTAACATCATTTAATCCATTGTTCTTCGTCGAATCGAAGTATATTTCTTGATTTTCTTCGAATCGACTTTTTGGGGGATTTGTTCTCGATCTCGTTTTCCATCCATTTTTGATGGATTGATTGTGGTTAAGTGATGTTGTTAAACATATTCTATGGATTGTATATTCATATTTCGACTTGGAATTCCGTTTTCGTGTTTTGTCGGGACGAATCATGTTTTTGGCCGTTTTGGGGGAAACATTTGAACTTTCGTCATTCGTTCTTTGAATTCAACGGCTTTTGTAACACCCCAATTCACAAATAGGACATTACACGCCGTAGAACCCTCTTGAGGTCTACCAGGCTAACACATGACACATAACCACAATGAAAACTCCAAAAGATGCACTCAAAAGTAAATAGGGCCGTGGCCTCGGCCAAATCATTTCAACGGAGTACATAAAACATAATGTAAATATCCATTCGATGCCCACGCAGGGGACTTAACCCAAGTTCAAGAATAAACAGTTTAATTCCAATACTCGACATATGCAATAACCAAACATAGAAATAAACAAAACAGACTCGAGCCACTATCATCAAGCCATCCCGTCCTTCGCGTGCGTGCCCCGTGCCTGCTCCTCAGCTCTCCGTGCACTAAATGCATAAGACGCATTTCCCCCATTTAAGGGGTTAGCATTCGAATAGCTAGTGCAAGTACACAATTACACCACATTATATACAAAAATGCGGTTTTACACAATCATCTCAAACATAAGTCATTTGCCACATATATATATTCCGGAATACTACATTGGCATCACATCAATTTCCAATCATCACGATATCACGAAATCACAACTGGTATCCCGTGGCCGTACCCCTTAGTAGCGACCCCCAGACATCCCGTCGGACACTCCGAGTGGGATACCACTTCCGCGGCCGTACCCCTTAGTATCGACCCCCAGACATCCCGTCGGACACTCCGGGTGGAAGTTCAATCACACACGCACACAAGTTCCCTTCCGCGACCGTACCCCTTAGTATCGACCCCCAGACATCCCGTCGGACACTCCGGGTGGAAGGAACACATCTCACGCACCCGAAAATTCACCATTCATCATTCATTTCGAAAATCACAATATACATAATGAAATGTAATACATGTACTTGCCTTGAATGAAACGAAACGAAGGAAAGCAGCGACGGAAATAGGTTTCGGTCGAACAATCCTCCCAAATCCAATCCTAACACAATAACGGTATACACAAGTCTCAATAATGCGGAAAGGTAAGAATTAATCCTAATTCTACCGTTGGGACAATTAAATCGGACACCAAGAGTGCAAAAGGAAATGAAATCGGTCAATGGTATAACAACGGGATTTCATCCCAATCAAAAACAAGAAAACCAAGGGTCACGAGTATACTATCAATTCTAACAACAACATCGGCTAATTCGGATTAAAACACAAGATCACCACCAAACCCTCCCCAAAATCATACTAGGGTTAAAGGAATTCTTACCTCTTGAAGAATCAAGCACTCAAATCCGAAAACCACGTGTTAGATCCGCAATCCGAGCCACCCGATCGAAAGAGAGGAAGAAATCTACACCAATAAGTGGTGTATGGAGGAACTCTCCCTCTCAAGTCTCTCTCTCTCGCACGGTTGAAGAAGGGGAGGAAATGGGCGATTTTCTTGAATAAAATGCTGATATAGCGGCCGCGCCGTGTGCCGCGGCTCGGCTAAAGCGTACCGCACAAAGCCAAAATTGTGCCCGGTGGTGGTGACCGCTCGTTGTGCCGCGGCTCATCTGAAGTGTGCCGCGGCTCGGACTCGGCATGTGCGCGAGATGCCCGGGCTGTGCAGCGGCACGATCTGATCGATTTTTGGCCGGCAAGAGTCACACGGGTGTGCCGCGGCCCGGACAAGTGTGCCGCGGCACTGACTCGGCTGTGTGCCGCGGCTCACAATCCTTGTGCCGCGGCACACGGTACAGTTTGTTTAGGCCACAACTGGGCGATGTGTGTGCCGCGGCTCACAATCCTTGTGCCGCGGCCCACACCCCCCCTCGGGTCCCAAAATGACGAAAAATGATCCGGAAGGAGAATAAAAGCAACAGGGATCGATATTTGGGCAACAACAACACGAAATGGGAGTACGGAACCCAAAACGAATCTGAGGTACACAACCAAAGTCGAATAAGGGACAAATTCCCTATACTTCTGGGAAATTACAAAAACGGCCCAAACATACGAAAAATCACGACACAATGTCGGATTAACAATCCGAAACTCGCAACATACTCTACACAAGCATACGAACTCATGGAAGTAAGAAAACAACGGAATCGAACGAATTTAACGAGAATCGAATACACATGAGACAGAATATAACACGAGATGAAATTACGTAAAAACATTATCAAGACCCGTCTAAACGGAAAACTCCAAGAATAAAATAAGTTCAGAATTACAAAATAGTGCCAGACGAGTTGTCCGAAACAAAAATGCACCAAAAGAAAGAAATTACCAAGGATAGAAAACGCGGATATTACATTATCCCCCCCTAAAAATAAGTTTCGTCCCGAAACTTACAACACGAATAATTCGGGGTATCTCGACCTCATACTCTCCTCTGTTTCCCACGTGGCCTCCTCGGATCCATGCCTCGACCACTGCACTTTGACCAAAGGGATGGTTTTGTGCCTGAGTTGCTTAACTCGACGTTCTAAGATCTGAATCGGCCTCTCCTCGAAGGTAATGTCGGGCCCCAACTCGATCTCTCCAAAATCAATAATATGGCTAGGGTCCGATACGTACTTCCTAAGCTGGGAAACATGAAATACGTTATGCACGTGGCTCAGGGACGGCGGCAAGCCTAACCGATACGCGAGTTCTCCAACTCTATCTAAAATCTCAAACGGCCCGATAAATCTCGGACTAAGTTTACCCTTCCGACCGAAGCGGTAAACTCCCCGTGTCGGCGACACCTTAAGCAAGACGTGATCTCCCACCTCAAACTCCAACGGTCGGCGACGTGTATCGGCATAAGACTTACCGACTGCGGGTCATCGGCAATCTACCACGAATCGGGGTAATCTTCTCCCTCGTCTCAACTATCGGAGTCGGGCTCGACCGATTAGCTCGGACGTATCATCCCAACACAACGGTGATCTGCACCTCCTTCCATACAACGCTTCGAATGGTGCCATTTTGATCGAGGCATGCCAACTATTGTTATACGTGAACTCGATCAACGGCAAGTGTGTCTCCCAATCATCCTTCCAATCTAAGGCACAGGCTCTCAACATATCTTCTAGTGTCTGTATCGTCCGCTCAGACTGTCCGTCTGTCTGAGGGTGGTAGGATGTACTAAGTCTCAACTCGGTTCCCAAATCTCTATGAACGACCTGCCAAAAATGTGATATGAATCGGCCATCACGATCCGAAACAATGCTCTTAGGGGTCCCATGCAATCTCACTATTTCCGCAACAAACACTCGTGCAAGCCTCTCCGGCCCCCAAGTGTCCTTTATACTCAGAAAATGAGCTGATTTGGTTAGTCGATCAACAACGACCCAAATCATGTTCATTCCCGTCCGAGTCTTGGGCATATTGGTAATGAAATCCATAGAAATATCCTCCCATTTCCACTCCGGGATAGGGAGTGGTCGTAACAGCCCCGCGGGTCGCTGATGCTCAATCTTAACCTGTTGACAGGTCAAACACTTCGCCACAAACTCGCTAACATCCATCTTCAAATTACTCCACCCGTAGTTATTCCTCACGTCCTTGTACATTTTACTCGTACCAGGATGTATGGAGTAGGGCGTGGTATGAGCTTCGCTTAAGATCTTCTGTCTCAGCTCATTGTCACATGGTACACAAAGTCTGCCGCGAAACCTCAAAACTCCATCATCGTGAACCACAAATCCAGGGGCTTTCCCTTTCCTCACATCCTCCCTCAGCTGGACCAAAAACGGATCGTCATATTGCTTCGCCTTGATATCATCAGTCAAGGACGAAGTGATCTCTAGTGCACATAACTGGCCTTGGACTCTCTGAACCCAAACCTCAATATTCTGACGGATGAAATCTCGCTGGATTTTACTCTGCGGTGTAAGTACCTCTAACATCTGCAAAGCCATCGGTTTTCTGCTCAACGCATCAGCCACTACGTTGGCCTTACCAGGATGGTAAAGTATCTCGAGGTCGTAATCTTTAATTAACTCTAACCACCTACGCTGCCTCATGTTCAACTCTTTCTGGCTGAAGATGTACTTCAAACTCTTGTGATCCGTAAAAATCTTACATGATGACCCATAGAGGTAGTGCCTCCAGATTTTTAAGGCGAAAACGACCGCAGCTAACTCCAAATCGTGCGTGGGGTAGTTTACTTCATAAGGTTTCAATTGGCGGGACGCATAAGCAATCACTCTGTCTCTCTGCATCAAAACACACCCTAGACCAAGGCCCGAAGCATCACTATACACTACGAAGTCCTCGTTCCCCTGAGGCAATGCTAAAACGGGCGCGGTAGTCAGACGTCTCTTTAACTCGTCAAAGCTGTCCTGCCTGTCTGCAGTCCACTCGAACTTCTGAGTTTTCTGGAGCAACTGAGTGAGTGGTCTAGCGATCTTAGAAAATCCCTCAACGAATCTGCGGTAATAGCCGGCGAGACCCAGAAAACTCCTCACCTCCTTCACATTCTTAGGCGGCTCCCAAGCCATCACTGCCTCTATCTTCTGCGGATCTACCCGAACTCCCTCTGCTGAAATCACGTGCCCGAGGAACGTCACTTCCTCGAGCCAAAACTCACACTTAGAGAACTTCGCGTACAACTGCTCAGTCCTCAAAGTGTCCAATACAATTCGGAGATGTAAGGCGTGATCCTCCCGACTCCGTGAATAGATAAGAATATCGTCGATAAAAACGACTACGAATTTGTCCAGATACTCAATAAAAACCTTGTTCATCAACTGCATGAACACTGCTGGGGCATTTTGTTAGCCCGAAAGGCATAACCACATACTCGTAATGGCCATATCTCGTCCGAAAGGCGGCTTTCGGAATATCGACGTCCCGAATTCTCAACTGGTAGTAGCCCGATCGCAAATCAATCTTCGAAAAGACTGTCGCCCCGGCCGATCAAACAAATCGTCAATCCTGGGCAAAGGGTATTTATTTTTGATGGTCATCTTGTTTAATTCTCGATAATCGATGCATAAACGAAGCGACCCGTCTTTCTTCTTAACGAAAAGTACGGGCGCACCCCAAGGCGATGCGCTCGGTCGAATATACCCTTTATCTAGCAATTCTCCCAATTGGTTCTTCAACTCTAACATCTCCGACGGTGCCATACGGTACGGTGCTCGAGAAATAGGGGCTGCATTCGGCTCTAGATCGATAGGAAACTCCACCTCTCGCTGTGGTGGTAATCCCGGTAAGTCGTCTGGGAAGACATCGGGATACTCACTAACAACTGGAATTGACGACATGTCAACTCCACCATCTTTCGCCTTCAGGGCATAGCACGATGGCAAAGCCACAGTTCAAGTTTCATCGCCTTCAAGGCGCTAATCATGCTCCCCGATCTACCCGGCTTACAGCCGACGAGAGTATGCTCGGTGCCATCCTCGGCCACGATCGAGATAGTACGAGTCCGATAGTTCATGATAGCACCGTGGCGCTCTAACCAATCGTCCCCGAGGATTAAATCCTCACCCTTAAGGTCGATAACGATGAGGTTCGAGGGCCAATCTCGGCTCCCGATCCTCACGGGGCAATCCCTAACTTCCCGGTCCCCAACCATACGATCCCCGCTAGGCGTACCCACCACAAACGGTTCACACTCAAACAAGCAGTTAAAGCCAATACGATTCACACAATCCGACGCAATAAAGGAATGGGTAACACCCGAATCAAAAAGTACGGAAACTGGATGAGTAAGGATCTGGGTGGTACCTGACGCCACCGGAATGTATGTCTCCTCTGTGCGCCTCATCTGATACAGTCGGGGGTGGACTGAACCCGAGCTCGAGGCTGTGGCGATCATTGTCCCGACCTCTACCGCGACCGAACCTGCGGAACTGAGTAGGAGTATTATGATCCCTCGATCGGTAGTGGTAGCCGGAACTCTAGCGACCACGGTGGCTCTCTCACAATGAGCCGCCCGATGCGATGCGCCGAAAGTGAAGCAAGCCACGGGGGAAAAGGACAATCCTTCATCAAATGCTCATATTGGTTGCGATTAAAACAAACCACGACACCGAAGCGGATTTGGCCCGAGCGGTTACCACGAGATCCACCGGCTGATGGAACGGCCTCTTCCCGGTATGGGAGCGCGAGCGAGACCTCGAATCGACCACCCTTCCGGTCGAGAATCCACCGGTAGTCTTACGCTTCTTAGCTTCCGAAACCGACTGATTAGGAACCGCCATCTCGATCGCTAGGCGCGATCACAGTATTCTTTCAAAGTGGCACACATGAGCGGTGCCATACTGCCTAATATGCGGCTTCATGCGCATATTGAAGTAACGGATTTTATCGGCCTCCGACCTCACACGATCTCTCACGAAACCCAGTGCGATTGTAAGTAATGATGGCACGAGAAATAGGCACGTCACGAGGTGTAGCGGTGAAGAATTCCACATTCTGCGCTCCTTGGTAGCGGCGGACAATACTCTGCTTCCATAGCGACCTTGAATTCCTCCCAAGTAGCTCGACGGTCTCACAGGCACAACGGCCTCCCACCATTCCGCAGACTTCCTTATCCGGGAGGTGCTGGGCAATATGTACCCTCTGTCTTGGGACAAGCTACGGCATCGAAGGTCCTGGACAACTGAAAGAGCCAATTCTCCCAACCGAGGGAGTTAGAGGATCCGGAGAAACGAGGAGGGTGCATCTTAGTCACCGTCTGAAGCCACTTGCTAGCCTCCTCTTCCGGTGTCGGGGGCGGATTCGGGCGTCCACCCTGAGCTATCTGAGTAAGTTGGGCTACCAACTGGAAATCTGTGATAGCCAGCGTCGGCATTATTACCGACGGCGAGTGAGAGGCCGAGTCTGCGAGAGGGCGAGAAAGTGAGCCCTCCTCATTATCGGCACCCAGACCACGGCCTCGGCCGCGTCCCTAGCGGTCTACCACGACCTCTCAACATCTTGAAGGAAAGTAAGAAAAGGACAAGATCGAAAGATTCACAATTCACAAAGTTGGTAACACAAGTTACGATTCGAGCAGCGCAAGAAAAGCGAATTACGGGGATATAAGAGTTCGAGGAGACTTACGGAGTCGCACGAAAAGACGGTAGCATGATGATATTAGGCTCAATGGTGACTCTAATGACGCCTTATTGTGCACCCAAAATTCACCGATGACTAGGCATTCAAAACCTAAGGCTCTGATACCATAAATGTAACACCCCAATTCACAAATGGGACATTACACGCCGTAGAACCCTCTTGAGGTCTACCAGGCTAACACATGACACATAACCACAATGAAAACTCCAAAAGATGCACTCAAAAGTAAATAGGGCCGTGGCCTCGGCCAAATCATTTCAACGGAGTACATAAAACATAATGTAAATATCCATTCGATGCCCACGCAGGGGACTTAACCCAAGTTCAAGAATAAACAGTTTAATTCCAATACTCGACATATGCAATAACCAAACATAGAAATAAACAAAACAGACTCGAGCCACTATCATCAAGCCATCCCGTCCTTCGCGTGCGTGCCCCGTGCCTGCTCCTCAGCTCTCCCGGTACCTGAAATGCATAAGACGCATTTCCCCCATTTAAGGGGTTAGCATTCGAATAGCTAGTGCAAGTACACAATTACACCACATTATATACAAAAATGCGGTTTTACACAATCATCTCAAACATAAGTCATTTGCCACATATATATATTCCGGAATACTACATTGGCAATCACATCAATTTCCAATCATCACGATATCACGAAATCACAACTGGTATCCCGTGGCCGTACCCCTTAGTAGCGACCCCCAGACATCCCGTCGGACACTCCGAGTGGGATACCACTTCCGCGGCCGTACCCCTTAGTATCGACCCCCAGACATCCCGTCGGACACTCCGGGTGGAAGTTCAATCACACACGCACACAAGTTCCCTTCCGCGGCCGTACCCCTTAGTATCGACCCCCAGACATCCCGTCGGACACTCCGGGTGGAAGGAACACATCTCACGCACCCGAAAATTCACCATTCATCATTCATTTCGAAAATCACAATATACATAATGAAATGTAATACATGTACTTGCCTTGAATGAAACGAAACGAAGGAAACGACGACGGAAATAGGTTTCGGTCCGAACAATCCTCCCAAATCCAATCCTAACACAATAACGGTATACACAAGTCTCAATAATGCGGAAAGGTAAGAATTAATCCTAATTCTACCCGTTGGGACAATTCGTCGGACACCAAGAGTGCAAAAGGAAATGAAATCGGTCAATGGTATAACAACGGGATTTCATCCCAATCAAAAACAAGAAAACCAAGGGTCACGAGTATACTATCAATTCTAACAACAACATCGGCTAATTCGGATTAAAACACAAGATCACCACCAAACCCTCCCCAAAATCATACTAGGGTTAAAGGAATTCTTACCTCTTGAAGAATCAAGCACTCAAATCCGAAAACCACGTGTTAGATCCGCAATCCGAGCCACCCGATCGAAAAGAGAGGAAGAAATCTACACCAATAAGTGGTGTATGGAGGAACTCTCCCTCTCAAGTCTCTCTCTCTCGCACGGTTGAAGAAGGGGAGGAAATGGGCGATTTTCTTGAATAAAATGCTGATATAGCGGCCGATCCGCGCCGTGTGCCGCGGCTCGGCTAAAGCATCCGCGGCACAAAGCCAAAATTTGTGCCCGGTGGTGGTGGACGCTCGTTGTGCCGCGGCTCATCGAAGTGTGCCGCGGCTCGGACTCGGCATGTGCCGCGGCCTTTGCCGGTGTGCCGCGGCACCTGTCTGATCGATTTTGGCCGGCAAGAGTCACACGGGTGTGCCGCGGCCGGACAAGTGTGCCGCGGCTCACAATCCTTGTGCCGCGGCACACAGTCTGATTTGTTTAGGCCACAACTGGACGATGTGTGTGCCGCGGCTCACAATCCTTGTGCCGCGGCCCACACCCCCCCTCGGGTCCCAAAATGACGAAAAATGATCCGGAAGGAGAATAAAAGCAACAGGGATTGATATTTGGGCAACAACAACACGAAATGGGAGTACGGAACCCAAAACGAATCTGAGGTACACAACCAAAGTCGAATAAGGGACAAATTCCCTATACTTCTGGGAAATTACAAAAACGGCCCAAACATACGAAAAATCACGACACAATGTCGGATTAACAATCCGAAACTCGCAACATACTCTACACAAGCATACGAACTCATGGAAGTAAGAAAACAACGGAATTGAACGAATTTAACGAGAATCGAATACACATGAGACAGAATATAACACGAGATGAAATTACGTAAAAACATTATCAAGACCCGTCTAAACGGAAAACTCCAAGAATAAAATAAGTTCAGAATTACAAAACAGTGCCAGGCGAGTTGTCCGAAACAAAAATGCACCAAAAGAAAGAAATTACCAAGGATAGAAAACGCGGATATTACAGCTTTGAGTCGTGCTATGGAATTCATTTAATTGTTGTTATTGTCCTTCGTAGTTTATTATCGTGAGTTGACGATCGGTGGAGTCGGCGGGTCCGTAGTCGGTTCGTGTCAACCTACTTCGGTCGATTCTCCGCGCCTTGTCCATACTTTTCTTGTTTTGTGGATATGATAATTGGTGATCGTCTTGGTGTGTTTGTTTGTTTGTTTGAAATGAGTTTTCAAAAGATTCAGCTAGCCTCGTTAAAGGCTCACTTTCAAAACGCGTGTGTTTTGTAAATTGTGTGGGTTGTAAGTGACTATGTGAATCCTATGGATATGTTTGGTGTTGATGATGCACTTGGTATTTGCGTGTGGACATATATTGTTTCATTTCGGTGCATTGTGGTTTGACGTGGTGTTTTGCTAAAGTGTTTGATGCCGCTGGGTGAATTGTTTGGATATCCTTGGTGTGATGTGTTATTTGTGCATGATTGATTCGCTAGCCAGCTCGGGAGGGTCCTTCGAGGCCTCGAGTGGGATTCGTGGCTTCGTCCCGGTCCTAGGTGATGTGTGGTGCTTGATTATTTTGCTAGCCAGCTCGGGAGGGTCCGACGGGGCCTCGAGTGGGATTTGTGGCTTCGTCCCGGTCCTAGGCGATGCGAGTACGTGTGTATGTTTTGTGAATGTGTTTGCTCACCTCGGGAGGGTTCGACGGGGCCACGGAGGGAATTCCAATGGCTTCGACCTGGATTCACGAGTGAAACTTCACGAGTGCGTGTGTATGTTTTGTGAATGTGTTTGCTCACCTCGGGAGGGTTCGACGGGGCCACGGAGGGAATTCCAATGGCTTCGACCTGGATTCATGAGTGAAACTTCACGGGTGTGTGTGTGTGTACTTTATGTCCGTCGAGGACGCGTGACGTGGGTTTTTAACCTTGTGAATTGTGGTTGGTTTTATTTGTGAAAACAAAACCTTTGGGCTGTGACCCCCGTTGATTTTGAAAGAGAAGGATTTGATAATCCTAAATTGTTTTCTATTAAAACTCTCGATGGCATTTCAAACTGTTTTATAAATTGTTTCCCTCGAATTGTGATCTTTCGGTTTTGGAATGTTTTACCCAAACTCATGCCTCGGGAAGTACTTTTCGTTACGTTTGGATTTTTGAGGATTCCTGAATATTATTGTTCTTGGAACTTGTATTGTATGGCTCGTATTTTTGCACTTTGTATTTGCACTAGCAAAACAGTGGAGTTTTGCTAACCCCCGAGTATTCGGGGGGTGGATGTCTGTTTTTGCATTCAGGTTTGGGAGCATAACACAGGGTCGGCACGAAGGATGATGAAAGATGAACGATACTAATCACACGAGGATCCGTATGATGTCATTGTTTTAGTTGTATTTCATTTCCGCTGTAGTATTCTTTCCCGTTGTACGGGAGTGTGTTGTATTTGACCCCTGCGTGGGTATGTAATGTATTTGAGTTGTATGTATTTATTGAAAGACCAAATCGGTCTACGGAGTCATTTTAGCCTTAAAGGCATTGTTGAGTTGTTCTATGTTGTTACCAGTCTGGTAGATCCTTGAGGAAAGGTTCTACGGTCTATATTCATATGGTAATATTTTCAAAGTAAATGGTCAACGGTTAAAACCATATTTGGAATTAAAATCTTTTGAGGTAGAAGAGATTCTTCTTAAGGACCCCGATATTGTGGATTAATACTCCATTGTGTTTGCCCGGTCAAGTGGCGGATAACGGTACTCCGTGGCTAGTAAAGTCGGATTTTTCAGTTTCCCACAACAACTGATTTTGTAGATATTTTTATTTTATTTTTAATTATGGAAGAAACTTTGAAAACAATTGAAAAAAGATTTCCCTTTCTTAGCAAAAAAGTCATTTTGAAACTTTACCAAGCCAGAGTTGAAAGAATGAGGTTGCTTATGAATAACGGCATACCTTTTGATATTCGATTCATTATTGAAGCCAAAGTGAGAATAGCGGGTGAATTCACGGAAACACCAACTAGATTTTTACCAGGGCTTGGAAAAAGTTCATATGCCAAGAAACGACGAGCAAAGAAAATCGCCGTTTGCTACAAATGTGCTAGGTGGAACTGTGATTCAAGATGTCGATCTTTAGGAATTCCTTCCACAAATAGAGAAGATAAAATTCAGTTCATCAAGGATGGTCTGAATAAGGAGAATTTAGATGATATCGAAATTTCTCTTGACACGCATCCTAGTGGACTCGTACATTACGGGATTCGATGTTTGTGGAATAAATTCAAACCAGAATATGAACAACGTCTTGGGAATCTGACGTTAAAAGACCCTGTTTGCCAATTTGTAAGAAAATTGGATGGGAAGCTTCTCCCCGACTCATAGAAGGCGTTTAAGCCGTTTCTGAACGTAAAATCAGAGGAAGATGTGAGCCACAATCACAACTACTGTACATATACGTGAGTATCTTTACTTTTTGTCGTTTTTTTAGATTTTCTGAATAAAAAACGTGATACGCAATAAATGCATTCATTATTCTATTGAGTAGTTAAAGCGCAATTAACGCGGTCACAGATTTGATAAATCTTTTTACTTTATTTTGCATCTATAAATAAACATTGCAGTTGTTTCTTTTCTGCTGTTGTTGCCCAAAATATTTATCCGAAGATTAATACTGCTGGAAGACGGACAACAAACAACAATTGCGGGAGCACTTCCGAGAGAAGATAAATAATACAAGATTTGCCGGGTTTGTTAGGCCCGGGCTTGAATGCTCTCGCGAGATGTTATTAATACAAATATTCGTGGATACAAGTATTAATGAGAGAAATCTAAATACAATGAGTGTAAAAAGACTCTGTTAATCCGGCTCTTGAGCGAAGCTTGGTGTTCTTCGTCCCGCCGATAATCTGCACGAGGAGAAAAGGCCGGGAGAAGTAAGACCGAAAGAAAGCTGTTGCCAAGAGTTGGATGTTAGCCAAGTGCTGTATATTTGCTTCTGTATTGTGTGAAATGCGAGAATATCCGAGAGTTTAGAGAGTCAGAATCTCGGTCCCTTTACAAGTGAAGGCTGCCCTCTTTATATAGGGGTTGAGGTGCCCTGTCTCCTAGTGGGCGATCGCCTTTCGGCATTTAATGTAATGGGGCGATCGTCCTAAAGGGCACATGGGCTGCCTGCCAAAAGTCCATGGATCCAGCCGGCAGCTAGCTGAGTGGCCCAATGAGAAGCCGGCACGCGTCCGGAAGCACTGTCATAGGAGGTCCCACTTTGCTACTTTCGGTGGACTTTGTCAGGGTAGGTGACAGGCTGTAGTCACATGTCTTGTCCGTCAGCTCCTTTCGCAGGTCTGGGCCCTGTTGGTAGGTGAGGTAGGTGACCGGTTTGTCAGCGCCTTTTGTGGATCTGCACGTGGGTGCTGTCCTGAGACTTGGTCTTTGCCGACTGGATGGCCATCGGTGGAGATTGACATGATGCGGTCGTCTCTAGCTGGACACCGAGGATCGTTCTCGGCCAGTCACAGAAGGTCGGCAATGGTCGGGCGCCAAGGGCTGGTCGGAAAAGCGCTGAGAGATGATCGTCCATAAGTCGGTCGCCAGAAGTTGGTCGCCAGGCGCCGAGCGATGATCGTACTGGATGTCGATCGCTCGACACCGGGACTTGTCCTGGGACCTTCGGCTGGGCGATTCATGCTTGTTTCTCGGGCTGAGGCTAGGTCGCCAGTCGCGGTCAGCAGACCACCTTGGCCGCTTCAGCGATAAGAAGTCGCTCGGCCTCTGAGGCGATCGCCGGTCGGAAGGTATTAAATCTTGACACAACAATTGCCCCCCAGCTTGCTCCTATGTTGAAGACATGGGGCGAGGTGGTTCTTGCTGGCGACCTTGCTGAGCTGACTTACGATTCCGGACTTGGGCTACCATGGTCGATTGGCTTAGCTATCTTTCGGTCTTGTACCTGCAAAAACAACATTGGCCGATCCCCCATGGAAACTTGGTGGTTTCGCTTTGTTTGAGGAATCGTGCACAGTCGCGGAGATCGATGGACCGACCCCATGACCGTGTCTTGGTGCGCGAAGACAATGAGTGTCTCGTGACTCACTTTATTATGAGGGTCCTCTGTTAGCCGCGCCGCCTCGTATCTAAACGAAGGGCGTGCGGTCTCGGTCTAGAGGAGTCCTTGCGCGGGGCAGCGTCGGATGAATCAACTCCACGCCCGCGGCTTGTTAGCTCTGCTTCCACCTCGGCCAGCCATGGAGATGGCCGACCTCGACGCTGTACGTTGAGACGGGGATTGTGGTATATGTCCACTGATTAATGTTGGAGAGCCCTCCGACTACGCCGGCCTCGTATTTAAACGAAGGGCGGGCGATCTTGGCCGAAAGGGACCTTGCATGGCCGAAACAGCCGGTTCCATCGACTGCCAGGACCATGGCTTTATGATGTGCGGTGGAGGCGATCTTATGCCTTAGTCCGTCATGTTATATGCTGGACTGTAGATGGCGATCGTGTCCTCCGGACTGCGGATGATGTAGCGTGATGATCGGCGATCGGGCCGGAAGACTGGCGATCGTCGCTCGGCTGCCGATCGCTTATTCGTAGGTCGACATTGGCGATTGGGCGGGAGATCGTCGTCCGGGTGCCGATCGCGCTGCTCACAGGCTAAGAAGAAACCTTTGCCTGGCCAGAAAATCTGCGGCTCTTGCCCGGAAGGCTGCGTAGGTCGTAGGTTGGGTTTTCGTGAGATGCCTGAACATAGGCGAAAAACCCTGAAATCCTCCTAGGACCGCGTAGAGGGCGGTCTCATCGCTTATGGGTTCGCCATTGAGGATGATTACGTCTACCCGGTCGATGTAGTCCGAGTCGGACTCTTCTTCTCCCTGCTTGATTTGCATCATGCGAAGGGGACCTTCGGGCCGGACGACCCTGGTGGCGAAGTACTCCGTGAAGCCGTGCGCCAGCTCGTTAAAGGAGCCAATGGATCGAGGTGGCAATGAAGTGTACCACCGGTGGGCGAGGTCGTCCAGCGTCAGAGGGAACATTCGGCATCTGGTCGCGTCAGATGCCCCACACCCGGTCATGTAGATGTTGAACTTCCTTAGGTGCACCTGGGGGTCCGATCGTCCCTCGTACACGGGCGTTTGCGGGGGAGCGATCTTATGCTGCACGGGGGCGAGCTCGATGTCGATCGTGAGCGGCTCACTTGGCCCGGCGATCGTCTTCTTGGCACCTGCCCTGGATTCCAGGAGCGCCTTCATGTCGTCGAGTTGACGTTGCATTGCAGCCATCGCCGTGGCTTGGTCGCTTGCCGATCGGCTTTGGGAGCAGGAGCCGAGGCGATCGTGTACCGATCTCCGGGCTCCGCTGCCGCCGACCTCGGCAATTCGGCGAGGGGGAGCCAGACGGCTAGGCTGCCTTCTGGGAGTCGGGTAGGCCGAGCTCCTGGTGACGGACTCAAACTCTGTCATCTCGTAGCTGGGGCCGGACTGCCCCGGTAGCCAGGTCGGGTCACTGCCCAGGCGATCGAAGACAGAGGTGCCCCGGCTGGCGAGCGCCTCTTCCTGCGGACGGGAGCCTCCTGGCGATTGCTCGGCCAGTAGTGCCTTGAGCTTCCGCTTGATCTTCCGGCGAGATACCGGGGCGGTAGGCTGGAGGCGCGTCGAGAGCACTCCGTCGCTCTGTAGGACGGCCAGGCCCTTCGATCCGCTTGGTTCGAACCGATCGAGCGAGAGGCTTGGGCCGCCGTCCGTGGACGGATCGAGCGTCTCGATGCGGCGCTACCTTCCACCATCGGGCCGTGGCTCGGGCTGGGACGGAACAGGGGTTTGGCCGGCCGATCACGCTTTCTTGACGCGAGGAAGACATGATTTCTGAAGGATTTCTTTTGAAGTGCAGTGAGTGTCACTTCAAATATCTGCCCCGAGAACAGTGAGTGTTCTTCGGGACGGTAGGTGTAAAAAATCGAGGGTACGCTGCCCTTCCTCTAGCGCCAATTGTTGTTGCCCAAAATATTTATCCGAAGATTAATACTGCTGGAAGACGGACAACAAACAACAATTGCGGGAGCACTTCCGAGAGAAGATAAATAATACAAGATTTGCCGGGGTTGTTAGGCCCGGCTTGAATGCTCGCGAGATGTTATTAATACAAATATTCGTGGATACAAGTATTAATGAGAGAAATCTAAATACAATGAGTGTAAAAGACTGCATAATCCGGCTCTTGAGCGAAGCTTGGTGTTCTTCGTCCCGCCGATAATCTGCACGAGGAGAAAAGGCCGGGAGAAGTAAGACCGAAAGAAAGCTGTTGCCAAGAGTTGGATGTTAGCCAAGTGCTGTATATTTGCTTCTGTATTGTGTGAAATGCGAGAATGTCCGAGAGTTTAGAGAGTCAGAATCTCGGTCCCTTTACAAGTGAAGGCTGCCCTCTTTATATAGGGGTTGAGGTGCCCTGTCTCCTAGTGGGCGATCGCCTTTCGGCATTTAATGTAATGGGGCGATCGTCCTAAAGGGCACATGGGCTGCCTGCCAAAAGTCCATGGATCCAGCCGGCAGCTAGCTGAGTGGCCCAATGAGAAGCCGGCACGCGTCCGGAAGCACTGTCATAGGAGGTCCCACTTTTCTACTTTCGGCGGACTTTGTCAGGGTAGGTGACAGGCTGTAGTCACATGTCTTGTCCATCAGCTCCTTTCGCAGGTCTGGGCCCTGTTGGTAGGTGAGGTAGGTGACTGGTTTGTCAGCGCCTTTTGTGGATCTGCACGTGGGTGCTGTCCTGAGACTTGGTCTTTGCCGACTGGATGGCCATCGGTGGAGATTGACATGATGCGGTCGTCTCTAGCTAGACACCGAGGATCGTTCTCGGCCAGTCACAGAAGGTCGGCAATGGTCGGGCGCCAAGGGCTGGTCGGCAAAGCGCTGAGAGATGATCGTCCATAAGTCGGTCGCCAGGCGCCGAGCGATGATCGTACTGGATGTCGATCGCTCGACACCGGGACTTGTCCTGGGACCTTCGGCTGGGCGATTCATGCTTGTTTCTCGGGCTGAGGCTAGGTCGCCTGGTCGCCAGTCGGCAGACCAGCCTTGGCCGCTCGGCAGTAAGTCGGTCGCTCGGCCTCTGAGGCGATCGCCGGTCGGAAGGTATTAAATCTTGACACAACATCTGCATCCCTCAAACTTGTATTCTTTTCATTATCTCTCTAAGTAATTTTCTTTTCAAAAAAAAAAAAAATGGAATCATCATCTTCCGCAAAAAGATTTAACTCCATATGCATTTTTGGTGGAGCTAGTCATGGAAAAGAGGCTTGCTTTACTGAAACAGCCCACAACTTGGGTCGTACCTTAGGAAAAAAATGCATTCATGTAGTTTACGGAGGAGGAAGTCTAGGATTAATGGGACGTGCTGCTGCTTCTGCCTATATGGAAGGAGTAAGAGTGTTGGGAATCATTCCAAAACCTCTGGCTGAAAGTAAAATCACTGGAGCAACCATTGGAGATGAGTTCAGAGCTGTGAATATGCAAGACCGCATAACTCACATGATAAATAATGCTGATGCCTTTATCACCCTTCCCGGTGCTTTTGGCACTCTTGAGGAACTTTTTCATGTGGTTACCAGAGCCCAGCTAAATGTTCATACGAAACCAATAGGTCTGCTAAATGTCAATGGTTTCTTCGATGGTTTACTATCTTTCATCAACTACTCTTCTGAAAAAGGTTTTATTTCTGAGCGTGTTAAACGAATCATAGTTGTTGCAACAACACCAGAAGAGCTGATCAAAAAACTTATTGCATTTGTTCCTGAACCAGACCCAGCTCTAGCTAATATTGTTTGGATGGAAGATTTCACTGTGCGGAAACGCAAAATTGATACATTCCTTTCCCTCTGATATCCCACTTCATCCCTCTTGTTGTTTTTACTGTTTAGCGAGTGTAAAAATCGTGAAAATGATGGCAGCTTAAGGAGTTTTCTTTTCGATCTCTTGACGCGCATCTATCCAATGATTTATGTATTGTTATTTCTATTATTGTACTTTTCTCGTTTGTTTTTAATAAAAGCATTGATGGCGCGTAAGGTGACTCTTCGGACTCTCTTGAAGCGCATCTAGGTTGTTTGTGTTATACTTCCGGTATATATTTTCTTTTGTTGTTTTGCCACACTTATTTCTTGAAGGTCCACAAAAAAAAAAGGGCTTGAGCAAAGCGTCGTCTTTCATAAACAGGGAAGCCTTATTTAAACCCTTACTCCATTGTTCTTTTTACACAATAAGGATATTGTTTATCATTAAGTGTGGGGGAAGGTGTATATCTATATCTATATATATATATATATATATATATATATATATATATATATATGCAATATTAAATAAAAAAAAGGCTGAAAATCACGGCACCATTTTCTTGAGAAAACGTTAGTGAAAAAATCATTTTTGGGATGTTTCACTGGTTTTGATAATGGATTTGGATGAAGGTGTATGGGATTCAGTACACAACACCCTTTTTGTGAGTTTTGAGCCTTAGAGCAATCCTTATATATACGCTCTATATTTTTTGTTGTGTGGTCAAACATATTGTGTTCATTCTAGAACTTGCTCATTTATACATTTCGAGACTACATTCATAAACTCTTGCATTAAGATGATAAAGGCAATTAGGATTAACCCCTTGTTGGCTTATATTTTTCCCCCCATTACATTTTATCCTTAGAAGCCCCATTGAGCCTGAGCCTATTTCTTTGATCAAGCACATTACTTTAGCCATTATTCATTCTTGTTGATGACTCATCCATTTGCACCCTCTAGTCAAAGATTTAATTGTGAACTAGATGTGTGACAAATAGGGGCCGATGTTCGTAAGAGTATTGTGGAGATTAAGAGCTTTTGTTGAAAGTGAAAGGGTGTGAAGTACATTGGAGTATTGAACCGAATAAAAAATATAAAAAGGCCAAAAAAAACAAAAAAAAGGCCTCAAAGGAAAAAAGAAAAAGCGGGAGGTCAAGTGCGAAAATCATCACTATATATACATAAAATAGCACTTGAACTATCTCTTGAGTGATACATAATTCCTTCCAGAAGATCCATTGCATATTTTTTCTTACACAAGAGTATGACCTTACCAGATGAATATTCAAATACCATGTACTGAATAACTTGGGGATGATGGGTTGAGAGTTTTCATTACAGAAGAGGGGGTGTTGATTGTTATTTGTAGGATTTGTTATGCATCTAAATTCACAATTGATCTTGGCTAGCAAACCTCATAATTTTCCCTTTATCCTACCCATTCCCAAAGCCACGTTACAACCAAAAGAAAGACCTTTTGATTTATGCATGAGTTTATTTTTAAGTAGTGGAGATTTGATTTTTGACCAAGCATATGGTAATGACACATTATGCTTTGATATGAGTGAACTCTTCTCGAATATCCCGTATATACACTTGAGTGAAGAGTGATATCCACTGTGAGGGTATTGAATCTTTTGGCATTCGATTCTCAATGAAGTTGTTAGAATTTGGTGCGGCATCCTATTTTTCTCTGATCTCACTTGGGTCATGATCACTTGTTCTCTCTTGATATTGGTTTTGTCATGATTCTTTCGGATATGAGAATTATAAGTCGGGTATAAGATTTGCCCTAGGACGTGCAAATGATAAGATATGCGCAATAAGTATAGTATATTTTGAGTAATATTTTTTAGTATTTTATGTATATAATTGTGTGTTTTGTGTAATAATTTATTCGTTTTACCATATATTTATATTAGTTCATTTTGTTACAATTTTCTATAATTTTATGTCATTTTTGGATAATTAATTGGAATTAAATTATATCTGCAGTTAACCAACCCAGACAAGACAGATCAATTGGTTCAAGGGCGATATTTTTACAAAATTCAAATATAGTCACGACTAGTCTCACTTTATTCGTCTCCGAGACGATCGCTTTAAAAAAATTCATCCGAATCCGAGTTCGTATGAAGAAGTTATGACCGTCAAGGACAATTAAATAGACGGACCATATTGTGCCACGTGTCAACACTGATTGGTCCGGAATTTCAACTCTGTCCGATGTCATGGATGACATCAGCACCTCATGGGCAGCCGTGAATTATTGGGAGGTGGAAATTTTTAATTGTAAAAATGATTATTTTATTGATTTTGTAGTATAAATAGGGGATGAATGTGTATTGTTTTGGAGAGGAGAAAAAAGGAGAAAAAATGAGAAAAAATAGAGAGAAATTATTGTAAGGGAGAGAAATAAAAATAGTGTGTAGTAAAATTATATTTGAGTAATACTATTATGAAATATTTATTTATTTGTGTTGTTATTATGAGTGAGTAATTTTCTTTTACTGGGGTTATGATGAAATCATGTCTATATTATTATTAATATTTATATAATAATTCCAAATAAATATTTTTAACGGTTATGATTTTCGCTTCAATAGGGGAATATTATTTCATCAATTATATCACATATTTTTTATAGTTATAAATTCCCCATTGCTTTGTGATTATTGATATTAGTTAATTTCTTTGATTATTTGTTTTCCATTAAATTGGATACATATAATGCTTAGAAATTACATTTTTTAAGCGAAGGAAAATCTATATTTGAATTATAATTTTGTACTTATTGTCAGATCTATAGGGAAATAGTGAGATTGATTTCAGAATCTATTCCCTGAATTTCTTGGAATTAAAATATAAAATAAATAATAAATAGACATTGGTGGACTCTAAACCCTAGTAAATTATTTAAAATCAATTTACCTAAAATCTACTTAAAATTACTGTTATTTGTTGCAATTATTATAACCATTAAAAAAATCAAATTATTTGGGACTAGGTTAGAATTCAATATAATTTGGTTCAAAACGATAGGAATAATTTGACTTCACTATTATAGTCCTCCCTGTGGAATCGACCTTGCACCGCATATCTACATCGAACAAATCGTGCGCTTGCGAGTATAAGACTAAAGAATCAAACCAACAACAGAAGGCTGCGCACGCTACCTGGCCGAGGAGTCTAGTCCAGGAGGTCACTCGATTGCGGCCTGGTCCGATAGCGCACGCTAGCTCAGCAGCCTAGCGCACGCTAGTCCGGCCCAGTATAAATGTGACAGAGCAGCCTCATTTTCACTCGTTTTTCATTTCCTTTCCTTTCGATCCGCGGCTGGAGCTTCGGAGGAGGCGAATCCATGTTGTTGAACAACAAATCCATGAAGTTCTTGAGTTTCTAACATCAATCAATCATCCTATATCATCCTTTGATCCAGCGAATCAAGGTAATCTTTCTTAGAACCCTAGTTTCTTGAATTTTGGGGTTTTTGCGTTTTTGTCCGATTCGTTCCGTATTGTTGATTAATTCATGATGGGTATGATTAATCTTGGTAGTATTCTTGTGTTTAACATCATTTAATCCATTGTTCTTCGTCGAATCGAAGTATATTTCTTGATTTTCTTCGAATCGACTTTTTGGGGGATTTGTTTTCGATCTCGTTTTCCATCCGTTTTTGATGGATTGATTGTGGTTAAGTGATGTTGTTAAACATATTCTATGGATTGTATATTCATATTTCGACTTGGAATTCCGTTTTCGTGTTTTGTCGGGACGAATCATGTTTTTGGCCGTTTTGGGGGAAACATTTGAACTTTCGTCATTCGTTCTTTGAATTCAACGGCTTTGAGTCGTGCTATGGAATTCATTTAATTGTTGTTATTGTCCTTCGTAGTTTATTATCGTGAGTTGGCGATCGGTGGAGTCGGCGGGTCCGTAGTCGGTTCGTGTCAACCTACTTCGGTCGATTCTCCGCGCCTTGTCCATACTTTTCTTGTTTTGTGGATATGATAATTGGTGATCGTCTTGGTGTGTTTGTTTGTTTGTTTCAAATGAGTTTTCAAAAGATTCAGCTAGCCTCGTTAAAGGCTCACTTTCAAAACGCGTGTGTTTTGTAAATTGTGTGGGTTGTAAGTGACTATGTGAATCCTATGGATATGTTTGGTGTTGATGATGCACTTGGTATTTGCGTGTGGACATATATTGTTTCATTTCGGTGCATTGTGGTTTGACGTGGTGTTTTGCTAAAGTGTTTGATGCCGCTGGGTGAATTGTTTGGATATCCTTGGTGTGATGTATTATTTGTGCATGATTGATTCGCTAGCCAGCTCGGGAGGGTCCTTCGAGGCCTCGAGTGGGATTCGTGGCTTCGTCCCGGTCCTAGGTGATGTGTGGTGCTTGATTATTTTGCTAGCCAGCTCGGGAGGGTCCGACAGGGCCTCGAGTGGGATTTGTGGCTTCGTCCCGGTCCTAGGCAATGCGAGTACGTGTGTATGTTTTGTGAATGTGTTTGCTCACCTCGGGAGGGTTCGACGGGGCCACGGAGGGAATTCCAATGGCTTCGACCTGGATTCACGAGTGAAACTTCACGAGTGCATGTGTATGTTTTGTGAATGTGTTTGCTCACCTCGGGAGGGTTCGACTGGGCCACGGAGGGAATTCCAATGGCTTCGACCTGGATTCACGAGTGAAACTTCACGGGTGTATGTGTGTGTACTTTATGTCCGTCGAGGACGCGTGACGTGGGTTTTTAACCTTGTGAATTGTGGTTGGTTTTATTTGTGAAAAGAAAACCTTTGAGCTGTGACCCCCGTTGATTTTGAAAGAGAAGGATTTGATAATCCTAAATTGTTTTCTATTAAAACTCTCGATGGCATTTCAAACTGTTTTATAAATTGTTTCCCTCGAATTGTGATCTTTCGGTTTTGGAATGTTTTACCCAAACTCATGCCTCGGGAAGTACTTTTCGTTACGTTTGGATTTTTGAGGATTCCTGATTATTATTGTTCTTGGAACTTGTATTGTATGGCTCGTATTTTTGCACTTTGTATTTGCACTAGCAAAACAGTGGAGTTTTGCTAACCCCCGAGTATTCGGGGGGTGGATGTCTGTTTTTGCATTCAGGTTTGGGATCATAACACAGGGTCGACACGAAGGATGATGAAAGATGAACGATACTAATCACACGAGGATCCGTATGATGTCATTATTTTAGTTGTATTCCATTTCCGCTGCAGTATTCTTTCCCGTTGTACGGGAGTGTGTTGTATTTGACCCCTGCGTGGGTATGTAATGTATTTGAGTTGTATGTATTTATTGAAAGACCAAATCGGTCTACGGAGTCATTTTAGCCTTAAAGGCATTGTTGAGTTGTTCTATGTTGTTACCAGTCTGGTAGATCCTTGAGGAAAGGTTCTACGGCATGTAATATCCCTGAGCGGATTGGGGGTGTTACATAAATGGTATCAGAGCTTAGGTTGTAGAAACCTAGGCTGTCGGGTTTAGTGGTGTCTGTTGAGTTTTTGTCTCGTCGGATTTTGTCTGAATGAGTCGTGTCGCGACGCGTCGTCTGAGTTTGTTGGTCGTGATTAGTATCGTGGGCGATCATCATCTTCGTGCGACCTGTAGATGTAAGTCTCCCTTCTTTGTGTTGTGCCTCGTGTGACACGAGCTATTTTTATGATTATTTGTTAAGTGACGGAATCCTCTTATGGATTTTGATTTCTTGATATGTGGTTATTTGACCCTCATATTTCATTCATATGAGGAGTAGTGTTGCTGGATTGTGCATGTTTGACTTTATTTCTTTTATCCACTGCGTGAGTTCTTTTGTAATGGCTTTCGGTATTTTACCGACTGAGTTTTATTTCGAAAACCGATTCCCTTAACCGAGTTTGTGGCATTATGGCCTTGATCGTTTTGGTGAAATTCTTACGACGGTATTTAGTATTTTGTAAATGGCTTTTGTAAGTTTTTGAAATATTACCGTCATCGGCCTTTTTGACGTTGTAAGTGGTTTTTAGCCTGGTGAGTTCCGGCGCGGGACCCACGGCGCTATAATGTTTCGTGTAATTACTTGAAATTTTTGGGCATTCTAGCCCATTGAATTATCTTTGAAAACCTTGAGTATCTTAGAAAATAAATTTCGAGACGTACTTTTAAAACGAATTATTTTCTCGTGGTACATCCAAGGTGCCACAGTATGTTTCCAAATTCTTCTACCTCGAGGACCAAAATGTTTTGAGATATTTTCAATGTTTTAGAAACACTTTTACTTAGACCCGAGGGTCGAATATTCTGAAAGTTTTCACTAAGATAAAGTGTACTCATTTTTTATCAAATGCGAAATGGTTCTCCAAAGTCTCGATAACGATGTTTCACGTTTGTACTTTTTGAAAGGTGATACTCAAGATCAACCGGTGCTCTTCTAAATTATTTTCAAAGTGAGGTTTTCGTTTTTAAAACCTATCCATTCCCGTTTGAGAGCTCAGTATGTATGTATGATGTTTGCGTTGTCGTTATGATGTTTGCTCCCGAGTATGATCGAATTGGTGGCATGAACGTCGAGGCGTTGCCACACATTTGTTGTGTTAGCCCTCTGTGAGAGGTGAGATGTTGGTGTTGTATGTTGCTGCCTCAAAGTGATTTCTGCGTTGTCGCGCATGTGCGAGCTGTTAGATCTTGGTTTGGTATGACCGTGTGCATCGGTGATTGTTTCGTTATGTGTCGGTTGTTTAATGTCTTATTACCTTGCTCCTGTTTTTGTGAATTTCGTGGACGAGGTCGAAGGTAATACCCGTACTATTTTGACTTATATATTTTCTCTTTCTCCAGTCTATCGATTCGCTCATGCTCGTTGATACTTTATGAACTTGTTCTATATTTCGGTTTCATCGTCTGAACGATCTGTGATCTTGTTGTGGGTCGATCTGGTTATCACTGTGACTTTTTTGAGTTCGGTTCGATTCTTGTGAGCCTTGTTCGGAAGTGACATCATTTGGTTCTATTAGTTCTTTTATTCGAAGCGGGTCGGATTTTGAACTTCTGTATTTTCGACTCGTTTATGTTCGTTGACATTTTCTGAGCTTGTGGTGCTCCTTGCTTTTGTTGATCAAACGAGTGTGGTATTGTTTCGAAATAACTCGTTTGTCGTCGTGACTTTTCAATTGCTGTTCCCTTTCCTGTGGATCTTATGGGAATGCACGTCTTGTTGTTTTCACCAGAACATATATTGTCTCGAGCCGAGACGTGAACCTGGGAGTTGTTTGAATTTTATTATCCTTCGTATTTCGGACATGATTGTTTGATTTTTGTTGTCTCGATCGTTTGCTTGTTCGGTTTTTGTTGATCTCGTTTCGTGATTGTTGAGCGTTCAGGCTCTTCCGTAATTCCCTTAAGTTCGGGGAATTAGTCTCGTTTTCGATCTTCCAACCCTTGGGCGGTGGAATTCCGTATTTGTTCAGCGATTGGCTCGCGTTTTGATTGATGTACAGTTGGGTCGGACAATCATATTGATTTTCGTTCGTTGTGTTTTGTGATTGTTCGGATAATTGACTTGACTATATTATCCGTTTGATGACGCTTGTCATTTGTTGGTTTTATTATATCCCTAACGGCGACGTTGTGTTGGTCGCCGTGGAGTGTGTTTTCACGCCGTATATTCCTATGCATTGCTTGTAACGTTCCGCCGGTGGGCGTAAGTTACACGTTTCTTGTGTATCTCATTGAGTTTTCGTGGCGGGGATATTGCTCCTCCCTACTTGTTTTAAGTTTCGGGACGAAACTTCTTTTAAGGAGGGTAGAATGTAATACCCGTAATTTCGATTTCCGGTAATTTCTTTTTTTTCCGGCGGAAGTCCGTTTTGACGACTCGCTCATGACCGTTTCGTCATTCCGAGAATGATTAATTCTACACTCTTCGTCATCCGAGTTCGTTTCGGTATCGTTTTGTTGAGTTCCGTGCTTTTTAGCGACTTTTCCGCACTTGAGTTCGATTCTTGCGAATCTCGTTCGAAACTGCTGTTTCGAGTTTCCCGTAAGTTTGTTTAACTTTGTTAAACGTGTTGTGAACTTCGGTTTGGATATTCGATCACATATCGTGATTTTCGGGCGTTTTAGGCTATTTTGTAATTTACCCAAAGTTATGGGTATCCGTATCTGTATTTGTTGTCTCGACCCTTTTCTTGGTCGCGTATGATTAATTATTGCATTATGTTTTCATTTCGGGTCGTTGATGTTGTCCGCGAACTTTTCGTCGTGTTCGTTCCGTACGTTTTCGGAAATCGAGTCGTCGAGCCCTGGTGGTCGGGCACTGGCCGGACGATTGCGGGTTCTGGCTGGATGATTGCGGGAACCGGCCTGACGGGTGCGGCAGGAACCGGCGTAGCGCAGCTACGGCCGGAAGGTAGCGCTTCTGGCCGGGAGGCGCTGACGCCACGCTGACCATTGTCTGCTTGTGGCCGAGGCAGAGAGGCGTGGGGTGCACGGGCTCGGTGGATCGGGCAGTGTAGCGCACGCTCACCGGACACCGTGCACGCCTGACCGGCAGGTAGCGCACGCTACGGCCGGAAGGTGTTTAGTATATTTTGAGTAATATTTTTTAGTATTTTATGTATATAATTGTGTGTTTTGTGTAATAATTTATTCGTTTTACCATATATTTATATTAGTTCATTTTGTTACAATTTTCTATAATTTTATGTCATTTTTGGATAATTAATTGGAATTAAATTATATCTGCAGGTTAACCAACCTGACAAGATGATCAATTGGTTCAAGGGCGATATTTTTACAAAATTCAAATATAGTCACGACTGGTCTCACTTTATTCGTCTCGTCGAGACGATCGTTTTAAAAAAAAATTCATCCGAATCCGAGTTCGTATGAAGAAGTTATGACCGTTCGAATGACAATTAAATAGACGGACCATATTGTGCCACGTGTCAATACCTGATTGGTCCGGAATTTCAACTCTGTGCTGATGTCATGGATGACATCAGCACCTAATGGGCAGCCGTGAATTATTGGGAGGTGGAAATTTTTAATTGTAAAAATGATTATTTTATTGATTTTGAAGTAGTATAAATAGGGGATGAATGTGTATTGTTTTGGAGAGGAGAAAAAAAGAGAAAAAAGGAGAAAAAATAGAGAGAAATTATTGTAAGGGAGAGAAATAAAAATAGTGTGTAGTAAAATTATATTTGAGTAATAATATTATGAAATATTTATTTATTTGTGTTGTTATTATGAGTGAGTAATTTTCTTTTACTGTGGTTATGATGAAATCATGTCTATATTATTATTAATATTTATATAATAATTTCAAATAAATATTTTTAACGGTTATGATTTTCGCTTCAATAGCGGAATATTATTTCATCAATTATATCACGTATTTTTGATAGTTATAAATTCCCCATTGCTTTGTGATTATTGATATTAGTTAATTTCTTTGATTATTTATTTTCCATTAAATTGGATACATATAATGCTTAGAAATTACATTTTTTAAGCGAAGGAAAATCTATATTTGAATTATAATTTTGTACTTATTGTCATATCTATAGGGAAATAGTGAGATTGATTTCAGAATCTATTCCCTGAATTTCTTGGAATTAAAATATAAAATAAATAATAAATAGACATTGGTGGACTCTAAACCCTAGTAAATTATTTAAAATCAATTTACCTAAAATCTACTTAAAATTACTGTTATTTGTTACAATTATTATAACCATTAAAAAAATCAAATTATTTGGGACTAGGTTAGAATTTAATATAATTTGGTTCAAAACGATAGGAATAATTTGACTTCACTATTATAGTCCTCCCTGTGGAATCGACCTTGCACCGCATATCTAAATCGAACAAATCGTGCGTTTGCGAGTATAAGACTAAAGAATCAAACCAACAACAAGTTTTTGGCGCCGTTGCCGGGAAGGCGCGAACGAAGTACAAGAAGACTGTCGTCACCAAGTTAGTTAAATTCTTCTACTAGTTATTTATTTTACTGCTTTTCTTTATTATTATCTGTCTTTTTAATATCCGTTTTAGATTGTGTTAGTTGTAGAATTTATTTTATTCATAAAAAAAATCTGAAAAATAATAAAAACTTTTAATAATAAATATAAGTAATAATAATAAAATCTACTGTTCATTTTCGTAAAAATAATAATAAAATAATAAAAAATTTAAAAAAGTCCAAAAATATATAAAAATATAAAAAATCTGAAAAAGTTTAAAAAATTCAGAACTTATTTATTTTTATTTAAAAAAAAGAGATACTGGAAAATACAAAAAAAGTTTCAGATTTTAAGGTAATATTTTTGTAATTTTGGTATATTAATATTATAAAAATCAAAATTTTTAATTTAAATTCGAAAAAAATAATAAAAAATAATAAAATTAAATTAAAAATAATCTGGAATATTATTTTCCGTAATAAATAAAAATCTGAATTATTTTATTTTATTTTTAAAAGTAAAACCTGCTAGTTTTATTAAAAAATTTAATTTTCATAAAAATCTAAAAAAAAATCAGATTAAGAATTAATAATTTAAATAATCTGGAATATATAATAAAATAAAAATTCTGGACTATAATTTTTTTTAATAAAAACAGAATTTATTTTTTTTAAAATAAATTACAATATTTTAATAAAAAAGGGAAAATACTAAAAAAAATTAAAAACCTGAAAATTTTATAAAAAAAACAGAAACGAAAATTTATAATAAAAAAAAACTATTTTTATTGTTTGCATAAATAAAATAAAAGTTTGTAATTTTTATTTTTTTCTAAAAAAAATCTTAATTTATTTTTTTGTGAAAAAAAGTAAATAATATATCTGGATATATATATATATTAGCTCAATATTATTAGTATAAAAATATAATAAAATTATAATAAATATAAAAATATAAAAACTAAAAAAAATATAAAATATAAAAAAACAAAAAAAAATCAGAATTTTTTATTTATTTTTTATATCTTGTCTTTAGTTTTAATAGAATCTTGTAGTGGTAATTTAGATTGTGTTTTTAGTTGTTATTTTCGATTTACATTATTCTTAGACATTTAGTTTAGTTGTAATATTTCTCGTCGTACAATTTAGTTTATCAATAGATATTGCTTCCGTAGATCAATTAGTAAATTTATTCCTTTGCAATCTATTACATCCTATAATAATTATAATAATTATCATTATTATTAATAATAATAAAAATATAAAAACTCAAAAAAATAATTAAACAATAAAATCCTTTAAAAGATTCAACAAGGGATTGATATTTTTCACTCACTACTTTGTTCGATTCGAATAGAGAAAAGCTAAATATCAATCTTGTACAAACTGATTTTGAAAATCGATTGAATTTTGGCAAAAAGGCCTCTGTTGTACATGTCGAAGAAAGTTGGATTTTAAGTGCGACCGTTGTGACGCCTCCAACCATCTGGAAGTTCGATCGACTATCATAATTTGGTTTGTATGCAAAGTTAAAAAAAATTGTAATATCGGTGAATGCAAATTTGGCAACGAAATAATAAAGGTCGATTAACGAGAAGAAAATTGTCCTTAACTAAAATTGAAGTTCAACAAACGAAACCGATACCAAAAATGGACGAAATCGAAAATCGGAATAATCAAGTTGCAAAAGAAAAAACTTTAATAGAATATTTTTCTCCAGTGAGTGCTAATTCTCCCTCTTGCATAGTGTTGCCTACGACTAATGCAACTCATTTCGAACTTAAACCATCAATAATTCAACTTCTTCCATCTTTTCACGGTTTGGAAAGAGAAGATCCGTATATGCATGTCAAGGAATTTCTCGATATTTGTTCTACTTTCCGATTCCAAAATTTCTCTCGATGAATCACAAACTTAGATTATTTCCATTTTCTCTCAAAGATAAAGCAAAATTAAGCTAAATTCTCTTCAAGCAAGAACAATTACTAGTTGGGACCAACTAGTGAATAAATTTCTCGCAAAATTTTTTCCAATGTCCAAAACTGATAGTCTTAGAAGAGAAATATCCGAATTTTTCCAAAAAGAAAATGAAGAATTTTACGAGTGTTGGGAAAGATTTAATGATTTAATCCTCAAGTGTCCCCATCATGGTTTTGAAATATGGCGTTTGGTAAAATATTTTTATGACGGTTTAACTCCAAACAATCGCCAATTAATCCAATCAATGCATGGTGGAAAATTTCTTCACCTTATTGGAGACGAAGCTTGGAATGCACTTGAAAATATGTCAATTAATTCACAACAATGGAATTCACTCGACTCTAGAGCCAAATCGATGCATACGACCCCAAAAAAAGGTGGAATTTACGAGGTTAAACAAGATGTTGAAATAAAATCTACCATAGATGATTTAGTACGAAAAGTGGATGCGTTAGTCTTGAAGCAATCCATCCCCTCGTCAAACTCAAAAAATGAATTTTGCATTTCATGTGCGGAATCATTTCATTCATCTCAACCTTGTCCCTCTGGTCCACAAAATCAAGAAATTTTTAATGAAGAAGTCAATGTGTTACATTCATATGGAAAATCTTGGACACCCATTTGCTCCAACTTATAATCCAAATTGGAGGAATCATCCAAATTTTTCCGAAGCAAAATATGCCTCCAATGAATCAAGGAGGACATCAAATGAATATGTCAAATCAACAAAATGTCCGTCTAATCAATATCCTCCAAATACTTATCGATCCTTCTATAGTGCCAAAGAAACCATCTTTGGAAGATACGTTGCAACAATTCATGCAATCTACTCAACAAATGTTTCAATCAACTCAATAAGTCATACAATCAAACTCACAGCTATTTCTAAGCTTGAAACACAAATTGGTCAACTTGCAACAACTTTATTTGAAAGAGAAAAGGGAAAATTTCCGAGTCACCCATCCCTAATCCTAAAGGACAATATGAAGTAAACTCTTCTAACGCAGGTTCACCCAAAACTACCCTTAGAACTGGAAAAGAAATAAAAAGCCCGAATATGATCCTAAGAAAAATCAAATGAACCACAAGTTTCAAAACCAAAAGATTCTAAGGAAAAGAAAAGCCTTACGTTCCAAAAGCTCCATTCCTGAAAGACTTATTCCAAAAGATAAAAGTGCGCAATACAAAGATATAATGGAAATATTTAAACAAGTTCGAATAAATATTCCATTCCTTGATGCTATTAAATAAGTGCCTACTTATTCTAAGTTCTTGAAAGATCCTTGCACTGTAAAAGAAGAACAAATGTTCCAAGAAAGGCATTTTTAGCTGAACATGTTAGCTCAATAATCCAAAATAAAACTCCCGTTAAGTATAAAGATCCTGGTAGTCCTACAATATCTTGTGTCATTGGAGATCACATCATTAAACGAGCCTTGCTTGATTTAGGAGCCAGTGTGAATTTATTACCATATTCTGTTTATACACAACTTGGATTAGGGGAGCTAAAATCAACATCTGTGATACTTCAACTAGCTGATAGATCTATAAAAATACCTCGAGGAATCGTAGAGGATGTTCTGATTCAAGTAGACAAATTCTACTTTCCTGTTGATTTTATAGTCATAGACACTGAACCTGTTGAGAATACCAAAGATCAAATCCCTGTCATCTTAGGAAGGCCATTTTTAGCTACTTCAAATGCATTAATTAACTGTAGAAATGGCATCATAAAATTTTCTTTTGGAAATATGACTGTTGAACTAAATATGTTTAACATTTCTCAACAACATGATGATCATGATGATGTCTGTGAGGTAAATATGATAGAGAGTATGGGTCCTTATTTCTTTCCAAAAATGGACAATGATGATCTTTTTGAAAGCTGTCTTGCTCATTTTGGCTCAAATTTTGACATCGACAATTCAATTAATGAAGTAAATTCTTTACTAGAATCTACACCATTATTGGATAATGATAAATGGAAAGCTAAAACCGAACCACTTGAGAGCCAAATGAATAATGAAGTAACTATTGAGGATTCAAAGATAGAGCTCAATCCATTACCTGAATCTCTAAAATATGCATTTTTAGGACCATCAGAAACCCTGCCTGTCATCATAGCATTTGATTTAGATGAAGAACGAGAAGATAAGTTAATAAATGTTCTTAAAGAACATAAAGAAGCAATAGGTTGGACCATCTCCGATATTAAAGGTATTAATTCTTCTATATGCATGCATCGAATTCACCTTGAAGAAAATGCGAAAACTTCCCGAGAATTTCAAAGAAGACTAAATCCTAATTTGAAAGAAGTTGTAAGAGCTGAAATAATCAAACTCTTAGATGTAGAGATCATCTACCCTATTTCTGATAGCTCTTGGGTCAGTCCTGTTCATATAGTTCCAAAGAAATCTGGCATAACTGTAATCACGAATGAAGAAAATGAACTTGTTCCAACCAGAATTCAAACTGGATGGAGAGTCTGTATTGATTACAGAAAATTGAACTCTGTTACAAGAAAAGATCACTTTCCACTTCCTTTTATTGATCAAATGCTAGAAAGGTTAGCCGGCCATGCTTATTATTGTTTTCTTGATGGATATTCCGGCTATAACCAAATTCCCATTGCTCCTGAAGATCAAGAAAAAACCACTTTTACCTGTCCTTTCGGAACTTTTGCTTACCGACGAATGCCATTTGGTCTGTGTAATGCACCTGCTACTTTTCAGCGGTGTATGATGAGCATTTTCTCTGACATGGTTGAGCGTTTTTTGGAAATTTTTATGGATGATTTTTCTGTATTCGGGTCTAGCTTTGATGAATGTTTACACCACTTAACCCAAGTGTTGGTTAGGTGTAAGGAGAAGAATCTTGTCCTAAATGGGAAAAATGTCATTTTATGGTTAAAAGGAATTGTCTTAGGACATGTGATTTCGAAAAGGAATTGAGGTGGACAAATCTAAAGTTGATTTAATATCCAGTCTTCCACCCCACGAGCGATTAAAGAAATTCGGTCATTCTTAGGCCATGCTTGGTTTTTACTGTCGATTCATCAAAGATTTTAGCAAAATCTCAAGGCCATTATGTAATTTACTTTCAAAAGACACACCTTTCGTATTTGATGATCATTGTCTAAAAGCTTTTAAGACACTCAAATCTATGTTGAGCTCGCACCTATCATCAAATCTCCAATGGAATCTTCCTTTTGAAATAATGTGCGATGCATCCGACTATGACGTCGGTGTAGTATTGGGTCAAAGAGAAAATAAATTGCCAATTGTAATATATTATGCAAGTAGAACTCTAAATGATGCCCAATTAAATTATTCTACAATGAAAAAGAATTGCTTGCGTCTTTTTGCTTTAGACAAATTTCGACCTTACTTGATTGGTTCAAAAGTCATAATTTACTCCGATCATGCTGCATTAAAATATCTTCTTTCTAAGAAAGATGCTAAACCTCGCTTGATCCGTTGGATTCTATTGTTACAAGAGTTTGACTTAGAAATTCGAGATAAAAAAGGTGTTGAAAATGTTGTTGCTGATCATTTGTCTAGGTTAATCGTGAATTTTACTGATAAAGAACCTCCCATTAATGAAACTTTCCCTGATGAACAACTCATGTCTGTTTCTCAAATACCTTGGTATGCAGATATTGTCAATTACCTTGTTACTGGTAACATGCCATCTCATTGGAATAATCAAGATAAAACAAAATTTTTAAACGAAGTAAAAAAATTCTTTTGGGATGATCCATATTTGTTCAAATATTGTCCTGATCAAATTATTAGGAGATGTGTGCCAGAACATGAACAACAAAATATCATTTCCTTTTGTCATGATCATGCATGTGGAGGTCATTTTAGTTCAAAGAAAACAACTGCTAAAATTCTGCAATGTGGTTTTTATTGGCCAACACTTTTCAAAGATACACATTCATATTGCAGTATATGTGATAGATGTCAAAGATTAGGTCGAATTTCTAAACGAAATATGATGCCTTTAAACCCAATTTTAATTATTGAAATATTTGATGTTTGGGGCATAGATTTTATGGGACCTTTTCCAATTTCTTTTGACAATCTTTACATCCTTGTGGCCGTCGATTATGTTTCAAAATGGGTAGAAGCAATTGCTTGCATAACAAATGACCACAAAGTCGTGGTAAAATTTTTGAAAGAAAATATTTTTTCCAGATTTGGAACACCACGAGCAATTATAAGTGATGGAGGAAAATATTTTTGTAATAAATTTTTGAATCATTTATTTAAAAAATATGGTGTTACACATAAAGTTGCTACTCCTTATCACCCTCAAACAAGTGGTCAAGTTGAGATTTCAAACAGAGAAATCAAATATATTCTTGAAAAAACTGTTAATCCTACAAGGAAAGATTGGTCTTTGCGATTGAATGATGCATTGTGGGCTTACCGTACTGCTTTTAAAACTCCCATCGGAATGTCTACATTTAGGCTTGTCTTTGGAAAACCATGTCATTTGCCTGTTGAATTGGAACATAGAGCATACTGGGCCATAAAACGATTAAATTTTTCATTAGACATGGCTGGAATTCATAGGAAACTTCAAATAAATGAATGGGAAGAAATCAGAAATGATGCGTACGATTGTGCAAGGAAATATAAGGACAAAATGAAATTTTTTCATGATAAACACATTTTGAGAAAAACTTTTTCTCCTGGTCAAAAAGTCCTTCTTTTTAACTCTCGTTTGTTATTATTTCCAGGCAAGTTGCGTTCACGATGGTCTGGTCCATTTATTATTCATACGGTCTATCCTCACGGAGCTGTAGAAATTGAAAACGGTAATATTTTCAAAGTAAATGGTCAACGGTTAAAACCATATTTGGAATTAAAATCTTTTGAGGTAGAAGAGATTCTTCTTAAGGTAGCGCGCGCTATGACCGGGAGGCAGCGCACGCTACGACCGGCTGTCTGCGCGCGCTAGCGGGCCGAGGCAGTAGGGCAGTGGGGTACTGGGCTCAGTGGATCGGCAGGTAGCGCACGCTACTGCCGGACACTGCGCACGCTACGACCGGCAGGTAGCGCACGCTACGGCCGGAAGGCTGCGCACGCTACCTGGCCGAGCAGTCTAGTCCAGGAGGTCACTGGATTGCGGCCTGGTCCGATAGCGCACGCTAGCTCAGCAGCCTAGCGCACGCTAGTCCGGCCCAGTATAAATGTGACAGAGCAGCCTCATTTTCACTCGTTTTTCATTTCCTTTCCTTTCGATCCGCGGCTGGAGCTTCGGAGGAGGCGAAGCCATGTTGTTGAACAACAAATCCATGAAGTTCTTGAGTTTCTAACATCAATCAATCATCATATATCATCCTTTGATCCAGCGAATCAAGGTAATCTTTCTTAGAACCCTAGTTTCTTGAATTTTGGGGTTTTTGCGTTTTTGTCCGATTCGTTCCGTATTGTTTATTAATTCATGGTGGGTATGATTAATCTTGGTAGTATTCTTGTGTTTAACATCATTTAATCCATTGTTCTTCGTCGAATCGAAGTATATTTCTTGATTTCCTTCGAATCGACTTTTTGGGGGATTTGTTCTCGATCTCGTTTTCCATCCATTTTTGATGGATTGATTGTGGTTAAGTGATGTTTTTAAATATATTCTATGGATTGTATATCCATATTTCGACTTGGAATTCTATTTTCGTGTTTTGTCGGGACGAATCATGTTTTTGGCCGTTTTGGGGGAAACATTTGAACTTTCGTCATTCGTTCTTTGATTTCAACGGCTTTGAGTTGTGCTATGGAATTCATTTCATTGTTGTTATTGTCCTTCGTAGTTTATTATCGCGAGTTGGCGATCGGTGGAGTCGGCGGGTCCGTAGTCGGTTCGTGTCAACCTACTTCGGTCGATTCTCCGCGTTGTTCTTATTCGAGGCGAGTACCTTGTCCATACTTTTCTTGTTTTGTGGATATGATAATTGGTGATCGTCTTGGTGTGTTTGTTTGTTTGTTTGAAATGAGTTTTCAAAAGATTCGGCTAGCCTCGTTAAAGGCTCACTTTCAAAACGCGTGTGTTTTGTAAATTGTGTGGGTTGTAAGTGACTATGTGAATCTTATGGATATGTTTGGTGTTGATGATGCACTTGGTATTTGCGTGTGGACATATATTGTTTCATTTCGGTGCATTGTGGTTTGACGTGGTGTTTTGCTAAAGTGTTTGATGCCGCTGGGTGAATTGTTTGGATATCCTTGCTGTGATGTGTTATTTGTGCATGATTGATTTGCTAGCCAGCTCGGGAGGGTCCTTCGAGGCCTCGAGTGGGATTCGTGGCTTCATCCCGGTCCTAGGTTACGTGTGGTGCTTGATTATTTTGCTAGCCAGCTCGGGAGGGTCCGACGGGGCCTCGAGTGGGATTTGTGGCTTCGTCCCGGTCCTAGGCGATGTGAGTACGTGTGTATGTTTTGTGAATGTGTTTGCTCACCTCGGGAGGGTTCGACGGGGCCACGGAGGGAATTCCATTGGCTTCGACCTGGATTCACGAGTGAAACTTCACGAGTGCGTGTGTATGTTTTGTGAATGTGTTTGCTCACCTCGGGAGGGTTCGACGGGGCCATAGAGAGAATTCCAATGGCTTCGACCTGGATTCACGAGTGAAACTTCACGGGTGTGTGTGTGTGTACTTTATGTCCGTCGAGGACGCGTGGCGTGGGTTTTTAACCTTGTGAATTGTGGTTGGTTTTATTTGTGAAAACAAAACCTTTGGGATGTGACCCCCGTTGATTTTGAAAGAGAAGGATTTGATAATCCTAAATTGTTTTCTATTAAAACTCTCGATGGAATTTCAAACTGTTTTATAAATTGTTTCCCTCGAATTGTAATCTTTCGGTTTTGAAATGTTTTACCCAAACTCATGCCTCGGGAAGTACTTTTCGTTACGTTTGGATTTTTGAGGATTCCTGATTATTATTGTTCTTGGAACTTGTATTGTATGGCTCGTATTTTTGCACTTTGTATTTGCACTAGCAAAATAGTGGAGTTTTGCTAACCCCTGAGTATTCGGGGGGTGGATGTCTGTTTTTGCATTTAGGTTTGGGACCATAACACAAGGTCGGCACAAAGGATGATGAAAGATGAACGATACAAATCACACGAGGATCCGTATGATGTCATTGTTTTAGTTGTATTTCATTTCCGCTGCAGTATTCTTTCCCGTTGTACGGGAGTGTGTTGTATTCGACCCCTGCGTGGGCATGTAATGTATTTGAGTTGTATGTATTTATTGAAAGACCAAATCAGTCTACGGAGTCATTTTAGCCTTAAAGGCATTGTTGAGTTGTTCTATGTTGTTACCAGCCTGGTAGATCCTTGAGGAAAGGTTCTACGGCGTGTAATATCCCTGAGCGGATTGGGGGTGTTACATAAATGGTATCAAAGCTTAGGTTGTAGAAACCTAGGCTGTCGGGTTTAGTGGTGTCTGTTGAGTTTTTGTCTCGTCGGATTTTGTCTGACTGAGTCGTGTCGCGACGTGTCGTCTGAGTTTGTTGGTCGTGATTAGTATCGTGGGCGATCATCATCTTCGTGCGACCTGTGGATGTAAGTCTCCCTTCTTTGTGTTGTGCCTCGTGTGACACGAGCTATTTTTATGATTATTTGTTAAGTGACGGAATCCTCTTATGGATTTTGATTTCTTGATATGTGGTTATTTGATCCTCATATTTCGTTCATATGAGGAGTAGTGTTGCTGGATTGTGCATGTTTGACTTTATTTCTTTTATCCACTGCGTGAGTTCTTTTGTAATGGCTTTCGGTATTTTACCGACTGAGTTTTATTTCGAAAACCGATTCCCTTAACCGAGTTTATGGCATTATGGCCTTGATCTTTTTGGTGAAATTCTTACATAAGTATTTAGTATTTTGTAAATAGCTTTTGTAAGTTTTTGAAATATTACCGTCATCGGCCTTTTTGACGTTGTAAGTGGTTTTTAACCTGGTGAGTTCCAGCGCGGGACCCACGGCGCTATAATGTTTCGTGTAATTACCTGAAATTTTTGGGGATTCTAGCCCATTGAATTATCTTTGAAAACCTTGAGTATCTTAGAAAATAAATTTCGAGACGTACTTTTAAAACGAATTATTTTCTCGTGGTACATCCAAGGTGCCACAGTATGTTTCCAAATTCTTCTACCTCGAGGACCAAAGTGTTTTGAGATATTTTCAGTGTTTTAGAAACACTTTTACTTAGACCCGAGGGTCGAATATTCTGAAAGTTTTCACTAAGATAAAGTGTACTCATTTTTTATCAAATGCGAAATGGTTCTCCAAAGTCTCGATAACGATGTTTCACGTTTGTATTTTTTGAAAGGTGATACTCAAGATCAACCGGTGCTCTTCTAAATTATTTTCAAAATGAGGTTTTCGTTTTTAAAACCTATCCATTCCCGTTTGAGGGCTGAGTATGTATGTATGATGTTTGCGTTGTCGTTATGATGTTTGCTCCCGAGTATGATCGAATTGGTGGCATGAACGTCGAGGCGTTGCCACACATTTGTTGTGTTAGCCCTCTGTGAGAGGTGAGATGTTGGTGTTGTATGTTGCCGCCTCATAGTGATTTCTGCGTTGTCGCGCATGTGCGAGCTGTTAGAGCTTGGTTTGGTATGACCGTGTGCATCGCTGATTGTTCTGTTATGTGTCGGTTGTTTAATGTCTTATTACCTTGCTCCTGTTTTTATGAATTTCGTGGACGAGGTCGAAGGTAATACCCGTACTATTTTGACTTCTGTATTTTCTCTTTCTCCAGTCTATCGATTCGCTCATGTTCGTTGATACTTTATGAACTTGTTCTATATTTCGGTTTCATCGTCTGAACGAGCTGTGATCTTGTTGTGGGTCGATCTGGTTATCGCTGTGACTTTTTTTAGTTCGGTTCGATTCTTGTGAGCCTTATTCGGAAGTGACATCATTTGGTTCTATTAGTTCTTTTATTCGAAGCGGGTCGGATTTTGAACTTCTGTATTTTCGACTCGTTTATGTTCGTTGACATTTTATGAGCTTGTGATGCTCCTTGCTTTTGTTGATCAAACGAGTGTGGTATTGTTTCGAAATAACTCGTTTGTCGTCGTGACTTTTCAATTGCTATTCCCTTTCCTATGGATCTTATGGGAATGCACGTCTTGTTGTTTTTACCAGAACATATATTGTCTCGAGCTGAGACGTGAACCTGGGAGTTGTTGTTTGAATTTTATTATCCTTCGTGTTTCGGACATGATTGTTTGATTTTTGTTGTCTCGATCGTTTGCTTGTTCGGTTTTTGTTGATCTCGTTTCGTGATTGTTGAGCATTCAGGCTCCTTCGTAATTCCCTTAAGTTCGGGGAATTAGTCTCGTTTTCGATCTTCCAACCCTTGGGCGGTGGAATTCCGTATTTGTTCAGCGATTGGCTCGCGTTTTGATTGATGTACAGTTGGGTCGGACAATCATATTGATTTTCGTTCGTTGTGTTTTGTGATTGTTCGGATAATTGACTTGACTATATTATCCGTTTGATGACGCTTGTCATTTGTTGGTTTTATTATATCCCTAACGGCGACGTTGTGTTGGTCGCCGTGGAGTGTGTTTTCACGCCGTATATTCCTATGCATTGCTTGTAACGTTTCGCCGATGGGCGTAAGTTACGCGTTTCTTGTGTATCTCGTTGAGTTTTCCTGGCGGGGATATTGCTCCTCCCTACTTGTTTTAAGTTTCGGGACGAAACTTCTTTTAAGGAGGGTAGAATGTAATACCCGTAATTTCGATTTCCGGTAATTTCTTTTTTTTCGGCAGAAGTCCATTTTGACGACTCGCTCATCACCGTTTCGTCATTCCGAGAATTATTAATTCTAGACTCTTCGTCATCCGAGTTCGTTTCGGGGTCGTTTTGTTGAGTTCCGTGCTTTTTAGCGACTTTTCCACACTTGAGTTCGATTCTTGCGAATCTCGTTCAAAACTGCTGTTTCGAGTTTCCCATAAGTCCGTTTAACTTTGTTAAACGTGTTGTGAACTTCGGTTTGGATATTCGATCACGTATCGTGATTTTCGGGCGTTTTGGGCTATTTTGTAATTTACCCAAAGTTATGGGTATCCGTATCTGTATTTGTTGTCTCGACCCTTTTCTTGGTCGCGTATGATTAATTATTGCATTATGTTTTCATTTCGGGTCGTTGATGTTGTCCGCAAACTTTTCGTCGTGTTCATTAAAATGCGTTTTGGAAATCGAGTCGTCGAGCCACAGTGGTCGAACCGGCCGGACGGTTCTGGATCGCCAGGACGGTTGCGGGTTCTCGCCGAATGATTGCGGGCACCGGCCGGACGGGTGCGCGGGAACCGGCGTAAGCGCCTTCTGGCCCGGGAGAAGCGGCCTGCCTTCTGACCGGGTGTCTGCTGCCCAGCGCTGGCCGAGCGATAGAGCGGTGGGGTGCGGGCTCGGTGGATCGGCGGGTGGCGCACGCTATGCCGGACATCTGCTGCCTTCGATCGGCAGTAGCGCACGCTACGGCCGGAAGAGGCATGCACGCTTCTGACGAGCGATCTAGTCCGAGAGGTCACTGGATTGCGGCACAGTCCGATAGCGCCGCGGTAGCTCTCGGCTTAGCGCACGCTAGTCCGGCCCAATATAAATGTGACAGAGCAGCCTCATTTTCACTCGTTTTTCATTTCCTTTCCTTTCGATCCGCGGCTGGAGCTTCGGAGGAGGCGAAGCCATGTTGTTGAACAACAAATCCATGAAGTTCTTGAGTTTCTAACATCAATCAATCATCATATATCATCCTTTGATCCAGCGAATCAAGGTAATCTTTCTTAGAACCCTTGTTTCTTGAATTTTGGGGTTTTTGCGTTTTTGTCCGATTCGTTTTGTATTGTTGATTAATTCATGATGGGTATGATTAATCTTGGTATATTCTTGTGTTTAACATCATTTAATCCATTGTTCTTCGTCGAATCGAAGTATATTTCTTGATTTCCTTCGAATCGACTTTTTGGGGGATTTGTTCTCGATCTCATTTTCCATCCATTTTTGATGGATTGATTGTGGTTAAGTGATGTTGTTAAACATATTCTATGGATTGTATATCCATATTTCGACTTGGAATTCCGTTTTCGTGTTTTGTCGGGACGAATCATGTTTTTGGCCGTTTTGGGGGAAACATTTGAACTTTCGTCATTCGTTCTTTGAATTCAACGGCTTTGAGTCGTGCTATGGAATTCATTTCATTGTTGTTATTGTCCTTCGTAGTTTATTATCGCGAGTTGGCGATCGGTGGAGTCGGCGGGTCCGTAGTCGGTTCGTGTCAACCTAGTTCGGTCGATTCTCCGCGGTGTTCTTATTCGAGGCAAGTACCTTGTCCATACTTTTCTTGTTTTGTGGATATGATAATTGGTGATCGTCTTGGTGTGTTTGTTTGTTTGTTTGAAATGAGTTTTCAAAAGATTCGGCTAGCCTCGTTAAAGGCTCACTTTCAAAACGCGTGTGTTTTGTAAATTGTGTGGGTTGTAAGTGACTATGTGAATCCTATGGATATGTTTGGTGTTGATGATGCACTTGGTATTTGAGTGTGGACATATATTGTTTCATTTCGGTGCATTGTGGTTTGACGTGGTGTTTTGCTAAACTGTTTGATGCCGCTGGGTGAATTGTTTGGATATCTTTGGTGTGATGTGTTATTTGTGCATGATTGATTCGCTAGCCAGCTCGGGAGGGTCCTTCGAGGCCTCGAGTGGGATTCGTGGCTTCGTCCCGGTCCTAGGTGACGTGTGGTGCTTGATTATTTTGCTAGCCAGCTCTGGAGGGTCCGACGGGGCCTCGAGTGGGATTTGTGGCTTCGTCCCGGTCCTAGGCAATGCGAGTACGTGTGTATGTTTTGTGAATGTGTTTGCTCACCTCGGGAGGGTTCGACGGGGCCACGGAGAGAATTCCAATGGCTTCGACCTGGATTCACGAGTGAAACTTCACGAGTGCGTGTGTATGTTTTGTGAATGTGTTTGCTCACCCCGGGAGGGTTCGACGGGGCCACGGAGGGAATTCCAATGGCTTCGACCTGGATTCACGAGTGAAACTTCACGGGTGTGTGTGTGTGTACTTTATGTCCGTCGAGGACGCGTGACGTGGGTTTTTAACCTTGTGAATTGTGGTTGGTTTTATTTGTGAAAACAAAAGCTTTGGGCTGTGACCCCCGTTGATTTTGAAAGAGAAGGATTTGATAATCCTAAATTGTTTTCTATTAAAACTCTCGATGGCATTTCAAACTGTTTTATAAATTGTTTCCCTCGAATTGTGATCTTTCGGTTTTGGAATGTTTTACCCAAACTCATGCCTCGGGAAGTACTTTTCGTTACATTTGGATTTTTGAGGATTCCTGATTATTATTGTTCTTGGAACTTGTATTGTATGGCTCGTATTTTTGCACTTTGTATTTGCACTAGCAAAACAGTGGAGTTTTGCTAACCCCCGAGTATTCGGGGGGGTGGATGTCTGTTTTTGCATTCAGGTTTGGGAGCATAACACAGAGTCGGCACGAAGGATGATGAAAGATGAACGATACTAATCACACGAGGATCCGTATGATGTCATTGTTTTAGTTGTATTTCATTTCTGCTGCAGTATTCTTTCTCGTTGTACGGGAGTGTGTTGTATTCGACCCCTGCGTGGGCATGTAATGTATTTGAGTTGTATGTATTTATTGAAAGACCAAATCGGTCTACGGAGTCATTTTAGCCTTAAACGCATTGTTGAGTTGTTCTATGTTGTTACCAGCCTGGTAGATCCTTGAGGAAAGGTTCTACGGCGTGTAATATCCCTGAGCGGATTGGGGGTATTACATAAATGGTATCAGAGCTTAGGTTGTAGAAACCTAGGCTGTCGGGTTTAGTGGTGTCTGTTGAATTTTTGTCTCGTCGGATTTTGTCTGAATGAGTCGTGTTGCGACGCGTCGTCTGAGTTTGTTGGTCGTGATTAGTATCGTGGGCGATCATCATCTTCGTGCGACCTGTGGATGTAAGTCTCCCTTCTTTGTGTTGTGCCTCGTGTGACACGAGCTATTTTTATGATTATTTGTTAAGTGACGGAATCCTCTTATGGATTTTGATTTCTTGATATGTGGTTATTTGACCCTCATATTTCGTTCATATGAGGAGTAGTGTTGCTGGATTGTGCGTGTTTGACTTTATTTCTTTTATCCACTGCGTGAGTTCTTTTGTAATGGCTTTCGGTATTTCTGCGTGAGTTTTATTTCAAAACCGATTCCCTTAACCGAGTTTGTGGCATTATGGCCTTGATCGTTTTGGTGAAATTCTTACGGTATTTAGTATTTTGTAAATGGCTTTTGTAAGTTTTTGAAATATTACCGTCATCGGCCTTTTTGACGTTGTAAGTGGTTTTTAGCCTGGTGAGTTCCGGCGCGGGACCCACGGCGCTATAATGTTTCGTGTAATTACCTGAAATTTTTGGGCATTCTAGCCCATTGAATTATCTTTGAAAACCTTGAGTATCTTAGAAAATAAATTTTGAGACGTACTTTTAAAACGAATTATTTTCTCGTGGTACATCCAAGGTACCACAGTATGTTTCCAAATTCTTCTACCTCGAGGACCAAAATGTTTTGAGATATTTTCAATGTTTTAGAAACACTTTTACTTAGACCCGAGGGTCGAATATTCTGAAAGTTTTCACTAAGATAAAGTGTACTCATTTTTTATCAAATGCGAAATGGTTCTCCAAAGTCTCGATAACGATGTTTCACGTTTGTACTTTTTGAAAGGTGATACTCAAGATCAACCGGTGCTCTTCTAAATTATTTTCAAAATGAGGTTTTCGTTTTTAAAACATATCCATTCCCATTTGAGGGCTCAGTATGTATGTATGATGTTTGCGTTGTCGTTTTGATGTTTGCTCCCGAGTATGATCGAATTGGTGGCATGAACGTCGAGGCGTTGCCACACGTTTGTTGTGTTAGCCCTCTATGAGAGGTGAGATGTTGGTGTTGTATGTTGCCGCCTCATAGTGATTTCTGCGTTGTCGCGCATGTGCGAGCTGTTAGAGCTTGGTTTGGTATGACCGTGTGCATCGGTGATTGTTCCATTATGTGTCGGTTGTTTAATGTCTTATTACCTTGCTCCTGTTTTTGTGAATTTCGTGGACGAGGTCGAAGGTAATACCCGTACTATTTTGACTTATGTATTTTCTCTTTCTCCAGTCTATCGATTCGCTCATGCTCGTTGATACTTTATGAACTTGTTCTATATTTCGGTTTCATCGTCCGAACGATCTGTGATCTTGTTGTCGGTCGATCTGGTTATCGCTGTGACTTTTTTGAGTTCGATTCGATTCTTGTGAGCCTTGTTCGGAAGTGACATCATTTGGTTCTATTAGTTCTTTTATTCGAAGCGGGTCGGATTTTGAACTTCTGTATTTTCGACTCGTTTATGTTCGTTGACATTTTCTGAGCTTGTGCTGCTCCTTGCTTTTGTTGATCAAACGAGTGTGGTATTGTTTCGAAATAACTCGTTTGTCATCGTGACTTTTCAATTGCTATTCCCTTTCCTGTGGATCTTATGGGAATGCACGTCTTGTTGTTTTCACCAGAACATATATTGTCTCGAGCCGAGACGTGAACCTGGGAGTTGTTGTTTGAATTGAATTATCCTTCGTGTTTCGGACATGATTGTTTGATTTTTGTTGTCTCGATCGTTTGCTTGTTCGGTCTTTGTTGATCTAGTTTCGTGATTGTTGAGCATTCAGGCTCCTTCGTAATTCCATTAAGTTCGGGGAATTAGTCTCGTTTTCGATCTTCCAACCCTTGGGCGGTGGAATTCCGTATTTGTTCAGCGATTGGCTCGTGTTTTGATTGATGTACAGTTGGGTCGGACAATCATATTGATTTTCGTTCGTTGTGTTTTGTGAATGTTCGGATAATTGACTTGACTATATTATCCGTTTGATGACGCTTGTCATTTGTTGGTTTTATTATATCCCTAACGGCGACGTTGTGTTGGTCGCCGTGGAGTGTGTTTTCACGCCGTATATTCCTATGCATTGCTTGTAACGTTTCGCCGATGGGCGTAAGTTACGCGTTTCTTGTGTATCTCGTTGAGTTTTCCTGGCGGGGATATTGCTCCTCCCTACTTGTTTTAAGTTTCGGGACGAAACTTCTTTTAAGGAGGGTAGAATGTAATACCCGTAATTTTGATTTCCGGTAATTTCTTTTTTTTTCGGCGGAAGTCCGTTTTGACGACTCGCTCATGACCGTTTCGTCATTCCGAGAATGATTAATTCTACACTCTTCGTCATCGGAGTTCGTTTCGGTGTCGTTTTGTTGAGTTCCGTGCTTTTTAGCGACTTTTCCGCACTTGAGTTCGATTCTTGCGAATCTCATTCGAAACTGCTGTTTCGAGTTTCCCGTAAGTCCGTTTAACTTTGCTAAACGTGTTGTGAACTTCGGTTTGGATATTCGATCACGTATCGTGATTTTCGGGCGTTTTGGGCCATTTTATAATTTACCCAAAGTTATGGGTAACTGTATCTGTATTTGTTGTCTCGACCCTTTTCTTGGTCGCGTATGATTAATTATTGCATTATGTTTTCATTTCGGGTCGTTGATGTTGTCCGCGAACTTTTCGTCATGTTCGTTAAAATGCGTTTTGGAAATCGAGTCGTCGAGCCACAGTGGTCGGGCCTTTGGCCGGACGGTTCTGGGCCCGGATGATGGTTACGGGTTCGCCGGATGATTGCGGGCACCGCCGGACGGGTGCGGCAGAACCGGCGTAGCGCACGCTACGGCCGGAAGGTAGCGCGCGCTACGGCCGGGAGGCGCCTGCCTTCGGCCGGAGGCGCGCACTCTGGCCGGGAGGCGGCGGCCTGCCTTCTGACCATTGTCTGCCTTAGCGGGCCGAGGCGATAGGCGGTGGTGCAGGCTCGGTGGATCGGCGGGTAGCGCACGCTCTTGCCGGACATCGCGCCGCTTCTGACCGGCGTGTAGCGCCGCCGTAGGTCACAAGTCGTCCCAGAACAAGTCTAGAGGGGGTGAACAGACTTGTTGAAACTCTTGAACTCTTTTTCCAAGAGTGAGTTTCTTGGTGATAGTCAAACAAATGACTTGAAGTCGTTTGTTCTTGGATAAGTGCGAAGTCGGTGATGACGAATATAAATTAATCTTAATGAAACACTTAACAATGTATGCGGCGGTTAGAGTATGATGCAAGAAACAAGAATAACACAGTAGCTATAGTGGTCTCAGAGGTGGGGTAATCCTCTACTAATCCACTTTTCTCCAAACCAGTTGGAGATGAATTCACTATAATTTTCAACCAGTGATAAATATTACAGTGATTCACAATACACTACAACAGCTTCCAACCAGTGGAATTCCGTGCCGTTGTACACACACTTGACTGCCTTGCACCTCTTGATCCTCGATCCTCGGATGCCTTTACAGTCTCTTACTTCAACCAGTGAAGTACCCCGTACTCAAGATTTATAGACAAGAGTGTTTGTCATCCCCAACTTAAGAGCTTCCTTGAATATGAACTTTTTGGATCTGCTCTTTTCACGATGCTATTTGATTGCTTGAGATTGCTTTGTTTGCTTTGATCGCTAGAGTATATGTTCGCACCGGTGTTTTCTCAGATTCAAATCTTCAGATATATATAGGTCAGATCTTCTGAGCTTCTTCCTTGTAGCCGTTGCAAATCTGAACAAATCCGTCCGTTGGAGGGAGACTTCATTGTTTAATCTTTCTTGAACGTTGCAAGGCTGGATTCCCATTTTTTAATTTTATCTTCCGACCGTTGTGAGGACTTCTGCATGTGAGCGCCGAATGTTTTGAATATAAAAGGATTAAAGTCTTCACGGTGGGTCAGGATGATTTAAATAAATCATATCTCTTGCGGGAATCACTCCAATTTGTCTCTTCACGTTGCATGTGAGCTTTCCGTAATATTTGACTTTTCAAAGCATGCTGACGTGGACTTGGAGTACTAGGCTGTAGTTGAGTAGACTGATGTGCAGCTTACATCTTTGCAGGTAGGTCTTCTCGGCTGTTCACTGTTTGTGATTTGTCTGATCAGGTGACTTCCCTGAAGATACCTCGGCTGCAGTCTGGTCAAACTTCTCTGATAAAATTTGTTGACCAGGGCTACTCTGATTGAAGTCGGCTGTACTTCTCTGATGGACTAGACTGTACTTTAGTACTTAGCCGATTTTCAGCCTAACTATCTTTGGCCTACAGAAGACACTCATTTGGTTCTTCTTTACATTTTGCCAATTTTATACTTAACATATTTTGGCCTATGGAAGATACTTATTTGGTTCTTCCTTACATTTTGCCAATTAATAAACATTTGATTTTAAATTAATGACATCATCAAAATCTAACAAGTATTCCTAACAAATTCCCCCTATTTTAATGATGGCAAAACTAAGTAAGAAATCAAATGACCAAGTCTGCACTTAAGTGCGAGACAAAACTGAAATCAGTCTAATATTGAGACAACTGGAAAATTGTCATTCAACAGACTGTTCATAAAATTTTCTGACTTATCATTGAAATTATACAAGAATGTTTTAAGTACAGAAAATAAAATTACAAGTAAGAAAATAACTAAAATCATCTGCCTCTTCCTCTGCCTCTTCGAATAGGCTGCTTGGCAGGCTTGAATGGTTTGGCTCCGATAGGTCTTACCTTGACTGGAGCAAGGCCATATTTTCTTTTCACCACGAGTGCTGCGAAATCCTGCTCCTGCTGAGATCTGAATTTGTTCTCCAGGCAGACTAGCTTGATTTCCTCCTGAAGTTGTAGCTCATCAAGTTCACCATCCATGCGGATTGGTGCTTCTTCAGCTCTAAATAAGGGAATCATAGGAAAGGCATTTTGCTCCTTAGCGTACTTCTTCAGAACGGCCCAAAGTTTCGGATAGATTTCTTCCATGAAGTTTATGAAAGTTTCCTGTGGGGAGAGTTTGTCATCATGAATTAGTTCCCAGATGTAATAGTCTCTGATAAACCTCTTCCTAGCTGCTCCCCACATCTCAAAAGCTTCAATTGGGCAGAAATCCTAAACAAACCATAGCTCCAGCCCTTCCCATTCAAGAGTAGGTTCAAAGCTGCTTCTGGTCCTTCTTCTTTTTCCTACAGGCTGGTCAGCCTGGTCTTCTCGATCTATATCTTCCTTCCTCTTTAGGCTGGAGGGTCCTTCAATCTGAGGGACATCCTGCTTTTTCTTACTTCTGATTTCTCTCTCTTCCCCCTGAATCCTCTCTTCCCCCTTTTTGCCAGCATCAATAAGAGTTGTCAACTGTTGCTCCATGCGGCTCATCCAATCAGACATGCCAAAAGGCATTCTGTTGTTTGTAGGAGGAGGAGGCTGAGGGATCTCTCTCTGAAGTAGGGTGTCAATCTTGGCATTTATGGTCTGTAGGTCAGGAGTGACCTGAGTTGACAGCAGCTCCCCAATAGTGTCTCTGACAATTTGCTTGATCAGCTCAGTCATGGTAGGAGATAAGTGAGCTGATGGGGAGTGTTCTCCTGATCCTTCAGCTAGGGAGCCACTAGACTGCAGGCTCCTGGCTGCAGCAGGTAGGTCAGATTGGGTTTTCTCCGGGGTCCCTGACCTGGAGTCTTCTGCTAGCTCTGCATCTAGGCTGGTGTACCTGGCAGGTACAACAATCCCATCTGCAGCTGCATGAGTTGCCTCTGGCTCTGCATGAGTTGCCTCTGGCTCTGGCTCTGGCTCTTTGGCTCCTTCTCTTTCTCCTTCTTCCCTTTCTTCTTCTCCAGATTTTTCTTTCTCTTTTTCCTCATCTTTTTCTTTTTCTTCTTCCTTTTCTTGTTCTGCTCCTCCTTCACCTCCATCATCATTATCATCATTATCATCATTATCATCCTTCTCCTTCTCTTCTCCTTCATCATTCTCATCATCCTTATCTTCTTCATCTTTTTCCTGCTCCACTTCTTCTCCTTCTTCTTCATCTTCTTCATCATCCACTTCTTCTGTCTTCTCAATCTCCTCTGTCTCCTTTTCAACTGGTATGTTTTCTTCAGATTCTTTTTCTTCTTCATCCTCTTCAACCAAATTGATAATTTCATTGTCTCCATTAATTTCTTCTATCCTAATCTCCTTTTCTACTTCCTCCTCTTCCTCCTCCTCTCCAAAACTACCATCAAAAATACTGAGCATTATAGAGTGGATAAAATGGTCCATGTTTGTCTCAAAATGTGACATGAACCAGTTATCCTGGAGGAGTAAAGCTAAATCTGACTCTTTGCAAAAATCGGGAATGAACATCCTCAGTGGCTTGGGGGTATTCCCAACCACTAGTTTCAACAAAAATTTGAAAATTTGTAAAAGACATGGTTTTGAGAGTTTTCCACTCTTTAAAAATATTTACGAAAGAGTGTTTTTCTGCTTGTGGCTTGACAAGCTGAAGTTGTTCAATGGAGAGATTAAAAGTATTATTTTCTAAAAGATTGAAAGTGTAATCTGCTTCAGGAATAGATATAACAAGACCTGCTTCCTCTTCTTCGGTCATGTACACTGGAGGTGTAATAACAGGTACAATACGAGTTTCGGTATCTGGTGCAGGCTGGTCCGGATGAACTGGTGACTGAACTGATGGGCTGGTATGATGCTCAGGCTGCTCTCCTTCGCTGAACTGCAGCTTCCTTGGCCTCTTTGGAGAGGGTTCAGGTGATGACTGCAGGTTGGAAGGTCCTTCTGGGGCTGGTCCCCGTCTCTTGAATCGGATGGCGATTGGTGTATCGTCAGACTCATTCTCGGACTCGACTGCAGTTCCGATCTCAGCTGCAGGTTGGTCCGAGTCTGATAAATCGTATCTTGGGCAATAGCTTGAGTCTGGCAAATCCTTCAACAACTGGGCTGCCCTCCCAGTGACTCCAACCTTCTTCTTGTCATGGTCCATGTGACCAAGCCTCTTGTTTGGGTGGAAAGGGTCAATGTTTCCCTTTGCCACTCCGATTTTCTCCAACAACCAACTAAGATGCGTTCCGAACGCCAACTTAGTTTTGAATTTCTTCTCACCTTCGAGCCATTCGACCTTGTTCACTTCGCGAACAAGTTGCCTGAAAATATAATCCGCCCAATCAACTTCCTCTTGTTGAATCAACGCACCCAACACTATGAATTTGGATGATGACAGTTGGTCATAGCTTCCTGCCATTCCCATGACTATCTTGTTTGTGATGTCCAAAGCGACTCGATAAATCCTTTTCAACTCATTCCTCTTTGCTGTAAACTTCAATTTCTCTGGGATGTTTTCGATTTTGATCGTCTTCCAGGTTTCGGCGGGTGATTGTTTAAGGGCTTCGACCGCCAAGCCGCGATGTTTCATCCCGAATACGGAACGGATCTTCTCTCGATCTATGGTGATAGGGATTCCGCCGACTGAGCTCTTAATCCCGTGCTGAACCAGAGAGGCATTACGATAAAATTCGACGACATCTTCCTTGAACAAATGCTGCGGGTTGATGTCGAGAAACGGGTAGATTCCGTTCAGCTTCATCGCCCGGATTAAGTTGAACATATCGAAATCCTCTAGATTTGCTTCCAATAAACCTTCGAAGTCGACGACCATGGAGAAGATGACTTGGTCCTTTACCGCCTTCAAGTTTACGCCTTCAACAGATGCCATTTCTGCAAAAAGGATTTTAGGATTTTTTAGTGTGTATTTTGCTCTGTAAATTTTAGGGTTTCTGAACGCGTAAAGAGTAAAGTGAAAAGGTTTTCTTCCTTATAAAGAAGATGAAAGGACGTTTGGATTAGTTTATTATAAATTTAAACGGTGGTACGCCTTTTCATATTCTTTTGAATTTCAAATTTGAATCGGTGGCCCCATTTAAAATTTGACGGTTGATTCTGATTGGCCACCGTAGAGGTTAATTAAATAGGCGTGTGACGCGTGTATTTAAAATTGCCACTTGGCTTATAAAATGTATATTTTAAATGCCATTTCGTTTAGCCAAAATAATATTTTAAATATGACAGATAATAATTAAAAATTTAGAGATTAGTTTAGAGAACTTAGCTGGTCTGATTTTGTTGACTGTTGACCGCTCTGCAACAGGTGAGTTTGACTTTTCGCCTGGTATTCTGTACAGCTAAGTTGCTTCGTCTGGCCTTCGTCTTCTCGCCTGCATCAGCTTAGGCTGATTCTGGGGGGGGGGGGGGGTCCGTCCTTCCTTCAACTTGCTTCAGAGCTAGATTCCTAATCTAGTAATCCAAGGTCTCTGCTAAGCTCTAGGAATCTTTCTTCTGGCAGGGGTTTGGTGAAGATGTCAGCTATTTGGTAGTCTGTGCTGACTCTTTCAACTCTAACCCTTTTGTTAAGCACATGGTCTCGAATGAAATGGTGCTTAACGTCAATGTGCTTCGTCCTTGAGTGCAAAACCGGATTGTTGGTTATTGCAATAGCACTATTGTTGTCACACCAAATTGGAACTTCGTTGGCAATAATATTGTAGTCCCTTAACTGTTGTCTGATCCATAGAATTTGTGCACAACACTGCAAACTAGGTATTCGACTCAGAGTAGTGGAGATAGAGTTAGAAACTCGCTTCTTGCTAAACCAGATATCACCGTTCCTAGGAATTGACACGTTCCACTAGTGCTCTTCCTGTTGATTTTGCATCCGGCGAAATCCGCATCTGAGTATCCTGATAGCTCGAAGTTGTCATCTTTGGGGTACCACAGTCCAACATTAATTGTAGACTTTAGGTACTTAATTATTCTCTTAGCTGCATCTAGGTGTGATTGCTTCGGCTTGGACTGGAATCTTGCACAAACTCCAACTGCATATGATATGTCTGGCCTGCTTGCAGTGAGGTACAGAAGAGATCCGATGAGTCCTCTGTAGTGGGTTGAGTCCACTAATATGCCTGCCTCGTCTGCATCCAAGTGAGTACTTGTGCTCATTGGAATTCTTGCGGGTTTGGCTGATTCCATTCCATATCTCTTGATAAGATCCCTAGTATACTTTGCTTGGTTGATGAAAATTCCTTTTTCCATCTGCTTAACTTGTAATCCGAGAAAGAAGTTAAGCTTTCCCATCATACTCATCTCAAATTCTCCTTGCATGAGGTTGGAGAATTTCTCGCATAGTTCTGCATTGGTTGACCCGAATATGATGTCATCCACATAAATCTGGACTATTAAAATGTGGCCTTCGTGCTCCACTCTGAATAGAGTCTTGTCCACTTTTCCTTTGCAAAATCCATTTTTCTCAAGAAACACAGACAGTGTTTCATACCATGCTCTCGGTGCTTGCTTGAGTCCATACAGAGCCTTCAACAGCTTATAGACTTTGTCTCCTTTGACAAAACACGGGGTTGCTCTACATAGACTTCTTCTTCTAGGATTCCATTCAAACACACTTTTACATCCATCCGGTAGACTTCAAAGTCCTTGAATGCGATATGCGAGGAATAGTCCGATGGCTTCTAATCCCGCAACAGTGCATAAGTTTCATCAAAATCTATTCCCTCACACCGTGCATAACCTTTTGCTACGAGTCCGGCTTTATTCCTAACAACACTCCGTCTTCATCACTTTTGTTTTTATACACCCATTTGGTGCCAATAACTTTCTTGTGATCAGGTCTGTCTGTTAGTTCCCAAACTTTGTTTCTTTCCATCTGCTCCAATTCCTCTTGCATGGCATTAATCCATGAATAATCTTCCAAGGCTTGTTCTGTGGTCTTGGGTTCAATTTGCGACATGAAACATGAGAACATCGCCATTCTGCCGGTAGAGTTGATCGTCTTGTCTTGACTCCATCACCAACTTTCCGATGATTTGCCGAATTGGATGATCCTTAAGCCATTTGGGGATCTCGTCCTCTTCTCGGGTTTGTTCCCCTGTTGGATTGCTCGTGGTTATCTCGCATCTGCTGGATTCTCGTGCAATCGATCGGCTACCACCTTGTCATCTGCAGCCTTGGTTCGAATCGCAGATGAGTCTTTGTCTGCCATTGGTCTTCTTCAAAGAATCGGATCGATAGGTTTGATGATCTGTCGATCTGCATTGGGTCTTCATCACCGCGGTTGGGTCATCAGCCGATCTGCAGTGAGTCCACCATTCCAGTGTCATGTACAATGACTTCTTCAAGGGTTGCCGACTTGACCTTGTTCTCAACTTGCTCAAGTTGTTTCGTACTCAACGGTAGATTCATCAAAAACAACATGGGGTGTTTCCTCCACAACTAAGGTTCTTTTGTTAAAAACTCTATATGCCTTGCTTCTTTGGGAATATCCCATAAATAGACCATCATCGCTTTAGCATCAAAGGCATTTAGCCGTGTTTTACCGTTGTTGTGGATGAAACACTTACAACCAAAAACATGAAAGTAAGCAAGAGGAGTTCTATTATTCCAAACCTCATAGGAGTTTTGCCATGTCTCCCTACTATCATACTCTGCAGGTGTGGCAGTGTTGATGTGACTTCAGCCCATAACCTCTTGGGTAGGTCTGCCGCAATCATGGACCTTGCCGCTTCCTTCAGTGGTTCTGCTCCTTCTTTCAGAACACCATTCTCACGGGCGTCCCGGCCGCAGAGAGCTCATCCGGATCCCATTCGATCATCGAAATCGCTTATTGCCTTGTTGAGAAACTCTCCTCCTCTATCCGATCCGATCTTTATTATGGAGAGGGATTTCTCATTCGATCCTTCTCAGCCTCGAGTAACTTGGTCAGGGTTTCACTTTTCTTGTATAGAAAAATGATCCAAGTGTACCTTGAATAATCATCTACAATCACAAGAGCATGCTTTCTGCCGCTCAAAGTCCTTGGCTTGATAGGACCAAATAGATCCATGTGGAGTAGATCTAAGATCCTTGTTGTGAGCGTTGTAGGCTGAACTGGCTTGAACGATGCCTTGGTCTGCTTTCCCTTCTGACATGCATCACAGAGCGCTTCCTTCTTGAATGCTTCATTTGGAAGTCCTCTGACTAGCTTCTGAGAGCTAATCTTGTTGATGGCTTTGAAGTTCAGGTGACATAGTCTTTTGTGCCACAGCCATCCATTCTCAGCTACAGTCTTGGATAGAAAACAGGAGTTAGGTGTTCCTGTGTTCCAATCAATCATGTATACATCTCTTCTTCGGAAACCTTGGAGCTTTATTTCTACAGATAAGATGTCTATCACCATACACTTCAAGATGGTGAAGACTACTAGATTCTTCTCGTCGCAGAACTGGCTTATGCTCAGGAGGTTGTATTTGAGACCTTTGACATAATGGACTTTGGATATGACAATGTTTCCTCGGTGCAGCTCTCCAAAGCCTTTTGTCTGTCCTCTAGAGCTATCTCCAAAGGTTACATCGGGACCTCTTTCTTTGATGTATTTGGTCAGCATCTTCTTGTTCCCGGTCATATGTCTTGAGCATCCAGAGTCTACAAACCATTCTTCTCCTCCAAAATTTGAGCTTGAGGAGATGTGGTTGTAGTCCTTCCACCTTTTCTGCAATTAAACAAGCAGAGATTTAGGTACCCAAATTTGTGTGGGTCCTTTGGGGTTAGTTGGTTTCCTGGAGAATTGATTTCTCCTTGGATTATAGGAATTGTTATTATTATTATAACCCTTATAAGGTGCCTGTGGTCGAGGTCTAAATCTCCTGGTTGGATTGTATACCGGATATTCCTCAAAATAGTGTGGGCCATTTCTAAATCTAGGCTGAGACCATTTATTAAACATTTGTGGTCTCCACACTTGTTCATTTTGGTAATTTGGATAACCTTGAGGTTTCCATCTGCCCCTCCCATTATTAAATCTATTTTTGGGGAGTTGTTGGTAATAGTGGGCATGTTGTCTGGGCTGCTGCTTTTGCCTGGGCCACTGCCTAGTCGCCTGTCTAGGTGGCTTTCTGGTGTAACCTGACTACAGCCTAGACGTTTGACTCAAGTTGCTGCTGTTTTGAAAATCGGTTTATACAGTGCTCAAGAATGAGACCATTGTTTCTCCCTTGATAAACTTGGTTTCAGAACTAGAGGGAGTGTGAGAATCATATCCAAGGCCTGATTTGGTATATAATGACCTCTTATAAGTACACAATTCGCCCAGAGTTGAAGACGCCTTCAGGGAGGTTATTTCCTGCGCCTGAGTTTTATTTATCTGTGCCAGCTTAGTAAACTCAGCTTTGGCATGAGCAAGTGCAGCTGTTTTTTCGTTGAGTAAAATATTTAGCCGGTCTATCTCAGCTGTAGTGACACTCGCTTGGTTTTTGAAGTCAGCTGTAGATGTCTCAACCTTATTAAAATCTAGGCTGAGTTTTTCGAAATTATTTTTCAGCTGCCTATTCTCATCTTGCAGCTGAGTCTTCTCTGCTGATACAGCTTGGTGTGCAGATTTAAGTGTTTCAAAATCTTTGAATAATTGATTTACCGATTCATGTAAATCCATATCTTGCGACATGGCTGAGCTATTATTTGAACCGGTAGGTTTAGAGGTTACCTCTTCATCAGCCAAGTTTGCCATCAGGCAATCATATTCCTCGTCGTCATCAGAAAAGAAACCGCCGCTTGATTCGACATGCTCCTGGTCTTCTCCGATGAGAGCTTTTCTTCTGTCTTCCTTTCTGCCCACCTCCTTCTTGGTTTCGTCCTTCTTGAGCTCGGGACAATCCATTTGGATGTGTCCTATTTTGTGGCAGTTGTAGCATTCAACTTTCCAGCCTCACCTTTCCGGTTCCTTCTTGGGTTCTCCTTGTAGTTTTTCTTATACTTGGAGTAGTTCTTTCTCAAGTTATCAACCTTTGCATAATGAAAGCCATTTCCTCCTCAAAATCTAGTGGATTTGGAGGTTTCACATCAGATAAGCTCTTAGCAGGGGACTCGGCTGCAAATGCGATTCCCTTCTCTGCAGGCTCAGTTGAGGATGAGCTTGGAAGCTCGAACTCATAAGCCTTTAGATCAGAGAACAGCTCCTGAATCTTTATCTTATTCAGGTCTTTGGACTCTCTCATAGCTACAGCCTTCATGCTCCATTCGGGATTGAGCGATCTGAGGACCTTGAGTGCCATTTCCCTGTTGCCATAGGTTTTGCCCAGGGAGTTGATTTCGTTGATAATTTCAGTGAACCTTGTGTCCACTTGGTCTATCGATTCACCATTCTTCATTTTAAAGTTGTCAAACTTTTGGATAGCTATTGACAACTTGTTCTCCTTGATCAGCTCCGTTCCTTCACACATTAGAGCTAATGTGTCCCAAATTTCTTTGGCATTCTTACAATTTTTGATCTTGACCATTGTGGATTTGTCAATAGTTTGGTATAGCACATCTCTGGCCCTGTTGTCAAGATTGGCCAGTTTTCTCTCTTCGGGGGTCAACTCTGTTCTCTTCTTAGGAATCTTTTCGGGCCTCCCAGCTGCGATTTCCTCGGGTGTGTTCTCCTTCTCAAAAATGAATGGACCGTCTTCAATGATGCACCACATGTCGTCATGGATTGAAGATAAATGTGCCTGCATTCTTATCTTCCAGAGATCATACTCGTCAACTGAAAAGACAGGGAGTCTAGAGTGCATGTGTTCCATTATAACGTGAGAGATAAGATATATATCTAGTATAGATCTGGTTCGTGAGAAAAAATGAACCAACCTCTCCGATACCACTTGTAGGTCACAAGTCGTCCAGGAACAAGTCTAGAGGGGGGGTGAATAGACTTGTTGAAACTCTTGAACTCTTTTTCCGAAGAGTGAGTTTCTTCAGCTGATAGTCAAACAAATGACTTGAAGTCGTTTGTTCTTGGATAAGTGCGGAAGTCAGCTGATGACGAATATAAATTAATCTTAATGAAACACTTAACAATGTATGCAGCAGTTAGAGTATGATGCAGTGAAACAGTAAATAACACAGGCAGTTATAGTGGTCTCAGAGGTGGGGTAATCCTCTACTAATCCACTTTTCTCCAAACCAGTTGGAGATGAATTCACTATAATTTTCAACCAGTGATAAATATTACAGTGATTCACAATACACTACAACAGCTTCCAACCAGTGGAATTCCGTGCCGTTGTACACACACTTGACTGCCTTGCACCTCTTGATCCTCGATCCTCGGATGCCTTTACAGTCTCTTACTTCAACCAGTGAAGTACCCCGTACTCAAGATTTATAGACAAGAGTGTTTGTCTTCTCCAACTTAAGAGCTTCCTTGAATATGAACTTTTTGGATCTGCTCTTTTCACGATGTTATTTGATTGCTTGAGATTGCTTTGTTTGCTTTGATCGCTAGAGTATATGTTCGCACCGGTGTTTTCTCAGATTCAAATCTTCAGATATATATAGGTCAGATCTTCTGAGCTTCTTCCTTGTAGCCGTTGCAAATCTGAACAAATCCGTCCGTTGGAGGGAGACTTCATTGTTTAATCTTTCTTGAACGTTGCAAGGCTGGATTCCCATTTTTTAATTTTATCTTCCGACCGTTGTGAGGACTTCTGCATGTGAGCGCCGAATGTTTTGAATATAAAAGGATTAAAGTCTTCACGGTGGGTCAGGATGATTTAAATAAATCATATCTCTTGCGGGAATCACTCCAATTTGTCTCTTCACGTTGCATGTGAGCTTTCCGTAATATTTGACTTTTCAAAGCATGCTGACGTGGACTTGGAGTACTAGGCTGTAGTTGAGTAGACTGATGTGCAGCTTACATCTCTGCAGGTAGGTCTTCTCGGTTGTTCACTGTTTGTGATTTGTCTGATCAGGTGACTTCCCTGAAGATACCTCGGCTGCAGTCTGGTCAAACTTCTCTGATAAAATTTGTTGACCAGGGCTACTCTGATTGAAGTCGGCTGTACTTCTCTGATGGACTAGACTGTAATTTAGTACTTAGCCGATTTTCAGCCTAACTATCTTTGGCCTACAGAAGACACTCATTTGGTTCTTCTTTACATTTTGCCAATTTTATACTTAACGTATTTTGGCCTATGGAAGATACTTATTTGGTTCTTCCTTACATTTTGCCAATTAATAAACATTTGATTTTAAATTAATGACATCATCAAAATCTAACAAGTATTCCTAACACACGCTACAAAGGAAGGTCACGACGCTACTCGGCCGAGTCTAGTCCAGAGGTCACCGGATTGCGGCTCGTCCGAGAAGCGCACGCTAGCTCAGCAGCCTAGCACACGCTAGTCCGGCCCAGTATAAATGTGACAGAGCAGCCTCATTTTCACTCGTTTTTCATTTCCTTTCCTTTCGATCCGCGGCTGGAGCTTCGGAGGAGGCGAAGCCATGTTGTTGAACAACAAATCCATGAAGTTCTTGAGTTTCTAACATCAATCAATCATCATATATCATCCTTTGATCCAGCGAATCAAGGTAATCTATCTTTGAACCCTAGTTTCTTGAATTTTGGGGTTTTTGCGTTTTTGTCCGATTCGTTCCGTATTGTTGATTAATTCATGATGGGTATGATTAATCTTGGTAGTATTCTTGTGTTTAACATCATTTAATCCATTGTTCTTCGTCGAATCGAAGTATATTTCTTGATTTCCTTCGAATCGACTTTTTGGGGGATTTGTTCTCGATCTCGTTTTCCATCCATTTTTGATGGATCGATTGTGGTTAAGTGATGTTGTTAAACATATTCTATGGATTGTATATCCATATTTCGACTTGGAATTCTGTTTTCGTGTTTTGTCGGGACGAATCATGTTTTTGGCCGTTTTGGGGGAAACATTTGAACTTTCGTCATTCGTTCTTTGATTTCAACGGCTTTGAGTTGTGCTATGGAATTCATTTCATTGTTGTTATTGTCCTTCGTAGTTTATTATCGCGAGTTGGCGATCGGTGGAGTCGGCGGGTCCGTAGTCGGTTCGTGTCAACCTACTTCGGTCGATTCTCCGCGTTGTTCTTATTCGAGGCGAGTACCTTGTCCATACTTTTCTTGTTTTGTGGATATGATAATTGGTGATCGTCTTGGTGTGTTTGTTTGTTTGTTTGAAATGAGTTTTCAAAAGATTCGGCTAGCCTCGTTAAAGGCTCACTTTCAAAACGCGTGTGTTTTGTAAATTGTGTGGGTTGTAAGTGACTATGTGAATCTTATGGATATGTTTGGTGTTGATGATGCACTTGGTATTTGCGTGTGGACATATATTGTTTCATTTCGGTGCATTGTGGTTTGACGTGGTGTTTTGCTAAAGTGTTTGATGCCGCTGGGTGAATTGTTTGGATATCCTTGCTGTGATGTGTTATTTGTGCATGATTGATTTGCTAGCCAGCTCGGGAGGGTCCTTCGAGGCCTCGAGTGGGATTCGTGGCTTCATCCCGGTCCTAGGTTACGTGTGGTGCTTGATTATTTTGCTAGCCAGCTCGGGAGGGTCCGACGGGGCCTCGAGTGGGATTTGTGGCTTCGTCCCGGTCCTATGCGATGCGAGTACGTGTGTATGTTTTGTGAATGTGTTTTCTCACCTCGGGAGGGTTCGACGGGGCCACGGAGGGAATTCCAATGGCTTCGACCTGGATTCACGAGTGAAACTTCACGAGTGCATGTGTATGTTTTGTGAATGTGTTTGCTTACCTCGGGAGGTTTCGACGGGGCCACGGAGGGAATTCCAATGGCTTCGACCTGGATTCACGAGTGAAACTTCACGGGGGTGTGTGTGTGTACTTTATGTCCGTCGAGGACGCGTGACGTGGGTTTTTAACCTTGTGAATTGTGGTTGGTTTTATTTGTGAAAACAAAATCTTTGGGTTGTGACCCCCGTTGATTTTGAAAGAGAAGGATTCGATAATCCTAAATTGTTTTCTTTTAAAACTCTCGATGGCATTTCAAACTGTTTTATAAATTGTTTCACTCGAATTGTAATCTTTCGGTTTAGGAATGTTTTACCCAAACTCATGCCTCGGGAAGCACTTTTCGTTACGTTTGGATTTTTGAGGATTCCTAATTATTATTGTTCTTGGAACTTGTATTGTATGGCTCGTATTTTTGCACTTTGTATTTGCACTAGCAAAATAGTGGAGTTTTGCTAACCCCCGAGTATTCGGGGGGTGGATGTCTGTTTTTGCATTCAGGTTTGGGAGCATAACACAGGGTCGACACGAAGGATGATGAAAGATGAACGATACTAATCACACGAGGATCCGTATGATGTCATTATTTTAGTTGTATTTCATTTCCGCTGCAGTATTCTTTCCCGTTGTACGGGAGTGTGTTGTATTCGACCCCTGCGTGGGCATGTAATGTATTTGAGTTATATGTATTTATTGAAAGACCAAATCAGTCTACGGAGTCATTTTAGCCTTAAAGGCATTGTTGAGTTTTTCTATGTTGTTACCAGCCTCGTAGATTCTTGAGGAAATGTTCTACGGTGTGTAATATCCCTGAGCGGATTGGGGGTGTTACATAAATGGTATCAGAGCTTAGGTTGTAGAAACCTAGGCTGTCGGGTTTAGTGGTGTCTGTTGAGTTTTTGTCTCGTCGGATTTTGTCTGACTGAGCCGTGTCGCGACGTGTCGTCTGAGTTTGTTGGTCGTGATTAGTATCGTGGGCGATTATCATCTTCGTGCGACCTGTGGATGTAAGTCTCCCTTCTTTGTGTTGTGCCTCGTGTGACACGAGCTATTTTTATGATTATTTGTTAAGTGACGGAATCCTCTTATGGATTTTGATTTCTTGATATGTGGTTATTTGATCCTCATATTTTGTTCATATGAGGAGTAGTGTTGCTGGATTGTGCATGTTTGACTTTATTTCTTTTTATCCACTGCGTGAGTTCTTTTGTAATGGCTTTCGGTATTTTACCGACTGAGTTTTATTTCGAAAACCGATTCCCTTAACCGAGTTTGTGGCATTATGGCCTTGATCGTTTTGGTGAAATTCTTACGACGGTATTTAGTATTTTGTAAATGGCTTTTGTAAGTTTTTGAAATATTACCGTCATCGGCCTTTTTGACGTTGTAAGTGGTTTTTAGCCTGGTGAGTTCCGGCGCGGGACCCACGGTGCTATAATGTTTCGTGTAATTACCTGAAATTTTTGGGCATTCTAGCCCATTGAATTATCTTCGAAAACCTTGAGTATCTTAGAAAATAAATTTCGAGACGTACATTTAAAATGAATTATTTTCTCGTGGTACATCCAAGGTGCCACAGTATGTTTCCAAATTCTTCTACCTCGAGGACCAAAATGTTTTGAGATATTTTCAATGTTTTAGAAACACTTTTACTTAGACCCGAGGGTCGAATATTCTGAAAGTTTTCACTAAGATAAAGTGTACTCATTTTTTATCAAATGCGAAATGGTTCTCCAAAGTCTCGATAACGATGTTTCACGTTTGTACTTTTTGAAAGGTGATACTCAAGATCAACCGGTGCTCTTCTAAATTATTTTCAAAATGAGGTTTTCATTTTTAATACCTATCCATTCGCGTTTGAGGGCTGAGTATGTATGTATGATGTTCGCGTTGTCGTTATGATGTTTGCTCCTGAGTATGATCGAATTGGTGGCATGAACGTCGAGGCGTTGCCACACATTTGTTGTGTTAGCCCTCTGTGAGAGGTGAGATGTTGGTGTTGTATGTTGCCGCCTCATAGTGATTTCTGCGTTGTCGCGCATGTGCGAGCTGTTAGAGCTTGGTTTTGTATGACCGTGTGCATCGGTGATTGTTCCGTTATGTGTCGGTTGATTAATGTCTTATTACCTTGCTCCTCTTTTTGTGAATTTCGTGGACGAGGTCGAAGGTAATACCCGTACTATTTTGACTTCTGTATTTTCTCTTTCTACAGTCTATCGATTCGCTCATGTTCGTTGATACTTTATGAACTTGTTCTATATTTCAGTTTCATCGTCCGAACGAGCTGTGATCTTGTTGTGGGTCGATCTGGTTATCGCTGTGACTTTTTTGAGTTCGGTTCGATTCTTGTGAGCCTTGTTCGGAAGTGATATCATTTGGTTCTATTAGTTCTTTTATTCAAAGTGGGTCGGATTTTGAACTTTTGTATTTTCGACTCGTTTATGTTCGTTGACATTTTCTGAGCTTGTGCTGCTCCTTGCTTTTGTTGATCAAACGAGTGTGGTATTGTTTCGAAATAACTCGTTTGTCGTCGTGACTTTTCAATTGCTATTCCCTTTCCTGTGGATCTTATGGGAATGCACGTCTTGTTGTTTTCACCAGAACATATATTGTCTCGAGCCGAGACGTGAACCTGGGAGTTGTTGTTTGAATTTTATTATCCTTCGTGTTTCGGACATGATTGTTCGATTTTTGTTGTCTCGATCGTTTGCTTGTTCGGTTTTTGTTGATCTCGTTTCGTGATTGTTGAGCGTTCAGGCTCCTTCGTAATTCCCTTAAGTTCGGGGAATTAGTCTCGTTTTCGATCTTCCAACCCTTGGGCGGTGGAATTCCGTATTTGTTCAGCGATTGGCTCGCGTTTTGATTGATGTACAGTTGGGTCGGACAATCATATTGATTTTCGTTCGTTGTGTTTTGTGATTGTTCGGATAATTAACTTGACTATATTATCCGTTTGATGACGCTTGTCATTTGTTGGTTTTATTATATCCCTAACGGCGACGTTGTGTTGGTCGTCGTGGAGCGTGTTTTCTCGCCGTATATTCCTATGCATTGCTTGTAACATTTCGCCGATGGGCGTAAGTTACGCATTTCTTGTGTATCTCGTTGAGTTTTGCTGGCGGGGATATTGCTCCTCCCTACTTGTTTTAAGTTTCGGGACGAAACTTCTTTTAAGGAGGGTAGAATGTAATACCCGTAATTTCGATTTCCGGTAATTTCTTTTTTTTTTCGGCAGAAGTCCGTTTTGACGACTCGCTCATGACCGTTTCGTCATTCCGAGAATGATTAATTCTACACTCTTCGTCATCCGAGTTCGTTTCGGTGCCGTTTTGTTGAGTTCCGTGCTTTTTAGCGACTTTTCCGCACTTGAGTTCGATTCTTGCGAATCTCGCTCAAATCATTGCTTCGAGTTTCCCGTAAGTCCGTTTAACTTTGTTAAACGTGTTGTGAACTTCGGTTTGGATATTCGATCATGTATCGTGATTTGCGGGCGTTTTGGGCCATTTTGTAATTTACCCAAAGTTATGGGTATACGTATCTGTATTTGTTGTCTCGACCCTTTTCTTGGTCGCGTATGATTAATTATTGCATTATGTTTTCATTTCGGGTCGTTGATGTTGTCCGCGAACGTTTCGTCGTGTTCGCTCCGTGACGCTTTCGGAAATCGAGTCGCCGAGCCCTCGTGGTCGCATCGCCGGACGGCTATGGATCGGGCCGGACAATTGCGGGTTCTGGCCGGATGATTGCGGGCACCGGACGGACGGGTGCGGCAGGAACCGGCGTAGCACACGCTACGGCCGTAAGGTAGCATTGCATCACGGACGGAGTTCCGGGCCCGCGGCGGCGCGCCCTAGGGGCCTCACACCCGGGACTACCTTATCCTCATAACATGCCAATCGGTTTCGCCGCCATGGGCTCATCAGTGAGACGGCATTAGTCCCCACCGGGCTTGTGCCCTACCAAAGAACGATCCCCTTCATAGTCAAGTCCTCGACTAGCGACAAGCTCTCCGACTTAACCGGCCTGCATGCCCGACTCGGCTGACCGATGCATCCGGCAAACAACGCCTTAACGCTAATGTCGCCCCTTTACCCCACTTGTGGCAAGCTAACCAAGGCACGCCTCATTTGGACGGCCAACACAGATACACGACATATCGGGTCGTGACATCCTCCCCACTCAAATCGCAGACGCCCTCGTGGCCGGGAAGAATGTTTCTTTCCGCACACCGTATTGTCCCACGCACACAAAACGATCGTGGCCATTCACATACGGCACCATACCCTTGATGGACAGCTCTTCACTCGCGCGCCTCGCGCTAGCCCGCAGGCGCCACGCACATACCGCATCACCAATCGACATCAACCTTCACCCTACGTGCTTCCCGGCGTTAGTACCTCGGTTGAACGGCATTCCTCGCCGCCGCATTTTTCCCGCATGTCGAGGTTCCCACAGCCGCCCACGATGATCCACGCTCTTACACCCCGGTCACCGAAAGGTGGAGCTACCAAAAGTGCGCAATACAAGTGTGTCCACATTCCGACCGTCTGATCTCACAAGCCTAGGACCACCTCTCATTCCGGCATAGAATCGGTTCATGTTCTCCGCCTAGAAGCCTTGTCGGGAGCCGCACTTTGTCCGTGCCCTCTTTGCCGCGAGCACTCCCGCCCTCATCGGTTTCGGCAGAACATGACCACACCGAACCATACCGTATCGAGAGAGGTTTCGCCCGATACCATTTGTCACGGACGGAGTTCGGCCCGTGCGGCGTCCCAGGGGCCCTCTCACCCCGGGACCACCTATCCCACATAGCATGCCAACTGGTTTCGCCCTGCCATGGGCTCATCAGGGAGACGGCATTAGTCCTCGACCAGTTGTGCCCTACCAGCAACGATCCCCTTCATAGTCAAGTCCTCGACTAGCGACAAGCTCTCCGGACTAAACCGGGTCGGCATGCCTGACTCGGCCAGACCGATGCATCCGGGCAAACAACGCCTTAACGCTAATGTCGTCCCCTTTTACCCCACTTGTGGCAAGCTAACCAGAAGGCACGCCTCATTTGGACGGTCAACACAGACACGACATATCGGGTCGTGACAGCGCGCTACGGCCGGGAGGCAGCGCACGCTACGACCGGCTGTCTGCGCGCACTAGCGGGCCGAGGCAGTAGGGCAGTGGGGTACTGGGCTCAGTGGATCAGCAGGTAGCGCCGCGCTCGCCGGACATCGCGCACGCTACTGGCCGAAAGCGATCTAGTCCAGAGGTCACCGATTGCGGCTCGTCCGAGAAGCGCACGCTAGCTCAGCAGCCTAGCGCACGCTAGTCCGGCCCAGTATAAATGTCACAGAGCAGCCTCATTTTCACTCGTTTTTCATTTCCTTTCCTTTCGATCCACGGCTGGAGCTTCGGAGGAGGCGAAGCCATGTTGTTGAACAACAAATACATGAAGTTCTTGAGTTTCTAACATCAATCAATCATCCTATATCATCCTTTGATCCAGCGAATCAAGGTAATCTTTCTTAGAACACTAGTTTCTTGAATTTTGGGGTTTTTGCGTTTTTGTCCGATTCGTTCCGTATTGTTGATTAATTCATGATGGGTATGATTAATCTTGGTAGTATTCTTGTGTTTAACATCATTTAATCCATTGTTCTTCGTCGAATCGAAGTATATTTCTTGATTTCCTTCGAATCGACTTTTTGGGAGATTTGTTCTCGATCTCGTTTTCCATCCATTTTTGATGGATTGATTGTGGTTAAGTGATGTTGTTAAACATATTCTATGTATTGTATATCCATATTTCGACTTGGAATTCTGTTTTCGTGTTTTGTCGGGACGAATCATGTTTTTGGCCGTTTTGGGGGAAACATTTGAACTTTCGTCATTCGTTCTTTGAATTCAACGGCTTTGAGTCGTGCTCTGGGGCTTGTGAATCTGACCTGTGGAGACTTCTTGCCTCTGCCAACCGTCTTCTGGTTGAGAGGTGCTGAGAGAGAAATCCTAAGGTAGATTCCGGTGAGGAAGCCGGGAGCCTGAGATTATGTATGTTTGTATGTATTTTCTCTGAACTTAATGGAGAATGCTTGAACCGAATGAAGAATTCGTGAACTGAATGCGGAAAATTTCTGAACCTTTTTCCAGTTGCTGGATGTCCTCTATTTATAATACTGGGAGACACTGGGCGATCGCCTTTGCTGTATTATAATAAGCGGGCGATCATCTTTTAGCACATGGGCTTGTCCCCTTAAAGTCCGCAGGAGTTGATGGCACTCAACTATGCGGCCCAATGAGAAGTTTGCACGCGTTCGAGTCGCTGTCACGGGTGGCCCCACCTTGTACCTTTTGGAGGGTTTGTCGGTAGGTGATAAGGTGGTGCCAGGCTGTGGTAAACGATCCGGGAATCGCGGCGGCTGTCGCGGATCTGCACATGGGAGCTGCTTTGAGACTCAGTCTTCGTGGACTTTGACGGACGATGGTTTCTGTTTGGGGTGTAGGACGGTCGCCCTTAGCCGGGCACCAGAGTCGATCGCTAGGTACCAAAGGGCGATCGCCTTGGGATTCGATGGCTAGATGCCTGAAGGTGGCCTGGTATCTTCGCTTTAGGCGAGTTCGCCGTAGCTTGACTGGTTGTGTACTCGGTCGCTCGGTGTTGTAGTCGATCGCCTGTCGAGGTGAATGAATCTCGGCACAACAATTGCCCCCCAACTTGCTCCGATGTTGGAAACGTGGGGCGAGGTGGTTCTGCTGGCGATCGCTGAATTATGGCAAGTGACTTTGCTTTTTACTGAACTGGCGATCGTCATTGAGCTGATTGATTCTGAATTTGGACGACCTGATAGGTCGCTGAAATGAGCGGGAAATGGTTGCGGATGCAGAAAAGTCTCCGCGCACATGTCGGATTCCTGTTGGAGGATATCAACGGTCATTTATGACTCCTCGTCTGACGCGTCCTTGAAAATACGCGTGCGCGGGTCTCAAGGGGGTCAATAAATGCGACGGCTGCACTTCCGACCCCTGAGATTCTTCTTAATTGCACAGGAGTCCTTTTCATCTCCTATAAAAGGACGCAGGGACGCAACGTCAAAACTCTTACGCGCATATATCTGAGAAAGAAGGACTTGCTGAAGATTATTTCTGAGAGATTCGACTGCCGATCGTCGATCGATTCCATCTTTGGGTAAGAAAAAATCCTTTTCTCCTTTCTTTCTTTGAGAATGGCTGGAACATCATCATCACATGGAGTGGGCACCAGTTACTCCGCCGGGACATCGACTGTCCGGGGAGGATCCTCTTCCGACTTTCATCTGGAGAAGGCCGCTGAGGCTATCCGGGCCGGAATTGACCCTGCTGAAATCGAGACTTTGTTTAATGAAGCCGACGTCGCTAAGGAGGCGGCCGTTGAACACAGACGATCGCAGATGGAGAGAGATCTGGCGATTAGGGCCCACTGGGAGCAGCACAGTGCTTTCAGCCGGGCCTATCTGGCTTTTGCTGAGATTATGGAGAGGTTGGCCGGTCCGTCTCCAAGATTCAATTACGGGATTACTCGATCGCCCACCCTTACCAGCTTGCCAAACGGTCGCAGTTCTGGGATGCGCAGCGATCTCTATGGTCGCTTGGCCAATTTCGGAGTTCGGCGACCAGGAAAGACCTGGCCGTCTGGAGGACGAGGTTTCACGTTCCTTCAGATGTGGATATATTTGCGCCGGCGGAGAATGAACGGGCCGACCAACCCCCGATGGGTATGGTCGCTGTGAACGAGGCGATTATGGAGGCTAGGCTACGTTTTCCTATATCTTTTGCTGTCTCCCATCTGTTGTCCGCTTGGAACGTGGCGCCACTCCAGCTAACGCCGAATGCTTGGCTCCCGATAATTTGTACTCTCACTCTGTTCGGCGGTCATCGCCTGAACCGCCTCCCTTCACCGTGGGAGATGAACCACTTGTTCAAGCTGACGGCTCAGAAAGGGTCGGTCGGAGGTCACCATATTAAGGGCCGATCTGGTCGGGTGATCCTCGGAGTCCCGAATAAGGCGCGGGGCGACCCGACGAAGTGGTTCTGGGTCGTCGGTGCGTGGAGGGCTTCTGCGAGTGACAATCCTACGGGCGAGCTGGAGATCCCCACTGAGTTTCGGGAGAGGAATCCCGGTAAGGGTTTAGACTCTCCCTTCGTTCGGACGTGTTCTGAACTGATCTAATTTGATTTCGGTTTTGCAGGTTTTTATATTCCGGCGATCGAGGAGTTGCCTTTTGATTTCCCGGTTGTCTGGGAGCGGATACGGAGCTTGTCGTACGACGACCTAGACGCTAGCCGGATCAACAAGAAGAATCGTTGGTTGTCGGCTCGGTTATTCCATTTCCCGAGACATCTCTCGGTATCGGGTATGAGTTTCTGCGACCTACAATTTCTTGGCGATCGCCTTGCTTGAGGAAATTGTCTAACTGTTGATCGACTGTCTTAACTGTAGAGGTTCGCTTCCCTCGCTTTTTGGAGCCTCCACCGGAGATCGCCATGTCGAATCCTAGGGTTTTAGGCTGTCTCCGCCATAAGAAGTCGTCTTGGGCTCCACCTGTTGCGCTGCCTATTATTCCGGAGGCGGAGCCTCGCATGGAGCCGATGGTGGCTGAGGAGGAAGTTCCGGAGGAGGGGCTTCGAACGAATCGCAAAACGCCGAGGCCGGAAGAAACTACGGTTTCTGCCCCTGCCAATGAGGTGCCGATCGCCGCGCCTCCGATCACCGTTCTTTCTCCGGAGAGTGAGCCTATTCCATCCGCGACTTTCTTAAGGGAGATGGCGATCGCCGATGCTGAGACCCCTCGAGGGAAGCCGTATTTCGGTCGCGACCCTAAGAGGGCTGAGAGGTAGACACTGCTCATTGAGTCGAACCTTGTCATTTGCGTTGGAGATGTGCTAACTCTTGTCGTTCGGATGCAGGGTCCGTAGAGCTGACCCGACCTGCCCGCCGATGGTGGTGGACTTCTTAGCGAGCCGATCTCCTCGACACACCTGTGACGTTCCGTTATACGTCAACCGGGCCGTTTCCTCTCTGCCGAAGGCCTAGATGACAGATTTGGATGCGATCGCTCGTCAGTGATCGGGGAGCTCGATGCAGGCAGCCTTTGCTCTTTCTCTCCAGGCGGCGACAATGGTTGCCCAGGCTGTGCAGGAGTTTGTGGGACGTCCTTCCACTATCTGCCTGCAGGCTAATCTCGAGGCGGCTCGGACACAGAACGCCGAGTTCGCCGACAAAATCGCGGCGATGGAGAAGGACTCCCTGGAGGCTGCTAAGCGGGCGAGCCAGAAACTTGAGCTGGCGAGAAAAGATGCTGAGCTATCCCGGGTGACGGTCGATCGCTTTCGGGACCGGATAACCAATGCTGTGCGGGCGCAGAAGGCCGCTGAGAAGGAGGCCGATCGTCTGAAAGTGACCATCGCACGGCTGACTAGCGAGTTGGCGGAGTCGAAAGGGGAGACGGCTGCAAGGGAGGCCGAGCTCCAGGGCATGCAACAGGCGCTGGCTGAGCTGAAGGGAAAGCAAGAGGCGACCGAGGCCGATCCCTTTCGTAATGTGGCGTTTGTCAGTGAGTTCGCCTATTATATGGTGTTCGCTGACTCGCTCTGAGTTGCCAAGAAAGGAGGATTGGAGGTCGGCCCTCTAGCCAAAAATTTCAAAGCGTACGCGCTGGAGCACCCTCTTCACCCTGACTTCTCCGTGCCTATCCTTGATCTTGCGGACATCAGTGTGGATCTCAGTTGGTATCCGATCCCGGCGAACCTCATTCATCCTGATGCCCTGGAGGATGGGGAGGCTGCCCCACAGGCAGGCGAAGGGTCGCGGACCGATCTCGGTGCTGAAGGCGAAGGCCAGGCAGGGGCCTGAGGCACTTCCTTTTACTGTTTTCAATTAGCTTGTAACTTGTAGCTTTCTTTTTGTACTTAGGCCTTCGGGCGACCTTGTATGTACCTTTAAGATTTTGAAGTAATGAAATGATCGTTCGGTTCTTCGATTTGTCACTTGAATGATTGCTATTTTTGAGTCTTTTGCTTGACTTTATACAAATGTGTGAGGAGAGATTGCTGTAAGCGTAGGTCTACGTGAATTGATAAACTCACATAGATAACTTTTACAACAAATTCGATCGCTGCACAATCATCTGACTAATGCCGATGGCCGTATGTAATTGAATAGGGACGATCGTCGAGCATATATCTCCGCACTCTTTTCCCCCTTGTTTTTGTTCACTTAGTGAAAGTAAGGGGACGAAAATAAATCGTTGAGTGAGCGGTCTTCAAGTTTGTCGAATCCTCGAAAGGAGCCGTCCATCTCGGTCTTGAGGAGCCGTGCACGATCGCGGAGTTCGATGGACCGACCTCCATGATCGTGTCTTATGCACGAGCGACATTCCGTCTGATGGCTAAATTCTCGTGACTCACTTAATTGGTTGGGTCCTCCGAAGGTTGCGCCTCGCCTCGTATTTAAACGAAGGGCGTGCGGTCTCGGTCTGGAAGATTCCTTGCGCGGGGCGTCGTCGGATTAATCAACTCCACTTCCGCAGCTTGTTAGCTATGCTTCCACCTCGGGTCACCACGAAGATGGCGACCCTCTACGGTGTACGTTGAGACGGGGGTAGGGACGCGTCGCATTGTCCGGGCCCACCATGTTAGATGATGAATTTTTGAGGGCGGGCGAGTATGTCCACTGATTAGTTTTGGAGGGCCCTCAGACTACGCCGGCCTCGTATTTAAACGAAGGGCGGGCGATCTTGTCCCAAAGGGACCTTGCATGATCGAAGCAGTCGGTTCCATCGACTACCAGGACCATGGCTGCACTCTTCTACCTCGGATCGTCATGTAGATGCCAACCTTCGACGGTGTACGTTGTGCGGTGGAGGCGATCTCGTGCCGTAGTCCACCATGTTAAATGATGAACTGTGGATGGCGAGCGATTCCTCTGGTTTTGATGGTGTTCGTTCAGGCAGTAGCCTTTGATTTGATGAGGTGGGAAATCGGGGAGAGACATCCGAGGTTCCCTTCTCTTGATTGAATTATACGATCTCCGAGGTTGATCGAGGGGTTGTCTCGTATGAGCTTTCTAGCCTGTTCGCGTTCGACTCGGGCGATCGTGTTGAGAGTTTGGAGGGGCTCCGGCTAAGCCAATAAGCTGTCCAACTTGCCTTCCTCGAACAATTTCCAGAGTTGCTTGAGGAGGTCGCGGCATTGGTTGGTGCTGTGGCCGGGACTCTTATGGTAGACACAATATTGATTGTGGTCCATATGACCGTGGTCCCTTATTGCCTTTGGCTTGTTCAGCGGTTCGCGCCCTTTGACGGCGTAGTAAATGTGGGCCGGAGTTCGGTTGAATGTATGGAGGAGATGGGCTTCCATGTCCTCGAAGGTCTTTCGGACAGGAGAAGGCGTTTCCTCGCCTAGGCGGAGGGTGAGCAGCTTCTGCCTGGCCAGAAAGTCGGCAGCCTTAGCGCGGAAGATCGCGTAAGTTGGGGGGATATCTTTCGTCAGATGTCTGAACATGGGGGAGTGACCGTAGAATCCCCCCAGGACTGAATAGAGGGCGAGATCGTCGCTGATGGGCTTGCTGGTGAGGACGATCTCGTCCACTCGGTCGATGTAATCTGCATCGGATTCGTCTCCCCCCTGCCTGATTTTCATCATGCGGTGGGGGCCTTCTGGTCTGGCGACCTTGGCGGCGAAGTACGACGTGAAGTCGTTCGCCAATTTCTCAAAGGAGATGATCGATCGTGGAGGTAGCGAGACGTACCACCTATGGGCCAGATCGCCTAATGTCAACGAAAAGATTCGGCACTTGGTTGCATCTGAAATTTACTTAGGTGGGTTTCGGGGTCCGACCTCCCTTCGTATAGAGGCGTTTTGGGAGGAGAGATTCTTGGTTGCATGGGGGCGAGCTCGATATGGGCCGCGAGTGGCTCGATCGGCCCGGCGATCTTCCTGCTGGTGCTTGCCCCAGTGTCCAAGAGTGCTTTCATCTCGTCGATCTGGCGTTGGATAGCAGCCATCGTCGTGGCCTGGCTGCTAGCGGCTAGGCGATCAGAGCGGGAGCCGAGGCGATCTATTACTGACCCCCTGGCGTTCGGAATGGGTTCCAAGAGGCTGATCTGCCTTCTGCTGGGAGTTGGGTAGGCCGAACTCCTGGTGACGGACTCGGAATCCATCATCTCGTGGTTGGGGACAGATTACCCTGGTCGCCATGATGGATCGCTCCCCAGGCGACTGAATACGGAACCGTCCGACCTTGCGAGAGCCTTTTCTCGTGACTTGGGGCCTCCTGACGATCGCTCGCCCAGTAGCCCCTTGAATTTCCGTTTGCCCACGTGGCGGATGGCCGAAGGAATAATAGCGGGAGTTGCGCATGCTCTCCGTCGCTCCTTTAGGATGGCCATAGCCTCCTCGATCTGCTCCGCAGTTTGGATCTGATCGAGTGAGAGGCTGGGACCACCCCTCAGATGCGGGATTGAGAGTCTCGCATTCCTGCGACTTCTCTCCACCGTCGGCTGGGGCTCGGATTGAGCCGGGACTCGTTGTCCGGCGGTTTGGAGAGCGGCTCTCTTCGGTGCAGAAGTGGATGCCATGATTCTGAAGGCTTTCTTTGAAGCGCAGTAAGTGTCACTTCAAGTATATGCCCCGAGAACAGTGAGTGTTCTTCCGGATGGTAGGAATAAAAATTAAGGTTTAGATCGCCCTTCTTCTAGTGCCAATTGTTGCTACCCAAAATATTATCCGGAGATAGATATTGCTGGAATGGATGGATAGCAAACAAGGTGCGAGAACACTTCCGTGGTAAAGAATAAATAACACAAGACTTGCCGGGGTTGTTAGTCCCGGGCTTGAATTCTCTTGCGAGATGTTATTAATACGAATATTCGGGGATACAAGTATTAATGTTAGAATACTATTACAATGAGTGTAACGATTCTAGTTATCTAAGCTTGTGAGCGTGTAGATTGCCGGAAGAACCAGATGTGATGCTCTGTGAGTTCTTGTAACAACGTTGATGAGCTGTGACGGCGGTGAGAGATCGGTCGTCTCTCACGGCGTATATAGGCTGTTGGTTTGAGATCCGGGGCTTGTGAATCTGACCTGTGGAGACTTCTTGCCTTTGCCGACCGTCTTCTGGTTGAGAGGTGCTGAGAGAGAAATCCTAAGGTAGATTCCGGTGAGGAAGCCGGGAGCCTGAGATTATGTATGTTTGTATGTATTTTCTCTGAACTTAATGGAGAAGCTTGAACCGAATGAAGAATTCGTGAACTGAATGCGGAAAATTTCTGAACCTTTTTCCAGTTGCTGGATGTCCTCTATTTATAATACTGGGACACATTGGGCGATCGCCTTTGCTGTATTATAATAAGCGGGCGATCGTCTTTTAGCACATGGGTTTGTCCCCTTAAAGTCCGCAGGAGTTGATGGCAGTCAACTGTGCGGCCAAATGAGAAGTTTGCACGCATCCGAGTCGCTGTCACGGGTGGCCCCACCTTGTACCTTTCGGCGGTCTTGTCGGTAGGTGATAAGGTGGTGCCAGGCTGTGGTCAACGATCCGGGAATCGCGGCGGCTATCGCGGATCTGCACATGGGAGCTGCTTTGAGACTCAGTCTTCGTGGACTTTGACGGACGATGGTTTCTGTTCGGGGCGTAGGATGGTCGTCCTTAGCCGGGCACCAGAGTCGATCGATAGGTACCAAAGGGCGATCGCCTTGGGAGTCGATCTCTAGATGCCTGAAGGTGGCCTGGTATCTTCGCTTTAGGCGAGTTCGCCGTAGCTTGACTGGTTGTGTACTCGGTCGCTCGGCCTTGTAGTCGATCGCTTGTCGAGGTGAATGAATCTCGGCACAACAGGTTGTAAGTGACTATGTGAATCCTATGGATATGGTTGGTGTTGATGATGCACTTGGTATTTGCGTGTGGACATATATTGTTTCATTTCGGTGCATTGTGGTTTGACGTGGAGTTTTGCTAAAGTGTTTGATGCCGCTGGGTGAATTGTTTGGATATCCTTGGTGTGATGTGTTATTTGTGCATAATTGATTCACTAGCCAGCTCGGGAGGGTCCTTCGAGGCCTCGAGTGGGATTCGTGGCTTCGTCCCGGTCCTAGGTGACGTGTGGTGCTTGATTATTTTGCTAGCCAGCTCGGAAGGGTCCGACGGGGCCTCGAGTGGGATTTGTGGCTTCGTCCCGGTCCTCGGCGATGCGAGTACGTGTGTATGTTTTGTGAATGTGTTTGCTCACCTCAGGAGGGTTAGACGGGGCCACGGAGGGAATTCCAATGGCTTCGACCTGGATTCACGAGTGAAACTTCACGAGTGCGTGTGTATGTTTTGTGAATGTGTTTGCTCACCTAGGGAGGGTTCGACGGGGCCACGGGGAATTCCAATGGCTTCGACCTGGATTCACGAGTGCGTGTGTATGTTTTGTGAATGTGTTTTCTCACCTCGGGAGGGTTCAACGGGTCCACGGAGGGAATTCCAATGGCTTCGACCTGGATTCACGAGTGAAACATCACGGGTGTGTGTGTGTGTGTGTACTTTATGTCCGTCAAGGACGCGTGACGTGGGTTTTTAACCTTGTGAATTGTGGTTGGTTTTATTTTGTGAAAACAAAACCTTTGGGCTGTGACCCCCGTTGATTTTGAAAGAGAAGGATTTGATAATCCTAAATTGTTTTCTATTAAAACTCTCGATGGCATTTCAAACTGTTTTATAAATTGTTTCCCTCGAATTGTGATCTTTCGGTTTTGGAATGTTTTACCCAAACTCATGCCTCGGGAAGTACTTTTCGTTACGTTTGGATTTTTTAGGATTCCTGATTATTATTGTTCTTGGAACTTGTATTATATGGCTCGTATTTTTGCACTTTGTATTTGCACTAGAAAAACAATGGAGTTTTGATAACCCCCGAGTATTCGGGGGGTGGATGTCTGTTTTTGCATTCAGGTTTGGGAGCATAACACAGGATCGGCACGAAGGATGATGAAAGATGAATGATACTAATCACACGAGGATCCGTATGATGTCATTGGTTTAGTTGTATTTCATTTCCGCTGCAGTATTCTTTCCTGTTGTACGGGAGTGTGTTGTATTCGACCCCTGCGTGGGCATGTAATGTATTTGAGTTGTATGTATTTATTGAAAGACCAACTCGGTCTATGGAGTCATTTTAGCCTTAAAGGCATTGTTGAGTTGTTCTATGTTTTTATCAGGCTGGTAGATCCTTGAGAAAAGGTTCTACGGCGTGTAATATCCCTGAGCGGATTGGGGGTGTTACAGATGTCTTCCTCGTATGATGATGGTTATGGTATTATTGTTGTGCTTCTTGATGATATATGAGGTGTATATTGAAGAAGATGATGATTATGATGAGTATATGTTTCAAGTGTTTATGTTTTAGATATGAACATGGAATGTTGATATTTAGAACAAGTGATGATGATTATGGATGTTAAGGGACAAGTTATGTGAATAGTGATTTGATCTTCTGTATGGTCTTGATGATATATGAATCGTGATTAAGAATTTGACAAGAACATTATCTTTGTTTGAGGATATGTGTTCATATGAGTCGAATGATCCTAAGTGTAGTTTGGCATGAGATTGATATATATAAACAAGGGATAATCATATCACGTTGAATTTAAGTTTGAATTCGGAATTGAATACGTTGATTTAACTTGCTTCGTGCTCGAATCGACCGTTATTGAGATCACCGGATTATGAGATTGAATTGAAGGTATGAATTCAGATTTGTTGGGCATAAGAACATTTGATCCGTACATAGTTGGAATTGAGTATGTTATGAAGTCCTTAATATCGAGATGAATTGATCGTTGATATGATCATCGGTATATGGAATCGTAGTATGGTTATGGATTCATGATTGATTGATGTAGGTTTTTTGGATATGTATTTATTCGAGATATTGTGGAACCGTTAAGTTGATTGGACGGTTATATCGGTTGTGGATTGTTATCGAACATATTGTTAATTGATCACTGCACTAGGTTGCGTTAAGTAATCGTCGATGATTAACCATTGTGCTGCGATTGGAATTGGAGGACGCATGAATCGCCTTGGACGGGGCTGTGGAGCTTGTATAAGAAGACGACGGGATTGGTAACAACTTCATCGTATCAGTATCGAGGCAAGTTATGCTTGCTCAGTTCATAATGTTTAATAAATGATTTCGTTTTCATTTCATTTATGATTCATATAGCAATGGTATCATGGAATATGAATTGCCGGGATGATGGTATGCATATTATGCTTGGATTAAGATAAATCATAATGTATATGATTTTAAATATGTTTAGTGGAAACGGAGACGTGAATTATATTTGGTCTATTGTGTGAGAGATTAAATATCAAGGCTAGTTATCATGCCGACATTGAACTCGAAGTGGTGGTTTGGTATTAGTTATGGACTGTACTTCATGTTGGATTATTCGGATAATTGTGTATTCGTTCATGGATGTTGGTCGTGGAAAGGTTAGCGTCTCCAGCTTGAGGTAAAATAATATTGCTAGATTATGATAATCATCCTATTGCATTATTGCATGTGTGTGTTGATATTTTATGTGGTGAATGTGCACCATTGTTTGTTACATTTTGTGATGTGCTCTTTCTTTGAGCTGTAATCTGTTGGGCCGATGTGTTAGGGGATAAGACCTAAATGGCACCTATGTCCGGAGTATTCCTGAGTAGATGCTTACGTGACCCTTGGCTGCTGCCTTGGGAGTTTATGTGATATTGTCCCGAGTATTCCTGAGTAGATACTTCCGTGACCCTTGGTTGCGGCCTTGGGAGTTTATGTGCTATTATCATATGCATTGTTGAGCATGCTGTGAACTGTTGTCTGCCGGAATACGACGTTGTGGTCATGTCAGTCTTTCATGATCGAGTTATTGTTGCTCTCGTGGGAAGTCTTCTTATCCTTGTTGGATATGCATTTCTTCGAGATTCGTTGTCATGTTGTATCATGACATATCTGGAGTCAGATACATTCTGATCGATCATGTGTAGGATTTTCAGGGCGGGCACGTGTAGCATGTGTTGGTTTCGACCTCATATTGAACCGTGCACACGAGACGTACTTCGTGAGGCTAATTAGGTACGAGACCAGATGAGTATCTGATCAATACCGTGGTTGGATGGTACACGGACACATGTCCGGATCGGGCGTATCGTGACGTCCGTCTTGAGTCTTGTTGATTGGTCGTTCACAGTCCATGTATAATCGGATCTGTTCGATAGTCGGGTTGTCTTTGAAATCCCATATATATGATTTGTATATGGTTGACGATTTTATTCTCTCGTGTGTCTGTCCCCATTGACCCTTTACTGATCTCGTTTGGAGTTACCATATTGATCGTCAACTCATTTGTTATCGACCTTTATTAATCTCATTTGGAGTTACCATATCGATGGTCAACTCATTTGTTATCGACCCTTGTTTTTAATCTCGTTTAGAGTTCACCCTATCATTGGTAATCTCATTCATTATTGATCCTTATTGATTCTGTTTGGGAGTTTGCCTTACCATTGGTATTCTCGGTTGTTGGCCCTTGATTGATCTTGTTGGAGTTTACCGTATCGTCGGTATTCTCGGTTGTTGATCCCCTATTGCTCTTGTTGGAGTTTACCATATCGTTGGTTTGTTGGTCCTTATTGATCTTGTTAGAGTTTACTGTATCGTCGGTATTCTCGGTTGTTGATCCTTTATTGATCTTATTGGAGTTTATCATATCGTCGATATTCTTGGTTGTTGATCCTTTATTGATCTTATTGGAGTTTATCGTACCGTTGGTATTCTCGGTTGTCGATCCTTTATTGATCTTGTTAGAGTTCACCGTGTCGTTGGTATTCTCGAGTGTTGATCCTTTATTGATCTTGTTGGGGTTTACCGTATTTTTGGTATTCCTGGTTGTTAGTCCTTCATTGATCTTGTTGGAGTCACCACATCATGGTATTCTCGTTCGTGGGTGATCCTTTGTCGATCTCGTGTGGAGTTATCATGTCATTGATATTCTCGTTCTAATGCATTGGTTGTTTATCATTATTGATTATGTGAGCATTCATGCTTTGTATTGATATCCGAGACTTGCTATTGTTGCGGGACAGTTGATCTCCAGATGTTTTGTATGATATCGGTTTTATCAGAATTGGGATCCGATTGTGCGATCCATCGGACAAAATCGGACCTAGCCATATTATCCCATATTGGAGATATGTTTATGTTTGAGAATCTTGGTATCGTTTCGGATACCGTACAGATGGTTACTTTTGAATTCATTCGTCACTCGAGGACGCAAGATGTGGATTGTGGTAAGGATTGATTTGATATGGATTGTGATGGGTTGGTAAGGTTACTTCGGTAAGATTACGTAGGGGAATGTTCTTACTCTATAAATTACATTGATATGTAATTGTTTATGTGATGTGATCGTTACCATTGTTGAGTATTATGGCTGACCCCGTCGAGGGCTTTATCTTTTAGGTACTCGGAGTTCGAGCTAGTAGCGGTCGTGAAGGGATGAGCTTTCCGTGATACTGGCTATGGCATGGTTGTTGGGATTTCTGTATTCCATCTGGTTTTTTTATAATTCTGCTGCAAATGTATTTAATTATGTCTCTATTCGCTGCGTGTGTAATTTTATAATGACTTTCAGTATTTTTCCCACTCGTGTTTACTTTCTAAATGCCCTTTTGGCATCTTTGCCTTGTGTTTTCAAATGGTATTTTCTGACGGTAATTAGGAACTATGTTTTGATAAATATTTGAGTATTTAAAATATTACCGTCTTCGCCTCTCTGGCGTATTTGAAATGTTTGCGAAAATGATCTTAGCCTTGTGGGTTCCAATGTGGGGCCCACGGCGCTGTAATATTCCCAGTGGGCTTTGGGGGTGTTTATAATATCCGGAATTTCGACTACTCTTGTTTAATATGATTTTATCCGAGTTTGTACAACGTGGAATCTGTACATATGGAAAAAATCAATGAAGAACTGAGACATCTGTATTGGTATTATTACCGCACTTGGTTGACAGTTGTATTGGAAGACATTGTGTGTCGGGCTTATCGTATGAGAATATTGTTGGAAGATGTATACATAGTCAGTATGCCGTATGTTCGTATTTGGTATATTAAGACGACAAGCAAGATCGGTGTAAATGATATCCACGTTAGCGCACGCTACGATATATACTTAGCGTACGCTAATGCACAAGGATTACATACGTTAAGAAGGATAGCTAACGTACGTAAGGTGCATACATATTACGTACGTTAAGTGGATAGGCTAACGTACGTTAAGTTCATATCGGACAGGATAAGGCTGTGGCCGATAGGCGGGTCCCGTGGTCGGCAGCTTTCAGCGCGGATGTGGATGGGCGAGTCAACGCTGAGGTTAACGTACGCTACGGGAAGTATATAACGTATGTTAAAAGGAGTTTCACTGTAGCAAGTCAACGTACATATTACGTACGCTATGAAGGATATGTTACGTACGTAATCGATTTAACGAAACAGGTTAGTGAATTCTGGAATGATGTTACGCACGCTATGAGAGACATGTAGCGTACGTAAGGTGCATTACATACGTTAATATAGATTGATAACGTACGTAATGAGCGATGCAGTTTATAAAATAAGGTTCGTTCTTTCATTTCTTCACGAGAGAAAATAAATATCCTTCCTCCAACTTCGTCCCTCTGCACATGAAAGTGAGAATAAACCTCTTCTATCTTGGTTATGAGCTTGGAAGCATGGAGTAGAATCTTGGATATGAAGATATCAATGATTCTTGAAGAGTTGATTGTGTTATTCATGTTCTTGAGGTATGTTAATGAACTCTACACCTTGAATTCGGATTTTGATGATATTGTTGGTGAATAATCCGTATGAAGATGATTACGATGTTGCTATTACGATTCTTGAGGTCATGAGAATTGTATATTGGAAGATACAATGATATATGTCTTCGATTATATCATTTGTTATAATCATGATTATGGAATCATGGTGTTCTTGATGTTCCTGATGTTCTTGGTATATATATCACATCAAAGAGGGAAATTTGATAAGATATATGATGGTTTTTAAGTATAATCATGGAATTGATGATTTAGACCAACGCTATGTTGATCGTAGTGGTAAAATTCGTATGTTCTTGACGAAATACGAATCATGATAACAAATTTTGAATCCGGATAGATGATAATTAATCTTATAACAAGATTCTCAAAGGTATTGAACTCGTTGGGTAGTTCGGATTGCCGATTATGCCGATAGTATTGTCCTACTATGTAATTTATAATTAAAAAGGAAGGAATCGTGTTAATTCATATGAATTCGGAATAGAGTCTGTTATGTAATCCTTTTTATCGAGATGAATTGATCGTTGATATGATTATCGGATTATGGAAACGTATCGTGGTTATGAGTTCATAATTAATTGATTCGGGTTTTTCGAATTTATGTTTAATCGGGATATTATGGAACCGTTGGGTTTATTGATCGATTGTATTAATTGTTAAGTATGATCGTCGAGCTGCGGTTTGTATTGTAGATATGACTTTGTATTTGTTGAGTTGGATTATTTGGTTTTGTGTATGATCGAGATATCGTTGAACCGTGAAATTGATTGATTGGTCGTGTCGGTTGTTGATTGTTATCGGATTGTTGTTAATCTATTATTGCAATAGGTTGCGATAATTGACCATTGATAAGAATCATGCCTTACGGTCAAGTTCGAGGATGCTCGTGGATTGCATTGATCGGGGCCGAGGAACTTACAGACGAAGGCAAGGGATTAGTGATGGCTTCATCGGTTCGAGGCAAGTTATTACTTGCTCAGTTTATAATATTTAATGAATGGTTTCCGTTTCATTCGTTTATAATTCGTATAGCAATGTTTATAATCGTAATCACAGGAGATTTGGGATTATAAGTTGTATTTGAGTTTTGGGAGTTAATCATAATGTATATGCTTTATCTCGGTTATTGTCATATTTGGGTATCAAGGTTACGTTGCGATAAAGATGAGGATATGAGTATCTATAGTCCATGGTCCGTTTGGATCACCGAGCATTGAGGATAATCGCCGGTAATTATTTGACATCGAGATTTCTCCTGAAGGACTCGGGACAAGTATCTTAGTTTGATTCGGTTTAGTGTTGATGATCTTGATCATGCAGGTTGTCATTCATGTTGCTGAACATGAAGTCGTCCTAGTTGTTTCATCACAGTGTCGTTCATGTTTTTGATTTATATGTTGTTCATGTTGATGAACATATTTAGTTGCATATGTGTATGCATAATTGTACTGTTTATGTTGTGTTGATCCGATGGGATCGTGTGATCTATGCTGAGGGCGCTGGATTGGATGTCCACTATGCGTTGGTTCGACGGGATCATCATGGGGATCTATACTGAGGGCGCTGGATCGTTGGACAGGTTTTCCACCATGCGTTGGTCCGACGGGATCATCATGGGGATCTATGCTCAGGGCGCTGGATCGTTGGATTACCCAGTGTTGTGTTGATGGAATCATGTGGATTCGCATCATTGATTTTATCATGTGTTCTTGTGCATATGTATATTGTTGGTTATCCACCTCATGTTGATCTAGTAGGATCATCTGGGATCTATGATGAGGGCGCTGGATCACGGGATTTCCATTGAGTATACACTGTTGTTATTGTTTTGAGCATATTGACGTTGTCATATGAGTAGCATTTGTAGGTCTTGGATTAGGACCGTGCCCGTATGTTGAATTGATCTGATCTCGGATTAGACTTACATGATTGTCATGGTGTTGTGTATCTCGAGGTATGTTCCGTATTTCCTTTGGTATTTGTCTTTGATGGACAATTGGTTTTCGTGTCGAGATGTGATGATGTTACCCGATGGATTTGGGTTGGACAGAGTTAGCAGATTTCGTAACAGTGAGTTATGATGATGTTTCGAAAACCTTGGGTACTGTGCGAGATGTGAATTTTGGTAAAGTTATGACGATAAGATTACATTGGTCGTATTCTTATTTTGTATTCTCATTGGTATGTAATTATTAATGTGATGTGACAGTTATCATTGTTGGATCTTATGGCTGACCCCGTTGCGGGCTTTCTTTTTAGGTACTTGAGATATTGAGCTTGTAGCGGTCGTGGAGAGATGAGCTTCCCATAGGATATTGGCTAGGGCATGTAATTGTGTATTGAGTTTCCTGATAAGTTGTTGTATTTGTAATACCCGTAATTTTGATTTCCGGTAATTTCTTTTTTTTCGGCGAAAGTCAGTTTTGATGACTCGCTCATGACCATTTCGTCATTTCGAAAATGTTTAATTCTGCACTTTTTCTCATCCGAGTTCGTTTCGGTGTCGTTTTGTTTAGTTCCGTGCTTTTTGGCGACTTTTCCGCACTTGAGCTCGATTCTTGCGAATCTCGTTTGAAACTGCTGTTTCGAGTTTCCCGTAAGTCCGTTTAACTTTTTTAGACGTGTTGTGAACTTTGGTTTGGTTATTCGATCACGTATCGTGATTTTCGGACGTTTTGGGCCATTTTCATAATTTCCCAAAGTTTAGGATAATTATTTTCCGTTGTCGAATTTCGAGCCTTCGGATGGTCGGAATCGTGTGTTCTCTTAGTGCTCGAATTTGTATTTGCGATTACTTCGTAACCATATATTCGATTCGTATTCAGGTTTGGGTTTCGGGGTCGTTCAGGCCGTCGGAGTTGGCCCCGGCCGAGTCATGGCCGGCAATCCTCCCAGTAAGCCGGCGAAGTTACGGCCGGTAGTGCTCGGCAGTTACGTACGTAAGGCTGGTTACGTACGTAACCCTTGGCCGGTTACGTATGTAAGGATGCCGGCAGAATTGGGGCAGTGACTCGGTTATGTACGTAATCCTTGGCCGGTTACGTACGTAACCCTGCCGGCAGACAGCCTATATAAGGCCCAGCAGTCGGATTTTTCACCAATTTTCTCATTCATTCCCTTCTCTTCCGCGGTTGGGGCTTGGAGTACGTGATTATATGTTGTTTATCTATCAATCCGCGAAGTTCTTGAGTTTCTATCATCAATCATACATCTTATAACCTCCTCCGATCTACCGAATCAAGGTTAGATTTCTAGAAATCTAGTTTTGGGGAATTTGGGTGTTTTGGTTGTTTTCATCCGTTTAATCCAATTTAACTAAGGATTGTGATGGATTGATGATTATTTAGATGTATTATATCATTTCCCTTGTTATTCCATGGTTGGATCGTATCGATTCGTTGTTTGGGTCGAGTTCTTGACCGACGCCTTGAAGGTGTCCGGTAAAATGTCTTAGAGGGGTTTTCGGGCGTTCTACGATTATTCCTCCTCGTATGATCATTGATTTATTAATTATATATTGTTAGGGTTGAGTTTCTTGCGAAGAAACCAAGTTGAACCTTCCGTTCGTTGTCGTCTTCCTTTTCGAAAGCATCGAGCGTTTCGAAGCTTTCCGGTTGAGCCGTGTTCGTCGGGATACTTGCGTGCCGATTCTGAGGCAAGTAACTTGTCCATATAATTCTTGTTTTGTGGATATGATGATTGGTGATCGTCTCGGTATGTTAGTTTGTTTGTTTGAAATGAGTTTTCAAAGGATTCGGCTAGCCTCGTTAAAGGCTCACTTTCAAAACCCTTGTAAATGGTGTGGGTTGTAAGTGACTACGTGAATTCTTTGGATATGTTTGGTGTTGATGTTGCGCTTGATAACGCGTGTGTGCATATATTATCTCATTTCAGTGTGTTGTGATTTGACGATTATGTCGTGCTTTGTGTTTGTTGCCTTTGGTGGATTGTATGAATATCCTTGTTGTGACGTGTTAATTGTGTGAATGTATTTCGCTCACCTCAGGAGGGTCCGACGGGATCACGGAGGGAGTCCAATGGTATAGCCCTGGATTCACGAGTGCGGTTGCTTATGTTTTGTGAATGTGTTTACTCACTGTGGGTTGGTTCGACGGGGCCACGACGGGAGTCCAATGGTATAGCCCTGGATTCACTAGTAAAACTTCACGAGTTGGTGTATATGATTTCAAAAACGCATTCTGCTAACCTTGGGAGGGTCCGACGGGGCCACGAAGGGAATCCAATGGTATAGCCCTGGATTCACGAGTTGGTGTTGTATTTTTGGTGACCAAGGTTTACGTATCTTGGGCGATTATATTGTATTGATTTTATGTCCGTCGAGGACACGCGACGTGGGTTTTAACCCTGTGAATTGCTGTTGGTTTTCTATTTGCGAAAACAAAACCTTTGGGCTGTGACCCTGTTGATTTTTGGAGAGAGAAGTATTTGATAATCCTAAGTTGTTTTCTATTAAAACTCTCGATGGCATTTTAAATCATTTTTATAAATTGTTTCCCTTGACTTGAGATTTTTCGATTTTGGAAAGCGTTACCTAAACTCCTGCCTCGGGAAGTACTTTTCGTTACGTTTGAATTTTTGAGGATTCCTGGTTATTGTTATTCGTGGAATGTGAATTGTATGGCTCGTATTTGCACTTTGTTCTTGCACTAGCAAAACAATGGAGTTTTGCTAACCCCCGAGTATTCGGGGGGTGGATGTCTGTTTTTGCATTCAGGTTTGGGAGCATAACACAGGGTCGGCACGAAGGATGATGAAAGATGAACGATACTAATCACACGAGGATCCGTATGATGTCATTGGTTTAGTTATAGTTTATTTTCCGCTGCAGTATTCTTTCCCGTTGCACGGGAATGTGTTGTATTCGACCCCTGCTTGGGCATGTAATGAGTTTGAGTTGTATGTATTTATTGAAAGACCAAATCGGTCTACTGAGTCATTTTAGCCTTAAAGGCATTGTTGAGTTGTTCTATGTTGTTACCAGCCTGGTAGATCCTTGAGGAAAGGTTCTACGGCGTGTAATATCCCTGAGCAGATTGGGGGTGTTACATAAATGGTATCGGAGCATAGGTTGTGAAAACCTAGGCTGTCGGGTGAAGTCGTGTTGTTTGATTCTTGTTTCATCGGATTTTATCTGACTGAGTCGTGTCGCGACGCGTCGTCTGAGTTTGTTGGTCGTGATTAGTATCGTGGGCGATCATCATCTTCGTGCGACCTGTGGATGTAAGTCTCCCTTATATGTGTCGTGCCTCGTGTGACACGAGCTATTTTTATGATTATGAGTTAAATGACGGAATCCTCTTATGGATTTTGATTTCTTGATATGTTGTTATTTGACCCTCATATTTCGTTCATATGAGGAGTAGTGTTGCTGGATTGTGCATGTTTGACTTTATTTTTTTTTATCCGCTGCGTGAGTTCTTTTGTAATGCCTTTCAGTATTTTACCGACTGAGTTTTATTTCGAAAATTGATTCCTTTACCGAGTTTTTGGCATTATGGCCTTGATCGTTTTGGCGAAATTCTTATGATGGTATTTAGTATTTTGTAAATGGATTTTGTGAGTTTTTGAAATATTACCGTCATCGGCCTTTTTTTGGCGTTTTTATAAATGGTTTTTAGCCTGGTGGGTTCCGGCGCGGGACCCACGGCGTTATAATATCCCGTGTAATTACCTGAAATTTTTGGGCATTCTAGCCCATTGAATTATCTTTGAAAACCTTGAGTATCTTAGAAAATAAAATTCGAGACATACTTTTAAATGGATTGTATTTTCAAGGCGCCTACTAGCGCAACTATCTATTTCAAAATTCTTCTACACTGAGGACCAAAATATATTTTTTTTTCTCTTTCCAGTAATTTTGGAAATGCCTTGCTTAGACCTGAAGGTCGAATATTTTTGATAGTTTTTCACTAAAAGAAAAGTGTCCTCATTTTTGTTCAAACGCAAGATGATTTCCAAAGTCTCGACAATGACGTTTGTTCAACTTTTTGTAAAATGATACTCAAGATCAACTAGTGTTTCCAAATTATTTTCGAAAGGTGGTTTTCATTTTTAAAACCCATCATTTCCTGCTTGTGGTCGAAGAAGGTGTGTATGATGTTGGTATGGTGGTTAGGGTGTTAGCCCTCCGAATTGTGATTGAATTGGTGGTGTGGACGTTGAGTCGTTCGCCACGCATATGTTTTGTTAGCCCTTTGTGGGAGGTGTGATGACGATCTTTAATATTGTCATTTTGCGGTGGCTTGCGTGTTGTCGCACGAGTGTGAGTTGTTGAAGCTTGGGTTTGTACGTTTGTGTACATGTGTGATTATTTCATGATGTTTGTGATTATGTGCTAGTTATCGTTCGGGCCGTTGAGGTCGCCGAACGATACCGTCGTTGTTGTAGTGTTTGTGTGTGTATTATTTTACGATTGTATCCGTTGTATATGATATGTGTTATGATTCTTTGTTGTGCTGAGTTGGCATCTCCGGTTTATTGTTTTGCGATGTTATGTTCCATTGTATCTAGCATTTGTATATTCGGTATGCCGAGCTGAGGCGTTTCAACCGTGATGTGCCGGGGCATGCACATGCAAATTGTCCTTCTCGTCGGTAACACATTTCAAGTGTAGACTCGAGGGACACCGAATTTAGTTTTGCGAATTGGCTACCGAGACTTTCGGAGTTCGCGCTTCAGCACAGTTATCAGGATCGGCTCTGAAAGGCCCAGTGGAGATTTTTCTGTCGGTTGCTTTTTGTGTGGTTACCTTGTTTCCGTTGTTGTAAGCTGCGGGGACGACATTTCTTTTATAAGAGGTCGGATGTAATACCCGTACTATTTTTTGACTTCTGCAGTTTCTCCTTCTAAATTCTACCGACTCGCTCATGTTCGTTGATATTTTCTGAACTTGTTCTGTATTTCGGTTTCATCGTTCGAACGAGCTGTGATCTTGTTTCGGGTCGATCTGATTATCGTTGTGACTTTTCCGAGTTCGGTTCGATTCTTGTGAACCTTGTTCGGAAGTAACATATTTTGATTCTACTAATTCTTTTATTCGAAGTGGATCGGATTTGGAACTCCTGTATTTTCGACTCTATCGACTCGTTTATGTTCGTTGACATTTTCTGAGCTTGCCCTGTCCCTTGCTTTTGTTGATCGAACGAGGGTGGTATTGTTTCGGAATTACTCGTTTGTCGTTGTGACTTTTCAATTGCTATTCCCTTTTCTGTGGATCTTATGTGAATGCACATGTTGTTTTCACCGGATCATATATTGTCTCGAGTCGAGAGGTGAACCTTGGAGTTGTTGTTTGAATTTTATTGTTCTGCGTGATTCGAACATGATTGTTCGATTTTTGTTGTCTCGATCATTGTGGTTCGATCGTTTGATTGTTCGGTTTTTGTTGATCTCGTTTCGTGATTGTTGAACATTCAGACTCCTTCGTAATTCCCTTAAGTTCAGGAAATTAGTCTCGTTTTCGATCTTCCAACCCTTGGGCGGTGGAATTCCGTATTTGTTCAGCGATTGGCTCGCGTTTTGATTGATGCACCGTTGGGGTGGTCAATCATATTGATTTTCGTTCGTTGTGTTTTGTGATTGTTCGTATAATCGACTCGATTGTATTATCTGTTTGATGACGCTTGTCACTTGTTGGTTTTATTATATCCCTAACGGCGACGTTGTGTTGGTCGTCGTGGAGCGTGTTTTCACGCCGTATATTCCTTTGCGTTGCTTGTAACGTTTCGCCGATGGGCGTAAGTTACACGTTTCTTGTGTTTCTCATTGAGTTTTCCTGGCGGGATATTGCTTCTCCCTACTTGATTTAAGTTTCGGGACGAAACTTCTTTTAAGGAGGGTAGAATGTAATACCCGTAATTTCGATTTCCAGTAATTTCTTTTTTTCGGCGAAAGTCCATTTTGATGACTCACCCATGACCGTTTCGTCATTTCGAGAATGTTTAATTCTGCACTTTTTCTCATCCGAGTTCGTTTCGGTGTCGTTTTGTTTAGTTCCGTGCTTTTTGGCGACTTTTCCGCACTTGAGCTTGATTCTTGCGAATCTCGTTCGAAACTGCTGTTTCGAGTTTCCCGTAAGTCCATTTAACTTTGTTAGACGTGTTGTGAACTTCTGTTTGGTTATTCGATCACGTATTGTGATTTTCGGACATTTTGGGCCATTTTCATAATTTCCAAAAGTTTAGGGTAATTACTTTCCGTTGTGGAATTTCGAGCCTTCGGATGGTCAGAATCGTGTGTTCTCTTAGTGCTCGAATTCGTCTTTGCGAGTACTTCGTAACCGTATCTTCGATTCGTATTCAGGTTTGGGTTTCGGGGTCGTTCGGGCCATCGGAGTTGGCCCCGGCCGAGTCATGGCGGCACTGGGGCCAGCCGATCGGCCGAGTTACGGCCGGTAGTGCTCGGCAGTTACGTACGTAAGGCCGGTTACGTACGTAACCCTTGGCCGGTTACGTACGTAAGGATGCCGGCAGAATTGGGGCAGTGACTCGGTTACGTACGTAAGCCTTGGCCGGTTACGTACGTAACCCTGCCGGCAGACAGCCTATATAAGGCCCAGCAGTCGGATTTTTCACCCATTTTCTCATTCTTTCCCTTCTCTTCCGCGGCTGGGGCTTGGAGTACGTGATTAGATGTTGTATCTATCAATCCGCGAAGTTCTTGAGTTTCTATCATCAATCATACATCTTATAACCTCCTCCGATCTACCGAATTAAGGTTAGATTTCTAGAAATCTAGTTTTGGGGAATTTGGGTGTTTTGGTTGTTTTCATCCATTTAATCCGATTTAACTAATGATTGTGATGGATTGATGATTATTTAGATGTATTATATCATTTCCCTTGTTATTCCATAGGTGGATCGTATCGATTCGTTGTTTGGGTCGAGTTCTTGACCGACGCCTTGAAGGTGTCCGGTAAAATGTCTTAGAGGGGTTTTCGGGCGTTCTACGATTATTCCTCCTCGTATGATCATTGATTTATTAATTATATATTGTTAGGGTTGAGTTTCTTGCGAAGAAACCAATTTGAACCCTTCCGTTCGTTGTCGTCTTCCTTTTCGAAAGCATCGAGCGTTTCGAAGCTTTCCGATTGAGCCGTGTTCGTCGGGATACTTGCGTGCCGATTTTGAGGCAAGTACCTTGTCCATATAATTCTTGTTTTGTGGATATGATGATTGGTGATCGTCTCGGTATGTTTGTTTGTTTGTTTGTTTGAAATGAGTTTTCAAAGGATTCGGCTAGCCTCGTTAAAGGCTCACTTTCAAAACGCGTGTGTTTTGTAAATGGTGTGGGTTGTAAGTGACTACGTGAATTCTTTGGATATGTTTGGTGTTGATGTTGCGCTTGATAACGCGTGTGTGCATATATTATCTCATTTCGGTGCGTTGTGATTTGACGATTATGTCGTGCTTTGTGTTTGTTGCCTTTGGTGGATTGTATGAATATCCTTGTTGTGACGTGTGAATTGTGTGAATGTATTTCGCTCACCTCGGGAGGGTCCGACGGGATCACGGAGGGAGTCCAATGGTATAGCCCTGGATTCACGAGTGCGGTTGCTTATGTTTTGTGAATGTGTTTACTCACCGTGGGTTGGTTCGATGGGGCCACGACGGGAGTCCAATGGTATAGCCCAGGATTCACGAGTAAAACTTCACGAGTTGGTGTATATGATTTCGAAAACACATTCTGCTCACCTTGGGAGGGTCCGACGGGGCCACGAAGGGAACCAATGGTATAGCCCTGGATTCACGAGTTGGTGTTGTATTTTTGGTGACCAAGGTTTACGTATCTTTGGCGATTATATTGTATTGATTTTATGTCCGCCGAGGACATGCGACGTGGGTTTTAACCCTATGAATTGCTGTTGGTTTTCTATTTGCGAAAACAAAACCTTTGGGCTGTGACCCTGTTGATTTTTGGAGAGAGAAGGATTTGATAATCATAAGTTGTTTTCTATTAAAACTCTCGATGGCATTTTAAATCATTTTTATAAATTGTTTCCCTTGACTTGAGATTTTTCGATTTTGGAAAGCTTTACCTAAACTCCTGCCTCGGCAAGTACTTTTCGTTACGTTTGGATTTTTGAGGATTCCTGGTTATTGTTATTCGTGGAATGTGAATTGTATGGCTCGTATTTGCACTTTGTTCTTGCACTAGCAAAACAATGGAGTTTTGCTAACCCCCGAGTATTCGGGGGGTGGATGTCTGTTTTTGCATTCAGGTTTTGGAGCATAACACAGGGTCGGCACGAAGGATGATGAAAGATGAACGATACTAATCACACGAGGATCCGTATGATGTCATTGGTTTAGTATCGTGGGCGATTATCATCTTCGTGCGACCTGTGGATGTAAGTCTCCCTTCTTTGTGTTGTGCCTCGTGTGACACGAGCTATTTTTATGATTATTTGTTAAGTGACGGAATCCTCTTATGGATTTTGATTTCTTGATATGTGGTTATTTGACCCTCATATTTCGTTCAAATGAGGAGTAGTGTTGCTGGATTGTGCATGTTTGACTTTATTTTTTTTTATCCGCTGCGTGAGTTCTTTTGTAATGGCTTTCGGTATTTTACCGACATAGTTTTATTTCGAAAATCGATTCCTTAACCGAGTTTTTGGCATTATGGCCTTGATCGTTATGGCGAAATTCTTATGACGGTATTTAGTATTTTGTAAATGGATTTTGTGAGTTTTTGAAATATTACCGTCATCGGCCTTTTTTTGGCGTTTTGTAAATGGTTTTTAGCCTGGTGGGTTCCGGCGTGGGACCCACGGCGTTATAATATCCCGTGTAATTACCTAAAATTTTTGGGCATTCTAGCCCATTGAATTATCTTTGAAAACCTTGAGTATCTTAGAAAATAAAATTCGAGACATACTTTTAAATGGATTGTATTTTCTAGGCACCTACTAGCGCAACTATCTGTTTCAAAATTCTTCTACACTGAGGACCAAAATATATTTTTTTTTCTCTTTCCAGTAATTTTGGAAATGCCTTGCTTAGACCTGAAGGTCGAATATTTTTGAAAGTTTTTCACTAAAAGAAAAGTGTCCTCATTTTTGTTCAAACGCAAGATGATTTCCAAAGTCTCGATAATGACGTTTGTTCAACTTTTTGTAAAATGATACTCAAGATCAACTAGTGTTTCCAAACTATTTTCGAAAGGTGGTTTTCATTTTTAAAACCCATCATTTCCTGCTTGTGGTCGAAGAAGGTGTGTATGATGTTGGTATGGTGGTTAGGGTGTTAGCCCTCCGAATTATGATTGAATTGGTGGTGTGAACGTTGAGTTGTTCGCCATGCATATGTTTTGTTAGCCCTTTGTGGGAGGTGTGATGACGATCTTTAATGTTGTCATTTCGCGGTGGCTTGCGTGTTGTCGCACGAGTGTGAGCTGTTGAAGCTTGGGTTTGAACGTTTGTGTACATGTGTGATTATTTCATGATGTTTGTGATTATGTGCTGGTTATCGTTCGGGCCGTTGAGGTCGTCGAACGATACCGTCGTTGCTGTAGTGTTTGTGTGTGTATTATTTTACGATGATATCCGTTGTATATGATATGTGTTATGATTCTTTGTTGTGCTGAGTTGGCATCTCCGGTTTTTTGTTTTGCGATGTTATGTTCCATTGTATCTAGCATTTGTATATTCGGTATGCCGAGCTGAGTCGTTTCAACCGTGATTTGTAATATCCGAATAAATTGTTGGGTATTTTCATCCGTATTTGAACCCTGTATTACCTGAATTGGTGTTATCAATAATCGAAGTATGATCGTTTCCGTATTCGCATCCTCATGCATGATTATATCAACTTTTAATTCTTCACATGCAACAACGTCGTAACGCACGCTAACAGGTAAGCGTAACGTTCGTTACGAACTTGAGATAGCGTACGCTACGAGCTAGACGTAGCGTACGTAAGGAGGTCAATAATTGAACAGGCTGGCTAGCACATGGACGGCTGGTGGTGGGGCTCGGAAAGATTCCCGCGGATGAACCTGGACAGTTTTGGGGTCAACGGGTGTTAACGTACGCTAAGGTTTGTATCTAGCGTACGCTAATATGTGTAGCTTATGTACGTAATGCATAGGGTGTAACGTATGTAAGCTAGTACAGAACGAGACAGTAAGCTATCAGTGAACGATAGTGTAGGCTAAGATCGAATGGTAGCGTGCGCTAAGTCGATTACGTACGTAAATGGCTAAGGCTAACGTACGTAAAGCTCAAGATATTATATATATGGACAACACCCCATTTCATTTCACTTCGTCCCATTCACTTGTACTTCATTTTCCTTCATTTCTAGAGGGTCTCCAGCCCTCTAAAACACCTATAGATCACATAAACTCGATCATCTAAGTTACGAAACATCTTGGATTGACATTCAAGCAATCGGAGTTGGATGCTACCTCTTGTCTCTGCGTTTCTTTCATATTAAGGTATGTTAATGCTACCTCAACCTTGAATTCATGTTCTTAAGGATGTTATGAACATACCACCGGGATTATTAAGCTCCATAGATGATTTTTATCCGAACACCATGTTTTTGGAAGTTGGAATGTTCATGCTTTAGTTACCCGAGTTAAGAACGTTATAGTCCGACTCTTGTTATGATGATCAAGTAAGATTAATTTTCTGAGATTAATAAACCATATTGTATGGTGTTTCCATAATGATCATAGACTTAATGTTGATAACAACCTCAGATTTTCCGAACAACCTTTGAGGATCTATAATCAAGATTTGGAGTGAGTCTTATGATGGGAGGATTAACCTGGAATTCATAGACATCAACACCATAGGATCATTATGATTCACATGAGTATGATATGTGTGAATATAACGTACGTTAAGCGCTATGCATTACGTACGTTATACCCTCAGGCAAGGCAGTCGTCTGAACTGAGAAGAACTGTCCAATGCATGCTTAGCGTGCGCTAATCCTTGTAGCTTACGTGCGCTAACGTGCAGACGTAACGTACGTTACGTATGTGTGTAACGTACGTTACGAAGAGAACAGTTAGGGTTCGGCCATCTTTTTATGCTTTCCTCGTGTGATTGATTATTTATTTAATGATAGGATATTAAGGACGAATTTCCTACGATAATCCAGTGTTGAGCCTTTCCGATCGTCGTTTCCATTGGAGTTCCGGATTGTTCCAATCAACTGTATTTCCGGAGTATTCGTGAGAGATTACCAAGGCAAGTACCTTGATATACGAATTATAATTACGTGAAATCATTGTTGCTGAAGTGTATGAATCATGTTAAGAATATCTGCATTTATATTATATATATATAGATATGCGTGGATATATGTATAGATATATGTATATGTATATAAATATACATATGGAGATAAATGTTGGGTGATTCATACCAATATTAGTCGACGTACTCAACTTAGACTAAATTACGAATAATGTTTATAGAGGTAATATGGTAATGTTTGTATTTTCGGTTGAGTTACGATATAAGGATATTCATGTAGTATTGATTGGTAGTGTTGAAGGCCTAATGTGCTAAGTCTTGAGGAATAACGTGCGAGCTATTGTTTATTTTGTGTAGTTACGTACTGGTGAATAAATTATGTGAATTGATGAACTGATTTGATAATTGTTGCAACGGTTGGCTGTGTGCTTGGTATTTGTATTAATGTGAATACTTGTTATGAGAGACGTCATATCCGGGTACCTCTAAGGGCGGGGCGTGCACTCCGGCCTGATGTACGCTGCAATGAGCGGCTCCATATGATTGGTGAACACCGGTGTTACTTAATGCGCGAGCAAGGGGCGGCTCCTATGGGAGTGAACGTCGGCGCGGTGACATGTGCAATGGGCGGCCAATATAGTGGAGTGAACGCCGGTACACAGGTGTGCAAGGGAGGCGCCTGGCAGGCTTATTGGTAACGGATATTTGAGTGATAGCTAAGACCCCGTTACCAAATGATTTTCGAAATTTAAATCTTTGCAACTTGCTTTTAATGTTGGTCCTGATGTAGACCGCGAATTATGTTTCTGGAGTTCGTTCCAACTTGTTTTAAATGTTGGTATCAGGGTTAATTAACCAAGGATATTTGACGAGATCTCCGAGGGTTAATTAATCAGGGGTCTTGAGCAGGATTTGTCGAATGAGAGGCTGTGCCTTTGATTGTACTGTGTTGATTATTCTGTGTATTGGGTCGAGAACCCCGTGAGATGTTGAGATTTGATCTCGTGATGATATTATTTGGATTGGGCCGAGAACCCCGTGAGATGTTGTAATGATTCGCTTGTGATAGTGTTTATCATTTGGGTCGAGGACCCCGAATAACGTTGTAATGGTTTTCTTGCAAATTATTTTCCACATGTTGGGTCAAGGACCCGAGAGCTTTTGAAGTATTTTCTAAAGTATTCCATTTGATTTTCAAACCCCCAGGATGGCCCGAGTCAATATTAATGTTTTCGAACTTTCTTATCAAAATACTTTTTCTTTTAAAAGGGATTTTTCTGACTCATTGGGCTCATTTAAAGTTTCACCCGAGAGTATGACAATGTGATTATCTTTCACCTTGTGTATGTGATGCTATTCTGTGTTGACCATTTAAATGTGTGGTTTGTATTAAGGTTTCACGACTGTTGAGCTTTGTATTGTTATTATTCGTATATCCTGTATATTATGTACTCGCACTAGCAAAATTCCAGTTTGCTAACCCCCGAGTTTTCGGGGGTGGGTGCCTGTTATGCGCTCAGGTTTTGGCAGCTCGGGAGCAGTCACAGGATTGGCTGGGAAGGAGATGGAGGACAATGATACTAATCACACCAGAGTTAGAGTCTTTTCTTTTGTTTCATTTTGGTCGGTATTTCTCTGTCGTTCGAGTATTCACCCTTGCATGGGTGTAGATTTCATTTATTAAATTGAGTTGTCATTCTTTTCCGTGTTCAAGTTTATTTTTGTCATTGAGATGTAGAGTTCATTTGTTTCTGAATTATTTAATGACCTTATCGGTCTGCGTTGTATTTAGATTGACCCCGGTCGGTCAATCATTTTTGTAGTCTAGTAGAGTTTAGCCTTGTAGATCCTTGTATGAAGGGCCTACGGCGTGTAACATTTCCGGATGTATTCTGGGGGTGTTACAAATATGGTATCGGAGCTTAGGTTTGCGAAAAACCTAGGCCGTTGGGTCAAGTCCATGTCCTACGTAAGTCGCGCGCGTCAGAGTTGTGATTAGTATCGTGGTTCCAACATCATATTCAAGCAATCCGAGATGGTAAGCCTCCCGAATCGTAAGTCCCCTTATATACGTATTTGATTATATTGTGCTTAACGTGAACCTAGGGTTTGAACTTGTTAGAGATTATATTGTTTTACGATATCACCTGCGTATACGGTTCGAGTGAGAAAGGTTATGTAGTATACTTCGGTAGTCGAACATATTTATCGGTTTCTGCATTCCAGTAGGATAAATCTTTGAGTGTTAATTTTATCCGCTGCGTGAGTATTTTGAAATGACTCTTGACATTTTGGCATTTTAGTCTTGCACATTTTAACGGTATTTTTATGATGGTATTTAATATTTTACAAATGATTTTGTAAGTTTTGGAAAATGCTACCGTCGTCGGCCTTTTGGCATATTTTGAAATGATTTTTAAATGGTTTTTAGCCTGGTAGGTTCCGGCGCAGAATCCCCGGCATGTAATATTTCCGGGACGAATTACGAACATTTCAAAGTAGTGTTTTGAAATTCTCCTAGCATTGTAAACCTCATGATTTAATGTAGTCGTGTCGAATGGTCACGTATTTTGGTGAAAAGTTCTTTCGAATAAACATTTTGGTAGAAGAGGAAGGATTTTCAAAATTGTGGTATTTGGGACTCAACACTTTTGAAATATTTCAAATTAGTTACAATTCGATTTTCAATTTTCTTGTAGGCATTACTCGAAAATAATTTTTTTAGAGTCATTGTATAAACTTCCTCTTCCAAAACAAAGGACAGTATTTACAAGTTTTGAGCACAACGTGACTTGGCTTTTGTTTCAAAAAAAAAAATTTTCATTAAAAGCATACGCATAATGATCGTCCTAGATGAAGGACTGGAAATTGATTTCAGAAAAATTTCGTGCTTTGCGATATTACCGTTATTCTAAGGATGCTAATTAAACCTCATGTTGATAATTATGGTATACCGTACAACCGACTTGATAACAATAAACGGTACTATCTGCATTAGCATGACGAGCCCTGGCGGACGTAGACGTGACATAGGAAGCGGAAGTGGTGAGGTGGTTCGTACGACAACGATTCATGTTACGGTGAAGGAATATCAAGATCAGACGATAACCTATGAAACCTCCTCAGTGACCGAGCCAATGAGCGGAGAAAAGAGACGGAGGACATCTGGAAAATTTTTGGGCGGTGAAGAGACTAAGGTTCTCAAACCCCCACATCGTTCGAATGCGTCGTCTTCGCGGTCGAGAATGAGCATTGGAAATCCCAAACCAGCATCGGTGACTTCCGGTAAGAAGAGAGTGTGCTTCAACTGCAACCGTACGGGACACATCTGTGTAAACTGTCCCTCTCCACTCTTGACTTGTCATCGGTGCGGGTGTGATGGCCATCGGGAGAAACATTGTGAGATAAATTCTGAATTGGCAAAGAATGCTACTCTATCGGTGAGCAGAGCAAGTGTCCGGAGAATGCCCCGAAACCTTATGTCTTCTGCTGAAGAGCCTATCATAGGCGAATGAAGATTTTGTGCTGTGTTCTAGTCGTTGCTGTTTCCAACAAATCGTGACTTTGATCATTTTTCATTTTAATTGCTTTTCATTTCCAACTCCTGCTGTTTTAAGTTTCGAGGCTGAAACGTCTTCTTAGTATGGGGGAACGTAATACCCATACTTTTCTTAGTATTTTCGGTGTTGGGATACTTTCATGGTTGATGATTCATCTGTGACCCTCTCGAAAATTTTAAACTACCATGTTCTACTGAACCTACCGTCATTCGAACGAAGTTCAGAACCGATTTGTTAGACTCTGTGAATTAGTGGTCTATTCACATCTGAACTTAATCTTTGCAAAATTTCGTTCGAAAACTATTTATTCCCACTCGTGCGGTTAATATTTCCAATGTGTTATGAACTTGAATACGGTGGGTTGAACTCGACACGCGATTTTAGTACGTCTGAGCCGCTGGTGAATTTCCTTAATTCTGTGAGCTTTTACTTCTCCACTCTAACTTCTCATGTTCACATGTAATTTATCGCCTCAATTGACGTGCCTGATACTTCCTAGGTCCAACCATTGTATTTCTAGAACCTTGCATTCGCGCATCACTCGTGATGTTTTGGGGCTGAGCAAGTAGCTGTTTTTCCTTGGTTGTTCCACCACTCTACTTTAAGTTTCGGGACGAAACTTCTTTTAAGAGGGATAGTATGTAATATCTGAATAAATTGTTGGGTATTTTCATCCGTATTTGAACCCTGTATTACCTGAATTGGTGTTATCAATAATCGAAGTATGATCGTTTCCGTATTCGCATCCTCATGCATGATTATATCAACTTTTAATCCTTCACATGCAACAACGTCGTAACGCACGCTAACAGGTAAGCGTAACGTACGTTACGAACTGGAGATAGCGTACGCTACGAGATAGACGTAGCATACGTAAGGAGGTCAATAATTGAACAGGCTGGCTAGCACATGGACAGCTGGTGGTGGGGCTCGGAAAGATTCCCGCGGATGAACCTGGACAGTTTTGGGGTCAACGGGTGTTAACGTATGCTAAGGTTTGTATCTAGCGTACGCTATTATGTATAGCTTAAGTACGTAATGCATAGGGTGTAACGTACGTAAGCTAGTACAGAACGAGAAAGTAAGCTATCAGTGAACGATAGCGTACGCTAAGATCGAATGGTAGCGTGCGCTAAGTCGATTACGTACGTAAATGGCTAAGGCTAACGTACGTAAAGCTCAAGATATTATATATATGGACAACACCCCATTTCATTTCACTTCGTCCCATTCACTTGTACTTCATTTTCCTTCATTTCTAGAGGGTCTCCAGCCCTCTAAAACACCTATAGATCACATAAACTCGATCATCTAAGTTACGAAACATCTTGGATTGACATTCAAGCAATCGGAGTTGTATGCTACCTCTTGTCTCTGCGTTTCTTTCATATTAAGGTATGTTAATGCTACCTCAACCTTGAATTCATGTTCTTAAGGATGTTATGAACATACCACCGGGATTATTAAGCTCCATAGATGATTTTTATCCGAACACCATGTTTTTGGAAGTTGGAATGTTCATGCTTTAGTTACCCGAGTTAAGAACGTTATAGTCCGACTCTTGTTATGATGATAAAATAAGATTAATTTTCTGAGATTAATAAACCATATTGTATGGTGTTTCCATAATGATCATAGACTTAATGTTGATAACAACCTCAGATTTTCCGAACAACCTTTGAGGATCTATAATCAAGATTTGGAGTGAGTCTTATGATGGGAGGATTAACCTGGAATTCATAGACATCAACACCATAAGATCATTATGATTCACATGAGTATGATATGTGTGAATATAACGTACGTTAAGCGCTATGCATTACGTACGTTATACCCTCAGGCAAGGCAGTCGTCTGAACTGAGAAGAACTGTCCAATGCATGCTTAGCGTGCGCTAATCCTTGTAGCTTACGTGCGCTAACGTGCAGACGTAACGTACGTTACGTATGTGTGTAACGTACGTTACGAAGAGAACAGTTAGGGTTCGGCCATCTTTTTATGCTTTTCCTCGTGTGATTGATTATTTATTTAATGATAGGATATTAAGGACGAATTTCCTACGATAATCCAGTGTTGAGCCTTTCCGATCGTCGTTTCCGTTGGAGTTCCGGATTGTTCCAATCAACTGTATTTCCGGAGTATTCGTGAGAGATTACCAAGGCAAGTACCTTGATATACGAATTATAATTACGTGAAATCATTGTTGCTGAAGTGTATAAATCATGTTATGAATATCTGCATTTATATTATATATATATATATATATGCGTGGATATATGTATAGATATATGTATATGTATATAAATATACATATGGAGATAAATGTTGGGTGATTCATACCAATATTAGTCGACGTACTCAACTTAGACTAAAGTACGAATAATGTTTATAGAGGTAATATGGTAATGTTTGTATTTTCGGTTGAGTTACGATATAAGGATATTCATGTAGTATTGATTGGTAGTGTTGAAGGCCTAATGTGCTAAGTCTTGAGGAATAACGTGCGAGCTATTGTTTATTTTGTGTAGTTACGTACTGGCGAATAAATTATGTGAATTGATGAACTGATTTGATAATTGTTGCAACGGTTGGCTGTGTGCTTGGTATTTGTATTAATGTGAATACTTGTTATGAGAGACGTCATATCCGGGTACCTCTGAGGGCGGGGCGTGCACTCCGGCCTGATGTACGCTGCAATGAGCGGCTCCATATGATTGGTGAACACCGGTGTTACTTAATGCGCGAGCAAGGGGCGGCTCCTATGGGAGTGAACGCCGGCGCGGTGGCATGTGCAATGGGTGGCCAATATAGTGGAGTGAACGCCGGCACACAGGTGTGCAAGGGAGGTGCCTGGCAGGCTTATTGGCAACGGATATTTGAGTGATAGCTAAGACCCCGTTACCAAATGATTTTCGAAATTTAAATCTTTACAAATTGCTTTTAATGTTGGTCCTGATGTAGACCGCGAATTATGTTTCTGGAGTTCGTTCCAACTTGTTTTAAATGTTGGTATCAGGGTTAATTAACCAAGGATATTTGACGAGATCTCCGAGGGTTAATTAATCAGGGGTCTTGAGCAGGATTTGTCGAATGAGAGGCTGTGCCTTTGATTGTACTGTGTTGATTATTCTGTGTATTGGGTTGAGAACCCCGTGAGATGTTGAGATTTGATCTTGTGATGATATTATTTGGATTGGGCCGAGAACCCCATGAGATGTTGTAATGATTCGCTTGTGATAGTGTTTATCATTTGGGTCGAGGACCCCGAATAACGTTGTAATGGTTTTCTTGCAAATTATTTTCCACATGTTGGGTCAAGGACCCGAGAGCTTTTGAAGTATTTTCTAAAGTATTTCCATTTGATTTTCAAAACCCCAGGATGGCCCGAGTCAATATTAATGTTTTCGAACTTTCTTATCAAAATACTTTTTCTTTTAAAAGGGATTTTTCTGACTCCTTGGGCTCATTTAAAGTTTCACCCGAGAGTATGACAATGTGATTATCTTTCACCTTGTGTATGTGATGCTATTCTGTGTTGACCATTTAAATGTGTGATTTGTATTAAGGTTTCACGACTGTTGAGCTTTGTGTTGTTATTATTCGTATATCCTGTATATTATGTACTCGTACTAGCAAAATTCCAGTTTGCTAACCCCCGAGTTTTCGGGGGGTGGGTGCCTGTTATGCGCTCAGGTTTTGGCAGCTCGGAAGCAGTCACAGGATTGGCTGGGAAGGATATGGAGGACAATGATACTAATCACACCAGAGTTAGAGTCTTTTCTTTTGTTTCATTTTGGTCGGTATTTCTCTGTCGTTCGAGTATTCACCCTTGCATGGGTGTAGATTTCATTTATTAAATTGAGTTGTCATTCTTTTCCGTGTTCAAGTTTATTTTTGTCATTGAGATGTAGAGTTCATTTGTTTCTGAATTGTTTAATGACCTTGTCGGTCTGCGTTGTATTTAGATTGACCCCGGTCGGTCAATCATTTTTGTAGTCTAGTAGAGTTTAGCCTTGTAGATCCTTGTATGAAGGGCCTACGGCGTGTAACATTTCCGGATCTATTCTGGGGGTGTTACATGATGTGCCGGGGCATGCACATGCAAATTGTCCTTCTCGTCGGTAACACATTTCAAGTGTAGACTCGAGGGACACCGAATTCAGTTTTGCGAATTGGCTACCGAGACTTTCGGAGTTCGCGCTTCAGCACAGTTATCAGGATCGGCTCTGAGAGGCCCAGTGGAGATTTTTCTGTCGGTTGCTTTTTGTGTGGTTACCTTGTTTCCGTTGTTGTGAGCTGCGGGGACGACATTTCTTTTATAAGAGGTCGGATGTAATACCCGTACTATTTTTTGACTTCTGCAGTTTATCCTTCTAAATTCTACCGACTCGCTCGTGTTCGTTCATATTTTCTGAACTTGTTCTGTAATTCGGTTTCATCGTTCGAATGAGCTGTGATCTTGTTTCGGGTCGATCTAATTATCGTTGTGACTTTTCTGAGTTCGGTTCGATTCTTGTGAACCTTGTTCGGAAGTAACATCTTTTGATTCTACTAATTCTTTTATTCGAAGTGGATCGGATTTGGAACTCCTGTATTTTCGACTCTATCGACTCGTTTATGTTCGTTGACATTTTCTGAGCTTGCCCTGTCCCTTGCTTTTGTTGATCGAATGAGGGTGGTATTGTTTCGGAATTACTCGTTTGTCGTTGTGACTTTTCAATTGCTATTTTCTTTTCTGTGGATCTTATGTGAATGCACATGTTGTTGTTTTCACCGGATCATATATTGTCTTGAGTCGAGAGGTGAACCTTGGAGTTGTTGTTTGAATTTTATTGTTCTTCGTGATTCGAACATGATTGTTCAATTTTTGTTGTCTCGATCATTATGGTTCGATCGTTTGATTGTTCGGTTTTTGTTGATATTGTTTCGAGATTTTTGAACATTCAGAATCCTTCGTAATTCCCTTAAGTTCGGGAAATTAATCTCGTTTTCGATCTTCCAACCCTTGGGCGGTGGAATTCCGTATTTGTTCAGCGATTGGCTCGCGTTTTGATTGATGCACCGTTGGGGTGGTCAATCATATTGATTTTCGTTCGTTGTATTTTGTGATTGTTCGTATAATCGACTCGATTGTATTATCTATTTGATGACGCTTGTCACTTGTTGGTTTTATTATATCCCTAACGGCGACGTTGTGTTGGTCGTCGTGGAGCGTGTTTTCACGCCGTATATTCCTTTGCGTTGCTTGTAACGTTTCGCCGATGGGCGTAAGGTATGCGTTTCTTGTGTTTCTCATTGAGTTTTCCTGGAGGGATACTGCTTCTCCCTACTTGATTTAAGTTTCGGGACGAAACTTCTTTTAAGGAGGGTAGAATGTAATACCCGTAATTTCGATTTCCGGTAATTTCTTTTTTTCGGCGAAAGTCCGTTTTGATGAATCGATCATGACCGTTTCGTCATTTCGAGAATGTTTAATTCTGCACTTTTTCTCATCCGAGTTCGTTTCGGTGTCGTTTTGTTTAGTTCCGTGCTTTTTGGCGACTTTTCCGCACTTGAGCTCGATTCTTGCGAATCTCGTTCGAAACTGCTGTTTCGAGTTTCTCGTAAGTCCGTTTAACTTTGTTAGACGTGTTGTGAACTTCGGTTTGGTTATTCGATCACGTATCGTGATTTTCGGACGTTTTTGGCCATTTTCGCAATTTCCCAAAGTTTAGGGTAATTACTTTCCGTTGTCGAATTTCGAGCCTTCGGATGGTCGGAATCGTGTGTTCTCTTAGTGCTCGAATTCCTCTTTGCGAGTACTTCGTATCCGTATCTTCGATTCGTATTCAGGTTCGGGTTTCGGGGTCGTTCGGGCCGTCGGAGTTGGCCCCGACCGAGTCATGGCCGGGCAATCTGGGCCCAGGCCGGCACTGGCCGAGTTACGGCCGGTAGTGCTCGGCAGTTACGTACGTAAGGCCGGTTACGTACGTAACCCTTGGCCGGTTACGTACGTAAGGATGCCGGCAGAATTGGGGCAGTGACTCGGTTATGTACGTAAGCCTTGGCCGGTTACGTACGTAACCCTGCCGACAGACAGCCTATATAAGGTCCTGCAGTCGGATTTTTCACCCATTTTCACATTCTTTCCCTTCTCTTCCGCGGCTGGGGCTTGGAGTACGTGATTAGATGTTGTTTATCTATCAATCCGCGAAGTTCTTGAGTTTCTATCATCAATCATACATCTTATAACCTCCTCCGATCTACCGAATCAAGGTTAGATTTCTAGAAATCTAGTTTTGGGGAATTTGGGTGTTTTGGTTGTTTTCATCCGTTTAATCTGATTTAACTAAGGATTGTGATGGACTGATGATTATTTAGATGTATTATATTATTTTCCTTGTTATTCCATAGTTGGATCGTATCGATTCGTTGTTTGGGTCGAGTTCTTGACCGACGCCTTGAAGGTGTCCGGTAAAATGTCTTAGAGGGGTTTTCGGGCGTTCTACGATTATTCCTCCTCGTATGATCATTGATTTATTAATTATATATTGTTAGGGTTGAGTTTCTTGCGAAGAAACCAAGTTGAACCCTTCCATTCGTTGTCGTCTTCCTTTTCGAAAGCATCGAGCGTTTCGAAGCTTTCCGGTTGAGCCGTGTTCGTCGGGATACTTGCGTGCCGATTTTGAGGCAAGTACCTTGTCCATATAATTCTTGTTTTGTGGATATTATGATTGGTGATCGTCTTGGTATGTTTGTTTGTTTGTTTGAAATGAGTTTTCAAAGGATTCGGCTAGCCTCGTTAAAGGCTCACTTTCAAAACGCGTGTGTTTTGTAAATGGTGTGGGTTGTAAGTGACTACGTGAATTCTTTGGATATATTTGGTGTTGATGTTGCGCTTGATAACGCGTGTGTGCATATATTATCTCATTTCGGTGCGTTGTGATTTGACGATTATGTCGTGCTTTGTGTTTGTTGCCTTTGGTGGATTGTATGAATATCCTTGTTGTGACGTGTTAATTGTGTGAATGTATTTCGCTCACCTCGGGAGGGTCCGACGGGATCACGGAGGGAGTACAATGGTATAGTCCTGGATTCACGAGTGTGGTTGCTTATGTTTTGTGAATGTGTTTACTCACCGTGGGTTGGTTCGACGGGGCCACGACGGGAGTCCAATGGTATAGCCCTGGATTCATGAGTAAAACTTCACGAGTTGGTGTATATGATTTCGAAAACGCATTCTGCTCACCTTTGTAACACCCCAATTCACAAAGGGGACATTACACGCCGTAGAAACCTCGTGAGGTCTACCAGGCTAACACAAGACACATAACCACAATGACAAACCCAAAAGATGCACTCAAAAGTAAACAGGGCCGTGGCCTCGGCCAAAACATTTCAACGGAGTACATGAAACATAATGTAAATATCAATTCATTGCCCACGCAGGGGACTTAAACCAAATTCAGAAGTAAGCAGTTTAACTCCAATACTCGACAAATGTAATGACAAAAAAATAAAAAGTACAATACAGACTCGAGCCACTATCATCAAGCCATCCCATCCTTCGCGTGCGTGCCCCGTGCCTGCTCCTCAGCTCTTCCGGTACCTGAAATGAATAAGACGCATTTCCCCCATTTAAGGGGTTAGCATTCGAATAGCTAGTGCAAGTACACAATTACACAACATTATATACAAAATACAGTTTTTACATAATCGTCCCAAACGTAAGTCATTTGCCACATATATATTTCGGAATACTACATTGGCAATCACATCAATTTCCAATCATCACGATATCACAAAATCACAACTGGTATCCCGTGGCCGTACCCCTTAGTATCGACCCCCAGACATCCCGTCGAACACTCCGGGTGGGATACCACTTCCGCGGCCGTACCCCTTAGTATCGACCCCCAGACATCCCGTCGGACACTCCGGGTGGAAGTTCAACCACACACGCACCCAAGTCCACTTCCGCGGCCGTACCCCTTAGTATCGACCCCCAGACATCCCGTCGGACACTCCGGGTGGAAGGAACACAACTCACGCACTCAAAAATCACCATTCATCAATCATTTCGAAAATCACAATATACATAACGAAATGTAATACATGTACTTGCCTGAGTAATACTACGTGAAGGAAAACGGCGAACGGAAAGGTTTCGGCCCGAACAACCTTCACAAATCCGATCCTAACACAATAACGATGGAAAACAAATCTTAAAACTACGCAAATAATGGAATACATCCTAGTTCAACCCGCTGAAACCCTTAGTCGAACAAAACTTGGGTATCGTCGACTATAAGTGACGAACAAGGGAAAACTTGGAATTTAAAACCACGAATCATCAATAAAATGAAGGGTTACAAGTGCACGATCGAAGTCTAGCGATAGCCCAGTAATAATTCGGACTAAGAGAGTCAAATCCCAAGAAATCCCCAAAATTTCCCCAAAATCTCAAAACAAGGGTTTTGGGAAAATTTACCTTGATTCGGATAGTGGAAAGTGATTAGGAGCTTCAAGAATCCACGCAAGGAATGCACGGTGGTAGTGTATGGTGATCTACAGTCGGAATCGGCCCTAACCCCCGCCTGGAATCGCTCAAAGCCGAGAAGGATAGGAAATGAAGGAAAAATGACGAAGTTGATCCGCTGCCCTATTTATATTTAATGACTTAGCGCACGCTATACATAAGCATTAGCGTGCGCTAGCGGGCATGGCGTAATACCGCCATCGACCTCCGTTAGCGTACGCAAACTAACATGGTTAGCGTGCGCTAGTATCGGGATTAGCGTGCGTTAACGCCGATTAGCGATGCCGCTCGTCCAAGACCGAGGTATCGAACCCATCGACCAAATCGCACAAATCGATAGCGCACGCTATTTAACCTGTTAGCGTACGCTAACCACACAATGATAGCGCACGCAAGTAAAACCTGAGTAGCGTGCGCTACTCAGGCAGCAGTTCTGCACAGACCACTGCTGCCAACAACGCACAAGTGCCGAAAAACGAAGCAAGACCAGAATCCAGAATCATAAACACGTAATAACCAAGACGACAAAGTTGAGCGTTGAAAGAGAATATAATCTCGATCACTAGAGAGTTTGAAACGAAGCAAATAAGGCGAAATTCCCCAAACTTATGAAAATTACAAAAACGGCCCAAATGCCCGAAAAATCGCGATACAACGTCGGATTAACAAACCGAAAGTTCCGACACGACCAACTCAACCATACAAACTTATACGAATCGAGAAATAACGAAAATGAACAAGTTTTACGAGAATCGAACGCACATGCGGCAAGATATAATTCAAAATGAAATTATGCAAAAACATCCTCGAAACTCGACCAGACGGAAAAACTCCAAGAACAAAATAGATTCAGAATTCCAAAACAGTGCTAAGCGAGTTGTCCGGAACGAACATACATCAAAAATAGAAATTACCGAAAATAGAAAACGCGGATATTACATTATCTCCCCCTAAAAATAAGTTTCGTCCCGAAACTTACAACGCGAACAACTCGGGGTATCTCGACTGCATACTCTCCTCCGTCTCCCATGTGGCTTCTTCGGACCCATGTCTCGACCATTGAACTTTAACCAGAGGGATGGTTTTATGACGAAGTTGCTTCACCCGACGCTCTAAAATCTGAATCGGCCTCTCCTCGATGGTAAGGTCGGGTCCCAATTCGATCTCTCCAAAATCGATCATATGGCTAGGGTCCGATATGTACCTCCTAAGCTGGGAAACATGAAATACGTTATGAACGTGGCTCAGGGACGGCGGTAAACCTAACCGATATGCAAGCTCTCCGACTCTCTCTAGGATCTCGAACGGCCCAATAAATCTCGGACTAAGTTTACCCTTCCGACCAAGCGGTAAACTCCCGTGTCGGCGACACCTTAAGCAACACATGATCTCCCACCTCAAACTCCAACGGCCGGCGACGCGTGTCGGCATAAGACTTTTGCCGACTCTGGGCCGTCAACAATCTATCGCGAATGAGAGCAATCTTCTCCCTCGTCTCAACTACCATATCGGGCTCGGTACCCATCAGCTCGGACACATCGTCCCAACACAACGGCGATCTGCACCTCCTCCCATACAATGCCTCGAATGGTGCCATCTTGATCGAGGCGTGCCAGCTATTGTTGTACGTGAACTCGATCAATGGCAAGTGCGACTCCCAATCATCCTTCCAATCTAAAGCACAGTCACGCAACATATCCTCTAGCGTCAGATCGTCCGCTCGATCGTCCGTCTGGCATACGAGGGTGGTAGGATGTGCTAAGTCTCAGCTCGGTCCCCAAGGCTCTATGAACGGACTGCCAAAAATGTGATATGAACCGGCCATCACGATCCGAAACAATACTCTTAGGGGTCCCATGTAACCTCACGATCTCCGAAACAAACACTCGTGCAAGTCTCTCTGGCCCCCAAGTGTCCTTAATAACCAGGAAATGAGCCGATTTGGTTAGTCGATCGACAATGACCCAAATCATGTTCATCCCAGTCCGAGTCTTAGGCATACCGGTAATGAAATCCATAGAAATATCCTCCCATTTCCACTCCGGGATAGGAAGTGGTCGTAAAAGCCCCGCGGGTCGCTGATGCTCGATCTTAACCTGCTGACAGGTCAAACACCTCGACACAAACTCGCTAACGTCTGTCTTTAAATTACTCCACCAGTAGTTACTCCTCACATCCTTGTACATTTTACTCGTACCAGGATGTATGGAGTAAGGCGTGGTATGAGCTTCACTCAAGATCTTCTGTCTCAACTCAACAACATTCGGTACACATAGTCTGCCGCGAAATCTCAGAACGCCATCATCCTGAACCACAAATCCAGGGGCTTTCCCCTGCCTCACATCCTCCCTCAACTGGACCAAACACGGGTCATCATACTGTTTCGCCTTGATATCATCATTCAAGGACGAAGTGATCTCTAATGCACATAACTGGCCCTGAACTCTCTGAACCCAAACCTCAATATTCTGACAAATAAGATCTCGCTGGATCCTACTCTGCGGAGTAAGTACTTCTAACATCTGCAACGCCATCGGCTTACGGCTCAACGCATCCGCCACTACGTTAGCCTTACCCGGATGGTAAAGTATCTCGAGGTCGTAATCTTTAATTAGCTCCAACCACCTACGTTGTCTCATATTTAACTCCTTCTGACTGAAGATATACTTCAAACTCTTGTGATCGGTAAAAATCTTACATGACGAACCATAGAGATAATGCCTCCAGATCTTTAAGGCAAAAACGACCGCAGCTAACTCCAAATCATGCGTGGGGTAATTCACCTCATAAGGTTTCAACTGGCGGGACGCATACGCAATCACTCTGTCTCTCTGCATCAAAACACACCCTAGACCAAGGCCCGAAGCATCACTGTACACTACGAAATCCTCGTTCCCCTGAGGCAACGCTAACACGGGTGCGGTAGTCAAACGTCTCTTTAACTCATCAAACCGCCCCGCTGTCTGCACCCACTCGAACTTCCGAGTTTTCTGGAGCAACCGAGTGAGCGGTCTAGCGATCTTCGAAAATCCTCAACGAATCTACGGTAATAGCCGCAAGACCAGAAAACTCCTCACCTCCTTCACATTTTTAGGCGGCTCCCAAGCCATCACCGCCTCTATCTTCTCGCGGATCTACCCGAACTCCCTCTCACGAAATCACATGCCCGAGGAACGTCACTTCCTCTAGCCAAAACTCACACTTAGAGAACTTCGCGTACAACCGCTCAGCCCTCAAAGTGTCTAATACAATCCGAAGATGTAAGGCGTGCTCCTCCCGACTCCGTGAATAGATGAGAATATCGTCAATAAAAACGACTACGAATTTGTCCAGATACTCAATAAAAACTTTGTTCATCAACTGCATGAACACTGCTGGGCATTAGTTAGCCCGAAAGGCATAACCACAAACTCGTAATGGCCATATCTCGTCAGAAAGGCGCTTTGAATATCGACGCCCCGAATCCTCAATCGTAGTAGCCCGATCGCAAATCAATCTTGAAAAGACTGCCGCCTGAAGCTGATCAAACAAATCGTCAATCCTGGGCAAAGGGTATTTATTTTTGATGGTTAGCTTGTTTAATTCTCGATAGTCGATGCATAAACGAAGCGATCCATCCTTCTTCTTGACAAAAAGTACAGGCGCACCCCAAGGCGATGCGCTCGGTCGAATATACCCTTTATCTAACAACTCTCCCAACTGATTCTTCAACTCTAGCATCTCCGACGGTGCCATACGGTACGGTGCTCGACAAATAGGGGCCGCATTTGGCTCAAGGTCAATAGGAAACTCCACCTCTCGATGTGGTGGTAATCCCGGCAAGTCATCCGGAAATACATCGGGATACTCGCTAACAACTGGAATCGACAATATGTCAACCCCACCATCTTCCGCCTGCAGAGCGAAACACCAGTAGCCGACACAACCTTGGTTCAAAAGTTTCATCGCCTTCAAGGCGCTAATCACACTCCCCGATCTACCCGGCTTACAACCGACTAGAGTATGCTCGGTGCCGTCCTCGGCAACTATCGAGATGGTACGAGTCCGATAGTTCATGATAGCACCGTGACGATCTAACCAATCGTCCCCGAGGATCAAATCCTCACCCTTAAGGTCTATAACAATGAGATTCGAGGGCCAATCCCGCCCCGATACTCACCGGGCAATCCCTAACTTCCCGGTCCCCAACCATACGATCTCCACCGGGTGTACCCACTACAAACGGCTCACACTCAAACAAGCGGTCAAAACCAATACGACTCACACAATCCGAAGCAATAAAGGAATGGGTAGCACCAATCAAAAAGTAATCAAACTGGATGAGTAAGGATCTGAGTGGTACTGACGCCACTGAACGTCTGTCTCTCTCGTACGCCTCATCCGATACAACCGGGGTGAATCAACCCGAACTCGACAGACGGTGATCCGGCCGACCCGACCCTACCATGGCACGAACCTGCGGAACATGAGTAATCGAATCTTGTGCTCCCTTCGATCGGCGGTGGTAGTCGGGACTCTAGCGGCCCCGTGGCCCTCTCACAATGGGCCGCCCGATGCCCGGCCTCGCCCAAGTAAAACAAATAACTGGAGGAAAAGGGCAATCCTTCATCAAATGCTCATATTGGTTGCAGTTAAAACAAACCCTGCCACCAGAAGCAACGGACTGGACTGAATGATTACCCTGAGATCCCCCAGCCGGCTGAAATGGTCTCTTCCCGTATGTAGGAACAGAACGAGACCTCGAAAACTGACCACCTTTACCGGCCGAGAACCCGCCAGTGGTCTTCTGCTTCTTAGCTTCCGAAACCGACTCTGATTCCGGGACAGCCATCTCGATCGCCAGAGCGCGATCCTTATATTCCTTCAAGGTGGAACACATGAGCGGTGCCATACTCTGCCTGATATGCGGTTTCATGCGCATATTGAAGTAACGGATTTTATCAGCCTCCGTCCTCACCTGATCTCTCACAAAACCCAACTGCTGATTGTAGGAAATAATGGCCTGAGAAATCGGCACATCCTGAGGTGTAGCGGTGAAAAACTCCACAATTCTGCGCTCCTTAACTGACGGTGGACAATATTCTGCTTCCATAGCAGCCCTGAACTCATCCCAAGTGGCCCGACGATCTCTGGGCGCAACGGCCTCCCACCACTCCGCAGCTTCCTTATCCAGGAGGTACTGAGCAATATGTACCCTCCTGTCTTCGGGACAAGCTACGGCATCAAAGGCCCTGGACAGCTGAAAGAGCCAATTCTCCCAACCGAGGGAGTCAGAAGATCCGGAGAAACGAGGAGGGTGCATCTTAGACACCGTCTGAAGCCACTTACTAGCTTCCTCTTCGTGTCGGGGCGGATTCTCGCGTCCACCCCGAGCTATCTGAGCAAGCCGGTCTACTAGTCTTGAAGTACGGCAGAGCCCAGCGTCGGCATTATTACCCGACGCACCGAGTGAGAGGCCGAGTCTGCAGAGGATCGAGAAAATGAGCCCTCTTCATTATCGGCACCCGACCACCACGGCCTCGGCCGTCCTAGCTGGTCTACCACGACCTCTCAACATACTGAAGAAAATACGAAAAGAACAAGATCAGAAAAATTCACAATTTACAAGGTTGGTAATCATAATCCTCAATTCCTAACAACGCAAGAAAACGAATACAGAATAAAAGAGTTTGAGAAGACTTACAGCCACGGGTCGCACGAAAAGACGGTAGCATGATGATATTAGGCTCAACGACTGACTCTAATGACGTAACTAACAGACCCAAAAATTAACCGATAGCCTAGGTATTCAAAACCTAAGCTCTGATACCATAAATGTAACACCCCAATTCACAAAGGGGACATTACACGCCGTAGAAACCTCGTGAGGTCTACCAGGCTAACACAAGACACATAACCACAATGACAAACCCAAAAGATGCACTCAAAAGTAAACAGGGCTGTGGCCTCGGCCAAAACATTTCAACGGAGTACATGAAACATAATGTAAATATCAATTCATTGCCCACGCAGGGGACTTAAACCAAATTCAGAAGTAAGCAGTTTAACTCCAATACTCGACAAATGCAATGACGAAAAATAAAAAGTACAATACAGACTCGAGCCACTATCATCAAGCCATCCCATCCTTCGCGTGCGTGCCCCGTGCCTGCTCCTCAGCTCTTCCGGTACCTGAAATGCATAAGACGCATTTCCCCCATTTAAGGGGTTAGCATTCGAATAGCTAGTGCAAGTACACAATTACACAACATTATATACAAAATACAGTTTTTACACAATCGTCCCAAACGTAAGTCATTTGCCACATATATATTCCGGAATACTACATTGGCAATCACATCAATTTCCAATCATCACGATATCACAAAATCACAACTGGTATCCCGTGGCCGTACCCCTTAGTATCGACCCCCAGACATCCCGTCGAACACTCCGGGTGGGATACCACTTCCGCGGCCGTACCCCTTAGTATCGACCCCCAGACATCCCGTCGGACACTCCGGGTGGAAGTTCAACCACACACGCACCCAAGTCCACTTCTGCGGCCGTACCCCTTAGTATCGACCCCCAGACATCCCGTCGGACACTCCGGGTGGAAGGAACACAACTCACGCACTCAAAAATCACCATTCATCAATCATTTCGAAAATCACAATATACATAACGAAATGTAATACATGTACTTGCCTGAGTAATACTACGTGAAGGAAAACGGCGAACGGAAAGGTTTCGGCCCGAACAACCTTCACAAATCCGATCCTAACACAATAACGATGGGCAACAAATCTTAAAACTACGCAAATAATGGAATACATCCTAGTTCAACCCGTTGAAACCCTTAGTCGAACAAAACTTGGGTATCGTCGACTATAAGTGACGAACAAGGGAAAACTTGGAATTTAAAACCACGAATCATCAATAAAATGAAGGGTTACAAGTGCACGATCGAAGTCTAGCGATAGCCCAGTAATAATTCGGACTAAGAGAGTCAAATCCCAAGAAATCCCCAAAATTTCCCCAAAATCTCAAAACAAGGGTTTTGGGAAAATTTACCTTGATTCGGATAGTGGAAAGTGATTAGGAGCTTGAAGAATCCACGCAAGGAATGCACGGTGGTAGTGTATGGTGATCTACAGTCGGAATCGGCCCTAACCCCCGCCTGGAATCGCTCAAAGCCGAGAAGGATAGGAAATGAAGGAAAAATGACGAAGTTGATCTGTCTGCCCTATTTATATTTAATGAGACTTAGCTCACGCTATGCATAAGCATTAGCGTGCGCTAGCGGGCATGGCGTAATGGTCATCGACCTCCGTTAGCGTACGCAAACTAACATGGTTAGCGTGCGCTAGTATCGGGATTAGCGTGCGTTACGCCGATTAGCGTCTGTTGCTGGTCCCGATCGAGGTACGAACCCATCGACCGAAATCGCACGAAATCGAGAAGCGCACGCTACGAACTCCAGTTAGCGACGCTAACCACACAATGATAGCGCCGCAAGTAAAACTCGAGTAGCGTGCGCTACTCAGCGGCAGATTACGCACAGACCACTGCTGCCAACAGCGCACAAGTGCCGAAAAACGAAGCAAGACCAGAATCCAGAATCATAAACACGTAATAACCAAGACGACAAAGTTGAGCGTTGAAAGAGAATATAATCTCGATCACTAGAGAGTTTGAAACGAAGCAAATAAGGCGAAATTCCCCAAACTTATGAAAATTACAAAAACGGCCCAAATGCCCGAAAAATCGCGATACAACGTCGGATTAACAAACCGAAAGTTCCGACACGACCAACTCAACCATACAAACTTATACGAATCGAGAAATAACGAAAATGAACAAGTTTTACGAGAATCGAACGCACATGCGGCAAGATATAATTCAAAATGAAATTATGCAAAAACATCCTCGAAACTCGACCAGACGGAAAAACTCCAAGAAAATAGATTCAGAATTCCAAAACAGTGCTAAGCGAGTTGTCCGGAACGAACATACATCAAAAATAGAAATTACCGAAAATAGAAAACGCGGATATTACAACCTTGGGAGGGTCCGACGGGGCCACGAAGGGAATCCAATGGTGTAGCCCTGGATTCACGAGTTGGTGTTGTATTTTTGGTGACCAAGGTTTACGTATCTTGGGCGATTATATTGTATTGATTTTATGTCCGCCGAGGACACGCGACGTGGGTTTTAACCCTGTGAATTGTTGTTGGTTTTCTATTTGCGAAAACAAAACTTTTGGGCTGTGACCCTGTTGATTTTTGGAGAGAGAAGGATTTGATAATCCTAAGTTGTTTTCTATTAAAACTCTCGATGGCATTTCAAATCATTTTTATAAATTGTTTCCCTTGACTTGAGATTTTTCGATTTTGGAAAGCTTTACCTAAACTCCTGCCTCGGGAAGTACTTTTCGTTACGTTTGGATTTTTGAGGATTCCTGGTTATTGTTATTCGTGGAATGTGAATTGTATGGCTCGTATTTGCACTTTGTTCTTGCAGTAGCAAAACAATGGAGTTTTGCTAACCCCCGAGTATTCGGAGGGTGGATGTCTGTTTTTGCATTCAGGTTTGGGAGCATAACACAGGGTCGGCACGAAGGATGATGAAAGATGAACGATACTAATCACACGAGGATCCGTATGATGTCATTGGTTTAGTTATAGTTTATTTTCCGCTGCAGTATTCTTTCCCGTTGCACGGGAGTGTGTTGTATTCGACCCCTGCTTGGGCATGTAATGAGTTTGAGTTGTATGTATTTATTGAAAGACCAAATCGGTCTACTGAGTCATTTTAGTCTTAAAGGCATTGTTTAGTTGTTCTATGTTGTTACCAGCCTGGTAGATCATTGAGGAAAGGTTCTACGGCGTGTAATATCCCTGAACGGATTGGGGGTGTTACAGTATTCCGCTGCTAGAGTATTTTTAATTATTTGTCTTTTCCGCTGCGTGAGTATTTTTAAATGGCCTTTTGGTATCTGGTAACTGAGGTTACTTTGGCAACCGTTTTCTAAACTATTTTGTTGGTACGTGTAAGCGATAGCTTAACGTGTGTTTTTAAACTGTTGAGTTCTGGCATTTCAGGCCTTATCCTTTCAAACGAGATTTTACGGCAGTTTTGATAAACAGATTTTATATAATCTTCAAATGTTTTAAAGATAGTATCGTCGTTGGCCTCTTGGGCATTTGTAAATGTTTGTGAAAATTTCTTTTAGCCTTGTGGGTTCCATTTTGGGGCCCACGGCGCTGTAATATTCCCGATCGGATCTGGGGGTGTTACAGTGTTACACCGGCAGAAGCAAAAATGATTGCACTCTTGAGCTCCTCAATGATGAGCGTCGGATCCAGATAGAGGCAAGTATTCGTTGTGGGTTCAGGTCTCATAGTGGACATAAGGTGCAGATTTAGGAGTAGGATTTAGACGGTGTGTGTGTTCAGCCGTTCCCAAAAAAAACTATTTGTATCGATGTCAATATATTTAGTTGCATGAGCGGAATTAATTAACAAGGTATACTTGTTAAAAGCATGTAATAGTAGTAGGGATTATTTAAGAACTAATAGATACTTTTAGTGGCGACTCTGGTCCCTAAAAACCAAATTTTAAAATAAAATAAAAACCCTTTAAAAAACATAACTAAATTACTAAAAAGTGAACTCCAAAATAATGAAAATAAACATTAGAAACTGAAAAAGAAAAAGATGCAAAAACTACAAACACACACTAAAAAAGCTCTAGACAATAAAATAAATTACCTTTTTATTCTAAAAAATAAAATAAAAAGATAAAAGAACACAGAAGCTGAAAACCTACTTAAAAACTGTGAAAAAAATAATGTGCTTTTAACTTACCAAGAAAATCATTTGCAAATCCTCCATTGGTATACCTTCCCGTTGCAGTTTGGTTAACAAAATCTTTTCCATAAGACGGGGAAATAAATGAAAAATGAAGTAGCAACATAATAAGAAAATAAAAAGGACAAATTTCAAAAGTAGCTTGACGGCCTCAAGAAATGCAACGTGAAATTCGTGTGTCCAACACACGTGTATTTTTTCTGGAGCAGAATTATTGGATAAACAACTAGCTATGCTGGGAAAAATGGTATCAAAGATCCACAACAATCCTCCCAAAGAACAATAATAGAGAAAAATAAATAACGCAAGAATATACGTGGAAAATCCAAAACCGAAGAAAAACCATGGTCCCACCGGAGAAAATACTACTATGCGATAAATTTTTACATTCACACAAATTTTCTCTCTCTCGACCCCAACCAACTTCCGCACTACTACAACAACTATTTGACTAACTCACACCTTTCTCCCAACAATCTACTAGAGAATACAAGAAAGGAATTTAAGAAGAATCAAATACAAAGAGAAGTAGTGCATTTGATTTTGGTGCAGTTGGAATAAAGATCCAAGGCCTCCTTATATAGCATTAGGGAGCCTCCAACTCTTTTTTTGTTTCCAATGTGGGATGACTTCTTTTATTGGAGTAGGAAGCCCCCCACTCTTTGTGCTCTTTCAATATGGGATAAGACCCTCTTTTATTTTACAACAAAATCCCAACAATCTCCACCTGCTAAAATAAAAAAAAAAAAAAAAAAAAAAAAAACTTCACCGTCTTCACCCACAATCCATTGTCTTCACCGACAATCATGATTCTTAAATCAAATAATCACCATTCTCAAAACAAAGAATAACCTACTCCACCATATGAGTAGAACACTTAGAACAAACCCGTCTAAGAATTTTAACCACTTAAAATCATCTATTCTAAGAATTTCCCTCGGCACATGTCGAAAAACTTGCTGAAATATTTATGGTAACTCTTCCCTGTTGTCCATCGGAAGTTCATCAGCCCTCGACATCAATCTTCACCATACATCTTGCATCAATGCCAACCCAATGCCCATGTGTAAATTCGTGAACCTGCTAATCAAAAGCACATCCCTTTCCATGGTAACGGGCATACCATGGGGATGCCAACTTCTCAAAAGAATTCTTCACCATCAGTGACGACGGAGACATTATTAGCAAAATTGGAGAATTTTTGCCGAATTCTCTCCATCTGGTCAATTTCTTTTAACATGTCCAGATTTCCCACACTTCCAGCACGTCGGAGTCCTCAAAGGGTTTTTCTTCTTATCGTTCCTACATATCAAAACTGCACCTTCTGATGAAGTATTGCTGCTACCTTCCAGTCTTTTCTCCTTGGACAGGAGTTTGCTAGTAACATATTCATACTTCAAGGTCTCTTTTCCATACATCAGAATAGGCTTTATATATTCATAAGAGGATGGCAAAGATATTATAAGCCTTAACGCTTTATCCTCATCTTCAACCTTCACTCCAATGGCCTCCAGTTCCGAAATAATATTATTAAGAACACTTAGATGATCTGATATTTTTGTACCTCCATCCATACGTAATGTATGAAATTGCTCCTTGAGATATAACTGATTTGAGATGCTCTTGCCTGGGGTACAACTGTTCAAGCTTCTCCCAAAGCTCCTTTGCCGTCGATAACCCATGCACATTAGATAGCACATTCTTTGCAAGACACAAACGAATGGCACTAGCCGCTCTCAGATCCAAATCTTCCCATTCATCATCATCGTTTTTACTGGTCCCGCTTTTATCACCGCTGAAAATAGGGGCAGGTTTCCCCTTTAACGCCTTGTGTAACCCTGATTGAATCAACACATCATTGACTTGAACTTGCCATAAGCCAAAATAGATCCTTCCATCAAACTTCTCTACATCAAACCTCATGGGACTGAACTTTGACATCGTATCTGTATCTTAACCTGAAATACCAAGACACCCAAATACGACCTATAGAAATTCGTTTTTGATGTGGAAGATCAGACAAAGCTGCAACCACAGAGCATAATACGAACCTCTAAGACCGAGACTTCCCCCGAACCTGGCTCCGATACCACTTGTTTGGAAAAACGGCCTCAAAGATCCCCAACAACCCTCCCAAAGAACAATAATAGAGAAAAATAAATAACAAAAGAATATACGTGGAAACTCCAAAACCGGAGAAAAAAACAACGGACCTACCGGAGAAAATACTACCATGCGGTAAATTTTTACAATCACACAAATTCTCTCTCTCTCTCTCTCTCTCTCTCTCTCTCTCTCTCTCTCTACCACAAACCAACTTCCCCACTACTACAACAACTATTTGACTAACTCACACCTTTCTCCCAACAATCTACTAGAGAATACAAGAAAGGAATTTAGGAAGAATAAAATACAAAGAGAAGTAGTGCATTTGATTTTGGTGCACTTGGAATAAAGACCCAAGGCCTCCTTATCTAGCATCAGGGAGCCTCCAACTCTTTTCTTGTTTCTAATGTGGGATGACTTCTTTTATTGGAGTAGGAAGCCTCCCACTCTTTGTGCTCTTTCAATGTGGGATAAGACCCTCTTTTATTTTACAACAAAATCCCAACCAGCTATTGCTGGGATATATGGGGTCACATTGGAAGGCCATTAAACTATTCCGATATTTGACAGAATAACTGTAATAGAGAAGAAAAGATCAACCAATTTATAGTCTAAACTCAATACATGAATGACAAAATAAATAAATAAATAAACGGGATAAATATAAAAACTACCCTCAAGGTTAGGCCAAATACAAAAACTTTGAGTTTTGAAATACCATTCATATTTACATCCTTCAACTTTATCTAAGTTTGTAATGTTTAAAAAGTTGAGGTGTACATATGTAAAACATTTTATGAGGCCAGCAAATTTTTATGGTCAAATAACAGTTGAGCCAATATGTACAGACTCATTACTCAATCGAAAGGATAAAATCAAGAAGGAATGCACGATGGTAAACGCAGAAGAATTTGAGTATAGATATTAATATTTCTCCACAGGACAATCATATTTCGTTTCCTTTTATTTGTTATTCAAGAATAAATTTTCAAGAAGGTATAGAAACAAATACCCGCGTCATACAAACGTTGCAATTAAATCACGAAGAGCCAAAAAAAAACATTTCCATAATGAAAATAATTACCAAGAACCATTTCATGTCAATGCAGTGAACGCTGAATTTCATTGCAGAGAAACTACATGTTTCAAATTCACATTATCAGTTGCACCAATAGGTATTAATGCTAACACAGCAGCAGTAGAAACATTACACTACTACAAAACTGGGCCTTTAACAGCGGTTCTGGAGCCACATTAACAGCGGTTCCGGAACCGCTGTTAAAGGTGGTGCTGTTAATTTAACAGCGGTTCGGCAGAAACCGCTGTTAATTTTGCAGTGTAAATTTAACAGCGGTTTTTACGGGAACCGCTGTTAAACTGGACATTTAACAGCGGTTCCAGTTAAAAACCGTTGTTAATTTAACAGCGGTTGTATAGAAAACCGTTGTTAACTGTACTGTTAACATCGGTTCCGTGTGGAAACTACTGTTAAATGTCCAGTTTAACAGCGGTTCCCGTAAAAACCGATGTTAAATTTACACTGCAAAATTAACAGCGGTTTCTCCTAAGAACCGCTGTTAATTCTATTTTTTTAAATACCAGGTTTATTTTTTTTAATTTCCAACCTGCTACACATACACATAAAACAGCATCCTAAACACCAAAAACAGCATCCAACCACAAAACATCAAATAAAACCTCAACAACACAACTTTATTTCATCCATTCACCAATACAACTAAACAACTTTTATCTAACCATCAAATACAATAACATTCTATCCAATACAAAAAAATACAACACAATTCAAGTACAGCGGCAACAAACAACAACAAGCAAAATCAAGCACAAGTAAAAGGAGAAAAGAAAGAAGAAGAACACAACAACGAATGCAATGCCCGAAAAATATCAATCAATTAGAACATATCAATCAAAAAGCAACTGCCCTTTAAGGATTTAATGAGAACATATCAATCACAGATTGTGGCTTCGCACATAAATTAACAAATTCTTGAAGCACCCCATTCAGAAAAAAAAAAAAAAGGCAATGCAGAACAACTGATTCAGGTCTTAGGAATTACCCCTGCACAAAACACTAATTTGGGGGCAAAAGGATATCTAGATCATTTCACGGGTAAGTAAATTTCCCTACAACCATGAACCAGAAAAGAAACTGAATCTTCAGGTACAACACTTACAAAATTAAATGTCAAAGGTCTACGCACATAAACGGTCTCTAACCTCCAAAAATGTTTTGCCCATTCGATTCGAATTGCACGAATACTATCTATAGTAAGTGCTGCAACATCATCAAACATCTGTACATATAAACATATATAAATTAACAAACTCATCAACTTAAACGAATCACTTTTAAACTGAAATAATTTAAAAAACTGAAATTAATTTAAATAATTTAATAAACTGAAATAAAAGTTTATCACCTCCATCCATCCATCGATAATACGAGCTCGGACAATAGTCGACATCCAGTGCATGACGTAATACCCACATTCCCAACCTCCGTTTTGTTTATTACACTAAAAAGAATATGTTGCTCAATTATATAATATATAATATATAATAATATATACATATATAGCTAATATATATACATATATATATATATATGATTGAATGTATTACTTACTTTGGGATATATCCAAGTAATCGTCTGTTTGGATCTACTTGTATGCATACCCCCGTCACCTTATACGCGGTCACGACACTGTTTAAAAGAAGTAATAATGTATTATGAAATAAAAACATTGAGTATGTTGTCAGCACATCAGCCCACATTAATACTGTCAAATTAATTATCAAATTAAATGACCAAGTTTCTGTTAGAAGCATGTAATAATTAAACAAGTAGAAAATAGATACCAATAAATTGTGTAATTTTCACAGAATCGCAATACATACTTCGTTCATGCTAAAATCCATCCTAGTTTAATTTAATAAAAAAATCATTTTTTCGGTGAATAATTTCAATTATCGTTCTATACTCTACAACAGTACTTATATATGTCCAAATTCTACACTTTCACTCGGACCAAAGATTATTTGTTTTTTCCACTAATTTTTATTTAAATAACACACACACACATATATATATATATATATAATATATTTTTCAAGTAAATGCTACAAGTTAAAACTTACTTCTGGACTACGGCCTTAATGCGATTGTCGGGCTTACGGTGTAGTGAGCAAAACCACACAACTTCGGCTTTTGCCGGAATAATGACCAAAAGTTGCCAATGCTCACTGCATTAACAAACGGAATATTTAATTTTTCCATAATCAATCTAAATACATCTACTTATATAATTATTAATATATAATAATCTACAAAGACAAGAAAGAAATATTAAGACTTTTAGAGAAAAAAAGAGAGTAGTGAGACGAATATGTTAGATCTTACTCATGATGGTAAGCTCCAAGGTATATATGTTTTCTGGCATCCGACATACGCGAAGCGATGTATCTGGAGGCCTCCTCTCCCTTATTTCCCATATTTTGTATGGATTGAGGATCAAAATATCCATACAAATCCTCGTCCATTGTTCCCACGTTCAATTTCGATAAGTACCTAATTTGTTAAACAAAATATTACTACCTTATTTACGTTTCAAACTATGAATTTTTGATAAAAATACATAAATATGCATGTAAATAATTACTTACAAAGTCCAAAACTGTACAGAATCAGCAGGATGACGAATTAGTCCGTCGCATTTTCTCCCTTTTGCGTGCCATATGAGATTCTTTGCGTCATCCTTATTAGCAAATAGTCGCTTGAACCTTGGAATAATTGGAAGATACCACAACACCTTCGCTGGAGGCCCTCGTTGTGTGCTCTCTCTATCACTAGAATCATCATGCTTCACTTTGTAGTGTGATGCCCCGCACCTAGGACACTTATGCAATAATTCAAACTCTTTTCGATACAATATGCAATCATTAGGGCAGGCGTGTATTTTCTTATACGCTAAACCCATCAGACACAAAACCTTCTTCACCTAATAAGTACGGTTAGGCAATTTATTACCTTCTGGAAGTATCTCCTGTATCAACTCGAGTAATTCGGTGAAACTTTTATCACTCCACCCATTTTTTTCTTTCACATTAACCAACTTCAACACGGCAGACAAGCGTATAAAAGTTTTACAACCCGGATAAAGGAGTCTCTGAATCACTTTTCAATGCATCATAAACATGCGCTCGTCGGAATGATTCTTCCCCAACATCACGAATTATGTCTTCAAATTGATCACCATCTATATCTACGTGTGTGTCTTCAGTTGGAATGTCTACTAGTTCGCCATGCCATATCCAAATCGTATAGTTCGTATTTATTCCCTCACAAATAAGATGTTCACGAATTATGTCAGCTTCATGTCGTCTCCCGTTCATACACTTGACACAAGGGCAAAAATATCTTTCATCGGGTTCCGGGTGATTTTGTCGGGCGAACTCAAGAAATTGTTCGATTCCATTATCATACTCATCACTGTTACGACTTGCATTCATCCAACTTCGATCCATTTTTCTTCTTCAATTTGCAATTCCTTTAGTTAGAACCAACCACATTTAGTGTTATTTTAATCTTCTACCAAAAACATACAACTGTTATTGCTATTAATATACTATGTCATCTCACTATTTTATAAAGACTGTCACCTTTTCCTGCATTAACTATTGGGAGAAAATCCTTAAGATGAAAGTTAACATCTATCCCAAAGGGAGAAAATCCTTAAGAAGTTAACCACATCTATCCCAACATAATTCATGCTTTAAAAGGTTCCAGACAAAAACTGAAAGACACACAAGAGTAATCACGCTATCCTTCTCGACTATAGAGTAGATATACCTTTAGGCCAGAACATACCTTTAACTCATAAAATTTTCTTAGAATTTAACATCTTAATAATTTTCTCTGTGTTAAACTATTGATTGGCCATTACCGATACTTATTGAACTCAAGTGACTATCTTTTATTTGTAAAGAAAAATTTGGACATAAGATTCCTACGAGAAGTATCTCACTTCAACTATCTCAAGAACAGAAGATGTCTGGCCTAAATAGAAATGCAAAGCAGAACTCACGATTAACTCTACCACAAGTACAAGTACCCGATATATTCGAAATTAGCACAAACAAAATGAAACCAATATGCAATGCAAACTAACGTAGGGTACAGAAAAATGTAAAAAAATGGAATAAAGCCGATGGAACGCTTACCTCGGCGCGGCAATTTAAAATCCGAGAAGACAGCCGCGGAAATAGAAGTGGCCAACGGTGGGGGTAGCTCGGAGATGGTCGCTCAGGCCACGTCCAGCGAAAAATGGCGAAGGCTCCAACGGGATTGTTTGGGGCCAGGGGTTAATCGTCCGACGAGATTGTTCGGGGCCAGGGTTATTCGTCCGGCGAGATTGTTCGGGGCGATGGGGCCAGGGTTATTCGTCCGGCGAGATTGTTCGGGGTGATGGAAAAAAATCGAGATGCACGGCGACGGGAAGGGCAACGGGAAGGGCGACGGAAAGGTCGGCGGAGTTTGGGTCAGTACAGTAGAGAGAGGCGGAGGAAGAAAAAAATCGAGATGCACGGCGACGGGAAGGGCGGCGGAGTTTGGGTCAGTACAGTAGAGAGAGGCGGAGGAACAAAAATCAGATTAGGCGAACAAAAATAATGACCTGAACAAAAATAAGGGCGATTGGGAAATAATACTTTCAAACAACAACGGTTGTTAAGAAACAACCGCTGTTAATTTTCTTTTTTTTTTTCAAAACAATTAACATCGGGTATTGTTTAAACCACTGTTAATCGTCACACTTTTAACATCGGTTTTCCTTAATAACTGATGTTAAATTGCAATTTCATTTTTTTAATTTTTCGGGATAAATTTAACATCGATTATTAGAAAACCGCTGTTAAGTTGCTATTTTAACATCGGTTATTTGAATAACCGCTGTTAATTTGTTGCACACTATTTACAAGTATGCCACCGCATCATTTTAACAGCGGTTTTCGAAGAACCGCTGTTAAAAGTGCGCTGTTAAAGGCTAGTTTTGTAGTAGTGTTAAGAAGTCAGGATCTTAGTACCTACAACTTAAAAACTCAGCTCTTAAGTTAGGCATCAAAAAAAATTACAGAAAGAAAAATGTTCTGACCTACAGAAAGACATACCATAATCTGTAATGCCCGAGATTTCTGTTATGTAATTGGAACTTGTGATATTGTAATGATTGTACTTTTGTCTGAGTATTATTCTCCGTATTTCATAATCCGATGTTGCCGAGCGTTTAATGTCATGGTTGCGATTTGTAAGGTTGAAATTCTGTGCATGTAGCGCACGCTACAGGCTAAGGGTAGCGTACGCTAACGTGGTTTCATAGCGCACGCTACAGAATGTAGTTAGCGCACGCTATGCGTGGTCAAATTGATTGGGACGTGCGGTAGGTGAGATCTGGCCGGGGGACCCCTGTCGGATTGTGTCGGATGTACCTGGACGGCTTTCGGGAAAAGCCGAGTCAACGCCTTAGCGCACGCTACAGGTCGATGCGTAGCGCACGCTAAGTGCCGAGTCTGATTTAGATCGTGGAGCCGTTAGCGCACGCTACGAATAGGGTATAGCGCGCTAATAGCCATTTATTATAAATAGGACATCATCCTATTCGAGATTTCGCTTTTCTCCTCCCATAACCCGAACTCTTACACTTAGAACATAACTCACTTCGTCCCAAACACTTCATATCAACCTCCTAGTTCGAGATTGAAGGTCGTATATCATTGGAGATTGGTGTTCAAGCCTTCGGTGTTGGATCGCTTCATTTTCCTCCGTATTCTTCACTACTTTGAGGTAGGTGATTCTTCACTGATGTTAGTAATGTTCCTAAGGAAGTTTGAATCATGTTTTGATAGCAAGTATTTCGTTTTTAATCGGTCATCACATGTTAGAAGGATATTTTTGTCGTATCGGCATTATATATCGTATGAACCTTTGAACCATCTTATTATAAGGACTCTAAGCATGTTCAAATCAAGTTATGATCAATGATCGGATATTACCCAGTTGATACGTTTTACACGATGGAATCATGTGTTTTGGAACGTAGAACAAATGGAACTTAGATTATTTCTTGGAGATCGTAGATGAATTATGATGTTGAGTTGGCTATCCGTATTTTTGTATTTCACGATCATAAATCTTCCACAAACCTTATTAGCATGATTTGCCCGAGGATGACTTGTATTATCACGGTAGGATTTATGAGTTCTTCACCATTCAACCCAGTTTTCGACCTGCAGTATTCTGCCATGCAATATTAGCGCACGCTAACACTTGTGAGTTAACGTGCGCTATCGGGGTCAGTTAACGCCCGAAACGTACGTAGCGTACGTTATGAGACCAGCCGAGTCAGACTGCCAGACCGTGGCTAGCGCACGCTAGTCTTGTACGATAGCGTACGCTAACAGTCCGTCTTAGCGCACGTTACGTAGAGTACGTAGCGCGCGCTAAGCAATCCAGACAGCTTGTTTATTTTGAGCTTTTAGGCCATAGACCGAATTGTTAGGCCATCGTTCGACTTGAGATGATTTGTATATCGTTCCTTTTGTTAAGGTTCGAGCTTGTTACATTGATCGAAGGAGGCGGCCTTCGAGTGTGTTGAGATCCTTGAAGTATTTCGTCTTGCCATTTTCGAGGCAAGTATCATATGTCGAGTTTGATTTATTATGCTTATGGTATTGTTCATATTTTGTATATGAGATGTATTTCTGGAAATTCGCGTGATATTCGTTGTTGTTTGTTCGTATTGATGAACATATTGAAATGCATATGTGTATGCATAATTGATTGATTACGGTATAAATGATCCGAGGGGGTCATGAGGATCTATTCTGAGGGCGCTGGATCGAATGTCCACCATGCGATCGTCCGACCGGATCATCATGGGGATCTATCTTGAGGGCGCCGGATCGCTGGACGGGTTTTCCACCATGCGTTGGTCCGACGGATCATCATGGGGATCTATACCAAGGGCGCTGGATCATTTGGATTACCCTGTATTGTATTGATGGGATCGTGAGGATTCGCATCGTTGGATTCCGGTAGCGGAAGTCCGTTTTGCATGTTTTATGCTACATTGATGATTTATTGTATTATGATACTTGTACTAGCATCGTTTTGCTAACCCCTTCGGGGGTGGACATTGTTTTGATGTTCAGGTAGCCGAGGAGCGGGGAGGCAGCCACAGTGCCGACAGGACGATGAGATGGCTCAGTGATGTGATTGATGTTATTGTTGTCGAGAGTTGTTTTCTTGTTTCGTTCAGTACTCGAGTACGTCTGTTTTAATAATGTCCTTTCGATATGGTTGTATAAATTAACTCTTTGATCGGTTGAATCAAATATGTCTTTAAACTTCAGTTGTACGATTGGTTTATATTTACACTCTTTTTAAAATTAGCCTTGTAAATCCTTACCTAAAGGGTTTACGGCGCTGTAATTATTCCGAATATCTCGGGGTGTTACATAATCAAGCAGAAAAAAACAAACCAAACCAAAGTTGGGAGATTGAGATGGTTTGGTCACGTCTGCAGGAGGCAGGCATCTGCTCTGGTGAGGAGGGTCGAGAGTTTAGTAGCTGTCGGGGAGAGGAGGAGAGGCAGACTGAGGAGGACGTGGGAAGAGCAGCTAGATTAGATTTGAAGGCCTTAAACCTTTCCGAGACCATGACTGTTGATAGGTGCGCTTGGAGGCGCCAGATCAGAGTTGTGGATTCTTTGGTTGGGAGTGGTGCTGTAGTTGAGAGCCTCAGGGTTGGGTTGTCTCGGTTAGCTTTGACCTAGAGCATTGTATTTTTTCATTTATTGTATATTTTATCCTATTGCCTTTTGCGTGTGGTGTATTTTTGACAGGGAGCTGTGCGCGGAGTCAACCACTCTTCTGTTTGAGCAGCGTTCATCGGGAGTGAAGTAGCCAAATTCCTCTTAGGTAAGTCCCATGTGGATTAAGCCATGGGCTCAGGTATGGTATTGAGTTTTTTCGTATCATATGCTTCCCTTTGTATTTTTCACTCAATATGTTGTTGTGCACTAAGCTGAGGGTCTTCACGGAAACAGCCTCCCTACCGTAATAGGTAGGGGCATGGTCTGCATACATCTTACCCTCCCCAGACCCTGCTCTGAGCGGGATATACTGGGTATGTTTGGTTTGGTTTGGTTTTAATTACTAGAATACCTTCAAGTTTTGGGCAGAAAAATTTTCAGCCGGTGGACTTTACTATTATGCTCCCTCCCAGAAGAGTGTGTTCACTCTTTATGGGCACAGATTTTAATAAATGTTAGGTAGTTGTGAATTTGAGTGGAGAAAGGTCCCACTTTTTATTGTATTGGTATTTTAAATATTATTGTTAATTGATTAAAAGATAAATAGTGCGGGCCATCCTTGGTATTGTTGAAAATAAGTTGGAAAGGTGGAGTAAAAGTATAAGGGATATTTTCTAAAAATAGAATGGGGAAACTCTTGTGGGACGGACGAAAATGGCACATTGAGCACACTCTTGCGAGACGAATGGAGTATATACATATTGAGAATGGTAAATTAGGCTCTATTCTTTTAGACTGAGTGAATCTGAACTGAACTGAACTGAACTGAATTGAGCTGAAATATACATTAAGAGTAAATAATAATAATAATAATAAAATAACAATAACACTAATAATAATATAATAAATATAAAAATAATAATATAATAAAATAATAATAAAAATAATAAAATAATAAAAATTAATAATAATATATAGTATAATAAAAATGTCATCAATAGTAGTAGTAGTAGTAATAATAATAATAATAATAATAATAATAATAATAATAATAATAATAAAAAGGTGGGAGATGCTAAAAATATACCCCAAATGTCACAAAAGTATCAAATGTCAATTATTGTTTCCACTTTCACACTACATAATTGTTGAGATTCGGTGATGAAAACGAGATACGCAGCAGAAAATAAACCGCTCCAACCGGATAAAAACAAAACCCAGAAACGAACCGATCAAGCATCGTATAAATGAATATAAATAATGAGGATGATAATCAAAGAATACTTACCCTCGTAGTCCTTTTATAATATAATCTTCGAAGGAAAAACCCGAGCAAGCCTTTTCCCGGTTACCGACACGAACACGAATCTAATTCGTTGTAGCTTGTTGAATGATCCAACACCAAAAATGTTGAATGTATCTACTTCACACACATCGGATATTCATAGAAAAAATAGTATGTCAATTCGCTTTCAAAGAACACGGCTAGGAATCGACACAATATTTGTCTTCTCTTCTCTTCTTCCTTTCTTTCTCTCTAAGATGAACAAGAAAAATAAAATAATTTTTTCTCCCTCCAACCTTTTTTTTTTGGAAAAAAACGTCCATTGTGGACGGGGGTTGAGGCGGGACTCACCAACCTGTGGACCCTCCAACCTTAGCTCACAGCCAACACGCTGATTTTTGAGGTGTGTGTATATCTCATTCCATAATGAGAAGACAAAACATTATATAATGGTGATGAGATCAAAATGATGAGATATGAAATCTCATCCTTTTGTCCTCAATCCATTAAATAATTAAACACACCACACACACCATATGGAAGGAAATGGGGGGCTACATTGTTTGGTGAGAAAACGAGCCGAGCCACTCAGTTCGTGTACCGGACGTTCGCGTGTCTAGTCCGTTATATACATTTCGTTTTATCCCAAATATATTTATACTTAATTAATTAATTCAATTAATTAATTTTATCAAATACAAAATTATAATAATATATTTCCAAGAAATAATTATTTATGAATTAAATTAATCACCCGGTAATTAATTTCAATTCACTAGACTGCATGATTTATCAAATAAATCAAATTAGATATCTAATATCCAATATTAATGAATAGATAGTAAATACATATTTATCCATCAAATATCCTTGTGCGGGATTCAGTAGGTCCGTCTTAGTCGACAATGGGAGGAACCAAGGAGTACGGGTAATACTTAGCCAGTCTAGTACTCCGTATCGTAACCCAACTAAGAACGAATGATTCGATCATTCAAAACCATTATATCGTGAATACCGTATACGTATAAACCCTTCAATCATATGTCCCAGTCAAGTATAAGGGTCACGGTAAAGTCAAACCCCACTGTAACTTGACTCTATGCTTTCTGTTAATGCAAACCGAGATCATCGAGCTCTCGTGTATTAAATACAACTAGCACTAAATGCTTTGGCCAAAGACTTATGCTCTCATTTGCCATTAACCTCATAGGACAATTACATGCTCACTTACAGGAGAAAGAATTCTATCTTGGTATTTAGTAGAGACTGCTACTTGCCCACTAAGTTGCATTTCGAGGTTGACCCCACACACCGACGATTAGATCCAACTAATTTAATAACATAATGTCACAAGCACATCTCCTACTGAAACTTCAAGTCAAAGGTCCACGTATCGAGGTGAGCCGTGTTTGAGTATATTAATCTCATTATCATACCTATAACTTGTGCTCCCACTAACTCTTAGTGAAGACAGGCACTCTACATGTCAAAGTACACGTTTAAAAATCTTAGCTAAACTTAATGCCCAATTAAGTTTTATCGACTTGCAAACTTAGTTAAGCATTCGAGCTTTAAACGTTTCTAGTGCCTATCTCCTTATCTCCATAAGGAGTAGAATGTTTGCTCTCAAATGCAAGGACTATTATTCTATATACCAAATAACAATGCCAATGATTGACAATAATATAGAAATAATAATTGCCTTATTAAATATTCATAATTACAATACAAATGCCCTCACTCTCTCATCCTCTGAGTCGCATTCGAGGGCATATTCCTAACAATCTCCCACTTGCACTCAATGCCACAAACTATGATATCTAATACACATACTCTTCAGATGTCTCTCTAAGACCTTCTGAGATAGTGGCTTGGTAAGCGGATCATCAACGTTATTTGCTGTGTCTACTCTCTGTAGTATAACATTTCCTTCCTGAACCATTTCTGTAACAAAATGATATTTTCTCACAATATGTTTGGTATTGTGGTGAGCCCTAGGCTCCTTAGCCTGTGCAACAGCTCCGTCGTTGTCACAAAACAGCGTCACGGGATTCTCCGCATTAGGAACCACTTGAAGTTCCTCAGTGAACTTCTTAATACAAAAAGCTTCTTTAGCAGCCTCCATGGCTGCCTGATATTCGGCTTGACATGTAGAGATAGCAGTCGAACTTTGCTTGGCACTTCTTCAAGAAACTGCCCCACCATTCAGAGTGAAAATATACCCTGATGTGGACATCTAAGCATCCATGTCCCCCGAAAAATCCGAGTATGTATACCCATCACTCTAAGTCCTCTACCGCCGTATGTAGGCCTGTTATCGGTCCGGATCTTGACCTACCCGGTATCTACCCGATAAGCTTATTGGGTAATCAGGAACCGATCCAATAAGCTTAACGGATCCGATATTGTTCCCGGGAACCGATCCGGTAATCTTATCGGGTATCCGGACCGATCCGGTAATTTTAGAGGGTACCCGGACCGATCCGGACCGGATGTCCCGATTACCTGTTTCATCCGATACTGATCCGAATTCAGGAACCGATAGCGCGAAATCATTCTTTTCACAATCAAAAAAACAAGGAAAAATAATCTAAGGTATAATTTCTAATGAATAACTACTTTCATGTATTCAAATATATAAGTTCATCGAAATACGAGCAAAAATATAAAGTGCATGTTAAGATTGCATATACTTGAAGCCTCATAAACATATTTCATCATAGGCTTTTAATACAATACAAACACCATTAAGGAAAACAAAAACCATTCATCAAAATACAAACACCATTCAGGAATCAAACTTCAGTTAAGTAGACTGTAAAAATACATCATTAGCCTCAGAACATGTTCATCATAGGCTCGCCATACGATCAAGTAAAACATTAAGGCAACAAGTACAGGACTGATTCATTTCAGGAGGTGGTTGAATTCTTGGCTCCTCCCAAATCAACCTCACCAAAGTTATATTGCATTATTGGTTCATCTTTTTCTTCTTATTCAAGCTACATTAAAAGTAAAAGTAGGCAAAGTTAAAAAGGATAAAAAGAAGACAAAAAAAATTAGGATAATTTACTTAAAACGCTTCTTGACGAACCCTTTCTAATCCCATAATATTCTTTAATCCAATCACTACCACATAGAAGCACCTCAACTGTATTAGTTCTCATTGAGGCTCTTTTTTCATCAATAATTCTGGATCCAGCACTAAAAGTTGCCTCAGAAGCAACTGTAGTAATTGGAATTGATAGTATATCTTTTGCCATTATGTTTAACACTGGATATTTTGCTTCATTTGCCTTCCACCACTGAAGAACATCAAAATGTGTTGCACCATTTTGTAATCTTTCAGGGGGCTCAGACAAATACATATCACTGCATGCCTAGTAATCCTTTTATATAGAGGATTAATTTTCCTAAAAAATCTATTGAAGATAACACCCTCCATAATCAGAAAAGGAGATTCATGTCCTAATACCATGTGGGAAGCAAGGACCCTAACCTTAACATGATCATATTTCCAAGCAATAAGAGAAGGATTATCACCATCAGTAAACATATCAGTAGTTGACCTTGATTGAGAGCCAGGTTTTTCAGATGGATCCAGTTTCAGTTTTCTTTGAACACGGGATTTCAAGTGTTTCTTACCATTTGATGTACTGCCATGCATAAGATCAAAGGTATAAAGAGCACCACACCATTTGCACTTCCATTTCTTCTTTCCATCTGGAAGAGTAATTACTTCCATCTTAGCATGGACAATAGATTTCTTTGCTCTTATTCTAGCATTCCTAAAAGAGTCATACAAAGCTGAGGCTTGACCATCAGCGGTTGACCCATCAGTTTGGCTATTATCATTGATATCCAACAGTTATCCAATCTTAATCCCTCCTCTGGCCTCATCATCATCCACATCAATATCGAATTCATCATTCATCATTGGACTACAACAAGAATCTTGATAAGACATCTCAAATACAAGTTAAAAATAACAAATAAATTACAAATAATTTGAAAACAACTAATTGAAACAACATATAAAACCTATTTTGAAACACTTTTATTATTAACCAACAACTAATTACAAAAGAAGCCACATGTTTACAGATTACTAGATTATACATAAGCTTGAAAACTCAAATCGAAACCCTAACTACAAAATTTCTAATTTGAAAACCCAAATAAGATAAAAACCCGAAAATTGGAAACCCTAATTCGAAATCCCCAATTTGAAAACATAAATCAAACCCCGATGAATAACATAATGAAGCCATTAACAAAAAATAAATTTCACAAAAAATCGCTGACATATATACTCACAAGATTTTTATATGTTGAATCTGTTGAAATCGGTTGAAGATCGAGATGAAAAACCACTGAATCGACCTTCTTGTGTAACACCCCAAACTAGGAGGATATTATAGTGCCGTGGACCCCCAACTGGGACCCACCAGGCAAATGAAACTTAATGAATTAAATAATACAATTGTAGTACCGAACCACATTATATCATTAATTACTCTGATGAGGAGTTTCATACAACACACCCAAGATAATACATAATACATGTATATTTTATATGAAGATAAAATATACAACACTGAATAAAATGAGTATTCAAACGGAATATCTGCAGTGGAATAAAATGAAGAAAACATGAATGACTGAAAGGAGGGACTCCTCGCCGTCAACGTTCTCTTCCCGTGCCTTAACCTTGCCATGACCTGAAAACAACATCCCTCAACGGGGTCAGTTACACAGAACAACAATCCTCAAGAGTTGAATAAACACAATCATATATACTGTATAAACCACAAGTTCGATCAAAATCTCAAACCGTCGAAAACATGCGATCAAATGTGAATCGGCCATATTATAACCCAATCCTGTTGAAAACATACACAATCAAACATGCTGTATGAATCAACTAACGGTACGGCTCAAAGGATGGCGCCACATTACGCCCGGGATGGAAATGTGTCCGTGCACAAGCCACCAACGAGTATCGATCGAATACACGTGTGGTCTTGTACCTAATCAGTCTCATGAAGTAATCGTCTCGTGTGCACAGTCCAATGTGAGGTCAACTACCAACATACGACTTAATATGTGCCCGACATGAAAATCCTACACATACCAACCGGCACATCAGTATGACCCGGAATGCCACGAGATAACAAAAGTGACATCGAAAATCAATAATGACTCACCAAGATGAAATGATAGTGAAATGAATGATAGCTAAATGAAATGATTGGAACCGTCGTTCCTCGTGAATGAAGTGATTATTTGACAATTAAAAGTCTCAAAATGGTTAATACGTTATGAATGAATTATGATTATGAATGAACAACAACGAAAGGAATGAATATCCTTTTAACCGAGTAAGAATCAACTTACCTTAACACCGGTGATGATACGTCCTCTCTCGAACAACATCCTAAGGGAAACTACCGGTCGCTCGAACAACCTTAAATAACACAATTATCAACAACTCGCTTAATATACGAATCAATAGCGATCATAACCAATTCAAGATGTCGATACAATAAATCCAAACTCATTGATACATTTCGACAAACACCTTGAAAACAATCTCCCATTCTAAACAACTAATCCCATTTGTATCGAAAACCAACTTCTATTGAATGATTCAATCCACCAAAACACCATCAATACAATCGATAATCCAAAAGGAATACTCAAATCGAGTTTACGATATCATTAAATTGCAAAACCCAATTCCAAGTCAACCTTCAAAGTGTTCTTGAGAAAAACTTCCAACAATCCGATGATAACTCGTAAAAACTAATAATCATACGTATATCCATCACAAATCATGATTATACCATCCAAAACATCATGCTCCAACTCAAAATCGAATTCAAGGGTTGAAGACGTTACCTTAGATTAGGATGAAGAATCCACAAATATGTTGTTGATCCACACTACAACTTGAAGAAGATGAGAATCTCTGAGTTTTTATGATGTTAAAACACCCCAAGATCACCCAAAATCACCCCAAGGAAGTGAGGAAGAAGTGAAATGAAGAAATGAGCTTGTTCTCCTCAACAAAACGCATTTATAGAATAATCTGCACTGTATGCCGCGGCACGGGCTGAGTGTGCCGCGGCACAAGGCCAAAAATGCCCACCAAAACAGTTTTGTGCCATGGCCCGTCCAGAAGGGGCCGCGGCCCACGGTACAGCCCGCTCCAGCATCAAAAAGGCACACGATGTAGTCTTAGCTATTTCGACCATAACTCCTTCGTCCGTACTCCGATTGACTCACCGTTTGAACCATTGGAAAGATAACTTGATGCTCTATAATATTAAAAAGATTCCGAATTTTTGGAGTTTCCAAGAATTAATGGTGATTTTACAAAGTCGAACTCATTTGTGGAAAAGTCGCTTAAGAACACGGAACTCAACAGAACGACAGCGAGACGAACTCGGATGACAAAAAGTGTAGAATTAATCATTCTAGGAATGACGAAATGGTCATAGTAGAGTCGCTAAGATGGACTTCCACGAAAAAAAAGAAATTACCGGAAATCAAAATTGCGGATATTACATACTACCCTCCTTAAAAGACGTTTCGTCCCGAAACTTAAAACAAGTAGGGAGAAGCAATATACCGCTAGGAAAACTCAACGAGATACACAAGAACCGCAAATGTACCCAACAATAGCATGATTCGAACAAGAAGGAAATTTGAAATGGCATGAACTCCAATATTAACATCGATTAATGAAGTAATTGTAACGATCAAGATAATATTCTCGTCTCGATTCTCAAGCAAGGTTGAAAAAATGAACGATATTGATACACGACTCAACATTAGTCCGAACGGCGAACACGAATGAATGAACATGATTGATGAATGATTATTAATGAGTAAAAATCCACCGAGTGACAATTACTGAATGAAAATGAATGAATTTACAATCGGGTATTACATACTCCCCCCTTAAAAATAGTTTCGTCCTCTAAACTAAGGGTGAAACAAATTGGGATAACTCTCCCGCTTACTATCCTCAATTTCCCAAGTAGACTCTTCGATTCCGTGTCTCGACACTAATTTTTAACGAAAGGAATTGTCTTGTTCCTCAACTGTTTGATTCGCCACTCTAAGACTCGTACGGGACGCTCCTCATATGAATGATCATCCGCGATATCGATTTCGTCGAACTGAAGTATGTGACTCGGGTCGGCAACATACATCCGTAGCTGAGAGATGTGAAACACATTATGAATTCGGCTCAACGCCGGAGGTAAGGCCAATCGATAAGTTAGCTCGCCTACTCGATCCAAAATCTCAAAAGGTCCAATGAATCTTGGACTCAACTTTCCCCGCCTCCCGAAACGGAAAAAACCTCGACTCGGGGATACCTTGACCAACACGTGGTCACCTGTCTTGAACTCTAATGGTCGGCGATGATTATCTACATAAGATTTCTGTCGACTCTGAGCGGTCAACAAACGACTCCTGATCAAAGCTACCTTCTCATGTGTGGCTATAAACATATCAGGCTCGGTGCCGATTGGTTCTGATAAGTCGTCCCAACACAAAGGAGATCGACAACGACGACCGTACAAGGCCTCGTAAGGTGCCATCTTAATTGAAGCATGCCAACTATTATTATACGTGAACTCGATCAATGGTAGTTGGGCTTCCCAATCGTCTTTCCAATCGAGGACGCATGCCGTCAACATGTTCTACAATGTTTGAATAGTCCTCTCTAATTGTCCGTTGGATTGAGGATGAAAAGTTGTACTGAAATTAAGCTGAGTTCCCATAGCACGATGAACTAATTTTCAAAAATGAGACACGAATCGCCCGTCACGATCAGAAACGATACTCTTAGGAGTACCATGCAATCTCACTATCTCTTTGATGAACAACTGGGCAAGTCTCTCGGGACCCCACATATCCTTAATCTCAAGGAAATGAGCTGACTTAGTTAAACGGTCCACCACAACCCATATTGTATTAATTCCACGATGACTCTTCGGCAACTCGTGATGAAGACCATTGAAATATCTTCCCACTTCCATTATGGAATAGGGAGCAGTTTCAGCATAACCGCCGGTCGCTGATGTTCTATCTTGACTTGCTGACAGGTTAAACACCTCGAAATAAATTCTACGACCTCTCGCTTCATATTACTCCACCAGTAATTTTGTTTCATGTCCTTGTACATTTTGCTAGACCCCGGATGAATAGAATAAGGGGTAACATGAGTTTCTCTCAAAATCAAGTTTTTCAACTCGTCATTAGCCAGTACGCATAAACGATTCTTAAATCGAACAAGTCCATCCTCGTGGACCACAAATCCAGGGGATTTCCCCTGAGCCACATCCTCTCGGATACACAACGAAATGGGTCTGAACCCTGATTCACTTTGATCGCCTCCTCGAGTGGCGATGAAATCTCTAACATACAAGGTTGCCCTTGTACTCGCTATAACCAGAACTCGATCTCGGATCTTAAGAATTCATGTTGAAGCTCCTTCTGAACTGTTTAACGAGCAATCATTTGCTCCTGAATGGACTTACGGCTCAAGGCATCAACGACAACATTCGCCTTACCCGGGTGATACTGAATCTCGATATCATAGTCCTTGATCAGTTCTAGCCACCGTCGCTGACGCATATTTAACTCCTTCTGAGTAAATATATACTTCAAGCTCTTATGATCGGTGAAAATCTGACAGGTAACGCCATAAATATAATGACGCCAAATCTTCAACGCGAAAACTACGGCTGCTAGCTCCAGGTCGTGGGTCGGATAATTAACCTCATAAGATCTCAGCTGCTACGAAGCATAGGAAATCACTTTCCCGTTCTGCACTAATACACATCCTAGACCTTGTCCGGACGCGTCACTATAAACCACGAATACTTCTGTCCCTTGTGGTAAAGAAAGGACAGGCGTTGAAATTAAACGACTCTTGAGTTCCTCAAAACTCCGTTGACACGCGTCAGACCACGTGTATTTCTTATCCTTTCGCAAAAGGATCATCATAGGTTGAGCGATTTTAGAAAATCCTTCCACAAATCTCTAATAATAGCCAGCTAATCCGAGGAAGCTTCGGATTTCCTTAACATTCTTCGGAGGTTGCCAATCTCGGATAGCCTCCGTCTTATGAGGATCGACACGAACTCCGTCTGATGAAATTACATGTCCGAGAAACGTCACTTCGGACATCCAGAACTCACATTTGGAAAAATTTCCATAAATTTGCTCTCATCTCAACACGTCGAGAACCTGATGAAGGTGAAACTCGTGCTCTTCCCGGTCACGAGAATAAATTAAAATATCATCAATGAAGACAACCACGAACTGATCCAAATAGTCGATGAAAACTCGATTCATTAACTCCATGAACACTGCAGGTGCATTAGTTAACCCAAACGGCATTACCACAAACTCATAATGACCATAGCGGGTTCGGAACGCCGTCCTTGTGATATCCGACTCTCGAATTCGCAACTGATGATATCCCGATCTTAAGTCGATCTTGGAAAATATTGAAGCTCCCTGAAGTTGATCCAAAACATCATCAATACGGGGTAGAGGATATTTATTTTTGATCGTCACCCGGTTCAATTCACACAAGTGAAACGACCCATCCTTCTTCTTGACAAATAACACTAGTGCTTCCCACGGAGACACACTTGGTCAGATATAACCCTTCTCGGTCAAATCCTCCAATTGATTCTTTAGTTCCAGCATTTTGGTGGGGGACATCTGATACAGTGCCTTCGATAATGGAGATATACCAGGCTCCAACTCTATCATGAATTCCACCTCCCTCGGTGGAGGTAAATCAGGTAGCTTGTCTGGGAATACATCGTCAATCGATAACAATGATACCATGAATGGTTGAACACCTCGATTGCCTTAGAATGGCCAATCGATGACAATGATACAATGAATGATTGAACACCTCAATTGCCTTAGAACGGTCAATCAATGACAATGATATAATGAATGATTGAACATCTCGATTACCTTAGAACGGTCAATCGATGACAAGGATATAATGAATGATTGAACAACCCTGATTGAGTAATCACTGCTTTCATCATATTAATGATTCTTCCGGAACAACTGGGATTACCTCCCTGAAATACACACTCGACTCCATCGGCTGAAATGATAGTGACCATACGCTTACGGACACTAATGATGGCATCGTGACGATCCATCCAATCAATACCCAAGATGATGTCGTCTCTCGACAAATATACCACGATCAGGTTTGCTAGCCATACACGGCCATGTAGGTGAATCGGACAATTCTGAATCTCACGATTTCCGATAATTCTTCTACCGTCAGGTAGACCAATGACATAAGGCTCACAACTAATAGCACTACCCAGACGTAGTCTACTCAAACATAACTCGGAAATGAATGAATGCGATGCACCAGTATGAAAAAAGGTACACACAGGTTGAGATAGAATATCGAGTGTACTTGAGATCATCCGGGCCTCTGGATCGTCGGTCTTCTTCATCTCGTGAATTCGGGGCTTGCCGGCCCCGAACCGGATGCTCCTGTCTGATAAGTATGAGCTCTACCTTTAGTTGTTCTAGTCGTCTTAAACAGCACGGACTGAGTGGCCTGATTCTGAACGGCTAATTGCTTTGGGGCCTGAGATGCCACCGGAGTATGCTTGGAGCCTCTTCAACAGAAACGGGCCGAATGCCCAACAGTTCCACAGTTGTTGTACGTGATAGTCGGCTTCAGACACTTAGTGTTGAAATGACCCGGCGCTCCACAGTTGAAACAGGTGATGGCTGAACTGGCTGCTCGGGACTGAGGTTCTGCGGGTTTATGCGCCGTAGGAGGTCGCTCAGAAAAAGTAGATCCCACACGAGACTTCTTGAAGGTTGACTAACCTCCTCCGGACTGATTACGCTTCGTTGATTTCTTGCTAGCAGATGAAGGTTGTTGCTCAGCAATTTCCTTAGAAGTAAGCTCATCAGTAAGAGCTTTCTCGATTAATTCAGTCAGAGTAGCGCATTGGTGATTAAGCAATTGCATCTGGGCCATCATGCCTTGCATAAAAACGAGTGGATCAACCCGAACACCTTTTGATCGAGCTGTGTCCCGGGTACGACTTCCTGACTGTGAATGATTATTCCCCGGGTTTCGGCCAGCACCGCGGCCTCTCCGCCTGCGTCCTTTGACAGCTCTCTCCATACTGGAGTAGGAAGGCCAAATGATAATGGGATATCCCTTTTTTAGTACCAAAGCATAAAAATAACAAGTTATATATCCCCATTGATAAAACTATAAGTTTTTGATACCAAAATGTGTTAAAAGACTTTATTACCCTTAAAGTCTACCACTAAAAGATAAAAAAACATAAAAAAATAGAAGATTATTAAAAGCAAACAACAATAAAAAACAGTCCCACAACTCAATATTTTCCTCTGCAAAAAAACTCTCCTTATCTCTCTACAAAAAAACTCTCCCGTCGTGAAACCCTTCGCCGGCCAGAAAATGTCGAACTCCGACTACCACAGAGAATCTGAAGACGCCAGAAGTTCCGCTAGTGACACTCCATCTGAAGAGGAATTCGTCAATGAGCCGCCGGTTAGTGTATTTTCATTCACACACGATCGTGCCACGATGGTTGTTCATCGTCCCACGATGGTGCTGAAAAAGATGACACCATCGTGTACACGATGGTCTTTCGTGGGCACGATGGTTTACACACGACGGTCGTCGATCGTGTGCCGCCGCGGTGCTAGAAGACCAAAGGCTTCGCCTCGCACACGATGGAATGCACACGATCGATGCCCGTCGTGAAGCGTCGTGTGGCACACGATGGTCTTCACACGACGGGCATCGATCGTGTGCCTGCGATCGTGTGCAAGGCAGAATTTTTTTTTTCGTTCTCTTAAGCATTCTATCATATTCTTATGAGTTGTATGTCTATATTGCAGACTGGTTGCGTATGGAAGAGACCTACATTGCGTTTTGTTACACGTCAAGTGAATCTTTACATACGGGAGGCGCTATTTAAAGAGATCATTGAGACACTAAGAAGTATGGGCCGTAATTCCGCAGTTGCTGATCGAGCTATCGAGAGCTTGACCGAGGGGGTCCTGGGGCGCTTGATTAAAGTTAGGAAGAATGGGAGTTCAAATACTGCCCTACATCACTTGATTGCCCGTCAATTGGAGGGTGATCAAATCCCCCGAGATGAGTCGTGGTTCCAGGTTTGCGGGAGGACCATTAGTTTTACGGCCCGTGATTTTGCCCTGATCACTGGACTCCATTTTGGAAACTCTACCTTCCATCCCTAGGACGACCATATCCTTTCGTCTGACGGTATTTTCCACAGAATACTCCATGGCAAAAATATTAAGGTTAGTTTTCTGCGGAAGAGGTTCAATGCTCCAGATTTTGGTAGAGATATAAGAAATTATGTGAAGGTTGCCAATTTGCTTATATCAAATAGGAATTGTCTTTATATGATTTTCAACGAAATCAGACAAGAAACAAATCGTAAAGAATACACCGGAATAATTTAAATAGAATTCCCCGGAGAATAAACTCCGGGAAGGTGGGGTCGAAATTACTATGAGAAAAATACGTTAAAGTAATCCAAATGAATAAACATGTTCAATAAAAAATATTTTCTATTCATTTTTTCTTACGACATGATAATAAAATATAGATTCTCGGATTTATAGAACAAAACACCAATTCATGTTTGAGTTCGCATTGGAATTTTGAATTTAAGTGAACAAAGAATAAGCTTATTTATTTCTGGTTCTAAGACCCGCACTCGGTAGTCGACTTGGTTCTTTCAAATCTTTATCATTATTGATAAAAGGTAACAAAGATAAAATACGAGCTTGTTTTATAGCAATAGTAATTAATCGTTGTTGTTTCAAGGTCAATCTATTCATTCGTCTAGATAATATTTTTCCGTGTTGACTAATAAATCGACTAATTAAACTCATGTTTCTATAATCAATTCGATCCTCGATTGAATCTGGGGCAAACGCCTACGAAAAGATCGCTTGGATTTAAGAAAAGATCGCTTGGGTTTAAGAAAAGATCGCTTAGATTTATCCATGGTTTGTTTAGTTTATTTCTTATTCCTAAAATTCTATTTATTAATTATCATCTTAACGTCCAATAGACTTCTTTTTTATTTAATATTTTATTTAAATAAAATATGTTCTATATAAATAATGTAATTTTTCCTCTTTAAGGGATAATACATACTTCATTCGATCTATTTATTTATTTATTTCCTATGAATCATATGTTTGTAACAATAGGGACAGAATTTTTCAATTCTAATCGATTAGGTGTATTATGTCGATTCTTTTGAGTAATATATCTCGAAATGCCCGTAGGTACTTTTTAACACTATTTCGAATACAATTAGTACATTCTAAAATCACTCTTACTCGCGCATCTTTCATCTTGGCCATGAACCTCCCTGGAATTTTTTAGTTATGCAACTGTTATATTTTGATTCAAACGATTAAAAAGAGAAGAAAAATAGCGATTACTAACTTGAAATCCAACTATAAAAGGTAAAAATAAATTAAATAATAATCAAATGGATAATAATACTAAAATTATAAGTAAAATAATAATTTTGAAACTCTATTTCAATCCAAACAGAGTATTAAAATAAAAAAAAATGCATCCTCTTGTATCATTTCAAAAAAATTTCATTTATTTTTAAGTCTTTTAGTTTTATTATTATATATGTTAAATTAAATAAAAGAGATGAAACGGACATAAATTGTGTTTATCAATGGAGGAAATAGGAATATGGAAAACAAGACAGAATTCTCTACAATGACAATGTAGACCAATTGAAGGGATGTGGCGCACTTGGTAGCGCGTTTGTTTTGGGTACAAAATGTCACGGGTTCAAATCCTGTCATCCCTACCGCCCTTTTGACAAGAACGAGGAATCAATTGAGATCAATTCAAGTTGCGTGGAATCACCATTTTTATGAAACTAACTATAGAGCATATAAAAATAAAATGAATTAGTGTTAGAAAAAGAATCCCCTTTTCTAGTCTTTTCTATTCGGATAAAAAAAAGCGCTCTTAGTTCGATTCGAGAACGTGGGTCTCCAAAACCCGATGTCGTAGGTTCAAATCCTACAGAGCGTGATTTTTCGTCGTAGATCGAATTAAACTAAAATAGATTCACCACTTGCATTGTTTCTTTCAAGTAGAGAAATTTTAAATAAGTCGTATTTTATTCGGACCAATAAATAAAACTTAAATTATAATTAAAGCCACTAGTAAAAACCAAATTTTATACATATGCTTTAGAAGTATTTACCTAAGTTATTATTTATTTTAAAAATTATTTTAAAAAGTAAAATTTGAATTTGATTATATACATAAAACGAAATTCATTTTATTTTTCTAAATTCATGAAAATAAAAACTCGTACTTTTATCTCATTGATGATGTATAGAGACTTCTTAATCTTAATTAATAATAAGAAATTTAGGTAAAAAAAGTTATCTGCTCATTTACTAAAAATAAATTAATTGAACTTAGTACACCTCTACTTAATTGACAAAGGAAAGAAGGCATGGAGTTTTAATAACTCACTTAGAACGCTTTTTAAAAGATTACGTGGTACTATTAGGTCCAATAAACCCTTCTCAAATAAATGTTCAGCCTATTGTGAAACTTCAGGTACTATAATATTCAATGTTTGTTCAATTACTCTTTTACCCGCAAACGCAATGTAGGCATAGGGTTCGGCAATAATGATATCCCCCAACATACCAAAACTAGCTGTCACCCCACCGGTAGTAGGAGATGTAAGAATTGATATATAGAATACCTTTTTACTTGATTGATAATCACATAAAACCGAAGAAATTTTAGCCATTTGCATCAAACTTAAACTTCCTTCTTGCATTCGTGCTCCTCCGGAAGAACACACTAAAATAAGAGGTAAATATTGATTGGTAGCATACTCGATCAAACGAGTTATTTTTTCGCCTACTACGGATCCCATACTACCCCCCATAAACTGAAAATCCATAATTCCAATTGCTACGGAATAGCATTTATTTGACCTACGCCTGTTTGAATGACCTCGCTAATCCCGTCTCTCTTTGATAAGCATCATTACGATCTTTATAAGAATATTCCTCCAAATAAGGCACTTCCTCTTAATCAATACGATCTTTATAAAGATCTTCCTCCAAATAAGGTTCCTCCTTCAAATAAGGATCCTCCTCATAATCCCATTCAATAGGATCCTCCTCATAATCCCATTCAATAGGATCCTCCTCATAATCCCATTCAATGGGATCCAGAGAGGTCATGTCTTCATACATAGGATCCCAAGTATCGGGATCTAGCAAAACTTCGATTCTTTCGAAACTACTCATTTTCAAATGATATCCACAGTGTTCACAAATATTCATTCTTGATAAGAAAAGGCTCTTATAATTTAATTTCTCACAATTTTCGCACATAACCCACAAATGTTTGAAATTTTTAGTTGCACAGGGATCATCAGAGTTTTCGCTTAGAGTTAAAGCACTACTTTCCCCATCAAGATCATCAGAGTTTTCGCTTAGATTTAAATTATGATTCTCCGAGTGGGTTCGTACCCAACTATGAATGTTTTTAGCTCTATCTTTTCTATTCAGATCTTCACTTTCACTATTATTTTCAATAGGACGCAGATTGTCCGTTGATTTATTTATACCATATCTACGTTTTAACTCCTTCTTAAACAACATCAAATTAAAGCACCATCTTTCCATAAAGTTTTTTTGCTCCTATTTGCATAAAAATACAATAGACGAATAGTCATTCGATTCACAATTCTATTTATATTAAAATATTTTATTACCTATCATACTAAGCATATAAATAAAATCACTACTATATAAGTATAAGTAGGAAGTTAATTTTCTTTTGTATGAATACATAGGAAGACTTAATATGAATATGATGAAATCCCCTTTGATTTTAAATTAAATATTTTTATATTGTAGATCCAAAACAATATAAAGATTTTAGTCTTATATTTCTATTTAATCTATAGCTAAATATATTTATCCAAAATACATGCAATAAAATCTTTGTATTTTGTATTTGGCTCAATCCTTTTAATAAAAGGATTGAGCCAAATTTAATTGAAATTCAATGAAGAGAATGAAGAGTAATTAATTGTTATCTTACTTATCCAAAGTATCGATTGCTTTAAACTCAAATTTGATCTCTTTCCATACCTCACAAGCAAGGCTAGTTCGTGGCTCCATTTGCTAGCCTCACGTATAATTGCATTACCCTCGGAAGCAAGATCACGTCCTTCATTACGAGCTTGTACACATGCTTCTATAGCTACTCGATTAGCTACGACTGGTGCATTACCCCAAGGATGTCCTAAAGTTCCTCCGCCAAACCGTAGTACGGAATCATCCCCAAAGATCTCGGTCGGGGAAGGCATATGCCAAACGTGAATACCCCGAAGCCACGGGAATAACACCGGTAGAGAAACCCAATCTTGAGTGAAATAAATACCGCGACTTCGATCTTTTTCAATAAAATCATCACGCAATAAATCAACAAAGCCCAAAGTAATGTCTCTTTCTCCTTCAAGTTTACCTACTACGGTCCCAGAGTGAATATGATCTCCACCAGACATACGTAACGCTTTAGCTAGTACACGGAAATGTATACCATGGTTCTTCTGTCTATCAATAACAGCATGCATTGCACGGTGAATGTGAAGAAGTAAGCCATTATTACGGCAATAATGAGCCAAGCTAGTATTTGCAGTGAATCCTCCTGTTAAGTAGTCGTGCATTATAATAGGAACTCCCAATTCTCTGGCAAAGACAGCTCTTTTGATCATTTCCTCGTATGTACCTGCAGTAGTATTCAAGTAATGGCCTTTGATTTCGCCTGTTTCAGCCTGTGCTTTATAAATTGCTTCGGCACAAAATAAGAAACGATCTCTCCAGCGCATAAATGGCTGGGAGTTTACTACTACTTTATCCTATGCCGTGACGACATGATGGTCGAGACATGGGCATGGGCATTAGTTGAGGATTTCGAGCAGTGGGATATGTTTCCTTGGGGTTCTTATGCCTTTGGGGTTTTATCTTACTACATAGGCAATGTTGCCATGAAGGAGGGACAAGAGCACAAGTACTATCACTTCTATGGTCCTGTTTGGGCTTTACAGATATGGTCGTATGAGATGATTCCTTCATTGGGAGCATTGTGTGGTATTCGAGATAAATCTGTCCAAGTCCCCCGATGTTTGATGTGGACTACGAGGAAGATGTTTTGTGATTTCACTCATTTCTTCGACGATAAGGTACATAAATTTGTAAACATATTTTCTCCTGACTTCATCTCTTAAACGTTATGTGATTGCTCATCTAATGGTATGCTTTAATGACTAATTTTGCAGCACAGAGTACTTCCCTCTTTACCGCATCTGGAGGAGGATGAGGCTGAGTACTACTACCTGAGCTTTGAGAATGGCTCGCCATATGACGTTAAGTTCATTAAGCCTGTAAGAATAGCTATGAAGAATAAGGAGGATGAGCCTGCGCCGATCCCGAGGAAGAAAGTTATGGATAGGTTGAAGAAGGCTGCTGGAAATTGATTACATATGAGTCGGCACATAAAGTGTCGAAGCAACGCCGGCAGAGTACCCCACTAGTAGATGGTGTAGAGACATCGGACCGGGAGAGGCAGCCAGAGAGGGTGTGTTGTGTCCACGGACTTCCTTGTCCGGACCACACCCAGGACACGAGCAGGGATGAGTACTTCGATCGCCGTTTGAAGGCGATCTTGTACGACGATTCTGAGTCCGGATTTATTGCTCGAGTTTCTCGCCGGGTGCTTTCTGGAATCGTGGATTTCTTCGGACCTATGCATAGACGTTCTAGGAGCCCGGTGCACTACTCAGCTGGGACCCATGATAGGCCTCGTCATTCTGCATCTGTTAGCAGCGCCCAGCGGAGGATTCCTGACCCTCCACATCACTCAGTCTCTGGCGCAGCCCACAGTCACCATTCTCAGCGTCAGCCTAGTCATCATTCTCAGCGTCAGCCTAGTAACCATTCTCAGCGTCCGCCTACCCACCATTCTGAGGTCCAGCACAGTCACCATTCTCAGATTCATCATTCTTTTGAGCGGACTTGGCAACCCCTTGATTACGAGCTGGGGGGCAATTGTTGTGCGGCGATTAATACGCCCCGATGGCGATCGGCATGACGATCAGAGAGCCAACCATAGAAGACATACTCTGGGCAAACACCCAACAGTCGGCACCCACGGCGACCGTCCTTTGGTATCCGTAGATCGTCTTTTGTTATCTGGCGATCGTCTATGATGTCCAACCAGAGACGATCGTCTCGTGCCACGTATGAATCCAACATCCGTCAAAGTCATCGAAGACCGAATCTCGGACGGTGACCCACGTGCAGATCCACAAAAGGCGCCGAAAGATAAGACCTTTGACCCCAGCCTGTCACCTACCTCACCTACCGACAGGGCCACCGAAAGGTACAAAGTGGGTCCTCCCCGGACAACGACTCAGGATGCGTGCAGGCTTCCTATTGGCTCGCACAGCTGGCCGCCAGCAGAAGCCCCAAACTTTAAGGGAACAGCCCCACGTGACGGGGCGATCGGCCATCTTATTATAATACAGAAAACGGCGGTCGCCCGCGATCGCCGGAGAGGACCCAGCATCCTTGTCTCTTATAAATAGGAGGCTCACGACAGTGGCCGAAGGACATGCTAAAATCATCGTGAATATAGTGCAAAAACATACAGAGAGAGAATCAAAGACTCATCTGGCAATTACTTACACATTCATAGTGATATTCATACACACTTACAGTACATCCAAAACAAGAACTCACAGATCTTCATATCTGGTTCTTCCGGCAATCTACATGCTCTACAGCTTAGATAACTAGAAGCCTTTACACTCATTGTAAAAGATTCTAACATTAATATTTGTACTCAATAATATATTTATTAATAACATCTCGCGAGAGCATTCAAGCCCGGGATTAACAACCCCGGCAAATCTTGTGTTATTTATTTTCTCACGGAAGTGTTCTCGCATTTGTTTGTTACTCGATCATTCCAGCAATACTATCTACGGATAATATTTTGGGTAACAACAATTGGCGCTAGAAGAAGGGGCGGAACTAAACCTTCATTTCTATTCCTACCGTCTCGAAGAACACTCACTGTTCTCCGGACATATACTTGAAGAAACACTCACTGTTCTTCAAAGAAAGCCTTCAGAAAAATGACATCTGCAACGACCTCCAAGAGAGCCACCCTACGATCTGCCGGAAATCTCATTCCGGCCCGGACCGAATCCCAGCCCACGGCGAAAGGCGACCGCGGCGACGCTAGGCTCTCACTCCCACCCCCGAGGGACGGTTCTAGCCTCTCACTCGATCAGTTCCAGACCTCGGAACAGATTGAGGAGGCTATAGCCATCCTCAGGGAGCGACGGAGGGCATGCGACTCGCCCACCATCACTCCGTCAGCCATCCGCCGGGCAGGCAAGCGGAAGCTTAAGGGCATATATGTTGAGAAATCAACAGAAAGCCCCGAGCCGCAGGAGAAGGCTCTCTTGAGGTGGGACGATTCCATCTTCAGCCGCCTAGGGAGCGATCCTTCATGGCGACCCGGGCACTCAGGCCCCAGCCGGGAGACATCGGAGTCCGAATCCTTTACCAGGAGTTCGGCATATTCGACTCCCAGGAGACAAGCCGGTCAGCGGGCCCCCGCTCGCCCAAGAAATGAACCCACTGGCAGGGAGCTCATCATTCACCATGGGGCCAGGGGATCAGTGCACGATCGCCTTGGCTCGCGATCCGGGAGCCAATCGGCGAGCAGTCAGGCGACGGTGATGGCCGCCATGCAGCGCCAGCTCGACGAGATGAAGGTGCTCCTGGAAACTAGGGCAGGCGCTAGGAGATCGATCGTTGGGCCAAGTGAACCACTCGCGGTTCAGATCGAGCTCGCCCCAGTTCAACCAAAGATCGCTCCCCCACAAACACCTCTATATGAGGGGAGATCGGATCCGGAGACCCACTTGAGAAAATTCTGGATCTACATGACCGGATGCGGAGAATCAGATGCGACGAAGTGTCGAATGTTCCCATTAACTCTGGGCGACCTCGCCCACAGATGGTAAATCTCACTACCACCCCGCTCAATCAATTGCTTTGAGAAGCTGGCGAACGACTTCACATCGTACTTCGCCGCCAAAGTCGCTCGCCCAGAAGGCCCCCACCGCATGATGAAAATTAGGCAGGGGAAGGACGAGTCAGATGAAGATTACATCGACCAGGTAGACGAGATAGTCCTCACCGGTGAGCCCATTAGTGACGAGCTTGCTCTCTACTCAGTCCTGGGGGGATTCTACGGCCACTCACCCATATTCAGGCACCTCATTAAGGACATCCCCCCGACCTACTCGGTCTTCCGCGTCAGAGCTGCCGATTTCCTGGACAGGCAGAGGATGCTCTCCCTCCGCTTAGGTGAGGGATCTGCCGGAGATGGGAAGGCGCCGTCCCACGTCCAGAAGAAGGCGGTCGCCAAGCCACCTGGTGAGTTCAAAGCCTTCGAAGATGTGGAGGTCCACCTTCTCCACAACCTCAGCTTATCTCCGGCCCACATCTTCAACGTAATCAAGGGGCGCGAGTGGCTTTCCAAACCAAAGACGATAAGGGACCACGGTCATCTAGACCGCAGCAAATTCTGTGCCTACCACAAGAGTCCCGGCCACAACACCAGCCAATGCCGCGACCTCCTCAGACAACTCTGGCGACTGTTTGAGGAAGGCAAATTGGACAACTTGGTCACCAAGGCAGAACCTAGGACAGAGAGGACCGGAGGGCGCGAGCGCCGACAAAACGAAAGAACCCCTCCCAATCCAGTCCCCAGGATCGAGCATGAGCCGGAGTACTCTGATGAATCGATCCCTCTGATCAACCCTGGTGGCCAAATCAATATGCTTCAAGCAGGAGGTGGAAACCTCGGGGGCCTTTCCCCGGTTTCCACCATGTCAAACAGGAAATGAAAGGCCGAACTAAGGGCGTTCGCCGGGGTCCATGTCGTGGTACCTCCAGAGCCGACCATCTCTAAAGACGCGCTCATCACCTTCTCCAACAAGGACAGGGAGGGAGTGCAATGCCCCAAAGAGGATGCATTGGTGATCTCTGATTGTATCCTTGGGAAGATGGTCGATCGCGTGCTGGTTGACAATGGGAGTTTCTGCAACTTGACCAAGTTCATCAAGCCGTTCGACACCATGCTCCAAGGTTTCGGCAACAGCACAGTCCAAGCCTACGGAAGGATCAAGCTCTCTGTCGAGCTAATATGCTTTTACGATCCTAAGGTTAGGATTACTAGGAACCTAAATTTTGTAATCATAGATAGGCCCAGCATCTATAATGGGTTCCTAGGTTGCCCCTTTCTAGAAACCTTTGAGGCGGTCGCCTCTTCTTTCTTTTACTGTATCAAATTCCCCACTGCCGATGGGACGGTCGGTACTGTAAAAGGAGATCAGCTAATGGCAAAAAGATGTTTGAATTACTCCTATGTCGTAACTATTGTCAATACTTCCCATGCTATGTGTAACATTGAAACGATCGAAGATCAACCCATGGAGATCGGCGAGCCAAGCACATCGTACCAACCCGACTCAAAGGACGCTATCTCGGATCGATTAACGGACGACATCGAGCCAAGGATCGGTTTCGAGCCAAGTCTCGACATCGATCCAAGGATCGAGTCCGGAAATCGTTCCAAACGAGAGGAAACCGTCCCCGTTGAAGAGTTAGAGAGTATAATGATAGATCCGGCTCGCCCGGAGCAGGAAGTACAGATCGGCACAAGCATCGACCGCGAATTAAAAGAGATCTGATCGATTTACTACGTAAGAACATCGGAGTCTTTGCCTGGTCGCATCAAGATATGGTTGTCATAAGTCCTGAACACGCTTGCCACTATCTAAAGATCGACCCGGCAAGGAAGCCTGTTCACCAGAAATGTAGGAAATTCGGTCCTGAGAAGTACGCAGCGCTCGACATAGAAGTCAAAAAGCTACTCAATAACAAATTAATCGGAGTAGCTACAGACGAACCACAATGGGTTGCCAAGGCGGTGCTCGTCAAAAAGCCAAACGGTTCCTGGAGGTTATGCATCGACTTCACCGACCTCAACGCGGCATGTCCAAAAGATCACTTTACGATGCCTCATATTGATCACTTGGTCGATAGTACAGCAGGTTGCGAAATGATGTCGTTCATGGATGCCTTCGCCGGATACCATCAAATGCCAATGGCGGAGAAAGACATAAAGCACACATCTTTCCACACGGAAAAAGACATATACTTTTGGGTCCGAATGCCGTTCGGCTTGAAGAATGCGGGGGCAACCTACCAGCGTCTAGTCAATGGAATGTTCGCCAATCAGATCGGCAAGACCATGGAGGTCTACATTGACGACATCGTGGTCAAAAGCCCCAAGAAGGAAGATCACCTCAATAATCTCGCCGAGACGTTCGCCATCCTAGAGAAGTTCAACATGAAACTGAACCCCAAGAAATGCAACTTCAGGGTGAGCTCCGGAAAATTCCTGGGGCACATCGTGGGCCAAAGGGGGATCGAGGCGAACCCCACCAAGATTCAAGCGATCCTCGACATGCAGGAGCCACGGAACGTCAAGCAGGTGCAACGCCTCACAGGTTGTCTAGCCGCCCTCAACCGTTTCATATCTCGGCTCGGCGATAAAAGCAAGCCTTTCTTCGCGACCATAAAGAACAAGAAGTTCGCATGGACGAAGGAGAGTCAAGTAGCGTTCGCCAAAATCAAAGAATATCTATCCAACCCCCAGATCCTGGCAAAGCCGATCCCCGGTGAAAATCTATTCCTCTACCTGGCAGCCTCGGAGGTCGCGCTAAGTGCTGTTTTAGTACGAGCCGAGGGGCAGACCCACTTACCGATCTACTATGTTAGTCAAGCGCTCCATGACGCTGAAACACGTTATACACCATTGGAGAAGATCGCTTACGCTCTAGTCATGAGTGTTCGCAAGCTAAGGGCTTACTTCTTCGAACATTAAGTGGAAGTTCTGACAACTCTACCTCTAAGGCAAGTTCTACACCGGCCAGACACTAACGGGCGACTCCTCAAGTGGTCACTAGAGATCGCCCAATACGGTATCACTTACGCTCCTCGCACGGCGATCAAAGGCCAGGCTCTGGCAGACTTCGTGGTGGAATTAACATTCCCTCACAGTCCGACCAGTGCCGCCGCCCGCCCGAAGGCAGACGTGGATGGCTCGGCGACCAACTCGCGAGCAGGGGCAGGGATTGTCCTCATTAGCCCCGACGGCTAAAGTTTCACAAATGCCATGTGTTTTGGGTTTCGTGCGACCAACAATGAAGCAGAATACGAAGTCTTGGTAGGCGGGCTCGATCTAGCCCTCGCCCTAGATGTTCGTCGCCTCCATATATTCATGGACTCCCTCTTGGTCGTGAACCAAGTCAAGGGAGAATATGAGGCGCACGGCGAACAGATGGTCAAATACCAAGAATTGGTCGCCGAAATGTGCACAAAATTTGAGGAAGTGCTAATCGAACAAGTCCCAAGAGAGCACAACTCCCAGGCCGATGCCCTATCCAAGCTAGCGTCGTCAGATGGGGCAGCCGATTTATCTAATATCCAAATCACAAAATCAGCAAGGCCGGCGATCGACAGAAACCTGGTTACCACAGTTGTCGTTGCCTAGGAGAACTGGATGACTCCATTCATCAAATACTTAAAGGACAGAACGGTCCCCGACGACCGTATCAAAGCTCGCCAACTCCAGCTCCGTGCGACCAGATACACCCTATTGGACGACCGGCTTTACAAGCAAGCTTTCAGCCTTCGCCTCCTCAAGTGTATTACACCGGAGGAAGGTCGGCTCGTTTTAGCCGAGATCCATGATGGGATCTGTGGAAACCATGCTGGCGGATGAGCTCTCATCCATAAAACAACCAGGCAAGATTTTTTCTGGCCATCACTTCAGAAGGATGCGAACGCCTATGCCAGATCATGTCATAGGTGTCAAGTAATGGGCCCAAACATTAAACTCTCCCCCGAGCAGCTCACTTCAATGTACAGCCCATGGCCTTTCGCCCAATGGGGCATCGACCTTATAGGTCCCTTGCCGACGGCGCCAGGGGGCTGTAAGTTTGCCATAGTAGGGGTTGACTATTTCACCAAATGGGCAGAAGCCGAGCCACTCAACAAGATCGGCCAAGAGCAAGTAATCAATTTTATCTGGAAGAACATCATATGCCCGTTCGGTCTGCCACAGGCTATCATCTCCGATAATGGAAAGCAGTTCGACGGCTTAGAAGTCATGCAATTCTGCGAGAAGTGGGGAATCAAAAAGTTATTCTCGGGCCCCTACCACCCTCATACGAACGGGCAGGTAGAGGTTGTAAACAAGATCCTCAAACACACAATTAAAGCGCGACTCGAGTCCAGGCAAGGACGATGGGCGAGCGAGCTCCCAGACGTTTTGTGGTCTTATCGAATGACGACCCGTAATTCAACCGGCGAAACCCCATTCGCCCTCGCCTTCGGGACAGAAGCTGTGATCCCTTCGGAGATCGCCGTCCTCAGCCATCGAACCGAACAATAGATGACGACAGACAATGATGTGGCCCGGAGGATCGACCTTGACATGCTCGAAGAATGACGACTGACCTCAAAAATGAAGAACACAATCCACAAAAGGAGATCCGAGAAGTTCTTCAATTCGAAGGTCAAGGAAAGACGGTTTCAAGTGGGCGATCTCGTCCTCAAAAAGATCCAGACCCACACAGGTGTCTTTGGTCCGAACTGGGAAGGCCCCTTTAGGATATCTAAGTGGCTAACTAAGGGAGCCTACGAACTTGAACACCCTGACGGCACTCCAGACCAATATCCCTGGAACGCCGTACATCTGAAGAAATACTACCAGTGAAAACTTTGTATTCAGTTTCTACTACCCTATGTACAAGGAATATAATGAGACTTCTTCCTATCACATCTATTCTAGCGATCGCCCCACCATGCATATCGTATACCGTCGAGGATCGTCGTTCAAACATGGCGATCCGAGGTAGAAACAATGCAGCCATGGTCCTGGAGGTCGATGGAACCGACAGCTTCGCCCATGCAAGGTTCCTTTGGGCTGAGATTGCCCGCCCTTCGTTTAAATACGAGGTCGGCGTAGCCGAAGGACCCTCTAAACTAATCTGCGGACACATTCGCACGCCCTCAAGGTACATCATCTAACATGATGTGCCCGGACAAGGTGACGCGTCCCTACCCCATCACAATGTATACCGTCGAGGGTCGCCATCTAACATGCCGACCCGAGGTAGAAAAGTGCTTACAAGCCGCGGATGTGGAGTCGAATAAACTGACGACGCCCTGTGCAAGGACTCCTCCAGACCAAGACCGCCCGCCTTTCGTTTAAATACAAGGCGGGCGCAGCCTAACGGAGGACCCTCACAATAAAGTGAGTCGCGGGAATATCCCTCGCACACAAAGACACGGTTGTGGAGGTCGGTCCATCGAACTCCTCGACCGTGCACGGTTCCTCAAAATCGGCAAAAGGAGGGGAGCTAATCCTAAAGGCGGTCGGAAAGGAGGAACCGAACCCGATCGGCTTCGTTCAAACACACGCAGGACGATCGGTTTTGTTCAACAATATTTACAAGTAAGATTTTCCAAACATGTCAATACATTCAACATTCAGACAATCGGTCGGGTGAACAAGGCATCGGAAACAATCATATACATACTTGTAAAAATTCGCATGCAAACATTCAAAGGCGATCGTACATGAAAATGCAAAAAAGGAGTATTTTATTCATTATCAAGGAGTTCGTACAATACAAAGCCCGAAGACAATACAAAGAAAAAGCAAAAAGTTACAAGGAAGACAAAGAGATCTCTCAGGGTCCCTCTGGCTGGTCTTCGCCCTCAGGTGGCAGATCGGCACGCGCTCCCCCATCGGACTCAGGATAAATGAGTTTATCCGGAAAAGGATACCAACTCAAGTCGATTCCCAAGTCGACGAGGTCAAGGATCGGCAGGGAAAAATCCGGATGCAAAGGATGCTCGAGTGCATAGGCCTTGAAGCTCTCCATCATGGGAACGATCTCGATCCCTACCTTCTTGGCGGCGCGGACAGCGTCTGCGTAGGCCACATAATAAGCAAACTCGCCGACGAGTGCCATATTGAGGTAGGGATCGGTCTCGATCGCCTTTAGCTGCCCTTTCAACTCTGTGGTTGTCTTCTCAGCCTCCGCTAGCTCGACGACCTTGGCGGCCATTTCTTCCTTTACCTTCTCCAGCTCTCCCTTCGCCGTCTCCAGCTCGCTGTTGAGCCGATCCACCGTCGCCTTCAGCCCGGTCGCCTCCTCCTGCGAGGACACATGCATCCGGCGAGCCTCCTTCTCCTGGTCGCGGAATCGATCGGCCACTTCCTTGGAACGGCTCAGCTCCTGCTTCATCCGATCGATGTCGTGCTTGGCTCGTTTGGCCGTCTCTAAGTACTCCTTCTCCATAGCCTGGATCCGGTTAGCAAATTCAACATTTTTGTTCCGGGCGGCCTCGAGGTCGCTATGGAGGTGAGCATTAGAGGGTCGCCCCCCAAAATCCTTGGCGGCTTGGACGGCCATCGTCGCCGCTTGGAGAGTCAGGGCGATGGTCGCCTGCATGGCATCTCGAGACCGCCGACGAGCGATCGCATTGAGGTCGGTCGTCCAAGCCTTAGGCAGAGAGGCGACGGCCTTGGAGACGTAAGAAGGGATGTCAAGGGACTTTTGCGGATCCTTACTCGCCAAGAAATCCAGCACCATCAGCGAGACGTCCGGATCAGCAAGACGGACCCTGCAACACAAACAAAAAGAAACAAAGGAGTTAGTCTATACCTTACTCAAATTGCCTAACTCGAAAAGATCAATCCGGTCTTACCTGTTGACCAGCTCGGGATCGCGGCCAAAATAGGGCTTGCCCCGAGAAGTTTCTGCTTCGGCGATCGCCGCAGCCTTCAAGAAGCCGGCCGAGGACCGGGATCCAGAAGCCGAGGGCCTAGGTCCAGACCCCTCCACCATCGGAACAGTAGAGATGGGGGGAGCGGCGAATGGCGGCTCCAAGATAGTCAAGTCCGCCTCAACTGCCAGCTGGGATCCCTCCGGCCTCCGCCTCTTGCGGTTGCGCTGGAGTTGTTCCTCTTCTTGAATTTTCGGCTCGGCAACCGGCACCACAGTGGGCCTCACCGCAGGGACGGGGCGAGACGTCGACGCAGGAACGCGACCCGTCTTCTTCCCCTGGTGAAGACGACCAATGAGACCAGGGTTAGACATGGCGATCTCTTGTGGTGGCTCGGCGAAGCGGGGAAAATGGATCTCTGTCAAAGAAGAAAATCAAACAAGTTAGGCATCTATTTCAAACGGACGATCGTCATACAGGAAAGAGGAAATAAAATTCATACCCAGGGCCTTCAAGTGGCGAGGGTAGCGAAACAGTCGAGCTCCCAACCGGTGAAGTTCGTGGCTGACTGAGTGAACGTCTATGTAGGAATCCGGCAAGGCGCGAATCCGCTCCCAGACGATCAATAAATCAAAGGGGAGATCGCCGATCCCTGGAACGGGGAATCCTGCAAAAAGAGAAACAAATTAGATCACTTCAAGGAGTATCCAAATAAAGGGAGAGTTAAAACCCTTACTCGGATTCCTCTCCCGAAAATTGGTGGGGATATCCAACTCTTCCTCCGGATTATCGCCCGATGCCGACCTCCATGCACCGCCGACCCAGCACCACTTTTCCAAGTCGCCCCGAGCCTTGTTCGGCACACCAAGAACCACCCTACCCAGGCGACCATGGATATGGTAGCCGCCGATCGATCCCTTCTGCACGGTCAACTTAAAAAGATAATTCATCTCCAGCGCAGAAGGCAAACGAAATAGCCTGTGACCGCCGAACAGTGTAAAAGTACTGATGATCTGTAGCCAGGCGTTCGGCATCAACTGGAGAGGCGCCAAATTCCAGGCAATCAACAAATAGGATACGTCGAACGGCAAGGGGAACCGCAGGCCGGCCTCCATAATCACTTCATTGACGGCGACCAGACCCTCGGGAGGTTGATCGGCACGTTCGTTCTCCGAAGGGACGTGCAATGAAACATCGGAGGGGATATCATATTTTGCCCTCCAGCGGCTCAAGTCTTTCCGGGTCTCCGAACTCCGGATCTGACCAAGAGTCCACTAAGACGGGTCGGCGGCCCTAAACACCGTCCGCTTCACATGTTCGTACGGATGAGCGGCGGAATACACTTCGAAATCAAATTCTGGGTAGGGTCCGGCGATCCCCTCCATAAGCTTAGCGAAAGCCATATAGGCGAGGCCGAATACGCTATCCCGTTCCCAAGACAGCCACACCAGTTCGTCTTCATCCACCGGCGAACCCCCCTGTTTCGCGGCCGCCGTTCTCGCCACTTCGGCCTCGTTGAAGAGCTCCTCGAGTTCCGCGGGCGCAATCCCCGCACGAATGGCCTCAACGGCCATTTCCATGTGAAGTCCCACGGGAATTTCCTCCCATCCAGGCGAAGCTGCGGCGGCGGAGGTGCTTCCGGTCTCGAAGGTCTTAGATCCTCCAGACATATTATAAAAAGTAAAGGGGGAGAGAAGATTTATGTTCTTACCTAAAAAGGAAGGACGGTCGGCACAAGGAGCTTCGGAAATTTCTGCAGAGTCTCGGCTAGAATGCAAGGATGCGTGAAGAGTAGAAATGAAGTAGCCCAAGCCCCTTTTATAGGCGGGAGCAGGGGTCTCTGTGCAAATAGGCGAAATCCCGAGGGCTGGAGTGCAACCGTCGGAGGGGGAACACATTAAATGCAGCCCTCGAATTCCGCATACGCATCTTTTCGAGGGCACGCCAGGCGACAAGTCTGACAAACCGTTGGACTCCCCCAATGGTAGCGCGACGCGTGTCCTTGCAACGTTTCGAGAGCCCGCCTTCATTTCCCGCTGCTCCCAGCGCAAAAGCAGATCGTCCAAATTTGAAATCAGATCGTCTGACCGTCTAAACATTGGTGATTGCTGACAGTGCCACCTCACCCCGTGTTTTCAACATCGAAGCGAGCTGGGGGGCAATTGTTGTGCGGTGATTAATACGCCCCGATGGCGATCGGCATGACGATCAGAGAGCCAACCATAGAAGACATACTCTGGGCAAACACCCAGCAGTCGGCACCCACGGCGACCGTCCTTTGTTATCCGGCGATCGTCTTTTGTTATCTGGCGATCGTCTATGATGTCCAACCAGAGACGATCGTCTCGTGCCACGTATGAATCCAACATCCGTCAAAGTCATCGAAGACCGAATCTCGGACGGTGACCCACGTGCAGATCCACAAAAGGTGCCGACAGATAAGACCTTTGACCCCAGCCTGTCACCTATCTCACCTACCGACAGGGCCGCCGAAAGGTACAAAGTGGGTCCTCCCCGGACAGCGACTCAGGATGCGTGCAGGCTTCCTATTGGCTCGCACAGCTGGCCGCCAGCAGCAGCCCCAGACTTTAAGGGAACAGCCCCACGTGACGGGGCGATCGGCCATCTTATTATAATACAGAAAACGGCGGTCGCCCGCGATCGTCGGAGATGACCCAGCATCCTTGTCTCCTATAAATAGAAGGCTCACAACAGTGGCTGAAGGACATGCTAAAATCATCGTGAATACAATGCAAAAACATACAGAGAGAGAATCAAAGACTCATCTGGCAATTACTTACACATTCATAGTGATATTCATACACACTTACAGTACATCCAAAACAAGAACTCACAGATCTTCATATCTGGTTCTTTCGGCAATCTACACGCTCTACATCTTAGATAACTAGAAGCCTTTACACTCATTGTAAAAGATTCTAACATTAATATTTGTACTCAACAGTATATTTATTAATAACATCTCGCGAGAGCATTCAAGCCCGGATTAACAATCCCGACAAATCTTATGTTATTTATTTTCTCACGGAAGTGTTCTCGCATTTGTTTGTTACTCGATCATTCCAGCAACACTATCTACGGATAATATTTTGGGTAACAACAGTCATCATTACGGCAAATGCTACACCTCTTCTTCTACCGGCGCCTTTGCCTCGTTTGTTCATCCATTCCTTGATTTTCTTCAGGGATATTCAAATCCACACCACCTATGGGAATGAATGTTTTGCAAGATTTTCTATTTTGGCCGGTTCCTTTACACCTACCGCACACCTGAGGCCGTCCACCTGCGGGCAAATTTCAACAGCGGACCGTGCGCGACTCATCCTTGGTCGGCCGGCTTGTCGTACCCCCTCTGGAGGTACGCAAACGATGGATGAGATCTCCGGTGGGACATTACACTCATCAGGATGTGGGATGGGACTAATATGCTCCTTATAAGTCTCTCGAAGGCCTTGTTGCTTGAAATAACGACTAACAAAATCATACACGGACAAACCATTGCCGGCGCGCCTGTTACAATAAGCAATTATGTCCGGAAATGGAATGATCCAGTTACGCATTGATTGTAGATGCTCATACTCGCTCGCAGATTTATGGTCGGATGAGAAGTTCCGACGACTCATAATCCTATCCATTTGGGTCGGTTGGCGAACCCAAGCAAGAAATTCCGCAGATAGTGACTCAAGCAAGTCTTTACAACAATCTTCATCTTCGGATGTATGCACCTCCTAATCTTCCTCGTCTTCCTCATCTTCCTCGTATTGATACTCTTTGGAAGGCATGTCATAATTTATGTTGCCGGGCTCTACTCTCGAGCTGCTACATCCCATATTAACCTCAGGAGTGTCGGAGCTGTTGTTCTCAACATAGACCTCAGGATCCTCCTTGTATTCTACTAGTAATCGAAGTATCTCGGTATCGCCCCGTAATAGGACTTTTACTTTGTTTCCCTTGGCCATGTGTGTCAAGTACCATAATTTGTAATCGGACTCATTTGGACCACCCAAACCCTCTCTGATAACCCCCACGAGGTTTGCACGACTAACTTTGCTCGTGTCGATATAGACAAAAAAGGAGTCCCCATCTACATATGTCGACCGCTCCTAATGACCACCGTGATGTATCAAAATACGCTGCCACGACATCTGATTACAAAAAGATGAATAACTATTCAAAAAACTGAGCGAACAATATTATAAAACGGTCTGCCTTGGACACGATCGTTTAACACGATCGTCTACAATCGTGTGCAGTGATCATGTGCAAGTTTCTGTCCATGAACACGATCGCTGCACACGATTGTAGACGATCGTGTTAAACGATCGTGAAGACGTTAGTGGTGCGCACGATGTCAAGGTCGTTGGACATGACCGTTGCAAACGATCGTTTCACACGGTGGCTTCCCATCGTGTGCAGCGATCGTGTCCGTAAGAACAGATCGGGAATTTTTTTTTCCATCGGTCAAATACTGATGCATACCTTCTTTATGAAGCACGACAAATGAAGTCCTATTTCAATGTCAACTTTTCTTTTCGAATAATCTTGTGATTTCTATAAGATTTTTGAGAGGCCCTTTGTCAAAAATAAAATGGTTGTGTTGTTTTGATGTATATGTTTGTAGTTAAATTTTGGTTGTTGGACATTAATATCGATCGGAGCAGATGAGGAAAGTAAAAAAGAAAAAAGAGAAGAAAAGTAGTTTAAATTAAATAAAAAAAGTGAGAAGTCAACATTACAACAAAAGAGAGGACATTTTAGTCTTTTTAATCAAAATGGTACTAAAAACTTATAGTTTTATGAATGAGGATATAGAACTTATCAATTTTATGATTTGGTATTAAAAAATTGATTCCCACAATGATAATTATAGATCTCGCATGAGTACCTCGTTATGATTACGTTATGAAATGATAAAAATGAGCATACGCGCTCTAACACAGTGATTACATGAATGATTAACTGAGGTGACATGATTATCTGATGAAATTCTTGAAATGATTATCTTGAACAAGTTAACAAGATTAATGATACGATCCTCAAGATCGACAAATTTACAGTGAAATGAACTGAGTGATTAATGAGTTAACATGATCGACATGATCAAGAATGAAAATGATGAATGAGGATTGTTGACTGTTGAATGATGAATGAGTGATTCTTATTGCCAGAAATTATACCATGGCGTCAGAAATCTTACTGTTCTTTGGTCTGAGGGGTTCGGCTCTTGCACAGGTCACACGTGACGCGAAAGTCCAATGATACTAGTCTAATGAACGATGACTTCAAATGAGACATGACTCGGAAGGTAGTATTCAAAACCACTCTCCGATACCAACTCTGTAACACCCCAAACTAGGCGGATATTACAGTGTCGTGGACCCCCAACTGGGACCCACCAGGCAAATGAAACTTAATGAATTAAATAATATAATTAGAGTACTAAACCACATTATATCATTAATTACTCCGATGAGGATTTTCATACAACACACCCAAGATAATACAGAATACATGTATATTTTATATGAAGATAAAATATACAACAGTACTGGATAAAATGAGTATTTAAACGGAATATCTACAGTGGAATAAAATGAAGAAAACATGAATGACTGAAAGGACTGGGGGCCCCTACTAGTATCACTGGGACTCCTCGCCGTCAATGTTCTCTTCCCGTGCCTTAACCTTTCCATGACCTGAAAACATCCCCCAACGGGGTCAGTTACACAGAACAACAATCCTCAAGAGTTGAATAAACACAATCATATATACTGTATAAACCACAAGTTCGATCAAAATCTCAAACCGTCGAACACATGCGATCAAATGTGAATCGGCCAGATTATAACCCAATCCTGTTGAAAACATACGCAATCAAACATGCTGTATGAATCAACTAACGGTACGTCTCAAAGGATGGCGCCACACTACGCCCGGGATGGAAATGTGTCCGTGCACAAGCCACCAACGAGTATCGATCGAATACACGTGTGGTCTTGTACCTAATCAGTCTCACGAAGTAATCGTCTCGTGTGCATAGTCCAATATGAGGTCAACTACCAACACACGACTTAATATGTGCCCGACATGAAAATCCTACACATACCAACCGGCACGTCAGTATGACCCGGAATGCCACGAGATAACAAAAGTGACATCGAAAATCAATAATGACTCACCGAGATGAAATGATAATGAAATGAATGATAGCTCAATGAAATGATTGGAACCGTCGTTCCTCGTGAATGAAGTGATTATTTGACAATTACAAGTCTCAATACAGTTAATACGTTATGAATGAATTATAATTATGAATGAACAACAACGAAAGGAATGAATATCCTTTTAACCTAGTAAGAATCAACTTACCTTAACACCGGTGATGATACGTCCTCTCTCGAACAACGTCCTAAGGGAAACTACCGGTCGCTCGAACAACCTTAAATAACACAATTATCAACAACTCGCTTAATATACGAATCAATAGCGATCATAACCAATTCAAGATGTCGATACAATAAATCCAAACTCATTGATACATTTCGACAAACACCTTGAAAACAATCTCCCATTCTAAACAACTAATCCCATTTGTATCGAAAACCAACTTCTATTGAATGATTCAATCCACCAAAACACCATCAATACAATCGATAATCCAAAAGGAATACTCAAATCGAGTTTACGATATCATTAAATTGCAAAACCCAATTCCAAGTCAACATTCAAAGTGTTCTTCAGAAAAACTTCCAACAATCCGATGATAACTCGTAAAAACTAATAATCATACATGTATCCATCACAAATCATGATTATACCATCCAAAACATCATGCTCCAACTCAAAATCGAATTCAAGGGTTGAAGAAGTTACCTTAGATTAGGATGAATAATCCACAAATATGTTGTTGATCCACACTACAACTTGAAGAAGATGAGAATCTATGAGTTTTGATGATGTTAAAACACCCCAAGATCGCCCAAAATCGCCCCAAGGAAGAGAGGAAGAAGTGAAATGAAGAAATGAGCTTGTTCTCCTCAACAAAACGCAGTTATAGAAGAATCTGCACTGTGTGCTGACACGATTTTTGTGTAACTATCGCAAGTGCACGATATCGTATCAAGTAGTAAAGTGGACTTTTTGAGTCCGGTTTATCGATCCCACAAGGAAGTTATGTTATAATTTGAATTATACACTATTAGTCTATTTTTATAGATACTTAAGATGAGTGAAACACATAATTAAAAAGTTTGGTTTAATAATTGCAAATAAATTGCAATAATAGTTCTAATATTATAAGGAAATAAAAAGATAGCAATAATAATAGATTGATTATCGATAAAATGAAATAGTTGGGATTACAAACTTAGTTCGTCATTAGTTATAAAAGATGTATTGGAGATCATAAGATGAATTTACTTATTATGTTGTGTAGATTCGATTTTCCTTAAAAAGACGGTTTCTCTTTCGAACTATAAAACGTCCCTTACATATTGAATCAATTCACTATATTTCTATGTTGATTGGCTTCAATACATAGCATTAGGATTTGTGAAAATAACTCAATGAATCATCTAAGGACTAGGGGTATATTTCTATCCCCTAAAACAACTTAGAGTGAAGATCATTTGATCTAATCAAACATATTTTCTTTCGAAACATATGAAGATCATAAATATCTTCATTAATTGGCCAAATAAATAAAGATTGTTAAAACAATGAAAATCACACACAATAATTAGTAATTCATAATATATCTTTATACAAACATAAATAACATGACTAACCTTGTTTATAATCCCAACTTAAGAAACTTAGCCCATAAAGGGTTTATTACACATATTACAAGCTTTGGTGGTCATGTTTAGTTGAATCAAGAGAAAGAATTGATCCTAACTCCCTTAGTAGATAAAGGAGATAGAAACAATAAACTCTCTGAACAACATATGTTGTACCACACTAACAAAGATCACTCAAGAACACAAGTGTGTTCTTCACACAAAAAGAAAAGTTTACAAGAAAATGGAAAATTATAAGATGAATGGTGAATGATGAAGGATCTAAGGGTCTATTTATACACCTAAAGTCATCTAATAGCTCCAAAACTACAGCATTATTACATTATATCGGATCAATGCCACCATCCCTCAATAATACACAAAAAGTATAAAAATTAGACAAATCATAGCAATCAAGAGTTACGGCCGTAACATTCGGGAGTTACGGCCGTAACTAGGTGACTTACGGCCGTAACCCACTGAATGTTACGGCCGTAACGTGGCTTCGTAAATTTGCTCATTTGAAGCTTTGATAGTTACGTTTTTAGCCCAGAATTCCTCGGACTTTGCGTTTTGCCCGGATCTTCTTCGGATGATAACTTTTGATATATAACTCGATTTTGAATCCGGAAAACCGCCGAATTCGTCTCGGAAAGCCCTACAACATGAATATATCAAAATTCAATAAATAGAATATTTATTAAACATGTTGTTTCTTGAGTAATTCAGTTATTTAATCCGATCATCATCCGATAAAAATAAAATTATTAAAACTAATAAATTAAAAGCAAAAAACGAGTAGACTAGCTCAATTATGGGTGAATTTTATCGATACAAACCATGGATAAGTGTACAAAAATGACACTTATCACACCCCCAAACTTGAATTCTTGCTAGTCCCGAGCAAGACTCTTTATTATTCACACTCCAAAAATAAAAATAAAAATAAAAAATAAAAAAAATAAGAAAATTAATACACACATAAATTAAAATATAAAAAGAGAAAAGGAGATCAAAATGCCATTAATAAACAACAACCAACTTTATACAGTAGATAGAAATGAATCAAGATTCAAAATAAATCTACTAATATTTTTGAAGTTAAAACACGGTTTTTATTTTGTAATTCCAAAATGTAATGTTTTCCCCCCAAAAGGTTGATTATTTCTTTCCCACTCGTGATACACACGACTCCCTTTAATGGTTGCTCTCGATCACTCGTTTATTTTTCGACTCAATATGAAGAAGAATTTCATTGGCGTCATCAAATATTGTGATTTTTACAAAATTGAGTGTATTGAAATTCAGCTGCTAATTAATTCAAATCTGCTCATAAACTACATCCCTTTTAGTGATAGCTTTCACACCGTTATTTGCTAACGTGTAGCTCTTTTCACTAACACAATTTCTATCTCATTTTTTTTTCGTAAAAAGGTGATAGCTTTCACACCGTTATTTGCTAACGTGTAGCTCTTTTCACCAATTTTTCCTGAGACGGCAGCTACGCACCAACAATGGTTAGTCCTTTATTTTTCGCAAAATTTAAGACTTCCAAAATTAGGCAGCTGTTGCTGCTCAACACTTCTCCTTTTCGTCATTTATTTTTTTAGGTGATAGCTTTCACACCGTTATTTGCTAACGTGTAGCTCTTTTCACCAATGACTCCTTTTTTTTTTTTAGGGAATAGAATTTTTGCAGAAAATCATTTTTTTAGTTAAGCATGAAAAATCAAAAACTCCACAAATTAAGTAAATTTCAGTTTTATTTTTCATCAACCAATTGATTCTTCTTTTCTCAAGGTAACGAATGACTCGATTTTATATGATAATTACAAGGCTTGGAAAGAGAGATTAAGGCTCAAAAAAATTTTGGAATATACAATTTTTTACTGGTTAAAACGATTTTAGAAGTTTGTATATAGCTAATTTATTGGTGTTATGGCCAGATCTAAAAATCTCAGAAATCAAAATACTATAAATATATAGTATTTATATATATATATATATACTAAACCTAATAAATGCCAAATAATAAAAACACACCACACAAAACACAAATCAAAACATACCACAATGAAAATCCAAAAAAAAATCATAGTTCAAAAACCACAAAAAAAACACACAAGAACTAAAACATCACCACCAAACTTATAAGTAAAAGCTGTCTCGCTTTTTAAAAAAATATAATAGCATGCGAGAAAACAGAAAACTCCCTGAAATTTTAGCTTTGTGATCCTCCAGGTGTGTCGTCAGGGATGTTTAGAAAACGGAAAAGCTTTTCAAAGCGCTTCTCCGTTTCCAATTGTCGCTCGAGTATTTCATTCTGATTTCTCATAATTTCAGCTTGGGATGTTTCTAATCCCTGAACTCTTTCAAGCAAATTTTCCTCAAAAACCGTCAACTCATAACCGGCATGCCGAACCTTGAGATGACGAGCCGACCTTTTCTTTTCCTTTTGTTGATTTCTTCGGTGCCATCCCTGAAATTGAACAAAATCAACTTCTTTTCATCACACGACTATAATCATCAAGCAAAACCAATAAAAACATAAAAAAAATTCAAAGATTTTCGTTGTGGCATTTCGTCGGACACCTTGAGTTCATAGTTTTTTAACCAGTTTTTCTTATTCAAACTCAAATCCATAAAGCCACCACAAATCAATGAATCAAATAACGATACAAATGTCAACAATACTCACAAATGAACAAGATTTAATCAACGAATCATACGGAAATAAGAATCGAAAAACAAATATGAAGAGAAAAACTACAAACTAAAACTCAAGAATATATAAATTGAAACAAGGATTGAAAGAGAACCTGATGATTATGTGTGGATGTTGATATGCTAATGAATTGTATGGATGAATTTGAATTTTTTAGCAAGTAGGGATTGATAGGGGGAAAAAATCGCCCTCCCGGCCGCTTGTGTCTCGTCTGGTGTGTGTGAAGTGTTTAAGGCCGTTTTTTTTTATATACAGACTACTAGTTACGGCCGTAACATATACAAGTTACTGCCGCTTCGCTTTTCAAACAGTTTTAAGATACGGCCGTAACACAAAGAAGTTACGGCCGTATGTGACGTTCGCTTTTTTTTTTTTAAGTGGCGCTTTTAAAGATACGGCCGTAACGTACACTAGTTACGGCCGTAATGCGCTTTCGTAAAAATATAATTGGACAACATACGGCCGTATCTAATAACTTACGGCCGTATTTATTTTATATTATTATTATTATTATTTTTTTTATTTTTTTTTAAAAAAAAAAAGATTATAATTATTATTTGTTTGAGAATAATGAAAGAAAGACTCCCTGGATTTTATGAACGATCTGATCCTTGCTGTTGTTGTTGAATCCTTCCGTGTTACCCCCAAACTTATTTGCGAAATAATAGAGATTGAGTTGCCTCCCAATAAGCGCTTTGTTTAACGTCCTAAGCTTGACTTCTCGTCAGATTAATTAGGTATTTCCAGCATTATGATTGATTTTGCTGTCGAGAATTCCTCCCAGATATGGCTTTAACCGTTGACCGTTTACTTTGAAACTCCCGTCGGTTGTATTATAAATCTCCACAGCTCCATGAGAAAACACCTCTTTGATCGTGTAAGGGCCTGTCCATCGTGATCGTAGCTTACCCGGAAACAGACGCAGCGTGCATTAAAAAGCGTAACTTGGTCTCCTGTTTTAAAATCTCTTCTTAGAATTTTGTTGTCATGCCATCTTTTCGTTTTTCTTTGTAGATTTTGGCATTTTCATATGAGTCGAGTCGGATTTCATCCAACTCATTTAATCGCAGCAACCTTTTCTTTCCAAACAACTGCTCACAAAGTTTAGTTTTTATAGCCCAAAAAGCTCGATGTTCAAGTTCTACTGGCAGTGTGACAGCTTTTCCAAAAACCAGATTTAAATGGAGACATGCCTATCGGTGTCTTATAGCCATTCTGTAAGCCCAGAGCGCATCATCCAATTTTTCGACCAATCTTTTGAGATGAGTCGACTGTCATCTCAAGTATACGTTTGACCACGATTGGAAATTTCGACTTGTCCACCGGTTTGTGGGTGATAAGAGGTAGCGACACGGTGTTTTACTCCGAATTTGGTCAATAGAGCCTTAACTCCGGTGATTGCGAAATGAGATCCGCCATCACCGATAATAACTCTCGGAGTTCCAAGCGAGTGAATATATTTTTCTTTAGAAAATTTACCATGACCTTAGCTTCGTTTGTTGGTAATGCAAATGACCTCCACCCATTTCGATACGTAGTCAACGGCTACAAGGATGTATTCATTAGAGAATGATGATGGAAAGGGTCCCATGAAATCAATTCCCCAAACGTCAAGATTTCAACTTCAAGGATGAAATTCATTGGCATTTCATTTCTTTTGACATGTTTCCATGTCTTTGGCCACACTTCGAGACAAGTGTATGTGCATCTTTGAACAGAGTGGGCCAATAGAATCCTGCTTCAAGAATTTTTGTCATTGCTTTTGAACCTCCAAAATGTCCTCCATAGTGAGAGGAATGACATCTTTCTAATACCTTCTCCATTTCTTCTTCCTAGATGCATCTCCTGATGATTTGATCAGTCCTCGTCCGAACAACAGAGGATCTTCCCAGTAATAGTATTTCAACTCGGAGAAGAATTTTTCTTTTGATGATGGGAAAAATTTGGGTGAATTATTCCACTAACAAGGAAATTAACGATGTCGCATACCATGGTGCATTTTGTTTTTCCCGGATATTAGAGATTTGGAATAGCTTGTTCATCCTAAATACTTCATTTATTTCCTTCTCTTGAGCATTGTTTTGGTCGAGTCTAGAGAGATGATCCGCCACTTGGTTTTCTGTTCCCTTTCTGTCTCTGATTTCTATGTCGAATTCTTGCATAAGTAGAACCCGGATTAGCCTTGACTTTGCATCTTGCTTTGTCATTAAATATTTCAAAGCTGAATGATCAGTGTAGACTATGACCTTTGATCCCAATAAGTAGGATCGAAATTTGTCAAAGGCATAAACCACTGCAAGCATCTCTTTTTCAGTTGTTGTGTCGTTCACCGAGCATCATTCATAGTCCCGCTAGCATAATGGATCACTTGCATCATTTTGTCCCTTTGGCCCAGTACGGCCCCTACGGCATAATCACTTGCATCGCACATTAAAATGAAAGGAATAGTCCAATCTGGAGAAATAATGATTGGAGCTGATGTAAGCTTATCCTTCAAAGTTGCAAAGGCCACGTGGCATTCATTTGTGAAAAGGAATGGTGTATCTTTCTCAAGCAAAGAACAGAGAGGTTTTGCTATTTTTGAGAAATCTTTTATAAACCTCCGATAGAATCCTGCATGTCCGAGAAAACTCCTTACTCCTTTCACCGAAATTGGTGGAGGAAGTTTTGCAATCACTTGGATCTTTGCCTTATCGACTTCAATTCCATGTTGTGAGATTCTATGGCCAAGTACGATTCCTTCTGGACCATGAAGTGACATTTCTCCCAATTGAGAACTAGATTTGTGTCTTCACATCTTTCCAAGACCATGCCTAAGTGAATTAGGCATTTATCAAATGAATCTCCGAAAACCGAGAAATCGTCCATGAAAACTTCAATGAATTTTTCAACCATGTCCGAGAATATTGACATCATGCATCTTTGAAATGTGGTCGAGCATTGCACAATCCGAATGGGATTCTTCCGTAGGCAAATGTTCCATAAGGGCATGTGAATGTTGTTTTCTCTTGATCTTCTCGGGGCTATTACGATTTGGTTGTACCTGAATAGCCGTCGAGAAAACAAAGAGTAAGAATGTCCTGCCAATCTATCTAGCATCCGATCAATAAATGGGAGTGGAAAATGATCTTTTCTTGTCGTCTTGTTTAGTTTCGTAATCAATGCACATTCTCCATCCCGTGATCGGTCGTGTTGGTATAAGTTCATTGTGCTCGTTCTCAATGATCGTGATTCCACTCTTTTGGACACCATATGTACAGGCTCACCCATGGACTATCCGAGATTGGATAAATGATTCTGCGTCAAGTAATTTAAGAATCTCTGCCTTCACAATTTCCTTCATGTTTGGATTCAAACGTCGTTGATGCTCAATGAAGGTTTGCGGTCATCTTCCATCAAGATTTTGTGAGTGCATATAGAGGGGCTTATTCCTCTAATGTCCGCAATAGTCCATCCAATTGCTCTTTGTGATTCCTCAATACCCTTAGTAATTTCCCTTCTTCAAGTTTGGTCAATATGTTAGATATGATGACTGGAAGTGTTGAGGAAACGCCAAGTAAGCGTATCTCAAATGTGTGGGTAGAGGTTTGAGATCAAGTGTTGGAGCTTCTTGTAAAGAAGGGAGGGGTTTAGCGGAGCTTGTCCCCATTCTTCAAAATGTGGATGCTTTCTTAAGGTTGGTAGTGCTTCCAGATAGTTAAGCTGTTTCGGCCAAGTGATATTCTTCTTCCATGCTGGTTAGAGAATTTGCTATACATGTCTCAAGAGGATCTTTAGATAGAATTTTCTCTAAAGACTTGTTCACCATGGCTTCAATTGTGTCTATTTTTAGACAATACTCATCTGTGGAGGGTTGATTCAAAGTTTTTAAGACATCGAAGATGACATGTTCGTCTTCCACTCTGAGAATTAGCTTTCCTTCATAGACGTCAATAAGAGCACGTCCGGTTGCGAGAAATGGTCGTCCCAGAATAATGGGAATATCCTTATCTTCTTCCATGTCGAGGATGATAAAATCTGCTGGGAATATGAATTTATCAACTTTGACGAGCACATCTTCAACTATCCCACGTGGATATTTGATTGACCGATCGGCTAATTGTAGCGAAACTGTTGTTGCTTTTGCTTCACCCAAAATCAATTTTTTGAAAATTGACAGTTTCATCAAGTTGATACTTGCCCCTAAATCACAAAGAGCTTTGCCAAAATTTACTTCACCAATTGTACACGGGATTGTGAAAGTTCCCGGATCTTTTAGCTTGGGTGGCAACTTCTTTTGTAGTATTGCGCTACATTCCTCTGTTAGCATGACAGTTTCGTATTCTTCAAGCCTTCGTTTGTTTGAAAGAATATCTTTCATAAATTTGGCATAGCTTGGCATTTGTGCTAGAGCATCGGCAAAAGGAATGTTAATGTGTAGCTTTTTGAAGATTTCCAAGAATTTCCCGAATTGAGCATCGAGCTTGTGATTCTTCAACCGTTGAGGAAATGGGATAGGTGGAACATAAGTTTTGTAGCAATTGGACCTTTTTGAGATGAAGGTCCTGTATCGATTCTTTTTGTTTATTTTTTGTTTTTCCAGATGGTTTTCCATAGAAATTTGCAACCGCACTCCACTTCTTGTTGTGATAGCTTGGACATTTTCCCTTGGATTTACCTCGGTATTGCTAGGTAACATGCCTTGAGATCTTTCTGAAAGTATTTTGGCCATTTGGCCAACTTGTGTCTCCAGATTTTTAATTGAAGCATCATTGCGTTGTTGATACTTCAGTTGTTGTTCAGCTAGCTTCGTGATTGCTTCTTCCCATCCGGGCTTCTTTTCTTGATGCGTTGGATTCAACACATTGTTGTTGTTTGCATAAGAAAAATTTGGATGATTTTTGTATCCTGGATTGTATGTTGGCACGTAAGGATTGTATGCTTGCCTTTGGAAATTCTGAGCATACGCCACTTGTTCTGGTGGTGGTGGTGAATGTTCTTTTTGCACTAAGGGACAGATAGTCTGTTGTGAGTTGCTCCACAAATTTCACATGAAAAAGCTGAAATTTGTGGAGTTTGCACCGTCTTCACAGTTGAGGAGTTGAAAAGACATTTCCTCGACTTTCTTTGATAGAGCTTCAATTTTTGCCAACATAAGTGAATAAGAATCCACTTCAAAAACACCATTTGGTTTCTTTTGGATATTTCTGTCTGGCCATCTTGCACTTTGTTCACTTATAACCTCAAAAAGATTATAAGCCTCTTTCATAGTTTTGTTTCCCAGTGAGCCATTTGATGATGAATCGACATTGGCTCGGCATGAAGGTAAAATTCCATAATAGAAGTAATTGACTTGTGCTCCCAAATTGAAACCATGGTTAGGACATTTTCGTAGCATATCCTTGTATCTCTCCCATGCTTCGTGGAATGATTCTGAATCTTGTTGACGAAATGTAGAGATTTCGTATTTGAGTTTCGCCACTTTTATTGGTGGAAAGTATTTAGTGGTGAATTTTTGGACAAATTCGGCCAATTTGTTATGCTTCGTGGTGGCAAAGTATCTAGCCACTCTCTTGCTCTGTCCTTCAAAGTGTGCACGAAAAGTCTCATTTTGATCGCCTCGTCATTTACATTTGGATATTTGAAATTTCCACATATTTCCACAAAACGGTTAATATGGAGATATGGATTTTCGCTTCGGTTCTTCCATAGAATGAGTTGTTGTTGGAGAAGAGATTGATGACATCTGGCGAATTTGAAAATTGTCCACTCCAAATGGTGGATAGATCACACTTGATTGAACGCTCAAAGATGGGGGTTCATGAATTCCCAAAGAGCATGTTGTCTTCATCTATTTCCTGATAATAGGATATTGTTGATGTTGAATGTTTTGAACATTAGGTATTCCCCACCGAGGAATTCTTTCGTTATCATTTCCTTGGAGGAGACGTGGATTTAGTTCGTCCGCCATTGATGGTGAAGAAATAATGTTTTTCTTTTGTTCTCTTCGCCTTCTTCTATATGTGGCTTCGATCTCGGGATCTAGTAATACTAAATCGCGATTGTATGTCCTTCGCATAGACAAGGGAATCTACAACAAAGAAAAAGTTGTATTTATAACAATAGTTAATAATGTAATTTTTTCAAATATAACTTATACTTCCCCGGCAACGGCGCCAAAAACTTGACACGATTTTTGTGTAACTATCGCAAGTGCACGATATCGTATCAAGTAGTAAAGTGGACTTTTTGAGTCCGGTTTATCGATCCCACAAGGAAGTTATGTTATAATTTGAATTATACACTATTAGTCTATTTTTATAGATACTTAAGATGAGTGAAACACACAATTAAAAAGTTTGGTTTAATAATTGCAAAGAAATTGCAATAATAGTTCTAATATTATAAGGAAATAAAAAGATAGCAATAATAATAGATTGATTATCGACAAAATGAAATAGTTGGGATTACAAACTTAGTTCGTCATTAGTTATAAAAGATGTATTGGAGATCATAAGATGAATTTACTTATTATGTTGTGTAGATTCGATTTTCCTTAAAAAGACGGTTTCTCTTTCGAACTATAAAACGCCCCTTACATATTGAATCAATTCACTATATTTCTATGTTGATTGGCTTCAATACATAGCATTAGGATTTGTGAAAATAACTCAATGAATCATCTAAGGACTAGGGGTATATTTCTATCCCCTAAAACAACTTAGAGTGAAGATCATTTGATCTAATCAAACATATTTTCTTTCGAAACATATGAAGATCATAAATATCTTCATTAATTGGCCAAATAAATAAAGATTGTTAAAACAATGAAAATCACACACAATAATTAGTAATTCATAATATATCTTTATACAAACATAAATAACATGACTAACCTTGTTTATAATCCCAACTTAAGAAACTTAGCCCATAAAGGGTTTATTACACATATTACAAGCTTTGGTGGTCATGTTTAGTTGAATCAAGAGAAAGAATTGATCCTAACTCCCTTAGTAGATAAAGGAGATAGAAACAATAAACTCTCTCGAACAACATATGTTGTACCACACTAACAAAGATCACTCAAGAACACAAGTGTGTTCTTCACACAAAAAGAAAAGTTTACAAGAAAATGGAAAATTATAAGATGAATGGTGAATGATGAAGGATCTAAGGGGTCTATTTATACACCTAAAGTCATCTAATAGCTCCAAAACTACAAGATTATTACATTATATCGGATCAATGCCACCATCCCCTCAATAATACACAAAAGTATAAAAATTAGACAAATCATAGCAATGTCAAGAGTTACTACGTAACATTGTGAGTTACTACCGTAACTAAGTGACTTACTACCGTAACCCCGAATGTTACGGCCGTAACGTGTCTTCGTAAATTTGCTCATTTGAAGCTTTGATAGTTACGTTTTTAGCCCGAATTCCTCGACTTTGCGTTTTTGCCCAGATCTTCTTCTGATGATAACTTTTGATATATAACTCGATTTTGAATCCTAAAGATCTTGAATTCGTCTCGGAAAGCCCTACAACATGAATATATCAAAATTCAATAAATAGAATATTTATTAAACATGTTGTTTCTTGAGTAATTCAGTTATTTAATCCGATCATCATCCGATAAAAATAAAATTATTAAAACTAATAAATTAAAAGCAAAAAACGAGTAGACTAGCTCAATTATGGGTGAATTTTATCGATACAAACCATGGATAAGTGTACAAAAATGACACTTATCATGTGCCGCGGCACGGGCTGAGTGTCCGCGGCACAAGGCCAAAAACGCCAAAGAAATGGCTTTGTGCCGCGGCCCACCGAAGGAGTCGCGGCGCAGACATGCCCCGCTCCAGTATCAAAAAGGCACACGATGCAGTCTTAGCTATTTCGACCATAACTCCTTCGTCCGGAATCCGATTGACTCACCGTGTAAACCATTGGAAATCTAACTTGATGATCTATAATATTGAAAAGATTCAGAATTTTTGGAGTTTCCAAGAATTAATGGTGATTTTATAAAGTCGAACTCATACGTGGAAAAGTCGCTTAAGAACACGGAACTCAACAGAACGACAGCGATACGAACTCGGATGACAAAAAGTGTAGAATTAATCATTCTCGGAATGACGAAATGGTCATAATAGAATCGCTAAGATGGACTTCCGCCAAAAAAAAGAAATTACCGGAAATCAAAATTGCGGATATTACATCTTGTTTATGGATTCAAGGATTAAACCCTTAGGTGAGTTTGCGTAAAATAAAAGATAAAAAAAGATAGAGAGTGAAAGACGAGAGAGAGAGAGGCAGAAATGAGAGAGGCGGGCGGCGGACCTCTCAAACAAGAGAAGAACTGAATGAAAGAAAAAGAAACCCTATTTTCGACTATTTATAGTGGTTCTATTATCGGGTTACTGGTCCGGGTCTTATCGGATACCGGATCTAAAAATGGTATTCATTCTCGGACCGATAATCTTATCGATTCGGATCGGTCCAAGTTTTTCGGACCGGATCTCGGTCTGGTTCTCGGATCTATCCACCCAATAACAGCCCTAGCCGTATGTAAGAACCAAGTCTTTAGTCCTCCTTAGGTGCTTAAGAATGTTCTTTACAGCAGTCCAATGTTCCTGCCCTAGATTTGACTGAAACCGACTTATTACGCTCACAGCATAGGCAATGTCTGGTCTAGTGCAAATCATAGCGTACATGAGGCTACCTACTGTTGAAGCATAGGGCACCTTACTCAATTCCTTTCTGTCTTCCTCACTTTAAGGACACATCTTTAAGTAAAGTTTTGCACCATGTTGCATAGGAAGGAACCCTCTTTTAGAATCTTCCATCTTAAATTGCTTCAAGATCTTTTCTATATAGAGGGATTGGGAAAGACCTAACATTCTTTTCGCTCTATCCCGGTAGAGGCGAATACCCAGAATATAGGTAGCTTCTCCCAAGTCTTTCATTGAGAACTCTTTAGAAAGCCAAGCTTTCACAGAACCATTCCTACGTCGTTTTCTATAAGTAGAATGTCATCTACATATAGTATTAAGAACGCAATTTTTCTCCCACTAACCTTCTTGTAAATACAGGGCTCTTCTTAGTTTTACACAAAATCAAGCTCTTTGACTGTCTCGTTAAAACAAAGATTCCAACTCCGCGAAGCTTGCTTCAATCCATAAATGGCATGCTGAAGTTTGCATACTTTATGAATATTGGTTTGAGATATGAATATCTTAGGTTGTTCCATGTAAATCTCCTCCTCGAGGAATCCATTTAGGAATGCTGTTTTCACATCCATTTGCCATACTTCATAATCTAAGTAGGCTGCTATGTCAAGCATCATGCGAATAGACTTAATCATAGCTACAGGCGAGAAGGTCTCGAAGTAATCGATTCCTTCTATTTGGGAATAACCCTTTGCCACAAGCCTGGCCTTATAGGTATCAACCTTGCCATCTCCATCAGTCTTTCTTTTATAGATCCATTTGTTTCCAATAGGCAATATGCCTTTAGGACGATCTACTAAAGTCCAGACCTGATAAGCATGCATTGAGTCTATCTCAGCTTCCATAGCTTCTTGCCACTTGGCAGAGTCAACATCTACCATCGCTTGGTCGTATGTAGAAGGATCATTCTCTTGACTACTTTCTGTCATCTCATGGACACCCAGTTCCTCTTGATGCAGATAGCCATACCTCTCAGGTAATTGAGAAATCCTGCTAGACTTGCGAGGTTTTGTTTGTATTTCAGAAGGTTCGGTTCTAATATCTTTTACAAGTGTCTCATTTGGTATTTCTTTTATTTCTTCCAAAGAAATATTTCTACATGCGCCTCCTTCCTGAATAAACTGATCTTCCAGGAAGTGTGCTTGTATAGCAACGATGATTCTATGATATTCGTGCATGTAGAATAGATATCCCATGGAATCGCCTGGATATCCTATGAAACAATCTTTCACAGACCCAGCTTCCAATTTCTCTTCTTTAGTCTTCTTGACATAAGCAGGGCATCCCAAATCCTAATGTGATTAAGACTTGGTTTCCTACCTCTCCACGTCTCAGGTGGGTGTTAGGAATGGATTTGGAAGGACATGACTTCAAGATATGCGCAGCAGTGAGCGCGTAACCCCATAGATAAATCGGTAGATCAGTATAGTTAACCATGGAGCGAACCATGTCCAACGAGGTTCGGTTCCTTCTTTCTGAAACACCATTTAATTGTGGAGTAGCTGGAGAAGTGAATTGTGACACTATTCCTAGTTCTTTTAAGAGCTCATCAAACTCGGTACTCATCTACTCACCACTTCGGTCTGACCGAAGAGTCTTAACACGGTTACCTGTTTGATTTTCAACTAGGGCTTTAAATTCCTTGAATTTATCAAAAGCTTCAGACTTATGTTTTATTAAGTACATGAACCCATACCTAGTATGGTCATCAGTGAATGTAATGAAATACTGAAAGCCATATCGTGCCACTTCAAAAGGGCCACAGATGTCGGTATGGATCAATCCAAGTTTTTCAGCAGCTCTTTCAAAATTCCCTGCGAAGGGTAACTTAGTCATTTTGCCTTGAAGGTAAGATTCACATGTTGGATAGGGATCTGAACCCAATGGACCCGTAAGACCATCTTTCTTCATTTTATGAACCTTGGTCTGACCAATATGACCAAGTCTAAGATGCCACTTAAGTGTTTGGTTTGTTTCATCCCTACCACGTTTCCTAGTTATAGTGTTCACAGTTGTTTTATTCTTTAGATTCATACGGTATAAACCATTTAATAATGTAGCAATATCAACCAATTTATTTCTGAAATAAATACGACACGACCCATATCCAATAAAGAAGTGAAATCCCTTTCGGTCCATGACCGGAATTGATACAATATTCTTTGACCATTGGGCAAAACAAGTACATCATCTAAAGTAAGAATAAAACCAGGCTCTAAATCCAACATAAGGGATCCAATATCAGAAGCCTCGACACTATGCCCACTTCCGATTGTGACCATCACCTCCCCTGAATCCAGCTTCCTACTTCGTTCCAGATCCTGATTCATTGTACAAATGTGAGAACTCTCACCAGAATCAAGTATCCAAGAAGTAGAATATACAGTTACAGAACAATTTGTTTCTAAAACCAGTAGTTCCGTATCGGAAGGCGCATTACGGTCAAGATTTGGACAGTACCTCTTCCAGTGGCCTAGATCACCGCAGTTGAGGCATACATCCATTTTCTTGGCCCCCTTGCTCTTTTGAACCATTAGGGCCTTGCCCTTTCCCTTATGGTTATTGGACCTAACTGCCTTTTGTTCTATTTCTGCTTATTCTTGGACTTCCATATACCAGAAGAAATCACAAGTGCAGCTTCATTTCCCTTTGTCTTCATCTAAGATTGGTCAGTCGTCAGTTTGTTCATTAGACCAGCTAAGTTACATGCAATCTCATTGCAGTTGAAGTTCATGACAAATTGGGAAAAGGAATCAGGAAGTGACTGCAGGATAAGGTCAGTTTGGAGAGATGCATGCATCTGAAAATTAATAGCTTCTAATCTCTCAATCATCGAGATCATCGTGAGGACATGGTCCCCAACCCTATCTGCTTCCTTAATCCTGGCGCCGAATAATTGCTTTGATATCTCATATCGAGTAGTTCGACTATGCTCTCCATAGAGCTCAGCCAGGTGCGTTAAGATGGCTCTCGAAGACGTCATCTTTTCCTGGGGCACGTTGAAGCTCATTAGTCATTGAGCCTAGCATGTACCCGCGCACTCTTACATCGTCTTTCACCCATTTCTCATGGACATTGACATCTTCCTCATTGGATCGGGTTCTTGCAAGAGCCGCTGGGATGTCCGCCTCCAAGACGTATCCCAACATTTCCATAGTGAGGAAAATCCTCAAGTTCCGAAGCCAGTCCACATAGTTCGGACCAGTCAGGACATTCTTTTCAAGTAGTATAGCGAGTGGGTTCGTTGTCATATTGAGAGTTTTGTTAACTGCACAGAATAATTTAAGATTTGTTAGTGATTGTTTAATTATGATCCGAGTGAAGAATTTAAGGACTTTCTTTATTCACAACTCGGCTCCCACTATTTTATCGGCATTTGCACACTCCCATGTGAAATTCAGAAGTCACGGTTGACTTCATAGTGGTGATCGAGTTCTTTACAAAGTTTAATAGAGGGGAACCCATATGGTTTCTATTCTACCATTCTTTATAAAGTGGTGTCTAACACCAGCCCATCTCATGGATGCTTCGATCTTCTTTTACCCCTAGTTCACTTGCCCTCAACCCATTCGGTTTCTATGGCTCGCTGAACTATCTAAGTTTAAATTGTCAACTCCGATTAGTCTGACAATCGAATCTTACCCGGCAACCCATATGGTTTCTAGGGTTTGATTTGTCATAACCAAAGGCATCCAAAGCACTCTAGGAATTTATCAACCTTTCCCAAAAATATTACCCTGACATACTCGGAAGAATAATATTCCAGTTTAGATTTCAATTTTCCATGAGTTTGACGGAGGGTAGGAAACCTCATAACCTTTATAACTTAGTGTTTATAAGTGGGAGTATTAACGCGATTATATGTTACACTTTGCACATTAATCCGTTTATAAGCGCGGTTTATCGGTTTGTTTGTTTATCATACAATATGAAAACATACACAACATAAACTAACAACATGCAGTTCATGGACCGTTCCTAGAACAAAAACATCGTAATCTAATTACATGTCTTCGGTCTTGAATCTTCGCCTTCTCGAACGGATATTCCTCCGGTCTTCGTCATTACATATAAATTTTACATTTGAAAATTTACATCCTATATAAATTTTCTAGTAAAATAAATAGGCTCAAAACGGCCTTTACAACCCAATCGAACAAAACAAACGATTCAAAACTAGGTCCATGAACTACATCCCCATTCAAAAATTAATGCAACAATCACATTAAATAAATGGTAATCATGATTAATCTAAATATTGATCTAATCAACAAAAATTAATCCAACAATTGGAATTAATCCAATTAGTTCACGTAATCGTTAATTTTAATTTGTTCCAGAAAAAATATTTCATTAAATTAATGTTCTTAAAAATAAAATTACCATAATTATATTTTAGTCAAATTAAATCCAATTTAATTTGCGGGAAACTAATTTACCGAACGAAATATAAAAATGGAGTCGGAAAACACAAGGCCCGGGCCAAGCCCGCGACCAGGGGGTCACTTCCAAGAGTTAGCGCCGCCCCGCTCTGGCGGCGACTTGCCACGGCAATCCGGCAACCCCGAGCTGTCGGGTCCGGCCAATTTTCCGGCTCATCTTTTCGTCCCGAATCCAAAAATAATATTTTTCTAATTTTTATATTACACATTTAAATCAGTTTTCAAAAAAAATTATATTTATATTGTAACATAAAATCATGAAAAATAATTTTTAGATGAACAATTAAACATTAACAATTAAAACAATTGTGATTCCAAATTCTAAAAAAAACTAAGCATTCCAAATGCTAATATCGAATATACGATTGCATAGACCTCGCTCCAATACCACTGTTCAGATTCGGTGATAAAAATGAGATATGCTGTGGAAAATAAACCGGTCCAATCGGATAAAACCAAACCTCAAAAATGGACCGATCAAGCATCGTATAAATGAATATTAATAACGAGGATGATAATTAAAGAATACTTACCCTCGTAGTCCTTTGATGATATAATCTTTGAAGGAGAAACCCGAGCAAGCCTTTTCCCGGTTACCGACACGAACACGAATCCAATTCGTTATAGCATGTTGAATGATCCAACACCAAAAATGCCGAATGTCTCTACTTCACACGCATCGGATATTGATCGAAAAAATAGTATGTCAATTCGTTCTCAAAGAACACGGTTAGGAATCGACACAATATTTTTCTTCTCTTCTCTTCTTCCTTTTCTTTCTCTCTAAGATGAACAAGAAAAATAAAATAATTTTTTCTCCCTCCAACCTTAGCTCACGGCCAGCAGGCTGATTTTTGAGGTGTGTATATGTGTTTTCTCTACTCATTCCATAATGAGAAGACATATCATTATATAATGGAGATGAGATCAAAATGTTGAGATATGAAATCTCATCCTTTTGTCCTTGTTGTGTCGAGAATTATACTCTCCGACCGGCGATCGCCTCGGAGATCGGGCGACCTAGCCATTCCCAAGCAGCCGAGGCAGAACTGCCGACCAGCGACCAGGCGGCCTAGCCTTAAGCCGAGCAGCCTAGATAGATCGGCCGACCAAAGGTCCCAGGACAAGTCCCGGTGCCGAGCGATCTACATCTGAGAAGATCGTCCCTCGGTGCTTGGCGATCGACTCCTAGTGGCCGACGATCAGACGATCATCTCTCGGCACCTGCCGACCGATCCTTGGTGACCAACCGACGCCGACCCTTGGTGACCGATCATTGACGACCGCCTCATGCCGCTCAAAGCAGATGGTCATCCAGTCGGCAAAGGCCGAGCCTCAGGACAGACCCCACGTGCAGCGCCGAGACAAGATCCGCATTTCACGGATCGTTGACCACACTGCACAAGATCCGTCCACCACCGACAGTTCGCGAAAGGTGTCCGTGGGACCACCCGTGATGTGACTCGACGCGTGCCGGCTCCCCATCGATCAGCATTGGCCGCCAATGCCTTGGACTTTAGGCCGACAGCCCATGTGGCCTTAAGGACGATCGCCCCATTATTATATTGGCCGGCAGACGATCGCCCCATTAT